>OZ034805.1:7278662-7909848 GCA_964028335.1 Altica lythri | reverse complement strand
GGTTCTCCTTCATCCATAATTTTTCTAAATACTTCAAAAAACATATTTGTTTGTGGACAAAGATTAGTATTCTTCTCATGTATAATGGTTATTTTTCACTCATATGATTTACAACTCTCCTCCGTCTTGTGTTGTAAACTTTATCTTCGAAAATAATAGCTACCAATATACCTTCGTTGAATAAAATACTATTAAATCATAAAAAGCTATTAAATTTTTACAATGGTTTTAATAAAATCTGGAAAGTTTAAAACAAATCAAAATTGTTTACCTTAATACCTAGGACAATAATAACATCTATTATTAAAAAACATAATAAAAAGGTAGGTATGCTTAGAATTTTAAATTAATATTTGTATTAACTCTGGAACCTTTTGTATAATTTCGTTTATGTATAAAAACGTAAATTGTCATTTTTACCGACAGAAAAACCGTCATCCATAATTCAATGTTACTCCAACAGAAGCAGAATTTGATAGATTTCTCCGAGAATATTTGGTTGTACCCTCAGGAGAAAATATTTCGTAGTACAGAGGAATAGGCGACAGAATTCTATTACCAAGTTTTCGATTATTTTCTTGCGGATTTACATACACCTGCATGCTACACGTTTGATATTTTGTAGGAATTTGCTTGGCAACGGGAATTTATAACGTTGTAGTTTTCTGTTTTCAGTTTTGTTATACGTTTGTAGTGTTGTATAGTAGTTAGACCAGGAAAATAAACTTTTTAAAGTCGAAAAAAATTCTGGGCGCTAGTTTATTGTTGAAAATGCTAGATAAAGTAAATGCAAAAGTTGTCTCATCTCATGAATCATAAAAAACTATTGCGTCATTGTTTTTTTAAACAAAAATCTTTTTTTACAATATTCTGAAATAATCACAATTTATAAATAGTTATTTATGAAACAGTTCGTGAAGTATGCTTTTTGCGCACGCACGCGATGTTTAGAGCACGAGCGAAGCGAGTGCTATATATCGCTTAAGTGCGCAAAAAGCACTTCACGCACAGTTTTATACAATATTTTATCTACGATAATAAAAAAAAAATTACAAGAAAGCAATTTATTTTCAATTAATTTACAAGATACTACCAAAACTAATGTTCTCATAGCAACACCATGGCAACGCGAATGCTAAAAATATTTGATTTTATATGAAGGTGTGTCAAAAACAGTGCGAAAAAGTAAATCCCATTTATAATACATTGTTACTTCACGCACACTTACAATCCTTCACGCACTGCTGTCTATAATGACAGTTTTCACGAACTAAAAATTGATACATAATATGAGGTAGAGTAGATAAAAGAACTTTTTATAGTAGAAAGTTTTTTTTGCTGATTTATAAGTCATATTACTATTATTAAATTAATCCGTTACTTATATTTGTATACAAAACCGAATACACAACAGAAAAATTAAATGAATACTTAACAAAGAAGATCCCAAATCAAACTTTTATATGCGAAGAAATTGTATCCAAGGATACCAGCTACAAGTCTTTCAAGGTAGCAGTGGATAAAAGTCTCCAAAATACCATACTGGAACCATCACTCTGGCCGAAAGGAATAACAGTTGCTGAGTATTTTTTTCGAAGACCAAGAAAAATCAACAGTCTTCACCGCAGAGGTTTTCAAAATGGAAAACATTACTACTACCCGAGAAGATCTGCCCCAAGAAGTTTCACTAAAAAATACTAAAGAAAAGGTAAAAAGTCGTAAAGGAAACAAAGATAATTTATCTGTTTTAT
This sequence comes from Altica lythri, assembly GCA_964028335.1. Lineage (NCBI taxonomy): Eukaryota > Metazoa > Arthropoda > Insecta > Coleoptera > Chrysomelidae > Altica > Altica lythri. The sequence goes on along the minus strand of OZ034805.1, from coordinate 7,908,097 downwards.
ATTATAATACGCAATCATTAAAAAACAAAATTGGCGAAATTGAAATTATTAATAAAAACGCGAACTTTGATGTAATGTGTTTTGTGGAAACGTGGATTTTAAATGATGAAATTGGATGTGTAAATTTTGACAATTATGTATTAGGTAATGTTTATTGTAGAAAAGAAAAACTACATGGAGGAGTAGCAATTTTTCTGAGAAATAACCTTAAGTTTCAAAAATTAGATGTTTTCTCAGATTTATGCGAGGAATTAACTTTTGAATGTAGTGCAATAAAACTAACAGATATAAATATTATGATTATAACGATTTACAGGTCACCCCATAATTATAATTTTTTAGGTTTCTTGGATAAGTTTACATCACTAGTAGATAGATTAAAGAAATATAAAAACTGTGAGTTTGTCATAAATGGAGATTTTAACACAGATTATCTTAAAATAAATCACAACAAAAACCTAAAAGAGTTCATAGATCACCTTGATACATATAATTTAAGAATGACGGTAAATGAACCTACAAGGGTTACTAAAACTACGAAATCTTGTATTGACAACCTTATAACGAACATAAACAATATTTTAATTGATGTCAAAGTCGTGGATTTTGATCTATCTGACCATAAAGGTATTATAGCCAATATACAGTTAGACAAAAATAAATACAAGAATATAAACCGTCAAATAAGGGTTACCTCGCAATCAAATTTAGTTAATTTTAAAACAGAACTTTTAAATTTTGACTGGTCATTTCTTAAAAAAATACATAATCCAAATGAACTCTTTAATTCATTTTTTGAAAATTTTCTTACAATGTTTCACAAACATTGTCCTAAAAAAACTTTAAAACATTCTCAAAAACATTATTTAAATTGGTTTAATGAAAATCTAAAAGAAAGGCGTAATCAACTACATGCATTGTCAATAGTTAAAAAATATAATTCCTCTGAAGATGTTAACAATCTATATAAATATCTGAAAAATATTTATAGAAAGGAAATTGTTGAAGCAAAAAGAACAGCTAACAACAATTTTGTTACTGAGGCAAATAACATAAGCTTGGCAACATGGCAAATAATAAAGCAGCAGATAAGATCGGAGGCTAAACCAGACACTACTATATCGGCTACTTCTTTTAACACATTTTTTGTGAGTATCGCAAAAAATGTGTGTTTAAATATTGATAACAAAGACATCGATTGTCTAAATTTTTTGAAAAGTTATCATAAGTCACCAATTAACTCATTTTTTATTGCACCTGTTGTGTGCCCAGAAGTTGAATTTAGCATAAAAAATCTTAAAAACACAAATAGTCGTGATATATATGAAATAAATACTAAAATCTTAAAGTTCTTAAATAAGGAACTGTCGCCTATTCTAACATATATTTTCAACGTGTGTATTGAACATGGGGTATTCCCGGACATGTTGAAACTATCCAAAGTTGTTCCAATACCAAAAAAAGGAAATACCTTAGAAATAGAAAATTATCGTCCCATATCTATAATTCCAATATTTGCTAAAGTATTTGAAGCAATATTGAAAGAAAGAATTGTTACATATTTTAATAAACAAAAAATTTTTACTGAACAACAATACGGTTATAGAAAAAATAAATCTACAATTAAAGCAGTGATTAATATCATAGAAAAAGTCATTGAAGCTATTGACAGAAAAGAAACAGCAAGTGCTACATTACTTGATCTAACTAAAGCTTTTGACTGTGTGGCTCATGAATACCTTTTAAAGAAGTTGGAATTCTACGGAGTAAGAGGTGGTGCTCTGAAATTATTCACGTCATATCTCGAGAACCGGCTACAAACAGTAGAATTACATAATGGGGAAAGGTCAGATGCTTTGTCAGTTACAATGGGTGTCCCTCAAGGCTCTATACTAGGCCCTATACTCTTTATAATTTTTATTAATGACTTACCATCTCATTTGTCATGTCCTTTTAAAGTATTATATGCAGATGACACCACTCTTCTTAACATAGGTATAAACATTGAGCATACTAATCATCTGACTCAAACATCTTTGGAAAGTGCAGAATTGTGGTTTCAAGTAAATAAACTTAAATTAAATGTCGAAAAAACACAACACATTTCCTTTTGTGATGTGCAACACAACAGTGCTAAGTTATTAGGCTTTTATATTGATGGAAATCTTAATTGGAAGGATCATATTAATTATATAGCAAAGAAGCTAAGTAGTGCTGTTTTTCAACTCAGAAAATTAATGGAATTAACAACATTTAATACTGCGTTAACTTTTTACTATTCCAACATTTACAGTTTAATTAATTATGGAATTATTCTATGGGGAATTTCAACCGATATTGATAGAATATTTAGAATTCAAAAGAAAGTAGTTAGGATACTAGCTAATGTGAATACGAGGGAACATTGTAAACCATATTTTAAGAAGTTTAAGATTTTAACTCTTCCGTGTGTTTTTATATATAATTGTTTAGTATACATAAAAGAAAATAACCTGGAGCAGAATTCAACAATTCATAGTTATGAAACAAGATCAAAAAATTTAATAAGGATTCCCTTCCATAGAATAACAAAAACTCAACAGCCTTTAAGCTATACAAGCTTTAAGTTATACAATCATTTGGAAGAAAATACAAAGCAGAAGCCTCTAAAACAGTTCAAAATAGCCGTTAAAAAATTATTAATTGAGAAGGCCTTTTATAGTTACGAAGAATTTTTCGAAGGTCCTTTTACGTAACTACTCCTCCATGTAAAATACTGATATTTAGTGTTCTTTTTAAAAATTTCATTATTTTAAGTGTTTCAGTCACTGCGTGTTATTTTTAATTATTTTTTTTTACTCTTAATCATATTTTGACAAACATAAACATTTGAATGTAAAATGTGCTAATAAATTATTATTATTATTATTATTATTATTATTATGTGAAAATATTTTAATCGATTTAAAACCAATATCAACCCGAAAACGAAAATTTTATACTATATTTTATAAACAAATATTGCACATTTATAAAATTTTATGCCAGAATTTTTTTTTTTTGGAATTCCTGGCCTACCACGAGGAAGTATGCATGAGTATGAAAGGCTAAGTGTAGTGTAAACCTCACGTATGATGTTTCATACATTTAAAGACCTGTCGGACGGACGGACAGAGGGACATTTTAAGGAAAACTTTACATAAAGAATTACTAAGAGAAGTAGTATAAACAAGTATACGTTAAATAGCATGAAACGAAACAAAAACTAAATAATTAATTAAATTACCCATCATCTTAAGGAAGATTTCGCATCCGGTCCATTTTTTTATTGCTTCTTTCCTGTAAGTTTTGTGATGTCTAAATCTAAAATTCGAACACCATCAAGAGAATTGCAACCTGTCCCTTGACAAATAGCGCTTTGCTTTACCGAGATAGATTACGGCATAGTCCACAGTACAGTCGAAAAAAAAAGTGAGAGGTGTCAAGGGACACCCGGATGGAACGAAGTTCCTTTCGATTAATTAGTGAAGGAATTGTAATTTGTAAACACAACAGAGAGTTTGTACATACATAAGCATTTATTATCGTCTGTATAAAATCTCTACTTACCTAGCTCTATCAGCAATATCCGGAACTTGTGCAGAAACACTGTCAGGATACATTATTGTTTTTATTTTCTATTATTTTAATATTTATTATCTACAAAAAACCTGTATAAACTTAACAAAGTCGCGACACTACTACACTGTTCAAAGCAAAATAGAAAAAAAAGTAAATCCATTATTTTCAACAGTTCGTTTCTTTTAACAAAAGTGTCCATTTATACAATACCAGAGGTTTAGAGGATATACATCTACCTAGAATTACTTTTTATTTCAATTTAATTTAAAACAGGAATTCACAATTTAATACAAAATTTCAAAATTAAAATATTTGACAGTAACTGACAGTTAAGGTAATTTGACGTAGGTACCTAACTAGTCAAGTTAAGAACTATTTTTGAAATGTTTATGAATTTATTGATTTATAAAAACAGGATGAAATAAAATATAATACTATTATAGGTACTTATTTTTTTCTACAGTATTTTCTTTTAATTTAAATTAGTGTCTTTTTAATTGTACTTTTATTAGTATTTGTTATATTAGGATTTCCTATTTAAATAAAGATAGGTATATCTATCTATGAGACAGAGAGAGAGAGAGAGAGACAACATGCGTATGTCGTGTCGTGTCGTGACAAATTTTGGTATGAATTTTTTTTGGCTAGCTCCTAGCGTCAGTCGTAACTGTTCGTAACGCCCGAAAGGGCACTTCGTTCCAAAAACTTTCTAAATTAGTTTATTTTATTAACAGTTAAAATAATAATTACTGTTTTCACATGTAGAACAAAAAAAAAATAGAAAAAACTTCTCTCTCGCGTAATCGATCCCATTATGATAACATAACAGAACTGTCACAATTGGACGCTTATCCAAATAAACTATGAACAACTTATTTAATAAATTTCAAAATGATATTATCTATACACAACTTAAATCGTATTTAATAACAATTCAGTATAAATTTCGAAATCTTTTTATGTGCCTAAACACACTTGAAACATGCATTGTCATTCAGTTCTTAGCGATCCTAAAAATTTCAGAGCTCTAGGTAGTCGGGAAATAGGTTTAAATTCGGTTACAAAATTCCACGGTATGACAAATAGACAAAGAACACGCCGAAAATATAAAAAATTTCTAAAAAAGTACAAACTTTAGAGAAGAATGATCAACAGACAATTTATTCGTTTCGAAATGGACTTTAATTTGACTGTTGTTATATTTAAAATGGTTAAAAAATCAAAAAGTTATTGCAGATAAAAGTTGAAAAACTGCCAGATTTACACTTTTTTATAAATTTAAAAATTATTGTTAAAACTTTCTTAAATTTTTTCCAAATGTGTGTTTTTATATGAGGGATTTTAGTCACCTTATTAAGTGGGCTAAAGATGGGATCGGTTCAGTAGTTTTTGCACAATTCAATTTGTTTATTAGACAATTATTAAAAAGGACCTCTTTTAAACAGCTGTACATCCGAATAGGAATGGCCTCTACAACCTCCATTTTGGTCTCATTCTCTTCGTTTCGGCTGTAGGTATTATCTTTTTACAAAAAAGATCATTTTTTTAAATAATTAGTTGTCTAAAATAGATAATTTAAAAAGTACTGATTTTAGTCTATAAACAAATTGAATATCTCCGCCGTTCATGACTTGATTAAAAAATTATCTACGCTACTTGAAAGCTGGTAAAAAAATACACAAAAAAACAGAAGTTTCTAGGATCATTAGAACCGGAGATAGATTTTTTTTAAATGCTATCTCGGTAGAAAGAAATAACATTTTTCGAGATTAAGCTTTCAGAATTTCTGCAGTCTATTGTGAATGGTAAAGAGCATTTTCCATCACTATGACTGAATTTTGAGGTAAATTTGGTAACACTCCAAACCATTTTTCGAATAATGAAGATGTCATGTCTTCATAATAATCTGCTGAAGAACTTGGCACAAAACCATTCTCATTTCTGGCATTATCATGCATTTTCCTCTGTTTGGAAGAATCTTAACAGAGCATTTAACACATCGGTCGCTCCATCCTTTATTCAAAATATGAGTGTCGTACCAAGCTTCAAGACAGACAAGGAACTTTCCTTCCTGACGTGCTTTATCGATTGTGTTTAAATACACATAACGGGCCATAATGATTCTTTGCGATTCCATAATCGATTGTCTTTTATTTAAGGTTCCGTATCTAAATCCTAACGAGTGTAAAACTTTTCTCAAGGTATTGGTTGATTTATATGAATAACCGAGAACTGCCATAACTTCTTGTTTAATTATTTGAAAAGACGGTACATTTCTAGAATATAATTCATAAATTTTTCTACAAATATTGATTTAGTTTGATCAGAGATTGTTGTGTTCTCTTTTTTCGTGGTCTACACTCTTCCCTAGACCCCGCTTTTTTATGGCATAGAAATTTCTGTTAAAATGTGGATTCGCTCTATGACATCATAATTTGAGCCATTATTACCCAACATCAATTGTTTGTACATGGTTCGAAAAATCATTTAAGCAGAGGGTGACATCCACATATCATATTTATTGGTAGTAATTTCCTCGTTCTGTACTTTACTTTCAGATGAAATTTTATCTATTATCAAAATAATTATTTAAAAACTAATTTAAATTTGTATTTTAAACACCTTCTAAAATATTTTCAAAAGGTCGCAAATACAAAAAAAAATCCACAAAATAAAATTTCAATAACAAATCAAAGGAAAATACTGGAAAGCCATAAAAAAATTAACAATACTAAGCAGCAAGCCACGCGTCAATAACAAATCGATTTCAACATTAAACAGGAAATAGACTAAAATTATTGGTTTATTTCCGTGCACGTTGACTATAATTACACGTATTATCAACCAATCGTAATCAGTAGGTAACTAGACAAAGCGACCAATAAAAATTGCGAATTTTTACAATGACTCGACTTTTTCGCTAAATAAGAAAAACAAAAGCAATGTTGCCAAGCATTAATTAATTCTCAGTATGGTTTATAAGTACTAACTAGTGTCACAGCCCTACTCCACTTAACTGGAGTAGGGCTGTGCTAGTGTTTAATATAAGAGTCATTTTCTGTGTGTTCTGTTTTAGATTACATATGGCAACTACAATCTTGTATTTATTAGTTGTTTATCGCTTGTTGGCATTTTTTGCTGTGTGAATGCAAGAAAGACAAAAATTAACTTTGAACAAAACTATACCTAACGATGACTTGTTATTAAATAAGTGCTATATTGTTTGTAGTAAATTGTCAATAAAAGTTTTTAATCTCCCTTTATATTAACAAAAAACAAGCATAAAAAACGGCATTTAATAAAACCTACAAACGATAAAGCCTCAGTCATGTCATATGTTTATAGTTTTGTTAAAGCTTGTGTTATAAAGACAAAATAAGAGAAGGTGTGTAGAACCCAGAGAATTCCGATGAAAATGTCGCTTTCTATTCCTTTTTCGAAGTATTTTTTTATCTATATTTTTTTGAAAACAAAATTTAATAAATAAATAAAATACAGCAGTAAAGCTACATTTAAAAAAAAATACTATCACAAAACTATATTTCGAATAAAGTAATAATATATTGTAAACTAAAAAAATATTATCAAATATTATGTTATGTGTAATTAATAATAATAATAATAATAATAAATCGCCTTTATTAAAATATAAAAGGAAATATAGAGCGAAGTTTAGCAAAGAGCTATTCTACCACTTAACTCTATACAACCTTATAAATTAAATATAAAAAAAATTGTTTTACATTTGTGCAGTAGTTTACATTATTGGTGCTTAGAGTCTTATAAAGTTAATATTGATTATCAGATTATTAGTTATAATAAATTTAAGAGATAAAAAGGATATTGAAAAGAGTATATTAAAACGAACGTAGAAAGGAGCAGAAAAATAAGCAGAAAAACGAGAGAAAAAATAGTAATAAGATAGAAATCGTAATAGGATAAAAATGGCATAAAATAATAACAGTTGTATAAGAAAAAATTATAATTTTGTTTTAAGTGGTTTCTAGTAAATATTTTTTGCATTTGTTCTTAAATAATTTTATGCTTGTGTTCTTTAAATCATTTGGCAAAGCATTATATAATTTAAATGCATTGTTGGAAAAGGATTTCTTAAAAAAAGCCGTTTTATGTTTTTTTATTTGTAATAAATTAATGTTAATACTTAATATTTAAAAATATTTATTTATTTATACACTATTATCATTTTCTGTAACAGTAATAGGTTTGTGAAACTAAAATATGATGCAAACGTCTATAATTTTTTTTTGAAATTTTTAAGTTTTAAGTTAGATGGTATTTATCCAGAAAATGGTACACCAAATACTGACCTACTAACTAGACATGGTGTAATGGATCTTAGTTTGCGCCGTAACTGTAACTCGGTCATTTTTCTGCATAAATTAATCATAAATAAAATAGATTGTACTGAACTTTTAAACAGATTAAACTTTTATATACCTCGAATTTCATCACGGAGTGACTGTACATTTTATCTCCCAGCAGTATAGCACATTTTAATTTTTTTTTTTATATTGCGCCCTATTAGTTTCATTTCTTAGATTTATGTCTGCTCAGTGCTTTAATTATTGTTCTGTATTTAACAATTTCATGTAAATAGTGTTTCTTGTTGCACTGTTTTGTAATTGGGTTCGCCCGTAAAACAGTGGAAATTAAAAATAAAATAAAATAAAAGTAAATAAAAATAATTAATTTTTATTTACTTCACTCTGCCGCGTACCTATGCTATGAAAGCGAAATAGAGGATAGGTAGCAAAATGTAATGTTATAACCAACCATTACAATTATATATTAATTATAGTTTATAAAATACATAAAATTAAATTAAAACCTGACACGAGTAATATAGCCAAACTACACCAAAAAATACCCAAAATTCAGTCTGCGGTATAACATAAATATTATTATGAAAATCAATATTTTTTTTACATTTAACTATCGTAAAAGGTAATCGAAATTAGCTACAAACGATTTAATGTCCCTACGATGTGTGTTTATTTTATTAATTTCATTAATTATATCCCTTTTTATATTATGGATATAACAAGTTTTACAGACACTATGAATATACGAGGCATGCTACAAACTTTTATTCGTTTGTAGTTACTTAGAAAGTGTCATTTTTATTATATTCTTCTGCATATTATACAGTTAATTAGTTTTTTTTTAAGTATAAAGGGTAATCGAAATGTTTGTTGACCAACCAATAAACAACAAACAATTTATTTTTTCTGACTTTATTTTGTTTAATTCTTCTTATTAATAATGTTCCATTTTTGGATTTTATCGGTAACATGAAGTTTATTAAAACTGAGTGGTGCTACAATTTTTTTTTGCTTTTATTATCTTAAGCCCAACTCACACAGAACGGACGTCGGGCAGAGACAAGGTGCGGAGCTTTGTCTCTTCCGAATCTCTGCTATATATACAAATGGTACAAATTTCACAGAAGGGACGTGGTGCGAGAGGACCAAGATTTGGACAAAACATCGTCATCGATACAAAAGAGGTGGCGGGTAAATAGTGATTTCGAATTGTCGTATCAACACCTTCGACAGTATTTTTTTTTCATATTATCGATGACAACAATTTCCTGTAAAAATTGGCAACTTTTACCCCTTACAGTTACCTCTTGTATCCAGTAAAGTGTCCTTCTGAGCGGGAACATAAGTACCTGTATTAAATAAACATGTTGCAAAGGAGAAATATCATATTACGGATGACAGCGATATTTTGACTCTAGCTCTCTTGCTCTATGTATGAAAAGGACATATTACAAGATACTGTTTAGTATTTCTTTATTTAGTGTACATAAAAATAACACTGAAAATAAATAAGAACATGGTATTTTGCATCCGAAAAACTTAGGCAGTTGTAAAAACTACGTGGCATATGTATTTGTCTAACAAATATAACTCCATTGGTTATAAAAGAAAATAATAGACAAAAATGCCACATAGTAGTAAAAACTACTATTGTGTGTCATCTTAATGAAACTTCAATATCAACTATAAGAGCCATACATAACTGCAAAACGATCCAAACGACAACAAAAAAGATACCTGCTGAAAATTCACAGACTCCTTCTTACCATCTTCAGTATTTTTCACCGAAAGGAGATCCATAACGCTCGCAGTGAAAAGTAAGCAAAAATTAAAAAAGTAGAGAATTTGTTTCTAATTAGTAGCCAAGAGACTGAGTTTGTTGCTCAAACCGATCTCCAGAAATTGCAAAATTCCTAGCGTTATGTAATGATGCCAAAAAAAAAACAATCATAGGTAAATTTGTTGCTGAACAGAAATGGCAGGAAAATTGGAAAAAGTTAATAATCGAGGTACATTGGAAATTTAAACTGCATCATGCTACCGTTATACTCGTTATTCTCGTTTTTAATTTTACTAAAATTTTATTGCTATTTGTTATAATGATAATAAGTTAGTTAAAATTCAGCGTCCAAATACTAGTTATCGGCAAATTTTTCTGGTCCATCTCGATTTTTGTCCATTCATGCTATTGTTATACACATTTATTTGTTATTTTACTAAAAATGCAAATTGTTGCTGATCTCAATAATATCTTCACAAACACCCAGCAACAAATTACTAAATGATTATCGGCAATTTATTTCGGCTCATCCCTATTTTTCTCAGCATATACTGTCGTTATACTCGTTTACTCAAAATACAAATTTTTGCTAATTGTTATGAATATAACTCATACAAAACTGTTTTCTTTTTACAGCAAACGGTAGATGCTGCTCATTGTTATGTTATTTTCTTAATACATATTCAACTACAAATTAAAAGGAAAAAATTGACAGTAATCGATGTCATTACAAAGCCGACTACTTAGTTAATGTTAGGTCATTTTTCTTGTCATTGATTTTTAGCAACAAATTTACCAGTGTGAAAGCAACTTGATTGTTTTTGTTGTTGGATTTTTTTTGCCATCAGTATATAACTCTAACAGTAGGTATTCACGGTTTGTAAATATTGGTTTGAGCAACAAAATCAAACTTTTGACAACTAAGTAGCGAAAAATTGTATTTTAAGTTTTAGACCATGCACAACTTTTTATAAAGAATAACTTTTTTTCATAAAACTAAGAATAAAAAAGTTTCCCATATGATGCCGACTTAATTGGACACACTGTATATAGATATATAATGAAAAAGTAGAAAGTAGTCACGGCTGACTAGTTAAGGAAAAACTTCGGGAAAAATCACAGGGATTCAGCCTTATGGTGGGTTTATAAAGTAAACTCTGTTTTTACAACACTAAGCTTTCGAATTTTTAGATTTAAAATTAAAACTATACTTACCGTAAAGGTGAGTATGGTTTTTATAAAACAGTGTAACAGTGAATATGACAACATGGAAAATAAACTTAATTGCGGTGATAATTGTGATACATTTTGATGTACCTAATTTTAAAAGATAATAGCACATGTGCCGGTTCCTTATCGGTCATTTTTTGAAACATTGACACTTGACAATAGAAAGATTTAGTTTTACAGGTACGGTTGGTACCAACTTAAATTCAAATTACTGTCCAGTTTCATTGGTACAAACTTTTCGGATGGTAAGAAAAACAATTAGAACTAAGTAAAATTTTTTTGATCTAGTTTTTTTTTTTATTAGAACATTAGATAGTTAATTTATAGAGACTTGATACTGGAATCTACATTGGTTATGTTATTTTACGTAAGAAGATAACAATAAATTATATTTAGATCGTGGGTTTCATTTCTTTTGTTCATAGTGAACCATCTCCAAAAATCTTCTTTTAGATGGATTGTTTTCGATGTTAAGGACTTTACCTTTTTATAATCTATGTTATAAAACTCGTCAATTACATGTTCGGCTAATGCACATTTTCTTCTCTTTAATCTAGCATCACTACGGTGCTGTGTAAACCGTTGATCAAACTCTACAAAATTTTGTCAGTGTATTCCAGATACATAACATGGAGTTGTGCCGGGTTAGAATTCCTAACTGAATATTTATATTTATGTCGTAGCATTCTGTGTCCTAGAGTTAAAAATTCTAATCAGGGCACCAAATCCAGGTTATGTATCTGGAATACACAGATAGCATGGCACCAGATACGTTTGTATCAAAAAAAATTTCATCATATATATATATATATATATATATATATATATATATATATATATATATATATATATATATATACAGGGTGTTTCTAAATTGATGCGAAATATTTCACAGAGTGATTTTTCAGCAAAAATTAAGGGGGGTCTTTTATATAAATTTTTGTTCAAAATCGCTCTCCCTCCAAGATACAGCCCCTTAAAGTTGGGGGGAAAAAATTGTTTTTATTTAATATCTCCACTATGGAAAAATTTAGAAGAACGAAATGTGGCAGATAATTGATGCTAATAAAGTGGCATTTTTTGACAATTTTTGTAACCCTGCAATGTTTATACAAGGGGGTGAAAAAATCAACCCTTATGATATTTTTCCTCAGAACTTTTTAATTCGTCTACATTTTCTTACTTAAAAAATTGATTTAAAAAGACGGACTTAAACTGCAACTTTTTTATGTCCTGACTATTCCTCGTAAAATTGTTAGCTTGATCACAAAAAAATAAAATAGGTTACAATTCGATATTACTTATTTCTTTTTCACATAAATCCAGAAGCGTTATTGTTTGTTAAAAACAGAGTAAGCAGGTGTCAAATAATGTCATAATTGGCAGATAATTATTGCTAATAAAATGTCATTTTTTGACGGTTTTTGTAGCCCCGCAATGTTTATACAAGGGGGTGAAAAAATCATCCCTTATAATATTTTGCCTCAGATTTTCCCAGTTAAAAAATTGATTTAAAAAGGCGGACTTAAACTGCAACTTTTTTACGTCTTGACTATTTCTCAGTAAGTTGTTTCTTTGACCATAAAAAAAAAAAATATCACTCATTACCATAATTCTTGCCTAATTTGTATAGGAACATCTTCAAGAAGAGTGGGCAACACTTCTTCGAGGAAATGGCCGTAGTATAGTTTCCATTTAATCTTATTGGTAAAAAATATGGTCCAATTAAATAATCATTAACTGTTTGTCATTATGATATCATTCAATACTGGCATACTTTATTTTTTCTAACAAACGATAACCCCTCTGGATGTACCTATGTGCAAAAGGAATGAGTAATATTTTATTTTTTTTATGGTCAAAGAAACAACTTACTGAGAAATAGTCAAGACGTAAAAAAGTTGCAGTTTAAGTCCGCCTTCTTAAATCAATTTTTTAAGAAGGAAAATGTAGACGAATTAAAAAGTTCTGAGGCAAAATATCATAAGGGTTGATATTTTCACCCCCTTGTATAAACATTGCAGGGTTACAAAAATTGTCAAAAAATACCATTTTATTAGCAATAATTATCTGTCAAATATGACATTATTTGACACCTGCTTACTCTGTTTTTAACAAACAATAACGCTTCTGGATTTATGTGAAAAAGGAATAAGTAATATGGAATTGTAACCTATTTTATTTCTTTTTGATCAAACTAACAATTTTAGGAGAAAAAGTCGGGATATAAAAAAGTTGCAGTTTAAGTCCGTCTTCTTAAATCAATTTTTTAAGTAGGAAAATGTAGACGAATTAAAAAGTTCTGAGGCAAAATATCATAATGGTTGATTTTTTCACCCCCTTGTATAAACATTGCAGGGTTACAAAAATTGTCAAAAAATGCCATTTTATTAGCATTAATTATCTGCCAAATCTTATTCTTCTAAATTCTTCCATAGTGGAGATATTAAATAAAAACAATTGTTTTCCCCCAACTTTAAGGGGCTGTAACTTGGAGGGAGAGCGATTTTGAACAAAAACTTATATGAAAGAGCCCCCCTTAATTTTTGCTGAAAAATCACCCTGTGAAATATTTCGCATTAATTTAGAAACACCCTGTATATATATATATATATATATATATATATATATATATGAACAGTAGTGGTGTTCCGGGTTTCAATCCGTTGGTTGTTTGTGTCTTCACGACGTTTCGCCAACATCTCAGCTGGCATTTTCAAGTGATGCTTCCTTTGCGGCTGCTCAACTTGGAATTCCAAGTTGAGCAGCCGCAAAGGAAGCATCACTTGAAAATGCCAGCTGAGATGTTGGCGAAACGTCGTGAAGACACAAACAACCAACGGATTGAAACCCGGAACACCACTACTGTTCATTCTACCATCCGTGAAACACTACATCATAACATATATATATATATATATATATATATATATATATATATATATATATATATATATATTACCATTCCTACTTGTAACCTATGATCCTTGTTGCGTACATTGCCCGTTATCCTCCTTTTTATATATATATATATATATATATATATATATATATATTGTTATGATTTACAATCACCAAATATATATATTGTTGGACTCTTCAGGGTGGGTTCATTGATTAGCATTAACTAAAATTTTATTTTTCATTTTATACAACATTTAATATAACATTTTAACATTCAATACAATAGTATAATACAATACAATGAAATTTGTTCAATCAAAGACTTATAACTACCCTTAATTTAAAATAAATTTTGCCCCTTTTCCTTAATCCCTCTAATAATTATCTCTATTATAAAATAATACTATCAGCTGATACTACCTTTATAACAGAAATACTTATCTTCATGTAAATTCTTCTTATAATCTCCAAATGATAATCTCAATCTATGTACTTTATTTTTAATTCCAATTTCCACATTCTAACTCCATATTCTCTTTCTATTTAACTATATTAACGATACTTTCTTCATTATTCCATTATATTTAATTTTATATTTTTTTTAATTACAATTCACGTAACATCCGTAAAATTTCTTTGACTCAAATAAAATCAATCATCAGCAACCCCTTTTATACCCTTTTTTTTTCAATTATTTTCTATCATTACTTGATAACTTCCATAGATTGACATTTTCAAATTTTAGTCTTAAACATATTTACACTATACATAAAAACCAACTAGTTAATACCATAACAAATCCACCTAAATTTAAAAAATAAAATTTTTCTATTTTTGTTAAATTTACTTCCAATTCAATTTTTATTTATCTATATCTAACATTCATTATTCCTATATTTTTTTTATTTAATTTTATAACTTTTATTTATTTTATTTTATTAATTTCGTCCCCCTTTTTCTGATATTTTCCCATTATTTATTTTTAATTTTAATCTTAATTTTATATCAATCCTATTTTCTTTTAATTAACTTATTTTTTTTATAATTTTACATTATATCCTTCCAAATCTTCTTTAATCTTGTTTTAATCTTATTACATATTTAAAAATAATTTATATCATCATCTTCGTATGTTTTATTCTTAAACTTTCTTTTATTCTCATTGTCATACTTAGATTCAGTTTTATATTTAATTTTATTAATATAATAATATAATTCATTTTTGTATTTGTTTTCATCAACTTCATATATTTCAGTTTCATATTTTATTTCTTCACTTTTATAATATTTATCTTTTTTATTCTTCTTATCCTCTTCATATTCATTATTTAATTTTAATTTCATAATTTCATATTCTTGTTTCATTTTGTTTTTATATGTCTCATATTCTTTATAATATTTATTTTTACTTTTTCCTTCCTGTATAATGTATTGACAAATAATTTTTTCTTTATATCGACACATAGGTTTATTTTTATTTATATTTCTGTCATAGATTTCTTTTAATAGATGTGTGTCTTCATTTTCAGGTTTAAACTGTTTATAATCACCCATAACTTTTATCTCAGGAGATTGGGTTTCATGGTCATTATAAATTATTGATTTGTCATTCATTGTTTTTATATCTTCTGTTTTCATTTCTTCTTCAAATTCATATCTATTTTTGGTCATCACTTCTTTGAAAATATTTTTTATTTCTTTTTTAATAACTACTCTTAATTTAAAAGAAATTTTGCCCCTTTTCCTAAATCCCTCTAATAATTATCTCTATTATAAAATAACACTATCAGCTGATACTACCTTTATAACAGAAATAATTATCTTAATGTAAATTCTTTTTATAATCTCCAAATGATAATCTCAATCTATGTACTTTATTTTTAATTCCAATTTCCACACTCCATATTCTCTTTCTATTTAACTATATTAACGATACTTTCTCCATTATTCCATTATATTCAATTTTATATTTTTTTTAATTACAATTCACGTGACATCCGTAAAATTTCTTTGACTCAAATAAAATCAATCATCAATAATCCCCTTAACAACGTAGTAACCCCTTTTATACCCTTTTTTTTTCAATTATTTTCTATCATTACTTGATAACTTCCATAGATTGACATTATTAAATTTTATATCTCGTTAGTCTTAAACATATTTACACTATACATAAAAACCAACTAGTTAATACCATAACAATATATATATATATATATATATGTTATGATGTAGTGTTTCACGGATGGTAGAATGAACAGTAGTGGTGTTCCGGGTTTCAATCCGTTGGTTGTTTGTGTCTTCACGACGTTTCGCCAACATCTCAGCTGGCATTTTCAAGTGATGCTTCCTTTGCGGCTGCTCAACTTGAGCTCAAGTTGAGCAGCCGCAAAGGAAGCATCACTTGAAAATGCCAGCTGAGATGTTGGCGAAACGTCGTGAAGACACAAACAACCAACGGATTGAAACCCGGAACACCACTACTGTTCATATATATATATATATATATATATATATATATATATATATATATATATATATATATATATATATTTATACCCCCTTTTAGAACACATTAAACTTAAAAGTGAAAATAAATATAGTTTAAAAAATGACATGCTTTTAAAGCAGGTTAAATTAAAAAGTTAAGAATAACTTTCAAAATAAACTTAAAATAATAATTCGTTCATAATTTTTTATCTATCTATATATATAAAAATGAAACCCGCTTTCCTTGGTCATGGCATCACGCGTGAATGGCTGGACCAATTTTACTAATTCTTTTTGCGTTGTATTTGTTATTATTAGGAGAAGGTTCTTACGAAAGAAAATATTAAGAAAATCTCTCAGAAATATTGAAAATTAGACATTTAATTTTGCATATTTTAAAAAACGCGCGAAACGAATGTCAATGACATTCACAGCCATAGACTATATTGAAAGAGCATCGTTTGTTCGGAAACGTGGTTACTTAATTAAATAAAGCTTCCATGTATCAAATTCAATTTTGATTAAGAGATATCTATACGATTTCATATAAATATAAGTTCAAAAAATATATTTTTGGTGCGATAAGTGAAACAAAACTATAAACTTTCTTTCCTTCTCTATCTCTTCATCTCTTTTATTTTTCTTAAATTTATTTTAGTTGTTGGCGTAGCAACGCGCGCCGGGTACAGCTATTTCATATATTTAAAAGAGTGATCCTTACTAAATTAAGCATTATGACGCCACCGTAAGGTGGCGCAGTTGAGATAGTATAAATTTACATTAGCAATTCTTGCGTAATTAAGTACTATGACGCCACCATAAGGTGGCGCAGTTAATATATGATATATCTAATCGATAATTTACAAAACCGTAAAAATTTGGAAAAATGGTAAAAAATCATCAGTAGACGGTACGAAGTTCGCCGGGTCAGCTAGTATACTATAAAAGCGTATTTTTTACTTTTTTTTAAACTATATTTATTCGTTTTTTATGCGTTAAATTAGGGGTTTCTCGCGCGCTTATATTATTATTGTATATAAATGTAATTAGGGTTTTTTCTATAGATTATAATAATTAATTTCGATTTTATAAAAGTGTGTAATTTATAATATACGTAGTACATAATATAAAACAAACATACTGAAATTTATTTTTTATCACGAAATCTTCATGCAATAAATGTCTTTTGTAAACATACCATTAACTCTACATATTATTATATTTCTCTTTTACATCAAACCAAAAGCTGAAACGAAATAGTGAAAAGAAAATCAGGCAAATTCTAATTTTAACTTTCAAAGTTTACTGTTAAAAATTGATTGAAAGTTGAATTTTATATAAAAGATAAAAATGTGTACGTTCAAGTTGATTGATGGCAAATATTTCTCTTTCAGCATGGGTGGCTCCGATCTGTGTTACGAAATAGTACGTAGAGCTTCCGCAGGTTTTGTGTATAGTGAAGCTGTAGCTAGGTAAGTGATTTTTATTTTAATTACGAAAAAAATAGTATTTTTAATTAAACGTAACCATAAGACCTTATAGAAGATATTTTACAATAAAGATATCTATTATAAGTAAACAATTAATAATTCTATTCTTTATTCAGTTTTTTTAATTGGAAAACTGATTGCTTTGGAATCGTCCTTTTTTGGGACAAACAATCTGTCCTTGTTAAAAAATCAAATATGTTGGAAAAACTGGGTTTGAGATGTTTTTTTAGCAAAAAGAAGTTTTGCAAAATTCAACTCCTCTCAATAATTTTTTTTAGAAACAACTTTTTTATATGGAATTTTTTTATTTTTAAATTTTAGTCAATTTGGTCATCCAATCTCGATTTTCAATTTTTATTAGAAGATTTTTTCAGGATACACATTATTTATTGAAACTGTTTTTTTTGTTTTTTTTTGTTTTTAAAAGAAACAATATTGGAGCATACTCTTTTAGCTGTAAGTACATAGCTCCACCATATATGTGGTTTAAAATATGATGTTTTAATAAAATTCTTTAAAAAAAAACATACAAATATTACTTAATATTGGTAACAATGAACTTCCCTTTGCTGTTTCTGTTTTTTGTTTATAAAAATTATTTTTTTATTGAAAGTTTGTAATATATGAATCAGTGTTTTCATATAAAGGATTAATAATATTAAGTAAAAATGTTAATAGTTTACTAAAAGGAAAATTGATTGCGCTTACATTGAGATGAATATATTAAAATCAAAAGACATTTGCTGAAAAAATTATCAAATATCAATATCAATAAAAATCATTTTATAGTAAGTTTTGATGTTGTAAGCATTTTTACAAACTTACTTGTTGATAAAACGTTACAACTATTAAAAAATTATAATAATTATAATAAGAACTAATTTATATTCATAATGAAATAGTTAACTAATTGTATTAACTTACTGTTATGAACGTACTTTTGTTACTTATTATGACATTGGTCAGATATGACAAGATGGGAGATGTCAAGTGAGAGCAGTGAGTCATAGGATGTCAATAAAGAAGTAGTTTAAATCTACACTATGGAGGGTAGAGGTAAGGAGAATTCACTCTTATGAGGCTAAAGCTTTAAAAGTGTCCGTCGAAAAGCGTAAAATTTTTAAATAATCTCGATAGCTTCTTTGTGGCATAATAATGTCTATTTATTTCTTTATTCGGGGATCTTTTTGCCACTAAAACAAACTTATAAAAAATATAAATCAATATTTTGAAAATGACCCTTGCTTATTGATCTTGATAGATATGTCAAATTTGTCAAGGGTCGTCTTTTAAAACTGAAAATGCCTAACAAAAATGAAAATAATTTGTTTAAAAATAATTCTTCTGAGCTTTCGACAACCAGATCGGTTGTCGTTTTCAAAGATAAAAATTTTTTTTGGTCTAGGTATACTTATTTTTGCAGTTTAGATTTTAAAATTTTGATTTGTTTTTTTGTAACTATAGATATATAGATTATTAAGTCATTCTTTTTTTAAGGTGGTTAGCCAAGATCTAGATAAATTGGAATTCCAATCACAGTATGACGGTTAAAAAAGGAATTATAAAAAGTTTATATGACAGAGCTAAAATAGTATGTTCAAATATTGCTTCTTTTAAAGACGAAAAAGAAACAATAAAAACAGTTTTAATGAATAATGGGTATCCCGAAAAATTAATTAAATCAACTTTCAATAAAATTGAAAACCCTCAGAGATTGGATAACCAAATTGACCATACACAAAATTTAAAAACAACAAAAATTCCATATATAAAAGGTATTTCTGAAAAAATTCAAAAAATTGGTAATGCTTTTAACATAAGGACAATTTTTCAAACAAATAATACAATTAGATCACTTTTATCCAAAACAAAACCAGTTAATTTAGATCAAAAAACAAAAAATTGTGTATATAGTATACCATGTGATTGTGGCAAAGTCTACATTGGGGAATCAGGAAGACCTCTTGAAGTTCGCCTCAATGAACACAAAAATTATCTTAAAAAAGGAGATATAGATAAATCTAAAATTTGTGAACATGCTTTTAATTTTCTAAATCACAAAATAAAATGGACTGAAACAAAAATTTTATGTAAAGAAGAAAATTCTATAAAAAGAAAATTAAAAGAAACAGCACACATTTTATTAAATCCAAATGAATGTATTTCAAATTTTACTTTGGATTTATCTAGATCTTGGCTAACCACCTTAAAAAAAGAATGAGTTAATAATCTATATATCTATAGTTACAAAAAAACAAATCAAAATTTTAAAATCTAAACTGCATAAATAAGTATACCTAGACCAAAAAAAATTTTTATCTTTGAAAACGACAACCGATCTGGTTGTCGAAAGCTCAGAAGAATTATTTTTAAACAAATTATTTTCATTTTTGTTAGGCATTTTCAGTTTTAAAAGACGACCCTTGACAAATTTGACATATCTATCAAGATCAATAAGCAAGGGTCATTTTCAAAATATTGATTTATATTTTTTATAAGTTTGTTTTAGTGGCAAAAAGATCCCCGAATAAAGAAATAAATAGCGTAAAATTTTGTTTTACTCGGTTGCCGAAGCAGGCGCTGTTAAGCAATAATTCCATGATCTGAATATAGCAATTTTAAACCGACTGAAATATGCAAAAAT
Source organism: Altica lythri (assembly GCA_964028335.1). Taxonomy (NCBI): domain Eukaryota; kingdom Metazoa; phylum Arthropoda; class Insecta; order Coleoptera; family Chrysomelidae; genus Altica; species Altica lythri. The sequence goes on along the minus strand of OZ034805.1, from coordinate 7,887,616 downwards.
TAATGAAGTCTAACCTTTCACCCTGGTCTAACCTAAAAATTAACGTGACACGTTGTTGATATTAGATTGTAATCTATATATATAAAAGCGAAAGTTCACTCATCACCGTATCTCAGAAACTATAAGACATACAAACTTGAAATTTGGCAGGTAAGTTCCTTATAGGGTCTAGATGTCCGCTAAGAAAGGATTTTACGAAACTCCACCCCTAAGGGGGTAAAACGGGGGTTGGAAGTTTGTATGAAAGTCCTATGTTTTTGAAATAAGGGACTTTGAAATGAAAATGTTTTCTTTAGAGGTTGTGGAGGTGTACAAGTTTCGTTCCAAATTAGTTAGTATTCCTAAGGGGGTAAAACGGGGGTTGGAAGTTTGTATGAAAGTCCTATGTTTTTGAAATAAGGGACTTGGAAATGAAAATGTTTTCTTTAGAGGTTGTGGAGGTGTACAAGTTTCGTTCCAAATTAGATAGTATTATTTGCTTTTTTCTTCGTTGATTAAAATTATGTTTATTTTAAAGTTTTATGCCAATTAGGTGCCAGCTTAGATTTTTTTTTTTTTTCATTGATTATACTGACGTTTATATCAAAGTGTCATATCGATTCCCTACTTACTTAAAAAATTTTGTATTTTTCGTTAAGTAAACTTACGTTTGTTTGAAAAATGGATGGAAAAATTGTAACAGTCACAGTTGAAGGATTAGCAATCCGATGTAGAGTGAATGAGATACCTGGCGATGGAGCGTGTTTATTTTCATCTCTGTCTTATTTGCTTTATGAAAATATTTCAATGGCTGCTCAAGTTAGAGCTAATATAGTAAGCCACGTGTCCAACGATTGGCAAAGATTTAGGTGTTTTACTATGGACCGATCCGGGACCCCTTACGATACAAAACGCCTTTATGTAGCCGATATGGGTAGGTTGCATACTTATGACGAACTGAAAGCAGCTGGAGAAATATTTCCATTTGAATTCCAACTGTTTCAAGGTAGCAGACTTATTGCCAGATTTGGAGAGTCGATACACGGAATAAAAATAATGCCTTTTAACGGACATTTTAACGAAGGACATTTTGACGTGTTGATTCCTATTAATCTATCCATATATATAAAAGCGAAAGGTCACTCATCACCATATCTCAGAAACTATAACAACTACAAACTTGAAATTTGGCACGTAGGTTCCTTATAGGGTCTAAACGTCCGCTAAGTAAGGATTTTACGAAACTCTATTCCAAAGGGGGTAAAACGGGGGTTGAAAATTTGTATGAAAGTCCTATGTTTTTAAAGTAAGGGACTAGAAAATTACAGTGTGAGCTCTTTAGAGGTTGTGGAGGTTTACTTATATTCTATGTTTAGAAATCAACCCCCTTTATAAGGGTTGAACGAGGGTCGGATACTTTTTATACAACAATGAACACGCCATGCGAATGACGTCGCGGGTACATCGATATAGGACCCAAAAATGTGGTTAGAGTTTTTTTGTCTGTCTGTATGTTTGTGCGCGAATCACATGAAAACTATTGATTCGATTCAACTGCCGTTTTCACAGATGTATTTGTCTTCTTTTAACTTAACATTTGGTGTATAAAAATTTCTCCATCTCCCCACTCCTTTAACGGGTCAATAGAGGGAGTAAGATTTTGTATAAAAGTATCTCATTGATACATTTAAAAATACCACTGAAATAATACACAACATACATACATACGTGCTATAATTTAGTTTTGATATAAGAAACAAGATGGCGCTATGTGGTTATTAAAACGCGCTATTGTTGTTTTTTTATCGCAAGTACATATACAAATTACTATATCCTACAAATGATTGGGTCCAATGTGTAACTGTCATGGATAAATATTATAAGATAGTTATAATCGATGTTGTATGATTTATTATTATCAAAATCTGTTCAGTGTACAGAATAATTAAAATCAAATTTTTATATGTAAAATAGACAGTCATTAAATCATTTGTGAATATCTTAATGCAACGCGGGCAAAGCCGCGGGTAAAAGCTAGTATTATTATAAATTAAAATGGTGCAATTTTGTGTACCTAATTGAAAATTGTTCGAATAGTGGCGAAACGAAAAAGAAAATATCAAATAATATATATACTCTGTGTTTTTTTCGGCCAACGGTACGTAAAAAGAAATTATTTTAATTGTAGAAATTTTCAAGAAAAAGATATCCATATGTAAGTATAACAAGATTGTGGTCGGTCGGAAATGCTGTTCATTATCATTTATCTCATAGAAAGATTCTTTAACCAAATGTATTGCCAACTATTGAACATCAATTTCAATTAATTCCTGAAGTTATTAAATTAAAAAAAATTTGATTCAATAACTATCGATTTGGTTTTACTGGTTTATATAATTACATTTCTTATTACGTACCGTACCGTTGGCCGAAAAAATGACACAGAGCATACATCATTCAATATTTTCTTTTTCGTGTTGCGACTATTTGAACAATTTTTAATTACACAAGATTTCACCATTTTAACTTATAACAATAGTAAAATTTAATCATATATCAATCTATACTTCGTGATATATCATATCAACAATCTGTCACGTTAATTTTAGGGTAAGATTTTATTAATTTTTGCATATTTCAGTCGGTTTAAAATCGCTATATTCAGATCATGGAATTATTGCTTAACAGCGCCCACTTCGGCAACCTAGTAAAACAAAATTTTACGCTTTTGGACGGACACTTTTTATATACAGACTGAGTTCTCCTTACCTCTACCCTCCATAATCTACACGTATTTTATTAAACTAATAATTTAATAAAATTTATGTCACAACAGTGACAATAATTTTTGTAAACAAAAAACAGGAATGGCAAATGTAATTTCACTTACACCAATATTAAGTAATATTTATATGTAGGTATAGTTGATTCAAATAGAAGTGTCATCAAGTAGTCTCTGGAAAATTCAAATTTGTAGTGGCAGCACCCACGTTTAGTGAAATTTGAATCGCAATATTAGCCAGCTTGTGATCAGATTGCTACATATGCACAATATAACTATAGTCCATTTCACGGATTTTGGCCGATGACAGAAATCATACTCGAAGTAAATTTAGAGTTACATCTCTCTCAGATACAGGCAAGTTAGAAATTTAAATGAGGACGTTTGTTTTTTAATACAACACTTACGTAATTGCATCTTGTTTCACCGGTAGATAAAAAGTAGTCAATACGGAAGTCTTGACTTAATTCACATTCCTAGTAACCGTCATGTGCGGCTCGTTGTTGAAGGGTTGAATTTAATAAGTATTATTGTCATATTTTTGTAGATGTCAAACCACACTGATAGTTTCAGAAACTTACGACCTTATTTAGAAAAAAAACTGTCCGCCATTGGTAACTTGGATGACAGTTTAATCTTATTTCAGTGGTTTCTAATATCAAATCGGCCAAAAACGATGAAATGGACTATATAAACATTTTGACACATCGCGATGACATATAATTCCCTAACTAAAGTTCTGTTTCCATTGAATCTAGTAATAAAGTTAAAGATGATCTCACACGTACCCTGCCCACTTGATGGCACTTCTATCTGAATCGACTATAAGTTTTCAATAGTTATTATATAACAAGGAAGAGAAATAGGTTTTTATAGACGATTTGTATTATGGCCCGAGAAACGAAGTTTCGAGGGACATAAGAAAACGAGGCGTGGAATTTTTTTTACTACTAGCACTGTTTATTATTTTGAAGATACATATGTTTTAAAACTTAATCTAGTCTATTAAGCGATTTGTGTGTTGCCTGTATTTAAGATACGAACATACGATACTTTACTGTATCTATCTTTGTTTATAATATCTTTCTTAGTTTAAGATAAATATAGTTAAGGCCATAAAGAAAAACAAGAAAAGAAGTTTTGATAAATATAACAGACACTGATTAAATACAACAAATTTTTATTTTATTAAGTAGTTTACAATGATTAGTTACTTTAGGTACTTATTAAAGTACCTAATAATTAATAGTGCACTTGTTACATGGTTATAGTAATTCTGGAAGCATCATTATTCGAATTGGAGGGAAAATTGTTCCTAGGTGGCTTTATCTCCATATTTCATAAAACAGTCAAAGGCCGTTGTTTACTTGTGACTTTCAGAGTTTGTGTTTGTACCATTTTGGCTATTCTTCTTTTATCTTCAATAGAATCTTCTACATAAGACTCTGCTACAGTTGAAGATTTCTCATTTCCTTTAAGGGTTAATACCTCTCCTCCATTGTAAGCCAAAAGTGTTGCTGATGTACGTCGTAGAGTGTAGCCTGTGTAGTCATCTGCTTTAGGTAATTTTAAATTGTTGGCGATTTTATTTGAAACAATGTTTTTGGTATTATGTCCTATATCTTGTCTCGTTGGTTTTTCAGATCTGAGGGCAATGAAAACTCTCTTCATGTCTGGAGATATTCTTTTTGATTTGTACTTTTTTACTTTTTCTATCCAAAATGTTCAACAATCACAAACTTTCTGAGGCAACTTGTTTTCGTTTGTGAAATATTTATAGTAATAATCTCTTCACACATGTCAACATAAACTATTTTCAAATTGCATAATTCGTGTGTCCGACAAGCTGCGGCAGAACCTTTCACAAAAATAATCTTAAAAGTAAGGGTTGCTTATTCAAATTTCACTTTAAAATATTAAACTATCTTCGTAGGGAGGAATAGTTTTCAATAAGTTTTTTTTCATACACTGCGGTTTTCCTTGGAGAATATGATACATTTTTTTTTTGAAAAAAGAAATAAATTTATAATATTTTGATATATCAACATTTTCTTTTATTTTTAAAGTTTGTTTTAGCATTGAAAATGTGGCCCATAAACTAGAAGCTTTTGTATTTCCAGCTATTTCTTGATAATATACTAAGAGAACATTTTCGGTAGTTTTAGGTACGCCTTTTAAATCGCACCACTTTTTAAATGTAGATGGTTTTCAAGTACAAAATTTTTAATTTTGTTGTAAATAAATCATTGAATTCAATATGTTTTGCCATCTTCCTAATATTGAAATGTGTACAAATTATATTTTCTTTATTCGCATTCACAAGATTTAACTGCACAACTATTTCAAAAATTATGACAAGTCAAGTGACACACTGTTAACCTATCACACCACGGATCTACACTTACGACCTTACCAAAGAGTACACTGCATCGTACACAATTTCTGAATTCTTTTGAATTTGAATTTAGCTCAGAAATTAATTTATTACTCGTAAGTATATAATAATTTTGAATTACACTCAGTTAACAGAATTTTGCTAGTTCAGTTTCACACGAATTCTATGATTAATTTATAAAAATGTAATTATCTGAAATTGGTTTAGAACTGCTCACGAACAAACTTTTATTATTGACCTATATAGGGACTTAATATTATTATCTCCCTAGGTCGAAAAAAAAACGATTTCTCGTTTCAGAAAACATACCAATAATAATGTCTTTTAAGGCTAGTAGTGAAAAAAAGAATTTTATTAAAACATCATATTTTAAACCAAAAATATGGTGGAGATGATGTTTATGCGATTTGGCCTTAAAATTTACTTGACAGATTTCTTAACAATATTAACAACAAAGTACCTTCAATTAAATTAACAATTTAAATTGAACAAGATGAATAATTACTATTTTTGATACATAAATTACGAAGGAGATAGGTTATTTGAATAGGACCAACATTTTTCGTAAAAATCACATATCTAAATTTTAATTCCAATCATAGAATAATGGGTATCCTAAAAAACTAATTAATTTCATAAAAAATAAAAAAAACATCAGAGATTGGATAACCAAATTGACTATACGCAAAATTTATTAAAAATGAAACACAATCCATCTCCATACAATCCATATACAACAACTTGGAAAAATTAGTAATGCCAAAATTAGAACACATTTTCAAACAAGTAATAATATTAGATATCTAATGTCTAAAACAAAATCAGATCAACAAAAAACATTGTGCGTATATAGGAAACGGTATTTAGAAAATGCAATATAAAGGGGATTTAAATAATTTAAAGTTTTTTGTTCATTAATTATTTATTTTATATTTGAAAACAACAATTGATCTAGTGATTTGCTATAATTCATCAAAATACTGATACGAAAATATTGTCATTTAGTCCTTCGCACCCATTTTTGTTGAAAACCAAATCCCTGGAATATTTTTTTTATATTTTAAAGCGCAATCATATGCCTGGCCTCCAACATCTTTGGGACGTAAATATACTTTCATTCAAAGTTAATTTTTGCTTTTCACACGTCAGTACAGCAAAAAATGCCAACTAATAAATACAAAATAGTAGTTGCCAAATGCAATCTGACACAGAACACACAGAAAATATGACTTTTGTATTGAAACACTTATGGGGGCTTTTTACACAATTTATTTACAAAATTGTTAAGATACACTGAACTCTGCTGGATAACGTCTAACTACTTGACAATACAATGAACTCTTCTGAACACTTGACTCGAACTGACGTTAACTGCCCATGCATCCCCTTATATACAACATTATTTAATCTAGTCAGTGTGTTTAGAAGTTTCTAGAATTTTCTAGAAACATTATTTAAAATGGTCAGTTGATATTTTTACAAACTTCTAAAAATCAACTGTCAACAACAATCTTTTAAATTAAGGTCCCTTCCTTTACGGTTATCCCGTTACACGGCCCCCTCCTTAGATTCATTCCTCCTGGAATGTTATTTCCTACATCGGAATCCCGCACACTCCCTGAGCCAGCCAAACCATCTTCTTGGAGTTGCTGCGCATCTCCACTGTGGTTTCCCTGGTAAGGCGCCAAACGATCATGATGGACCACGACGGGTTTCCCTCTGGGAATTTTCACGATCCGATAAATGACATCGTTAATCTTCTTCTTGATGGTGTAAGGACCTTCCCAGTTCTTTTGTAATTTGGGACAAATACCTCGACGCCGTCGGGGGTTATAGAGCCAGACTAAATCTCCAACTTGGTAACTCTTTTCCATTGTCCGTGTGTCATAGTACCTCTTCATCCGATCACTAGATAATTGTAGTTTTCCACGCACCAGGTTGTGTATACTTTCCATTCGATTCTGAAGGTCGGCGACATATTGTTCACGGGCCATTTCTTCGCCAGGTTTACAACCAAACACCAAGTCACATGGTAGCCTCATTTCTCTACCGAACAGGACCTTCGCAGGCGTTTGGCCAGTTGATTCGTTGATGGCCGATCGAATTGCCATTAGAAATAGTGGAATATGTCGATCCCAATCCCTCTGACAATCTGACACCACTTTTGACAGATAGTTGGTTATAGTCCGGTTCATTCGTTCCACCATTCCATCAGACTGAGGATGCATCGCTGTGGTTCTCGTTTTGCGGATGCCTAATCTTTGGCAAACTTCTTGAAACAGCTTGCTCTCAAAATTTCTTCCTTGGTCTGAATGTAATTGTAATGGTACCCCAAATCGGCTTACGAATTCTTCAACCAATATATCTGCTAAAGTGGTAGCTTCCTGATTGGGAACTGCATATGCTTCAACCCATTTAGTGAAGTAGTCCATTACAACAAAGATGTACTTGTTTCCTACATCGGTCTGTGGAAGTGGCCCCAATACATCTACTGCGATTCTTTCAAAAGGACTTCCAACCAGGTATTGCTGCATTTCCGCTTTCGGTTTTCGGTGCGGACCGTTACTGGCAGCACATGTAGTGCATTTACGACACCAGTCTTTTACATCATTAGTGCAATTTACCCAGTAAAATCTATCTCGGATCTTTTGCAGCGTTTTCGTGATACCCAGATGTCCTCCAGAACTATCATTATGCATCTGTTTTAAAATTTCCGGTACAACATTTCTTGGGACCACTATTTGTTTCCTTGTTTCTGTGGCCCTCGGAATTTTCTACAAGTCTTTTAACGAGCCCACCGTCCAAAACTAAAAAGTTCCATTGGGACCAGTATGCTTTTAAAGCAGGAGAGGATGAGCATATCTCTCTCCACAACGGACGACGGTCCATTCTCTTCCACTCCCGAATCTTTCTCAGAACGGGATCGTTTTCTTGTTGCTCCTCCAGCATAGAGCTCTCGTCTTCTGGCACAACCTTAACTAAGGCAAGTTTTTCCTCGTTCTGCTCCATACGGGTACAATGGGGGCAATCTGGTCGACATGGTCTTCTGGAAAGTGCATCAGCATTAGGATGTCTTGTTCCAGGTCTGTGCTCGATTTCAACATCATATTCCTGCAGTTTTTCGAGCCATCTTGCTATCTGTCCTTCTGGGTTCCTAAAGCTAAGTAACCACTTTAAACTAGCATGGTCTGTTCTGATCAGGAATTTTCTGCCATAAAGATATTTATAAAAGTGTTCGACGGATTTTACAACTGCTAACAGTTCCCTCCGAGTTACACAGTAGTTCTTTTCAGCTTTCGACAAAGTTTTGCTGAAGTAACCAACCACTCTTTCCTTACCATCTTGTAGCTGTGACAAGACGGCTCCAATTCCTACATTGCTGGCGTCAATGTCCAGAATAAGCTTACCATCAGGAAGTGGATAAGCAAGAACAGGTGCTGACGTAAGCTGTTTCTTCAATATTTCAAACGCCTTTTGACATTCCTGATCCCAACAGAAGGACTTATCTTGTTCTGTCAAACGTGTCAAGGGTTTGGCGATGTCTCCAAAATTCTTGACATATCGTCGGTAATAGGAACAAAGACCCAAGAAACTCCGGAGCTGATGTTTGTCGATAGGGATTGGCCATTCCTGAACGGCTTGTATCTTAGCGGGGTCAACAGCAACGCCATCCTTGCTTACGTTATGTCCTAAACAGTTGACCTGTCTCTGGAACAAGTGGCATTTCTTAACATTCAATGTTAGATTAGCGTTCTGTAATCTTTTAAAAACTTCTTCCAGGTTAGATAAATGTTCCTTAAAGGTCTTACCCATTATGATGATGTCGTCTAGATAAGCTAGACAAGTTTCCCATGACAAACCCCGCAGGATGTTCTCCATTAATCGTTCAAACGTCGCAGGAGCATTACAGAGGCCAAATGGAAGGACCGTGAATTGTCATAACCCTGATCCACTGGTAAAGGCAGTCTTTTCTTTGTCTGCAGGATTCATTTTAACTTGCCAGTATCCGCTTTTAAGGTCCAAGGTAGAAAACAGAGTAGAACCCGCCAAAGCGTCGAGTGCATTATCAATCCTTGGCAGAGGATAACTGTCCTTCTTAGTGACATCATTTAGCTTTCGATAGTCGACACAAAACCGCATTGATCCGTCTTTCTTTCTCACTAATACCACAGGAGAAGCCCACGGACTACTGGATGGTTCGACTATGCCATTTTGAATCATTTCTTTAAGGGCTCTGTCTGGTTCTTCCTTTTTAACTTGAGGCATCCTTCGGGGTACCTGTCGAATCGGACGTGCATCACCAGTGTCAATTCTATGTTTCCGTAACATTTATCTTGTGAATTATGGCCATTACTGGTTCTAAATTTCCCATTTCCGTGTCCTTTCGGAGAAGAACTGGATGATCGTTCAAGTTGATAACTCGGATGGGTACCTCTTTGGCGGATCTAACAAGAGTCTTACCCACAAGGAGTCCTTTTCCCAATTCATGGTCATGGTTCTTCGGCTCTATCATGGCTGGGGCACCATCTGGCTCCAGTCCATCCAACCGCGCTGTGACGACACATTCGCAGCTTGCCGGAAGTTCGATATCATCGATTAGCTTAATCGAGGCATTGTCAACTTGTTGTCGGTGCAGGAATATTTCTTCATTGCCAGTACGAAGGATACGTTGGCGAAGATCCAAATAAAAACCACAGTGGAGCATAACATCCATGCCCAGAACAACATCTTCATCAACGTCAGCCACCAGCACTGAGTGAACAAGAGAGGTTGAACCAAACTGTAGCGTCACCTGTATCTCACCGTAGACTCTAGCAGAATCTCCGGTAGCGGTACGCAGTCTCCAACTGGTAGGCAACATCTTATTTCGCATAATGATGGTTGGTCGGACGATAGTTTTTGTAGCTCCAGTGTCTACCAGCATGCTAATATTCTTCCCATCAAGGAGGCCATCTACATATAAGCTGTCCACGTGATGTCGCAGAGTTGCCAATTTAATGGTGTGAGGGGCTTCGGGAATGTTAGGGGTCGATTTCGCCCTCCAGGAGTCGACTTGTTCTAGTTTTCCTGCTGCTGGGGTACTTCAGCAGAAGATTTTTCTTTTTGGGGGCAAGTATTTCTATTATGGCCTGGTTCTCCGCAGTTCCAGCATCTCACTTGGCGCCTTCTTCTTGGAGATAACTTCATTAATCTCTCTACTACCGCTTCCACGTCGCTAACGGAATGAATGGCATGGTCGTAGTTAGCGGTGATTTCCCTTAGTCGAGCAACTCCACGTGAGGCCTACGTCGCCGCCTCAAACTCCAGGGCAATGGTCAAGGCGTCCACAAGAGTCTTCGGCCGCGCCAACCGTACAGCGCGCTGCAACTCGACGTCTCGAAGACCATCGGTGAAGGTTTGGACTGCTAGGCACTCCAGGAAATCCTCCGCTGCATTTGAATACGCAAGTCGTACCATTCTTGCTACATCCGCTTCAAATTCCTGGATAGTTTCTCCATTTTTCTGTTTTCGGCTTTTTAACTGCATTCGGTACACAGGTTGTAGATGAGTTTGACCATAACGCATCTCTAGACGATTCACCAATAACTCGAAGTTGTCAGCTTCATCCGGCGTCAATGATTGCAAGACGTCTAAAGCCGCGCCTCGCAGAGCTACAGTTAGGGACAATGCTTTCTCCTGGGATGACCATCCATTAGCTCTGGCCGCTGCGTCGAATTGTTTCAGGTAATTTGGCCAGGAAGTCTTCCCGTCGAAGGTCGGGGGTTTCATCGTCGTTCGTCCATGGGTCGTCTCCTCGCTTCTTTGTCGTTCGACGTCTGCGTGGCAGGTTTCCATCCTTCTTGCATCTCCGTCGCCGTAGTGGATGGTTTGGTTTCGGCGGCTAGCTTCCTGTTCTTGTTAACGCTTCCTTATCTCGGACTGCATTTGCTGGTTGATGTGGTTTTGCTCGTCTCGCAAGTTGGACACTTGCTGATTTTGTTCGTCTCGCAAGCTGGACACTTGCTGATTTTGTTCGTCTCGCAAGCTGGACACTTGCTGATTTAAGTTGTCTACTTGCTGATTCAAGTTGGCTACTTGCTGATTCTGCTCGTCACGAAGATGTGATATTTGCTCGGAGAACGAACTGGATAACTCATCTGATAGGGTAGACATCTGTTGTGATAGCTCCTCTTGTTGGCTCTTCATCTGACTGGATAGCACCTCTTGTTGGTTCGTCATTCGTTGTGACAGCTGGGACATATCTTCACGCTGGCTCTTCATCTGACTGGATAGCTCCTCATGTTGCCGGGAAAGTTGTTGAGCTTGTTCTTCTTGTTGGTTCGTCATTCGTTGGGACAGCTGGGACATGTCTTCGCGCTGGCTCTTCATCTGACTGGATAGCTCCTCATGTTGGTTGGTCATTCGTCCTGATAGCTTCTCTTGCAGCCGGGAAAGTTGTTGAGTTTGTTCTTCTTGTAGTCGGGAAATTGCTTTTTGAACTGGGTCATCAAACTCCACAGCGTCAGGGTCCACATTATTATTTACGTAGTATTCACGGAGCCTTCTCAACAATACGGATTTGCTTCCAGTAGTTTCCAATTCTAATTCCTCGAGCTCTCTTCTGAGCTCAGCCACCAATAAATCAGTTATCTTTTTTCCAGGCATTCTTGTATCTTCACCCCACACCTGACACCAATTTGAAACACTTATGGGGGCTTTTTACACAATTTATTTACAAAATTGTTAAGATACACTGAACTCTGCTGGATAACGTCTAACTACTTGACAATACAATGAACTCTTCTGAACACTTGACTCGAACTGACGTTAACTGCCCATGCATCCCCTTATATACAACATTATTTAATCTAGTCAGTGTGTTTAGAAGTTTCTAGAATTTTCTAGAAACATTATTTAAAATGGTCAGTTGATATTTTTACAAACTTCTAAAAATCAACTGTCAACAACAATCTTTTAAATTAAGGTCCCTTCCTTTACGGTTATCCCGTTACAGTATTATAAACCTATGATACTTAAAACTAATTAATTGTTTTTGTTTTACGAAGCATCTCTTATGGCTCTTAACTAGTTTAAACTCGCAATTCTTATAGCTTGTTGATGGTTCACGACATTTAAATCTTGCCTAATTTTCGATACCGTATGAACCTCATTTAACCACGTCCCGTCTAAAAAATCATTTTTTTTTACCCGATCGTCTAAAGTTGTCAATTTCTTTCAAATACTTGCTTCGTCATAAAACAATCTCATTCCTTTCTATTAGCGCACCATTACCATTTCTTTTCAAATATTTAAAATTTAATTCCCGTAAGGTACGTCTTTAAACGTTAGCACTAATTTTCGGTAAATCGTCGTCATTATTAATTTCTATTACTATTTTGTTTAATGTAGGTATTTCATTTTTACAGTAAAAATAATGTAATTGCGGCGTATTATATTTGTTTTGTCGCTTCGTCAAACTCAATTTTTTTACCCGCTTTTAATTTTGGTCGTTTTTCCGTATTTTCTTTATTTTCAGTTGATTCTTTAAACTCTTTTAATGTTCAAAAAATAGACCTACATGAAATCTTTGTCAAATCGCTACAATATTCAACCGAATCGTATATCGTACGTTTACTAATAGACGTATTACTAGAACTTCGAATTCCGGAATCCATTTTTTTAATTTAAAATATAAAAAAATCTATACAAACCTTAAACATCATTAACAACTAACAAATAACCTAAAAACACGCCTATGAACGAACACTGGATAACATAATGAACTACGCTAGCACCGCTTGCCATTTGTCTTAAAAGTATCTCCTTCTATTGCGTGTTAATAAGACAAAGATAGTAAGTCTTTCTAAGTTAAACCTGGCAATTACGCTTCATTCAAATCCCCCATTGGTTCTACTTGCACATACGTCACAATGACGTCAGTGACATCCGATTGCATATCCTGGTAGAATATCATCTTTGTATACATTTTTTCTCTACACATTTTTTTTTCGGCATATTGATTTTTTTAATACATCTAACCATTATATTTATGATATTTGTTGTCAAGCTTGTCAGTTTGTAACTTGCAGTGACTTGGTTACTTTTAAACACCAACATGACAAAAACCAATACCAACGTGAATAAATAAAAAAATTGATATTTTTAAGCGTGGAATTGTGAATACTCATTTTCGTTGTAGGTTTTTTAACCTATTTTACTCATCGAGAGATGAAACCCTGATGTGGTGAGAAAGCTTGCGTGCTTTAGTTATTATAATTTAGTCAGACTAATACATCTCAGATTATAATTAATCTTTAAAATTTTTTCAATTATTTTTAAAATCGTACATGTCAAAAGCAAAGTCCGATCCTGCACCAGGTAGTTGAGTGAAAATTCTTTGTCGATGCCGAAAAGCAAAAAATTATCTTTGAACCAAACTATGTAGCATGAAACATATCTTGTAAAGCTGTAAACACTACTTGGACTTATAACCAATCTTATCGAATCAGGATTTTTTTTAAGGCGTACATACATCTTTTTACTGATTTTCTTTATATCACGAAATAATCACAACGAAACAATTTATTTTCATTCAAAATTTAAACAGCCGCGCGCGCGCTTCATTTTAATCGACGAACTTTGTACCTTGATCAATTTTCCTTTTGTAATCCCGCATTTTAAAATGAAATACAAAATTTAATTCCTTTGTTGAATAGGGTTAAAAGGTCCACATAAACTCTAATAATTCACGTGTTAATTTAGAGGTTGTAAATCTAATGCATTTAAAATACCATTGTTCTACGTAAAATTTTAAAGTATTACAGATTGGCTTCAGATTCTTGAGCCGTTTCGATAATTAACATATTTTTTTGAGTTTGTGTTACATGCTATCATATATTGTCGGTAAGAGTTTTTTTTGTATTTTTAACACCTAAAGTGTTAAACAATGTTTTGGACATACAACTTTAATTAAATTTTGGTTTTCTGTGGACAGTAGAAGAAAACCCTTCTGTCATATTATCGCACCGACTTCGTGCCTTCACCTAAGACAATTTCTTTTTAAAATAATTATAAAAGTTAGAGGCTAACTTAATCTTAATTGTTTCCGGTAACTTTTCATATTCACATGCTCCCTGCTAGTACTAACATCTACCATCATTCTTGGATTAACTTAAATTAACCAAAGCAAAACAAAATATATCGTTGAATAAAAACAATCACACATCCTTCTTACACTTATTCACTTATTATTTGTTTGCTAGAGTATACACAGGATGCTAGAGTATAGAAAGAAAGACAGTTTAAACAAGTCTACAGTATACAGTGCTTACAGGCAACATGCAATTTGTATGGATTGGTACTACAAAGTATATAAAGTTGATGGCTCTGATAACTTTAATCATGTCAGGGAAAATCGTTTTTAATACTGTTTATAATTTGTTTAACATAAAAAGACTAAAATTTGAAAATGGCAATATTAAATACATAATGCAAAAGACTGACTATTCATCATCTTATATCAAATGACATTGACATCAGACCTAAAATAACGAATAGGTGGTCTTTAGACTAATATACATCCCCATAAAGGTGGCTGACCCAAAGTGGAAAAATTTGTCGAAATTTATGTCAAAATTAGGTGCTTTTTAGGTGCCATTTAGGTGCGCAAAACAAAAATTAGGTGCACTAACCGTTTTTGAAATATTTACGAAAAACCATGGGACCGCCAGCCTTTAACAACCTAGCTGACCCATAATAAAAAAAAAAACAAAAAACTAGGATTGAATAATCTTTAAATTAAGTGCTAATTAAGTGCTTTTTAAAACACGAAACATAAAATAAAAAATTTAAAAATTAAACGTATTAAAATTGAATATATTGATTGTGTATGGCAAAATGTCACATTTCTTCTTGCACTTTGAACCAAAATGGACATCGACAGTTTAAGAACAGTTAGAAATCGGTAAAAATTTTTTGTCCCGTAATTTTTTTAAGGAATAATTCGGAAGGTCACCACTAAAAATTTTTTTTATTTTTTTTTAACTCGGACCGCTGAGCTGAGACTTGCAACCGGTCATTTCCGGAAATGATGATTAATATAAAATTCACTTTGTCAGAGATTTAAGTGCTCATTAAGTGCAATAGTTTCACGAGCAAAATAAACTGCTAATGAGCAATTTCAACTGAAAATATTTGGCCAAAGTTTTCTTGTGTCTCAACTAAAAGTATCAATCTGCACTTTTTAAGCACATAGATCATTAAAATTTTCTTGTAATTCTATTACTTAATAATTCTCTCGTCCGAAATGAAATAAATTTTTTAATTTTTTGACCTGGGATCACTGATCTGATACTTCTTACCGGTCACTTCCAAATGTAATAATTATTATAAAAAACTTTTTGTCAAATATTTAAGTGTTCAGTAAGGGCAACAGACTCAATAGCAGAACAAACCGCTGATGAGCCAAGTCAACTAGAAATTCTTAAGTCTTTAACAAAGTGTGTCATTCTGCACTTTCTAAGCACTTAAAAACTGGTACAAATACCTACGAAATAATCCCATAAAATTTCCTTAGTTTTTTTTTGCGCGTAGCTCCGGTAATTAATTGACTTTTATCTCGACTCAAAACTTCTCTGCCGTTTTTTATCTCTACTCAAAATGAAGCGCACCTATCTGAATAACTCAAAAATTATTTATACCATTACTTTTCTACTCCAAGACATTTCAACTAAAAAATTCGAACAAGTAAAAAACGTCTCAATAGGTAATTATTTTTTTTTATTTAAATTTTTGCTAGAAATGTTCTATCTAAGAGAAAAATTAAAGTAGTAAAACAAAGGAATCAACGAATGTTGAACTAACCTATTTAGCCTTGCTTATTTTAGAGTAGAGATGGAAAACTATCATTATTTTCAACAATTATCTTTAATTGTTATTTCAACTAGTAACAATTTTCAAAAAATTATCAATTTTTCTATTAAACAAAATTTATTTTTAACACTTTTTGTGCATCAAATTTAGTTGTACTTAACCTAGTTAACATTTTTTTATAACTGACCAGTTGTAAGTCTCAGCTCAGCGGTCCGAGTTAAAAAAAAATAAAAAAAATTTTTAGTGGTGCCCTTCCGAATTATCCATTAAAAAAATTACGGGACAAAAACATTTTACCGATTTCTAACTGTTCTTAAACTGTCGAAGTCCATTTTGGTTCAAAGTGTAAGAACAAATGTGACATTTTGCCATACACAATCAATATATTCAATTTTAATACGTTTAATTTTTAAATTTTTTATTTTATGTTTCGTGTTTTAAAAAGCACTTAATTAGCACTTAATTTAAAGATTACTCAATCCTAATTTTTTTGTTTTTTTTTTATTATGGGTCAGCTAGATTGTTAAAGGCTGGCGGTCCCATGGTTTTTCGTAAATATTTCAAAAACGGTTAGTGCACCTAATTTTTGTTTTGCGCACCTAAATAGCACCTAATTATGATATAAATTTCGATAAATTTCTCCACTTTGGGTCAGCCACCTTTATGGGGGTCTAATACCCAAGTGCCGAGATAGTGCCGAGTAGCAGTGTCAAACTAGTTTGGGTGCCAGAACACAAAGGAATTCAAAATAACTAGCAGACTTATAAACTTACATGGAGGGGTTGGCCACAATATTGTATGGTCCAAAGCCAGTTCTAAGGGTACATAACAGTACGGGCTGGAGCTAAATAAATGCCTGGTTCTGTAGACAACACAATTATATAACAATTTATTTAAAGAAGTAAAAAACATATAAAAACTAAACAAGCGAACTATAACTATCACTGAATCTTTGTTCTTGATCATTCAACTTGGCACGTCAATAGTTCGCTGAAAATATATTTTTATTAATTGTTCTGAAAGGTTATTGATTATAATAAAATTTTAAAGAAGAGGTCAGGCACGGGTAATGTAACACCTACAAACTATGTGGCTGCAAATTATGCGACAGGGAATCGGATACAGTAAAACATTTGGTATCTATCTTCTAGACCTGAAGAAATTAGTACAGGATACCAAGAACGTGAAAAGGGTGTCATGAACTAATGGAAAAAGAGCAATTAGCCTAATTAAGTTGCAGTACCAGTACGACAAATGATCATTTTAAATGGCTTACAAAAAAAAAGATAACGCCTCATCATTCTGATGCCTTTATACCTTTAAACAATCACTAAACAAAAACACAACTTTCCATTTAGTGCTAACAAATAATTCCGACATAATTAAGGATCAATTATGGTTGCTTAAAGAGTTTTAGCTATTTTTAAACTCAACTTATTTTTATCTACATTCAAATATATTTTTTTTTCAGTCATTACATGAGGCAAATTCTGGAAGCCTTAAGGTACTGCCATGAAAATGATATCGTTCATAGAGATATAAAACCAGAAAGTATATTGTTAGCTACAAAAGAAAATTCTGCGCCTGTAAAATTAGGTGGGTTTGGAGTGGCTGTGCAACTTCCTGATCGGCATCCCATTAATATTGGAGGTAAGTTTAGGTATAGGTACTATTTTTTAGTAGATTTCTAATACAATTGATGTTTAGTATATAGATTCAAAATATATATAGTAAACTATTTTTATTTGGAGAAGAAGCTTAAAAGTCGCTTTTACTCAAAATAAAATCTATTTTTCTCTTCAAAGATCAAAACGTTAACATTTTATATTAAAATCACTTATGATCACTTACGATCATTTGTATCGCTTGCAGTTTTTCGACATATTATGAAGCCAACGGTCAGAAAACAAGTTTAGAAAATTTTAGTATTGCCTATTTGGCCAGTAACTGTTGATTTCAAAAAAACGTTCGTAATAGGGGTCCTAGTGCAGGATATTATATGTGACGAGGACACCAATAAGTAGTGAATTTTGTTACTAACTATTTAAAATAATATTGTTTATTTAAAAAAAATCTAGGATAAAATACCTTATGAAAAAAATCCAATAAAATAAAGTTGTCAACAAGATACACATCTTACAGAATATAAATCTTCCCCCCCCCCCTAGAATAAGTGGATGCAACAAAATATAGTTTATATAAAAATACCAAATATTATTGTCAAAATTCTTGCTTATAGGTTTGTAATGCAAAAATTGTTTAACAATTTTAATTAGCTGTAACCTGTAACTTTGGCTTAAAAAAGGGTCTTCCTATCTTGTGAATTCCCGTTTTGTGACTAGACCTTTTTCAGGTAAAATTTTTCCCATTTTGTGCTTAGCCAAATTTTTACCTGAAAAGACCCGAGATATATTTCCCGTTTTGTGACTAGCGTCGGCGCACACTAGTTGGCTCCCGTGGTCAGAAAACCCTTTTAATCGTATACTAGTTGGCTCCGATGACCGTATGGTAATTGGCTCCGGTGGTTAAGAGGATTAGGCACCTATCTACTTTTTTCTAGGAATACCAAAACTCAAAATAAACAATTGTTCTAATAATATGATATAAATTTATTTTTATATACTTACATATAATAATTAAATTTTAAGTGTTTGGATGGAATTTATATGACATTAATTTTACAAATTTAAATTTGCTTATTTCATTATTCTTTAAGGATAATATTTTTTCCTCTACAAATTGGTTTTTTAAAAAACGACCCTGCGGTACACCTTTTTTCGTTGACTGACACTCTGCATTTTAATGTAGGTATGTATCAATTTGACTATTTTTCCAATTTTCCAAAAACTGGTATACATTTTGATAGTGATTATAAAACAGTGAATTAAATTTAGCGTGGAAGCTTTCGCAAGCGTTTGTGGTACACTCCAGTGACGGACTCTTTTCGGCCCAAATATGAGGTGGAAAATCAGCGTCCTCCGAGATGTAATTCTCCACCAAGTAATCGGCAAATTCGGGAAGGGCAGGACGATTTGGTAACACTTCGGCGACATCAAACGCAAAATAGTCACCCACCTCGGAGGGATCCAAAAATGGAATATCAAATACATATTTAAGATATTTTCCAACATCTTTGGATTCCTGAAATGCATTTGGCAACCACAGCTTCTATATTTTCCTCCACCTATAGTGAATAACTGATGAAAAAATACGATTAAATTTAATAATAATAAATATTTATAGTGCCTTAAATCTAGCTAAGTTTACCACCAAATACTTTTAAAAGAAAAAACTCCTTAATCAGTGATTTTTTTTTTGAGTAGGTTTTTACTAATCCCTTCCCTGCCTTCCGTACTAGTAATCTTTAATCTGGATTACCGATACTTTACCTTAATTTCCAGAATCGGCAACGGGAGCCAACTAACCTAAGACCCTTTTAAAAATAGGGATTAAAATCTGACCGCCGCGCCGGAGCCAACTAGTATGTACACACTAGCGTAAAATAAAGCCACTTATTTTAATACCTACCTGATTTAATGATTTTAACTTAAAAATAATTTTTGTTTATGAAGTCGTCCTTTCTTAAATAATAGTCATATGAAATACAAAAAACATTTATTACAAAATAATATAACATTAAATAATCATCAAAGAAACTTATATACATTTTTAGTCGGTAAAATAATTGCTAAAGGAAAACTGTCATTACATTTTTATTATGAATGCCAAATTTATTAAGCAATTTACAACGTCCGATCTTTCTTCAACGAAGTCTGTAACTGTACGGCGAATTCTTTCATCCAGTTGTACATACTTGGTTTTCCTCCGTTTCGGTGTCATATGCAACTCAACTTGTAGTTTTATATTGTCGTAATTCGATGCTTCTTCTTTAAGTGCTTGTGTAAGCTCGAAAATGTTTGGATTTACCCTGGCAATTTTTATATTTAGCCGGTTGTGCCATCTTTCTAAGGAATTTGTAGTTTGGTGCCCTTGGTTATAGCACACCCATATTAGTCCAAAAATATTGTTTTCAAGCCACTGTTCCACAAAATAATCATTAAATATTTCCAAAGTGGATGATTTTCAAAATTTTCCATAATCCACATCCAACCGTCGTCCACTTTCTCAGGAGGAAGATGTGCTAATGCAGCACACATCCTTATGTGGGTTCGCACTATTTCGTTTTTCTTGTATAGAGAAGTTAATCCAATTTCTTGCACTTTTCGACATAAACATTGGTTAAAACGAAAATTGCAACCAGTAATGTTTATATTAGGGAAGGTTTTCTTAAGTGCCTGGAACGTAGCCACTTCAAAATCAATTAGAAAATTACCTAATAAAGAGAACTTTTATCCGTTCGAATATAAGCTGCATAAACACTGAGATCGCCTAGCATCAGCAGAGATTTAATTGCTTCCCAAAATTGACTATATTCGACCATTGTAGTTGTGGGAGGAATATAACCATTTATAACATATAGATAACTGGATCTTAGTGTAATTTTAACAACTACTAAATCGATCAAATTAAAATTAGGTAGTGAATAATCATCTAGAAAAATTTCTATGGACTCAAAGTCACGATGAACTGGAATAACAACACTCCCACCCGTTTTAATTTCGATAAACATTAAAACAATCAAAAAATAATTCCGAATTATTAACAGGCTAAGTTTCACTAAAGTCAAATATTTGAAAACAACTCTGTGATAAAGTTTATATCTTCAGACCACGGGTATTTTGATAATAAGCAGAAAAAGTGAGGTCTGTTTCGATTCACCTTTGTATACGGTTGAGGGCCGATAATGACAGATTGATTGCTATTTACCAATACATAAGTGATGTCTTAATTTATTTAACTTCTTCTTATAAGCCGTACATTGATTCTTTTCCCAGGTAGCGTGGTCTACAGCTACACTCTTATCAGTTAAATTGGAATACATTTATTTGTTGATGAGTTACGTTTACTTACATCATGGTGATCGCCACTTAACGGACAAGAGATCTGTGCAGTACTATTACGAGAGAAGTGATTAAAAGACTTATATTTAAAACATCTAAATACTTCAATAGCATCGTATCTCTTACAGCTATCATATGCAAAAACTAGTTGCATTGCCCAATCATATACACGTTTATCCACTTGTAACATAGCTTAGCAGACATTTCAATAATCTTGCAATCCCTATCATCCAGGAATATATTCTGATTACAAGACAGTAAATAGTCTTTAAAATTATCTAGAGAATGTTCTACTGTTTATCCAATCAACCACATCTTTGGACGAAATCTGCCAATTTTCTTTACTTCATACGACTCTGATAGTTTTTCTGTAACCATTTGCTTAAAATTTTTATTTTCTGCATTATTTTTACACTCAACTAAAAGTCCACCCTTCTTTGTTTACTTTATTTTTAAAAAATGCATATTTTCAGTACGCGACGATCAATATTGCGTAATATTCTTGGTTTCTGCAACTGTTTGAGTACTACATTTAGGTCGAATAAGGATAGCTGGTGGGGACTTGTCTTTGAGGACATCTGCATAGCATTGAATAATAGCTTCAGTATCTATAGGGCCTTTTAACGATTTTGCATGACTTCTGAATGAAGTAAGTACCATATCTAATTTGGATTCTAGCAAGTTTTTAATAGCAGCAGTATTTAAAACCAAACAGATCTTTGTACAGGCCGCACATTTCCAGAACATCCCTGGTTTTGCAGCTAACATTAATGCAGTTAGTTCATCGTTTGAAGCCAAAAATTGTAAACTTTTTTAATTAATTGAATCCTTTCAAATTATCAACTTTAGCGCGCGCTAAAACAATATCAATAAATACTAAATAAGAGATTGTTGATCCAACATTGTTAAAAACGCTTAGCTATTTTTTAATAAAATATTAATATTTAAATTAAAACTTTATTTTTAACATATTTAACCAAAATTTATTTTAAAGCTTTAGCTTTAGCTCTTGAGGATTTCCGAAAGTTGAGTTATGAGCGGTTAAGTGGAGCTATGGGCGAAAAGACAGTTATTTTGCAATTTTTTAACACTAGATTCAAGATATCTTGGATTCTAAAGAAAGTATAATTTTTTAAAACTTATTTTGTTCGTTTTTAAATCAAAAATCGTAAAAATTTGGATAGTTTACTAAATTTTAAAGTTTAAACAAACTCCTGACCACAATATGCAAACCTCTGCAATCGTACCATTTTTCTCTTGGGAAATATTTTTTCTTGAAAAAATTAAAGTGCTTTTCACTTCGGTCAGTAATGTAAGTATTTTTTATTAGAGATGATATCCATAAACAAAACCGCTATATTGTTTAGGCTATTTAGGCTTTATGCAAAATGCCTATCTAATGAAATATGTATGAAGTAAATGGAAAATTAATAAATTTACTTGTTTTGGTATTTGAAGAGAAAATATTATGTGATGCTATACTCGGTGGAATATATTTTTTTTATTTTTATTTTCTTTTCTGTGACAGCATTGAATATCTGCTTCACCGCAAATTTTTGCATACTGAAATTTAAATGTTTTTATTTGTCAATAAAATTTACATTGAAACAAATATCTAATAATTTGTAACATTATATAACCCGCCGAGTATTCGTCGGTACATTGAAGTTATTA
This sequence comes from Altica lythri, assembly GCA_964028335.1. Taxonomy (NCBI): domain Eukaryota; kingdom Metazoa; phylum Arthropoda; class Insecta; order Coleoptera; family Chrysomelidae; genus Altica; species Altica lythri. The sequence goes on along the minus strand of OZ034805.1, from coordinate 7,864,974 downwards.
ATTTTGAAAACCAGTAATCGATGATATGCAAAACCGGTGAATAATATATTACTGCTATAAAATATTTAAAAAAATGAATTAAATGATTTTAATTAATTTAAGAATGCTTTTATTTGTTTATATATTTACAGCAAAATAATTAACTTTTATTAGCGACATTTTCAACGGTTTTTTACTTATCGTTCTTTATTTAAAATACAAGGTGATTCTTTAAGTTACAACTTACCAATATGTCGTTTTAATGATGGAACATGTTGAATTGAACTCCGGAAATGGAACGTTACCACTGTCATTACTGTCACGATACGTAACGTCATAGGTTTATTCGGTCAAATAATACCTTAGAAATGCTTGTAGGTGATTACAACTAATTTTTACTGATCATAAGTAATTGCAATTGATCACGAGTGATTGTAATTGTTTAAATTAGTGCAATTGATCACAAGTGGTTCTAAGTGATCTCAAGTGATTGCAAGTGACTATACCTAATCCCAATTGATAACAAATGATTTTAAGTGATCATAAGTTATTGCAAGTCATTACAAGTGATTGTCACTAATCAAAATTAATTGCAAGTAAATTGAACCAATCGCAAGTGATCTGAAAAGATCATAGGTAATTGCATGTTTTACATATGTATGTTCATTTAAATAATCCTTTGGAGCGTTACGAATGCTGTGCTTTCTTTCAATTTCGGGATACCCCATCTTCTTTTTTAATTTTTAATTAAATTAATTTTTTACATAGTTTCAAGCATTTTGTATTTAAATTCTGCAACTCATTAAGTTGATTATATATACCTATGCCAAAATACCCAAAAACAATTTTTATCTATACTAATATTATAAAGAGGAAAGGTTTGATTTTTTGTTTGTTTGTTTGTTTGTTTGTTTGTTTGTTTGTTTGAAATAAATAGGCTCCGAAACTACTGTACCGATTTCAAAAATTCTTTCACCGTTGGCAAGCTACACTATTCCCGAGTGACATAGGCTATGTTTCATTTAAAAAAAAGGGATCCGTACTAAAATGCCATTAATGTAACCAAAAAATCCTTACATCGCATGCGCTGAGAATACTATTAATTATAGAATAAAATAATGTACTACGATTTTGAAGAATATATAGATATCTACAAAAAATGCCGCGACAGCATATGTCTAACTGTTATAGTTACGTCACAATAACTTATTTTTAATTTTTTTAAAGTTTTTATCATGGTATTAATCCTTATCAAAATAACTTATTTCATAATCGTGACAGATATCACAAATTTAGAATGTGCAATGGGATGAGGCTACTTATAAAAGAATTAAAGGACAATTAAGTTGTAGCAACCATTATAACTGAACCACCAGCTGGTCAACTAGCTTATACACTGAGGATACCGATGATCCCAACTGATCTACCAAATCCATTTAAACCGCTTCAATTTCCTATCAAAACATCTTTCACTTTTACTAATAATAAGTCTCAAGTTCAAAGCTTCCAATTAGTAGGGATCGGTTTTCCCCATGGCCAACCGCCTAAGGGGGGTCGGAGCACCTGAAAATCAATTTATTTTGCTGTCAGAAAATAAAACAACATGTAATATTGTTTACAGGGAAGCGTTAACCCAATAAATTTAATGGCTTTTGTTATTCTTCTTTAATCCCCATGCAAAGCCGGGGTGGGCTGCTAGTTTTAAATATACCTTAAATCAAAAAGCTTAAAAAGTGTGTCGCTGTAATGAACAATTCTTTTAATTACTTCACCATTTATGACACACTAATTACAAATTATTTAAGCTGTTTTTCAAGACAATACTAAGATTTTTTCGTGCTAGCGTTTTATTTTCTATATTTTGTTTCGAAACCAATGCTAAACAAATGTTGATAGGTACCGACCAATTAATTTTAGATTGTTTCGAATGAAATTTTCTGTTGCAAAGACTTGTATTTTAAATTTGGCGTGCTAAAAGTTATTGAATATCCTTGAAAATTAAAATTTAAAATTTTTGGAATCCAAAAGCTGTCCGATTGTTGTAATCACTTGACCATTTATGACGAATTAATGACCAATTATTTAAGCTGTTTTTCGAAGCAATGTTAAAATCTTTCCTTGCTAGTAACTTGTAGCTCACTTATTTCAAGCGAGTCTAAAGCCAGAATTAAAACTCATCTGAAAACGATTCGGTGACCCCCAGAAAATCAGTACGCGCGGTGCAAAGTTGTGAAAGCTAAAGACAATCTCGCTTGCAGTTTCTAAAGGACATTTTATTCTTTGTTATTTCTTTTTATGTATTGTAATGTTTACCCGTGTGAAGTTGGCCCCGATTTTTTAAAATTTCATGTTTTTTTATATGGACCCGTTTGTCCATCGTTTGTCCACGTTTGTCCACCCTTTAGATAATTTTTACCAGCAAGCAATCAAAAGATACAGCCAAAACAAGTTTACGGGGCTAACTTCACGTTTTTTCGAAAAACTTCAAATTTGAAATTTGTTCACACCATACGTTTGTCCATCGTTTGTCCACGTTTGTCCACCAATTAGATTATTTTTACCACCTAATTAAACGACTAAAAACTCCAAAAAACGTGATTGATGGCCCATACATGGTTGTAACTTCCCTATATCAATATTTTTAAAATTTCTGTATTGCATCCGTTTGTTTATCGTTTGTCCACGTTTGTCCACCCTTTAAATAATTTTTACCTTCAAGCAATCAAAAGATACAGCCAAAGCAAATTTACGGGGTCATCTTCACGATTTTTCGAAAAACTTCAAATTTGAAATTTGTTCACACCATACGTTTGTCCATCGTTTGTCCACGTTTGTCCACCAATTAGATTATTTTTACCACCTAATTAAACGACTAAAAACACCAAAAAACGTGATTAATGGCCCATATATGGTAGTTACTTCCCTATATCAATATTTTTAAAATTTCTCTATTGCATTCGTTTGTCCATCGTTTGTCCACGTTTGTCCAACCTTTAAATAATTTTTACCAACAAGCTCTGAATAGATACAGCCAAAACAAATTTACTGGGCCAGCTTCACGATTTTTCGAAAAACTTCAAATTTGAAATTTGTTCACACCATACGTTTGTCCATCGTTTGTCCACCAATTGGATTATTTTTACCACCTAATTAAACGACTAAAAACACCAAAAAACGTGATTAATGGCCCATACATGGTAGTAACTACCCTATATCAATATTTTTAAAATTTCTCTATTGCATTCGTTTGTCCATCATTTGTCCACGTTTGTCCAACCTTTAAATAATTTTTACCAACAAGCTCTGAATAGATACCTACAGCCAAAACAAATTTACTGGGCCAGCTTCACGATTTTTCGAAAAACTTCAAATTTGACATTTGTTCACACCATACGATATTGTTCATCGTTAGTCCACTAATTAGATTACTGATACCACCTAATTAAACGACTAAAAACACCAAAAAAACGTGATTAATGGCCCATACATCAACATCCTTATATCAATATTGTTTAAATTTCTGTATTGCACCTCACAAACTTAAATTTCTACCTCTTTAAATACTGTTGGGAACAATTAAGCATGATTATTTTCCAAAAAAACGACAAAGAATCAAGTACGAACAAACAGCTCGAGCATTTTTACTCCAAATCCAAGTTTGTCCACCTAATAAAAATAAATTTTCACCTTTAACCCGGCATTACACGCGTATCTACTTTTACCATAAGTACACGCGCACGGTCTAAATGACCGCATTAGAAATGTTTATATAAAAAAACGAAAAATAAAAAGCCCATTGGGTATTTTGGAAATGTAATATCAAATAACAATTAAAAAAACTCAACTAGATGTAAAAAAACAATAATACTGATTTTCAGCCCCTTCCATTGCTCATTTTTCTGCGCATGTGTGGAAAAATGGAATAGTGTTTTTTCGGTAAATTGACCTTTAGAAGTTCATAAATAGGGAATAGGTGGAACCTTGAAGACTGAATTTGAATATTAGCAGAGTTACAGGCGATTTTCGAAAAATACGGTCTTTTTAACAATTACGCGTGTAACGCCAGGTTAACGTATAATAGTGTATTACTTTACAAATGGAGTAAATTGCATATTACAGCGAGTGTGTTTGGGCCATGAGCGAGCTTGCGAGCGAAGGGGCTAAAGAACGAGCTAAATATGCAATTTGATCCTCGAGTGAAGTACTATGCTTTACCCACGACTTACCAAATGGTTTTTATAAAACTAAAAATAACAAATATAAAATTTAAATTTTGGCATAAGTTGTCAAAAATATTCGATTTCGCAGACAGTTCTGTCTGAAAAATGTCAAATGTTAGTTTAATTTAATTAAAGGAAACTATAACACAACTCCTCAATAATTTGACACTTACTGACATAGTTATAGGTTAAAAAATACGCAATTTACTTATAAGTCGTGGGTAATAGTATATTACTTTACGAGTGGAGTAAATTGCATATTTCAGCGAGTGTGTTTGGCCCATGAGCGAGCTTGCGAGCGAAGGGGCTAAAGAAACGAGCTAAATATGCAATTTGATCCTCGAGTGAAGTACTATGCTTTACCCACGACTTACCAAATGTTTTTTTATAAAACTAAAAATAACAAATATAAAATTTAAATTTTGGCATAAGTTGTCAAAAATATTCGATTTCGCAGACAGTTCTGTCTGAAAAATGTCAAATGTTAGTTTAATTTAATTAAAACTTTAGGTAACCAACATAATAATACAGTTGTCTCTTTACTTACTCCACTAGTTTAGTAAATGAAACTATAACACAACTCCTCAATAATTTGACACTTACTGACAGAGTTATAGGTTAAAAATACGCAGTTTACTTATGAGTCGTGGGTAAAGTAATAAAATATTACTTGTACCACTTTCATGTCAGTCCGTTATTCAGTCTGTCTAGCCTTTAGTTATGTAGTGCAAGATAGATGGAATCTTATAAATGCAGGTTTTATTGAATGTAAAAACACAATTTTAAACAAAAATAAAAAAGGTTTTCATTCTAATAAATATTAAATCTCCATCATTTGCTAAAATAAAACATACAATTAAAATAAAACATAAAATTGAAAAAACATAAAATTAAAATAAAACGTAAAATTAAACAAAAAAATACATTTACTTTGATTATGTTGAAACTGAAATTTTTATTCGTAAAATAAAATCTCTGAAAATAAATAATACATTGTGACCAATGGTAACAATTTAGGCTATAGTAGTCCTATTCTCTATTTAAAAAAGGAATAATCACAATTTATAAAAGAACTTTTTATAGTAAAAAGTTTTTTTTTGTGATTTATAAGTCATATTACTATTATTAAATTATTACTCCCTTGGCAAATAGCGCTTTACGAGATAGATTACGGCATAGTCCACAGTATAGTCTAAAATTTTTAAAAATTTTTGAAATTAGTTATTTTATTAACAGTTAAAATAATAATTACTGTTGTCACATGAAAACAAAAAAAAATCTCTCTCGCGTAGTCCATCCCATTATGATAACATAATAGAACTGTCACCTTGATTCATATCCGACGCTTAATCAACTAGGCTACGAACGACATATTTAAAAACTTTCAAAATGATAACATGTATACACAATTTATATCATATTTCATATCAATTCAGTATAAATTTCGAAAATTATTTATATGCCCAAACACACTTGAAACATGCATTGTCATCCAGATCTTAGCTATCCTGAAAATTTCAGAGCTCTAGGTTGTCGGGAAATGGATTTAAATTCGATTACAAAATTCCGCGGAATAATAGAGAGACAAAGAACACGGTGAAAATATAAAAAACTTTGTAAAAATCACAAACGAGTCTGTAGTGAGCCCTAAAACGAACAACTGGACAAAAGTAATATTTACAACCAGAAATTTTTAAAATATTGATATAGGGAAGTTACTACGACGCATGGGTCATTAATCACGTTTTTTTGATGTTTTTAGTTGTTTAATTAGGTGGTAAAAATAATCTAATTGGTGGACAAACGTGGACAAACTATGGACAATCGTATGGTGTGAACAAATTTCAAATTTGAAGTTTTTCGAAAAATCGTGAAATTGACCCCGTAAATTTGCTTTCGCTGTATCTATCCAGAGCTTGCTGGTAAAAATTATCTAAAGGGTGGACAAACGTAAGCAAACGATGGACAAACGGATGCAATACAGAAATTTTAAAAATATTGATATAGGGAAGTTACTACCATGTATGGGCCATCAATCACGTTTTTTGGAGTTTTTAGTCGTTTAACTAGGTGGTAAAAATAATCTAATAGGTGGACAAACGTGGACAGACGATGGACAAACGTATGGTGTGAACAAATTTCAAATTTGAAGTTTTTCGAAAAATCGTGAAATTGACCCCGTAAATTTGCTTTCGCTGTATCTATCCAGAGCTTGCTGGTAAAAATTATCTAAAGGGTGGACAAACGTAAGCAAACGATGGACAAACGGATGCAATACAGAAATTTTAAAAATATTGATATAGGGAAGTTACTACCATGTATGGGCCATCAATCACGTTTTTTGGAGTTTTTAGTCGTTTAACTAGGTGGTAAAAATAATCTAATAGGTGGACAAACGTGGACAGACGATGGACAAACGTATGGTGTGAACAAATTTCAAATTTGAAGTTTTTAGAAAAAACGTGAAGTTAGCCCCGTAAATTTGTTTTGGCTGTATCTTTTGATTGCTTGCTGGTAAAAATTATCTAAAGGGAGGACAAACGTGGACAAACGATGGACAAACGGATGCAATACAGAAATTTTACAAATATTGATTTAGGGAAGTTACTACCATGTATGGGCCATCAATCACGTTTTTTGGAGTTTTTAGTCGTTTAACTAGGTGGTAAAAATAATCTAATAGGTGGACAAACGTGGACAGACGATGGACAAACGTATGGTGTGAACAAATTTAAAATTTAAAGTTTTTCGAAAAAACGTGAAGTTAGCCCCGTAAACTTGTTTTGGCTGTATCTTTTGATTGTTTGCTGGTAAAAATTATCTAAAGGGTGGACAAACGTGGACAAACGATGGACAAACGGATGCAATACAGAAATTTTACAAATATTGATTTAGGGAAGTTACTACCATGTATGGGCCATCAATCACGTTTTTTGGAGTTTTCAGTCGTTTAACTAGGTGGTAAAAATAATCTAATTGGTGGACAAACGTGGACAGACGATGGACAAACGTATGGTGTGAACAAATTTCAAATTTGAAGTTTTTCGAAAAAACGTGAAGTTAGCCCCGTAAACTTGTTTTGGCTGTATCTTTTGATTGCTTGCTGGTAAAAATTATCTAAAGGGTGGACAAACGTGGACAAACGATGGACAAACGGATGCAATACAGAAATTTTACAAATATTGATTTAGGGAAGTTACTACCATGTATGGGCCATCAATCAATTTTTTGGAGTTTTTAGTCGTTTAATTAGGTGGTAAAAATAATCTAATTGGTGGACAAACGTGGACAAACGATAAACAAACGGATGCAATACAGAAATTTTAAAAATATTGATATAGGGAAGTTACTACCATGTATGGGCCATTAATCACGTTTTGTGGTGTTTTTAGTCGTTTAATTAGATGGTAAAAATAATCTAATTGGTGGACAAACGTGGACAAACGATGGACAAACGTATGGTGTGAACAAATTTCAAATTTGAAGTTTTTCGAAAAAACGTGAAGTTAGCCCCGTAAACTTGTTTTGGCTTTATCTTTTGATTGCTTGCTGGTAAAAATTATCTAAAGGGTGGACAAACGTGGACAAACGATGGACAAACGGATGCAATACAGAAATTTTACAAATATTGATTTAGGGAAGTTACAACCATGTATGGGCCATCAATCACGTTTTTTGGAGTTTTTAGTCGTTTAATTAGGTGGTAAAAATAATCTAATTGGTGGACAAACGTGGACAAACGATGGACAAACGTATGGTGTGAACAAATTTCAAATTTGAAGTTTTTCGAAAAAACGTGAAGTTAGCCCCGTAAACTTGTTTTGGCTGTATCTTTTGATTGCTTGCTGGTAAAAATTATCTAAAGGGTGGACAAACGTGGACAAACGATGGACAAACAGGTCCATATAAAAAAACAAGAAATTTTAAAAAATCGGGGCCAACTTCACACGGGTGTAATGTTTACTTGTAAAAATAAATCTAGAACCAAAAAACCATGGGGATGGGTGTATTCAAACCTTAATTAACACACGTCCCCAAGAAAGCATTAACTTAACTGTTTTTTTAAATAAATTACAGAAATAAGAAAATTTTAAAATCACACTTAAAAAATATTTGACCGCATTTTTAAAAGCTCTTAAAATTTTAATTTTAAAAAGGATATATTTAGAAAATTACATTTCTGCTTAAAATCCAAAATAACACTTCTTTGGAATTGCTCACAAATAATTGATATATACTAATTCTAAAAAATTGTAACAAATTAAATGATTTTTAAATTTCAATTAAATTAATAACTGCAAAAATAGCAAAGGCATACTTTGCAATAAATGCAGCGCTATAAAAACTAAATTGATCTTACAGGTACAACTGTTATTGATATTTCGTTACCGTCTTTAGTTTATACTCTTTTTATTTAAGAATTAAATTCAAATAAAATAGTGGATAGCAACATTGGAAAAAGTTTTTATTATTATAGAAAATACTTTTGCAGTTAATTGAAAATAGAAACTATGGATATAAAATGGACAAGATTATAAATAATTTTTATTATAATGTAACAAATTAATAAATCATAAAGAATTGGCATAAATTTAAACATCGTCAAAAAACTAGCAGCATTGAACAAGAGCAATATATTTTGAAAACGTAGTAACAGCATAATTTAAAATACCACTAAAATTTATAGAATGAATATAATAACGAAAAACTGGTAAACAATTAAAAAATATACATTCGTTTGTACGGTTTTTAAAAATCAATTGAGCGGATTCTAGTTGCTCACCCTTAATATGATGAACAAATGCGCCATATATGGTTTCTATATAGTCCATTTCACCACCTCCATCAAGGTGGCTGACCCAAAGTGGAGAAATTTGTCGAAATTTATTTCAAAATTAGGTGCATTTTAGGTGCTATTTAGGTGCGCAAAACAAAAATTAGGTGCGCTAACCGTTTTTGAAATATTTACGAAAAACCTTGGGCCAGCCAGCCTTTAACAACCTAGCTGACCCATAAGAAAAAAAACAAAAAACAAGGATTAAATAATCTTTAAATTAGGTGCTAATTAAGTGCTTTTTAAAACACGAAACATAAAATAAAAAATTTAAAAATTAAACGTCTTAAAATTGAATATATTGATTGTGTATGACAAAATGCCACATTTCTTCTTGCACTTTGAACCAAAATGGACATCGGCAGTTTAAGAACAGTTAGAAATCGGTAAAAATTTCTTGTCCTGTAATTTTTTTAATGGATAATTCGGAAGGTCACCACAAATTTTTTTTTTTATTTTTTTTAACTCGGACCGCTGAGCGAGACTTGCAACCGGTCATTTCCGGAAATGATGATTAATACTTATAAAATTCACTTTGTCAGAGATTTAAGTGCTTATTAAGTGCAATAGTTTCACAAGCAAAATAAACTGCTAATGAGCAATTTCAACTGAAAATATTTGGCCAAAGTTTTCTTGCGTCTCAACTAAGAGTGTCAATCTGCACTTTTTAAGCTCATGATCAAGATCAAGATCATTAAAATTTTCTTGTAATTCTATTACTTAATAATTCTCTCGTCCAAAATGAAATATTTTTTTTAATTTTTTTTTAACTGGGACTGCTGAGCTTGTTACCGGTCACTTCCAAATATAATAATTATTATAAAAAACTTTTTCTCAAATATTTAAGTGCTCAGTAAGGGCAACAGACTCAATAGCAGAACAAACCGCTGATGAGACAAGTAAACTTGAAATTCTTAGCCTAAGTCTTAAACCAAGTGTGTCATTCTGCACTTTCTAAGCACTTAAAAACTGGTACAAATACCTACGAAATAATCCCATAAAATTTCCATAGTTTTTTTGCGCGTAGTTCTGATAATTAATTGACTTTACAAAAGATGCAAATGAGAATTTGATCGACGCTAATTTAGATTTAAAGTTGACAGAAAAAAAAAAAAACAAAAATAAACCGAATAAAAGAAAAATTATTTCGGAGGAGAGAATTATTAAGTAATAGAATTACAAGAAAATTTTAATGATCTTGATCTTGATCATGTGCTTAAAAAGTGCAGATTGACACCCTTAATTGAGACGCAAGAAAACTTTGGCCAAATATTTTCAGTTGAAATTGCTCATTAGCAGTTTATTTTGCTCGTGAAACTATTGCACTTAATAAGCACTTAAATCTCTGACAAAGTGAATTTTATATTAATCATCATTTCCGGAAATGACCGGTTGCAAGTCTCGCTCAGCGGTCCGAGTTAAAAAAAAATAAAAAAAAAAATTTTGTGGTGACCTTCCGAATTATCCATTAAAAAAATTACAGGACAAGAAATTTTTACCGATTTTTAATTGTTCTTAAACTGCCGATGTCCATTTTGGTTCAAAGTGCAAGAAGAAATGTGGCATTTTGCCATACACAATCAATATATTCAATTTTAAGACGTTTAATTTTTAAATTTTTTATTTTATGTTTCGTGTTTTAAAAAGCACTTAATTAGCACCTAATTTAAAGATGATTTAATCCTTGTTTTTTGTTTTTTTTTCTTATGGCCCATGGTTTTTCGTAAATATTTCAAAAATGGTTGGTGCACCTAATTTTTGTTTGGCGCACCTTAATAGCACCTAAAATGCACCTAATTTTGAAATAAATTTCGACAAATTTCTCCACTTTGGGTCAGCCACCTTGATGGAGGTCATTTCACCGTTTTTGGCCGATGACAGAAATCATACTCGAAGTAAATTTAGAGTTACATCTCTCTCAGATACAGGCAAGTTAGAAATTTAAATGAGGACGTTTGTTTTTTAATACAACACTTACGTAACTGCATCTTGTTTCACCGGTAAATAAAAAGTATTCAATACGGAAGTCTTGACTTAATTCACATTCCTAGTAACCTTCATGTACGGCTCGTTGTTGAAGGGTTGAATTTAATAATTATTAATGTCATATTTTTGTAGATGTCAAACCACACTGATAGTTTCAGAAACTTACGACCTTATTTAGACAAAAAAACTCTCCGCCATTGGTAACTTGGATGACAGTTTAATCTTATTTCAGTGGTTTCTAATATCAAATCGGCCAAAAACGGTGAAATGGACTATATGCATAATATTTAACATTTATATTGTCAGGATTCATAATTTACGACACAAGTTATTTCTAATCGATGAGTCACAACTAAACTTTTGTATTTGAAATTTTTGAAATTTAGAAATTATACAAACAAGAAATTATTAAAATGACATTAAGGAGAAATTGAAAAAATGTCACATCCAGTGGGACTCGAACCCACTACTCCTGCCTTATGCGCAGGCATGCTTTAACTATTTAAGCTATTGGATGCTTAAGTGGTTAGGAAGCGAAACGTTATAATGACCTCAAATCCCGTCAGATATGACATTCACTCACTTCCTCCTTAAGCACATGTTACCTGAAGTTAATAAGAGAGAAGATTTGTCCAATCGACAATTGAAACATCAAACTCTAAGTCACTTTATTTGTGCCCTGTCTTATATTTTTATTCGGTTAGGATACTGGAACCATTGATTTTTAGTAAATTATTATTTTATTTTTGAGATAACTCTCAACGGATTTTTTAAATTTAGAAATTATACAAACAAGAAATTATTAAAATGACATTAAGGAGAAATTGAAAAAATGTCACATCCAGTGGGACTCGACTACTACTGCCTTATACGCAGGCATGCTTTAACCATTTAAGCTATTGAATGCTTAAGTGGTTAGGAAGCCAACAGTTATAATGAACTCAAATCCCGTCAGATATGACATTCACTCACTTCCTCCTTAAGCACATGTTACAGGACGTTAATGAAATAGAAGATTTGTCAAATCGACAATTGAAACATCGAACTCTAAGTCACTTTATTTGTGCCCTGTCTTATATTTTTATTCGGTTAGGAGACCGGAACCATTGATTTTTAGTAAACTATTATTTTTTTTTGAGATAACTCTCAACGGATTTTTGAAATTTTTGAAATTTAAAAATTATACAAACAAGAAATTATTAAAATGACATTAAGGAGAAATTGAAAAAATTTCACATCCAGTGGGACTCGAACCCACTACTACTGCCTTATACGCAGGCATGCTTAAGCAAATAAAGTGACTTAGAGTTTGATGTTTCAATTGTCGATTTGACAAATCTTCTCTCTCATTGACGTCATGTAACATGTGGTTAAGGCGAAAGTGAGTGAATGTCATATCTGACGGGATTTAAGTTCATTATAACGTTTCGCTTCCTAACCACTTGAGCATCCAATAGCTTAAATAGTTAAAGCATGCCTGCGTATAAGGCAGTAGTAGTGGGGTCGAGTCCCACTGGATGTGACATTTTTTTCAATTTCTCCTTATGGTCATTTTAATAATTTCTTGTCTGTATAATTTCTAAATTTTAAAAATTTCAAAAATCCGTTAAGAGTTATCTCAAAAAAAATAATAGTTTACTAAAAATCAATGGTTCCGGGCTCCTAACCGAATAAAAATATAAGACAGGGCCCAAATAAAGTGACTTAGAGTTTGATGTTTCAATTGTCGATTTGACAAATCTTCTCTCTCATTAACGTCATGTAACATGTGCTTAAGGAGGAAGTAAGTAAATGTCATATCTGACGGGATTTGAGTTCATTATAACGTTTCGCTTCCTAACCACTTGAGCATCCAATAGCTTGAATGGTTAAAGCATGCCTGCGAATAAGGCAGTAGTAGTGGGTTCGAGTGCCACTGGATGTGACATTTTTTCAATTTCTCCTTAATGTCATTTTAATAATTTATTGTTTGCATAATTTCTAAATTTCAAAAATTTTTAAAATCCGTTGAGAGTTATCTCAAAAAAAAATCATTTAAAGGGGTTTAGAGTTTACGATGATATGCTTACTACACTTGTTGATTGTTTAACTTTATATACGAGCTGTAAAATTGTATTAAAAGAGGCAAAAGATAAAGATACATAGATTAAGATGGTGAATTTCTGTGTTAACCTCAGAAGATATCGATGCAGTTTATAGCATGATTTTATTAGACTGTTGATTTCGGTTAAAACAAATATATAAGGCACTTAATATTTCATACAAAGTCCTTAATATAGTTCACATCAATTTAAACATTTTCTGTACAATGGATAGCCCAATGTCTAAAGGATTCGATTTCTAATCGGTTCGAAAATGATGCACGTTTAAGCCTATTATTACCGTGAATAAAACTTGGGTACATTTCCACGATCCAGAAACCAAATAACAATCATTTTGATTTTCATAGATATAAGATTTTTCTAATCTAAAAGTTTACTGGAAAATTTCTTGCTTAAATTTTTTGGTATTGTTAAGCATTAATCATAATTGATTTTCTGGATAAGAGTAGAACTACTGTTCCCTATAACTAACTAAAGATTAGTGTTAAAAGACCGGAAAATGGAGCAGATATTTTTTTGCCTGTGCACATAAATTGCATGATACAATCCAAACAAATCGTAATTAAAGTTGCAAATTAGTCGAATACTTTCCTTATTCACAGATCTGGCTTTGTTTGACTGCAAAAAAGCAAAAAAAAAGTTAACAGGTGTTACGTTTGTTCCAACAAAAAAGGGACGAAGCTTTAAAGGTCCGATTTGCATAGCAATATAAAGACTTTTTTAAAGTCTAGAGGCGCCATAAGTTCGTTTTCATAAAATACCTCCAATTGATAGGAAAGTATGTTAAATAATAAAATACTTTTACTTTCAAATTTTGCTTTTGTTATTTTAGGCTAAGAATTATTCGATAAATCCTCATATCTTGCTTTAAGAATTTATCTATTTTTGTTTTACTAAAATAACATGTAATTTCAATTTAATTGTCATACGTTTAAGATACAGTATTCACAAATGTATATAATTATCATTGCTGTTGTCAATATTTGTTTGAAAATTATTTAATGAAATTTTGACATCTTGTAAATTTGAAACAGTTCTATATTCGTTATATTGAAGTATGTATAAGCATATATTACGCTCTTTCTTCAATTTCAGTTGCTAGATATCGATCCATTAAAGCTCTTTAACAAACACTGATATTCAATAAGCCCGTAAAGTGTTTAAAAGCCCAAAAGAAAAAAGCTGTATTTCTCGTATTACACTTTTACATAACGAACTAAATGCACAAAATAGTTATTATCCTAACAAGTGCGGAAAGTTATACTTTCCCGCACGCGAACTGCCGATGCCCGAACGACGCGAAGCGGAGTTCGGGCAAGCAGTTAAGTGCGGGAAAGTTAATTTCCGCAAGAGTTAGGATCAATATTTTTTCTACAAGCATAAAAAAGATACTTTATACATTTTTTAAATTTTATTTTAACTTCTAACAACGTAACAAAATTTGAAATTATTTATTATTAATATTAATATTAAAAGTACAATTTATAGCTTTTTGTAGGCTAATTGCCGAATTAAGTTGTTGCTCCACAGTTGGTCTACTGCTTTCACTGAAGGATATAGCTGGAGTCATGTTTAATTGGCACGCTTCCTGCGCTTCTGGTTGTGGTTCATTTAGTGTTAAAATTTTGTTGCATAGGTTCTTTTTCTTTATTTCGGAATCTTCTACGTATCCCTCCGCAACGGTGGTAGATTTCCAGCCGCCCAGTCTCTTAATATTTGTAATTTCTTCTCCAGAATCAGCCAAAAATGTCGCAGAAGAGCGTCTGAAGCTATGACCTGTATAGCACTGAGGATTCGGAAGCTTTAGGTAGGCCGCAATTTCAGAAGGCATTTTTCCAAATGAGTTGATTCCTACACATCTGGAGCTTCGACCATAAATTTGGCAATATCTTCTTTATTGAAAACCTTGGCTTTTTTTGGGGAAAAGCCTACAGATTGTTTTTTAAAAATGTAATTAATTTGTAGAAGTTGCCAATATCGAAATTTTCTCTTAGTTTCATAACAGCCTTTATCATTGAGAATCGGGACCAAAGAGTATTGGGTCTTATAACTTTACTTAGTTCTAAAAAATAAGCCAGTAAAACTTCCTCTTTTTTTAGATTGTTGGTTCCCTTTTGACGAGCCCACTGAACAAAATGATCATACTGCCTTTCATACCTTTGTTTGGAAATCGCAGGAAGGAGTTCTAGGTTGGCCTCAGCAGCAGCCTCCAAAATACTGTGCGGAAGGTCTTCATCGCAATTATCCATTTAATTTTTTTGAATCAAAACTTTAAAAATCACCTGGATTACTATTCAGATACTTGAAAAGATGCAATTCTGACAATTAAATCTTTCATAGTGTCAATAAATACACGACTGCAGCTATAGCAACCCTACTTAAACAGGTGAATTTGTTGTTGCTTTGAATAAGGTTTACAGGGGTGATTTAATAAATTATGATTTTTTTAAAAACAAACATTTTAAAAATCCCTATTTTCATGTAAAATAATCTTAATTTTTTTTACTATTTGTATGTAGTCCAACAAGATAAAGATAATAATACAATAATTTGTCAAAAAAGTTATCGAACAACATCTCTAATTAATAAAAAAAAATGCGTGCGGGAAAAAATCTTTCCCGCACGCCGTGCGGGAAAAAGTATTTCCCACACTCCGTGCGGGAAAAAGTATTTCCCACACTCCGTGCGGGAAAGAGATATTTTCTGAATTAAAATGCGTGCGGGAAAGTGTTGTTTTACGCATGCTTGTAGAAAAAATGAATTTGTTGTTTCTAACTTAAACTTTACAACATATTGAATATATGCATCAATATTACTGGTAGTAGGTAAGTTTGATTAAGATATTGTTGTTTCTTTAGTAAGTAAGTTGAAATAAATAAATCAATTATCTAATATAACTAGTTGAGCCATACATAGTATTTCATGAAAAGCGACCATAAGAAAATCTTGGCAATTATTTAATAGTTTCGCAATTCACCACGAGAGGGCACAATCGAAAGTCAAATATTAAAATGTTCAATTTCTCCGAAAGTATTCACGTTAAGTTCTAATTTTGTTAGCATCATTAGAAAGTTAAGAGAATTCTGCATCAATTTGATCTGGGGCACATTAGTATACCGACGTTACTAAGAGTGGGGAAAGCTATTCAAAGCGTAATCTTTTAAATCGTTGTGACCACTAAACAACTTATCCGATTTCAGAGATTAAAAGCTTCGTTGATAGTTAAAAGTTTTAAACCAAAGTATTCATTTATATCTTAAAATTTTGAATAACTTTCCTAGAGAGTGCAATTTGTCATAACAGTTTTTTCTTTTAATTTTAAGTGGAAATTTTCGGAAAAAATTAAAAATTTTAAGGTTTGTGTTTCGATTGCTAGCTCTCTTAGTGAATTGCTGAAGTTAAAAATTATTTTCTCATCGTCGCTTTTACAAAAATATTTTTTTCTCAACTTTCTATGTCCAGTAGTTCCTAACATATGGAAGCTAACCAGCCGTAATGAAATACGCTGTATAAACATTGATATGGAACTTCACTCGGGACACCTTCCAATCAATAAAATCCCTGGGGTGTGCATTCTGCACCTTTAAGAAATCGGCTGTTATTACAAAAACCTCAATCCTAAATACACAAAACAAATATAATTTCTTTCTTCCTATTTTTATTTTTTTTTTCGAGCGTAGCCTTCTTCTAGCGATCGATATCTCTGATCGGATGATATTTTTCAAACCCCAAGTTGGTTCGAGAAACTTATTTTGGTTTAACAGTTCTCTGCTACTTTACTTGCTCTGTCTTTTTCTTCTATCCTGAATTTAATGTAATTCTTATGTATGTTTTTATTTTAAATCATATCCAAAATTTTTTTTTAACTGTTAACAATCTATTCAACTTTTATATTTCGTTATTAAAAATTCCCAATCTATCAAAACTCTGAAACAATCAAAAAAACAAAAACTCATTCTAGCAACCGATTTCCTTAAAGGCGATTTAAACTCCCAGAGAGTCACGGACAAAGTTCGCCCTTAAGGAAAATTCATATAATGAGTTTCAAAATTCTTTTACAATTTTCCCACTTCATGACATATTTTTTTTCTGCTATATATTAAAAAATTCAAACAAATTTCACCTTTATCTTCCTAGTAACCTGGGTATACAGCCAATGAAGAAAAGTAAGCTCTTTAAGACTTTTAATAAATTCAATGTTTCGTTAAACTATTTCTAACATCATCAGGATCCATGCTTCAATGATGTGCGAAACATATTAATAAACTGTATGGCATTGAGAGGTTCATAAAAAACTTACTCTTGTGAGAATGTAGCCTTAATTTAAAAGTATTCAGCATTACCAACAGAGAAAAAGGAGAGTCGTACAAGTGACCATAATCGAATCACAGGATTCACCAACAGAAAATATTTGTGAAATGGTACTAAACAAATGACAGTAGAAAAGGGTGAAAGTAGCTGAATATCTATGTAGGTTAAGGACAATTGGTTGATGGGTAATAATTTTAAAAATTCAAATTTGACATTAGATGGAAATATGTACCAGATATTTCTATTAACTTAATGGGAAAAGGAGATTGGGGAAGGCAGAGCAGGAGAAGAAAAAGATGATATTTATATTATTTTCATAAATGGATTGATGTACAATTATTAAAAATTATTGAAATGATGTTTATAATTAACTCATCATTTTATGCAGGATATTAAATCAAATTTAAGAAGATATTACTGTTTTGTAAGGGAATGTTATCGGGACCTTATTCTAGTAAAGGAAACTGTAAATCTCACATACAGTTGAGTCCGTGGTTCTTTACCCGTGCGTCATCATTTAAAGCATACGAAGTTAGTCGGAAATTGCAACTTAATAACATGCGGTAGCTGTTTTGTCTTTAGTTTCATGCGTGGAAGACAATGACGCTAGATTAAAAGTATGTGTTTTGTTTTATCTCGCCAGGTATTAGTGACGCACGGGTAAAGAACCACGGACTGAACGTCAGATCGTTTACTGATAGTAAGGGGTTCTTTAGCAATAAAGGACATTCTAAGAAAAGTCTTTTGTGAATGTTATTATTGACAGGTCCCGATAACAATCCCTTACAAAACAGTAATCTCCTTAAATCAAATGATGCAGCACCACTTAATTAGTATATTGTTAATATTATTAATAAAATATCAAAGATTTATTAAAAATAGGCTACTTGACACATAACTAATTTCATACAATAAATAAGTATTTCTTACTGTATTTAGCTTACGAAAACGAAATATATCGATTTTAATAACTAAATGCGTAAGATTAATTTAAAACTTCAATTTAAAAAATGTGTTTAATTTGAATCGCCGAAAACGCTGTCGGCCATGTTGTGACGTCATACAAATTGTAAACAAAACGAGTAATTTGACGTGGTGTTATTACAAGTATAAATATTTCGATAAAAATTCCTTATCACGTTCTTAATTTATTCGCTTTATTGAAAAACGATAATAAATTCATTATGGACGTTGGTTTCACAAAAGCAGACAGCACAAATTTGCCAAAAATTGATACATTAATGGTTCGTACTTTCTTTGCCTTGAATCCAGATTTCTGCTCTGCCGAGCTAAGAAATGTCAAGACTTCTATGTAAGTACAGTGCAGTTGTTAAATAGTAGACATAAAAAGGAAGAATGAGTGTATTTATTCTTTTCAGAAGGGATTCAAAAGTACCTACTCATTTATGTCATAAGTATCGTAACCTCTGAATAATGTAACTAACATCTATTTGTATTCCTTGATGTGTTTTTGCATTCTCGGACGATGCAATAATGATAATTACTGTATTTTTTATGGAAATTAGATGAAATCATGTTTTTAAAGTAAAGTAAACTGGAAAATTGTCCGTGTTTGATTACAATACGTATGACGTCATAAAATGGCGGATAGTGTTCTCGCACCTACATGAAGAGATGGATTTTAAATTACAGTTTTGTGTTTTCATATGTGTTGAAAAAATATAGTAATATTTTTTTTACCTTAGTAGCACAAATATTAACTATTTAGGACCTAGTTTAAAAAAGAGTCAACTAGCCTATTCCTAAAAGATCTTTAAAACATAAAGCAATAAATTTTATAAATTGTCCTTATTCAACTTTCTACAATGTTTTAATTTATTAACTTTTATCATTAAAAATAACTGTTCGCATTTATAAATACTGTCAAACGCAGAATTCAATTTTCTTGCGAATTTTTTAAGTTGCGAAAAATGGTTTTCTTCGATGTATATTTGTAAATCGCACAACTACATGGGTAAGTTTTTTTAAATCTCGATCAACTCCATTTGCCATATATATTGTAGCATTCTGTACATTACTTTTTGGTAGAGTAGAAAATAGATTCAAACATTTTTCCGACAGAACCTTGAGTTGTTCAACATATTGAACATAAGTAACATTTTCATACGCAAAGAACGTTGTGAAGTGTTAACTGTTACCTCACAGAAGAAGATTTTATTTCGAAACGTTTTCAAATTACTGTGCAGATCATTAAGCTCGGTAAACTGTGTAAGCAGGTTTTCTTTGCTAAACCACTTTACAATAACATGTTATGTAGTCATAATCGGCTGATTCCAGAAACGCCTTAAACTGACGATGGATAAGCCCTTGGGATCAAATAAAATTGATTGTTTTTCATCATTTTTAAAACAATCTGAAATCGAATGAGCTTAGAACACAATTTTTGAATTTGTATGATGCAATGCCGGACTATTAAATCAACTTTTTGGACATTTAATTAAGTTGCTTTCTTTTCATTCAAAATTTCGATGAAACCATGTCATGCCATGTCTGTGCAATATTAAAAATATCCTCTCCTGCAGTGTCTGTAAACCAAGCACTTTCTAAAGTCTCAGTAAACTATATATTAACACTTTAAATAAATATAGCCAGTTGAGCTAAATTTGTATCTTGTCTACTGCTATGGCAAATGATTCAAAACCAGCCATACCGTCAATCAGTCTTGTTTTCATTAGCTATCGTTTTTATACGTCGGATAATAGTTTTTCCTGACAAATTAATATTTTTAAATTGTTTTTTGTTTCCAGGACAGAAACACTACAAACTTTTAACTTCTTGATTAATTCTCCTTCGGCAAATCGTTTTATTGACTATAAAACTTTCTTAAACAACCTTATTAAATTATGTCTTGGTTTATCATCTGGAGCTGCCTTTGCAAATTTAAAGTAAAAAAAATTGCACTTCGCAATATATTAAGATTTAAAAAAAAATTCTGCTACTTATAGAAAAAAAAAATAAAACATTGGTCAAAATTTGTTTATAACAAATTATTAAACTAATAAACATTTAAATAATTAATAAAAAACATTTTTTCTTTAAACTGTTTAAAAGTATAAATAATGATTTTTAAAAGCAAAATAATTTCTTAATGAATTATTTAAACCATCAATATATTAAAAAAATAATTTTAAACAATTAAAAATGAAAATTAAGAATTTTTTTAAATCATTTTTTCTGGACAACAAATTAACAAAAAAAAAATTTAAAAAATTTTCAACTTTTCTATTTGTTTAAAACAATTTTATAAACAAATTACGTAAAAAAATAAAAACCTATGTGAATAACTGCCATTGTTTAATATTAAAACACGCGTTTTGCAATAGTTATGAAAAATCATAATTAACAAATTGATAAACTTTTATGAACATCTATTACAGGATCTTGTAAAGTATACAAATGAAAAGGGCTCCACGAAGTTTCAAATTTTTAGGCCAATTATTTATACCTTTTATCCCATTGTGTATGCCAACAGAGATTAGAAAAAAAGTTGTTAGTTAACAATTGAATAACTTTTTGAAAAATAGTGATAAAATGTTTTTTCCAACTAAGTTAGATTCTTTCAAGTGTTAGGAAAATACTAGAATTTTCTCAAATTCTTAAAATAACATTTTATATCATAAAAAAATATTTTATCTAATAAACCCCGTTTGGAATCTGCGCGCGAATGCAATAAAAGCCGCGCGGAGCCCTATTTTGAACGTCAAATAAAAATTTTAAATACTGGAGATAGAGTTCCGGGAGTACGGACTTTTTTTCGGAAATTTTCTCCTGTTTTACGAGCTTTTTCCAAAATTGCTTAAATATTAATATTTTTCGAGTTATTAACAAAAACATAAATAGATGCCATTTTTTTTCATCTTATTTTGTTTTTTATTAAACTATCTAAATATAATCATTTAGTTAAAATATCTAACTTTAAAAATAAAATAATAATAATAAAAATTCTCGTATTGTACAATTTAAAGAAGTAAATATGCCTCTATAATAACTCCCGTGTTGAGTATAAGAATATAAAAATAATGAATAAACAGCCCCAAAAAAAGATATAAAAAACAAAGTTAATATATTAAAAAAAGAAAATCCTACTCAAGAATTAATTAGAATCATGTCCCTAACTAAATTTAATGATGGAAGCCTTGCTATATTAGAAGATAATAATAAAAATCATAATAAACTAAATGAAGGAATTAAATTTAGTAGCCCTTTAATTAAATAAATTCTACGAGTTTGTTCATATATTAAATTTACCAAACAAAATAAACCTGACGAACATAACCCATGAGCTAATATTGTTAATAAAGCTCCTCAGACCCCTCAATAGTTTAAAGTTAGTAAACCTCTTAAAACTAAACTCCTATGTGAAACAGAAGAATAAGCAAATTAATGATTTTATATCTCTTTGTCGGATACAAATTAAAGAAACTATCCTACCACCTGCGAACGATAATGAAATAAATCAAGTATTTAATGTTAAAAGATGATTTTTAAATATAAAAATTGTTCGTAAAAATCCATAACCCCCTAGTTTTAATATAATTCCAGCTAAAATTATTGAACCTAAAACTGGAGCCTCAACATGAGCTTTAGGTAATCATAAATGAAAAAAAAAATATTGGAATTTTAACAAAAAATAACTATATTTAAACAAATAAATATAAAACTAAAATCTAAACTAAATAATTTTAAATTTAAAAAATTTAAAGAATTTTGATTATTATAAATATAAAATACTATTACTAATATCGGCAATGACATTAAAAATGTATAAAATAATAACTTTAACCGTTCTGGCTGATACCCTCATCCAATAATTAAAATTAATTTTACCTGCACAAAAATCTTTCAAAACATTTTTCCAAAATTGATTCCGAATCCAATGAGCTATCGCTCATATTTTTAGGACCTTTATTTTTATTTTTCACGTTTTTAAACATGTTGACTGAAGTGCTAGGAAAACTATTCTTATTCCATATTTTTGCACATTTTTATTCGAAATAGTATCGTATAACAAAAGTTAACAAAAGAAAATGATGGTTAAAAACTGTTTAAACAAATTGTAAAATCATTTTTTGGTCCGGATCAGGTTTTTTTAGATTAATAGGCTCATTAGTCTAGGCAACATTTACCTTTTTGGGTGACTTTTGAGAATATTCTCCGAAAATTATGATCAAGGTGTCATTCGATTCGGATTATTATGTATAGAGAGATAAAGGGACAGTCCCGAAAGGTGTTAATAAAAATTGCAAAAGTTATAAACAAATTAAAAAAAAGTAGGAGTTTTTTTTTTTTGAATATTTCAAAAACTATTAAAGATATTCAAAATTTGAAAAAAGATCTGAAAAGAGGACTAAATTTCCTAAAAAAGAGGAAAATTAACATTTTTGAATTTTTCCAACGTGGATCTATTTTTATCCTATGGTTGTAGTTTAATAATAATCGGGTTGTTTTGTTAACATTCTATTCAGAAAAAAAAAGTTATAATTAACTAATGCACAACTAATGAAAAAATGGGGATAACAATATTTTTCTGATGGATTACTGTTTATTTAAATTTCTTATAGTGCTTAAATTTTTTTATTCCTAAATATTTATATTTAATATAATAAAATGATTTTTTTTGTTGCCGGGTGACGGAACGCGCGCAGAAGTCAGACTAACCGGTTTTAGCGCTACTTTCGGGGCTCTGTAAAAATTATAAATATTCCGGGAGGTAGGATTTTTTTTATGAAATTTCCTCCTCTCTTCAAATCTTTTTTCAAATTTTGAATATCTTTAATAGTTTTAGAGATATTAAAAAAAAAACACTTTTTTTTCTTAATTTGTTTATAAATTTCAAAATTTGAAACGGCTCCCTTCGGGACTTCTACTTAAACTTTCTATATAATATTCCGAATCGAATGTCACCTTGATCATTATTTTCGCAGGATATACTCAAAAGTCACCCAAAAAGGTACATGTTGCCTAGACTATCATTCTGATCAAATATGTTCTCAATCAAATTTTCTCTTAAATGCATTGTTTTAGAGTTTTAAACAATTAAAGGTTTAAAAATGCGCGAAAATGGTGATTTTCAAGCCTCAAAAAATCAGTAAAAAAAGTAGTACGTTTAAGTCTACCAGTGATCAAATTAAGCCTAAAATTTGGTATCATTGTATTTTCTAAATTCCAAAAATCACATGAGTGCTAAAAATAATTAGATATCCGGTTAGGACTAGGAGATCGGAATTATGAATTCTTTAGTGAACGATTGTTTGAGATATATCTCATGAGGTTTTTAAAAATTTTAGAGTTTGATGTTTCAATTGTCTCATAACGTTATGCTATATATGCCTAGGGAGCAAGTGAGTAAGTTTAATTTAGGGCTAAGCATTCAGAGCTTAGTTGTTACAGTATTGGCGCATAGAACCAAAGGCGTGTCCTGCTGGATGCGACATTTTTTCAATTTTTCTTTTATATAATTTAATATATTCTTGTTTGTATACTTTCTAAAAGTTTCAAAATTTTTAAAAGTTTTCGAGAGCTTTAGTGTTTTAATTGTCAACATGATATATAATCTCTTTTATAACATCATGCATACAATTGCTTTAGGAGGAAGTGAGTAAGTGTCACATATGACATGAATTAAATCAATCCGGGGTAGGTCATTTCAAGTTCAAATTGCGAAAAATGATTCGCCGGAAGAGATAAATGCCGTATTCCTATTCAGAGACTTTTAAAACTGTTACTTTTATATTTTTTAAAATTATTTATTCGCACTTTGACCTTTAAATCACCTTAAACCTGACGGGATAAAGGTCAACCCACCCTAAATTCGAAATCAGCGATTCCAAAAGCGAGGGAAACCTAGGGTTTTTGGGAAAAATCTAACAGTGAGATCTAAAAATACTCAGTATATGAAATTTTGACCTGTCCAGTAAATGACTATTTAGATCCAACCTCAAATCTCTATAGCTTAAAAATTGTGCATTAACTAAAAAACATTAAATATTTTTAAAGAGGGAAAGAGTATAACCAACCAATCAACAAGTATGTTTGCACTAATGAACGCGTTACGCTCCGACTAATCCAATTTCAGTACCCGGCATAAAATTACAGTTTATGGATGCTGTGTAAAGTCGATAAAGAGAAAAGAAAAGTTTTCGTTATTAACTTAATTTAATCGTTTATATCATTATGATTAAACATATTGACACTGTAACAAATTTGAATCACTATGTATTACCGGGATGATTTTTATTTAATCTGATAACTGGTTTTCAAAAAATGCTTTTTAACCTTTTACGCTTTTTGGTATACAGAGTATATTTTATGTATTTGGTGACCTGCAGAATGTCTCGTGTCTGAATACCGGAGCAACCTCAGTCCTTTGGGTCGGCTGTATCTAAAATCTGACAAAGCTGGTAAGATGATGTTCATACGTTGGCACAGTGCCGGACCGGTCACAAATATTTTAATCAGGCACAGAGATAATACTTTTCTTTCACTTTTTATTCACCCTAACAAATTTTCTAATATACTAAATTCGATTTTTTTCAGTCTGTTGTAAAAATATCTGTTACTTTTTTTACTTGTTAGTATATTTATCTAGTTTTGGTATCTCTAATCAATTAGCGAATCCCTCAAGCTAATAGCAAAATGGAAAACAGTGTTAGAATGTTTCTTGGCTCTTTAAACCAGAGTATACAACTTTTACGAATTGCATTTCTTATAGATTTTACATCTTGTAACGTAATTACTACCCTTGGCTAGCTCCAGGGATCGTGGCTTCCTTCTGGTTTTCTTTAACTCCCCCCAAACAAATATATAAGGGCGCCAAAATACAGACAAGCAAATAAAAGAAATTTGAATCAGTGTTAAATTGTTTATTCAAACTTTAAAAAATTGAATTTGATGTTAAGCCAAAAAATATTGAAAAATTGTAATTAATTTAATCTTATCTTTTGTGGTTTTTGATGTCTTCTGTCGGAGCCTTTGTTGCCCAAATAGTAAATTGTATTTCCAATGGGTAGTACCCGGAACAAACAGTTTCAGATTGTTTAGACAAAATGGTGGTGGCTTCTGGAATGTCGGTTTCGTTTATGTAGAGTTGAAATGCTGATTTCAGGAAAAAAAATAGTTGTGTCGAGAAAACACACTCTTCCTAAGACCCTCTTCAAAAGTGGCAGCAGCCCTAATGAAATTAAAAAAGAGGCAATGAATCTCCGACCATAAAATCCTTAATTTCGTACACAATCGCTAAAGGTTTTCTCCAAAGATCGAGAAAAAATTAATTACTTACTATGTTTATATTTTTTACTCAATAAAAAACTGATTCTTGACAAGCGATTGTGAACGAAATAATTAAATATTAGTAATAGAATAAACTTAAATATTAAATAAAATATTCACCAATTTTGGATTTTACAACTAAAATTAAAATAATTAAATTCTTACTCACCGGAACGAGGGTAGAAGAAATTGAAGAATCAACTGAATTTAATGAATTCTCAAAATAAAATGAAATTATTTAACGTCGAAACATACGAGCAAATGATCGTTCTCCTACCATATCTGATGCGACGACGCACAATTAACAAGAAAATTATAAATATTTTATAGTCAAGAGGCCAGGCCAAAAATAACGATGTAATCGTTACAATCTTCAGGTAGTTACATTTTTGTATTGTCTTTAAAAGCTTTCCTTACGAAATTGATTGTTGCAAGTATTTTAGATATATTATGTCCTTTCGAAAACTAAGCCTAATTTTAATTTTAAAAGGTCCTTATACATTAGTTATACTCGTATAACTTTGTTTAAAATGTGCCTTTGGTACTTTCACTTGTCTATTATTATAGGATGCTATTTTTATTAAATACATCTCTAATCAATTCACAAGTGACGTGTACCTAACGGATTCCTGGAGATAAGATTAGGACTAATTGTATCTCCTTAGTGTAGTTTGTTGAAAAATAAGTGTAATTTGTAAATGATTTACCCATTATTTACGTTTCGGTTTTTTTCCTATCTGGTTAACCGGTGAGCTTCTGGTGATATTGGAAGTACCATGGTTTAGGTCTTTTACATTAAGGGGTATCTGATTTAAATAAAAATAAGACTTATATTCTTCCGTAAATCCTCATTACATCACTTTTCCAATGTAACCAATTTTGATGTCTTACTAGCAGGTAAGTTAGCTAGTACAAAAAAATCAAAACCTGGCAAAATGCTGCTAACATATAGACTACTTTGCGAAGAAACTAGTTATAAGTACTTTGAAATACGAATAACATCGTTACTATTATTCTTAAGATTTCTGGATTCATTGTAATGCAATTTTGCTAGGGTGCTTACCTGCTCGGTTAATGTAAATAACACTTTAGATCAGTTAAGTGCTTGCAAGATCTATCTACTAATGAGGAGGTTACATCACATTGAAATTAATAGATATTTTGCTTATCCACTCGTTACGTAGTTTATGTGCTAGCAAGTATCACGTAAGTTTTAACTTAAAATAAACTCTCCGAGCTACTTGCTAGTTATTCACCAGCTAACTGAAAACATTGTAGACAAGTTCGCTAGTTTTGAATTTGTGACTTTATACAAATTTTTGATTAGCTCAGATTCAAATAAGCAGCTGATAAAATTGTACTACACTGAATTTAAGGGAAATTGACTTCACTGGTATCCTTAAGTTATTCATTACAAGTTGTTTAAATGTGAACAAGTAGTAAAAACAGCTTTTAACTTTACTCGCAATAGTTGGATTACCTTCTAATTATGGGTCAATTACATTCAAGCAATATTTGTTGACTGTAAAAGTAGGGTACAATTTTACTATTGCTATATTGATAATTACATAAATAAACTTTTCACTGGAAAAGTATTTAATAGATTACATCATAATAAAACCGAGAAGCATTTAGATACTATCAGCAATTTAACTAAAGATGATTACACGTAACTAGTTTACTCGCTGTGTAGTCTATATGTCTTCAAATAGCGAGCAAATAAGCCCAGGTTTTAAATTTAGGTGCACTAGCTGGGATACCTCCTAAGTCACTGATTACAATGGATAAGTTTACTAGCAAGTAGTTAATTTGGTGGCTAATAAATGAAAATGAAAACTCCAGGATATTTGAGATAAGTAGCAAGAATACATTATAATTTTTCACACTCTAACAAAGATACCTCCTAGTTAGCTTATAAAAACTGATTTCGTTGGCTAATAGTCAAATTCTTAGCAGGCCAAGCAAGTAAAGTTGAAAGCTTTCTTGGCTGTTCAATACCATTTAATCTACTAAGTGAGTAATTTATATGCAGTTGTTATTAATTATACGAGTTTAGCTCAAGCTGACTTGCTAACGCTACTTTACTTATTATAAGCAGGCAAAAAAGTTGTGGACAAGTTAGCTTATACTGAAATTGTAATAACATAAAAAAATTTACTCTATTAGCAGCTAACTCACTGAAAATGTTATATCACACCAGGATACTCGCAGTAGTTAAACTACGAACCACGGTTACAAATAATTTTTTGCTGAAGAGTCTATATGCACCAGCTAACCGATATGCTTGTTCGATACACTGGAAGGGTTTATTATCAGCGACTGGTAAATAATCCGTCTTGTTGTAAGTAATATCATCTATTGTTGTTAACGCTTTATAGATATTTTAACTTGGTTGTTATTGTATCTTCTTAAATGAGTCTATTTTTTACTGAATTTAATGCATAAGTAAAAAAGCTAATGGTACTATATACCAAACTTGTTTTATTAAGTTTAGGGTGTTCCCATATAACCTCTTTTGATCGTGTTCAAAGCTGCTTAATATGCTAGTATATTATAATACCTAGACTTGAACCCGTCTTTCAGTGCAAAAGCTCGAAGTAATATTTTCCTCTCTTTCTAATGGGTGGCGTATATTAACCACTTAGCAATAAGACCATTAAAAAAAGTAAAGGGAGTGTTTTGATCTATTGTCTTTCTTGCCCGGAGAAAACAAGCTCACGTCTGTACGTATTTATGTATTATATCTCTATGAGGCTGTTTTATAGCTTCTTTTATTAGGTTCCTTGTCTTCTGGAAGCGATTTTTGATATTGGATTAATATATAATGACTATACAAAAAACTGAAACCAATCCGGCACTGCGTTCCCTTGCCAGCAAAGCTTTTATGCATATTTTATCAGCTGAGTTTAATAGTATTGCCAATACATATTTGGAAACAAACATTTTCAGTAAATCAACGTATTTTATCTTACACTATATTTTTTATAGACATTTTTCGCATTTTTGTGTTAAATTTTATGATCTTAAATAAAATTAGATAACTTAAGTTGAATTAACTATTATAATTTTTATTTTACATTCCTATAATAATATAATAATAATACAAATGGTTATACACATTTTAAATAAGTTTCTTATTTTAATTATTATAAATCGTGATCGTAGAGTATTGTGTGCAACATGTGCGCAAAGGACTTTTCCCACTCACTTGATTTGCGAACACTCGCCTGATGGTTCGTGTTAGCAAACTTCTTCGTTCGTGGGAAAAGTATCACTTTGCGCCCTTGTTGCACAAACTACTAATACCGTACTACAGGAATAAGTAATCCATAAAACATTTATAAGCAAATTCATACACAAACGTAATTTCTTCTTGGAAGTAATGGAAGGCATGAAGAAAATTTTCCAATATTTCATCTTAAAACGTATACTTAGAGAAAAGTGTTGTTAATAAAATAAAGCAAATACGAACCGATATAATCATTTAACATTTAAAACTCATCGAATAAAGTTTTCTTGTCTAACTAATTAGCTATGTTAGGACTTATTTCTGGTATAAGTATTCTACAGAATTTTCGTTGTTAAATCTCAATTAGTAGTTTAAATGCCTGTCATTTTCAAAGCATGAATACATTATTGTCTTAGAACAACCGTAATGAGCATCTGTTAAAGTGATAAATGTGACAAATTTGAATTGTATAGTTAGTAATGTGAAGATACTTAAATAATTTTATAGTTTTGTTTTGCTTAAAAAATAACATATTCCCTCTCGCTATTTTTAATTAATGTATAATCACAATTTATAAAAAGAACTTTTTATAGTAGAAAGTTTTTTTTTGGTGATTTATAAGTCATATTACTATTATTAAATTATTTTAAATTATTACTAATTGCAACCTGTCCCTTGGCAAATAGCGCTTTACCGAGATAGATTACGACATAGTCCACAGTACAGTCTAAAAAAATTTCTAAAAATTTTCTAAATTAGTTTATTTTATTAACAGTTAAAATAATAATTACTGTTTTCACATGTAGAACAAAAAAAAAATAAAAAAAAACTTCTCTCTCGCGAGATCGATCCTATTACGATAACCCAACAGAATTGTCTCAATCAACCGCTTGAACCGCCCATCCAAATAGGCCACCGCAAGCTTATATGAAGTCTTTCAAAATGATAATATGTATACATATTTAATTTAATAACAATTCAGTATAAATTTCGAAATATATGTATATGCCTAAACACACTTGAAACATGCATTGTCATCCAGTTCTTAGCTATCCTAAAAATTTCAGAGCTCTAGGTAGTCGGGAAATAGGTTTAAATTCGATTACAAAATTCCACAGAGACAAAGAACACGGCGAAAATATAAAAACTTTCTAAAAAGCAGGCATATAGTATGGAATTTACTTGGCAAAAGCGACATACTGAAGTATATCGGTTAGTTTCTATTTAAATAAAATTAAATCAGACTTTTGTATCATATTTTAGTTCTCACAAACCTATTGTGTGTGTTATAAAATATGATAATGATAGTGTATAAATAATTATTTTCATATGTATAATATTTTTATATTATATTTTATTTAAGTAATAAAATTGGTTTTTTAAAAAATAAAGTCGAAAAAAAAATTATTACTCCTCAGTTAACTGTAAACTGTAACATAGTAAGCTTCGCTTCCATCGAAGTTTTCACAAGCCTTTTTTATTTCTGGATATTTTTTTATTATATTTTATATTTGAACAAATTTCATTGATATTAGTATGTGGTTTAAAACAATTTGACAGTTTAGCAAAATCATTTGGCAAGTTTTTTTAATCATCAAAATGATATCAAATTTCTTTCAGATAATCTGTAAACTCTTTACTTTTTTTCTATATTTAGACATTAGATATAATTATTTTGGTAAAAATAATTGTTGAAAAAAAATTAAAATATTTAGAACTAGATTCAGCAAAACAATATATCAAGTGGGTATTAGCGCATAAACATAGCTTTTTTTTAACAATTTTATTAATAGTACAAACAAGAAAATGACATTAAGGAGAAATTGAAAAAATGTTGCATCTGGCAGAACACAAACATGCAACCTTTACCTTTACGCTTCAACTCAATGGTATTTTTGCAAGGATAAAATTTTATATTCAACTTTAATCAAAGAAATAAAGAAAATAAAGAAGAAATGTGATAGGCCTAAAGTATTGTTTGGAAAACAGATACAAGTTACTTGGAACTAAGAACTCTTAAAAAGATATAAAGTCGCCACAACTGAATAGCAGGACCATTTTATGTACCAAATTACTGGAAAATGTCAGTGTTTTTTATACAGAGCTACAATGAAAGCTTCTGGAATTTGCAGATGGGTAGGTTTTATTTAAACCATAAAATAACATATCGTAGTAGAGTAGGAGACAGTTATGGGTAAAATACAAGTTACTAGCTTAATTAATGCCTTCCACACTATGGAATTAAGAATTGGTTAAATGTTTCTTTTTTCGGATGCGACCAGAACTGGCCTATAGGCAGTTTAGATGACTATCGAGTTAATGGAGCTCCAGGAAAATGAGAAAGACTCCAGGTTACCAGATCTGTATTTGCCACGGAGCAGAAACCCCGTTTTTTTATTCAAATAGACTTTTACTGGTCAGGGGTAGATATTGAAACACTTATGGGGACTTTACCACAAATTATTCAACAAAATTGTAACAAGATACACAGAACTCTGCTAGATAACGTCTAAACTGATTAAGAATAACAATGAAATATTTGAACTCCACTTATATAGAACAAATGAATATTCTAGAATTTGCCAGAAACATGAGCGAACCTAACCAGTAACCACTAGAAAGAGTGAGAAAATTCTAGAATAAATAACCTAAAAACAGTCTTTTAAGTCAAGATTCTTTCCTTATTCGGTCATCCCTTTACAATATGTTGATTTATTGCGAGAACCAATCGTTACGCTTCAGAGAGCTGCAGTTAAAGATTATTTTATCTTCCTGCATGATAATGTACCTACCCATAGAAGTCGAGTGCTTAATGAATGTCAGGAAACGGAAGATGACACAGTTCTAAACATGAAGAATCAATACAAAATATGTAGAGCGGCTTATTAATGCAGATTACGCAGAATAATAACTAGTAATATATAGAACCTGGCTTAATAGATCAAGGTGGCAACAGGAATTGTTAAAATTATTAGTTATACAGATGGTTTTGCTTGTTGGCCTTTTCAAATTTTTAAACTTAAATTTTACAGAAATAAAATAAAAACGGTTGTTGTCACAGCTACGTCCACACTATGCCGAATGATGTCGACACGGTCGATCGACACTGTCGAACAAGTCTGGACATGTCGCCCGGCTTTGTTGAACCATGTCGGGTCGAATCGAATGCAACCCGAATCAAGTCGGTACGGATCAGAGGAAGTCGAGCGACATCAGTAGGTGTGGACGTATTGAAACGTGTCGGTCAACTTTTTCAGTAAATATTTAGGCTGTTTATTTGTGTTTATATCAAAATTATTCCATTTAAAATAATTTTATTTTTAAAACATTTTTATTAACAAGTATTTATAATGGAGTTTAATGATGAACAAACTATTTCATTTATTGAAATGTATAGGGAACGTGATTATTTGTGGGATCAAACTAACACCCTATACAAAAATCGGAATAAAAGACATGATGGTTTTATGAAAATTGCAGTTTCTTTTGCCATTGAAAAATCTGATGTTGAAAAAAAATTAAAAATTTGCAAAGCCAGTTTTCCAGAGAAAGAAAGAAGGAAAAGTGTGCCACTGGGATGGCTGCAGACGAAAAGTACATTAGCAAATAGTTTGCATACAAAAGTATGATGTAATCAAAATTCACTAACTAATTTATTAACTTGCTTGATCAGTGACTGTCGCTCAACTAGTCTACATATACTGTGGTGTGTGGACAAGTCAAAAGTCGACAGTGTCGAACGACATATGTCGGTCGACCTTGTCGATCGACATAGTCTGGACACGGCTTCATTTATCAGCAAACTATAATTTTCATCGCTATGTTGTTTATTTTTCATTAAGAGTGTTTTGTAAGAATTGAGTTTTATTTACAAACATTTTTTTACGTTTTAAAAGTAGGTAATTAAAAATAATAGATATTTCTTTGTAACTTTGGTTGTGTCTTGTGTCTTCATAGATTGACACATTTTCATAAGTTTTATTATAGTAATTTGTTGAAAAAGTTTAGAACACTTTAATTGTCAAATTTATTATAGATTGTATTAGCGCACCAATAGGGTTATTTTGTCTAGCTTTTATAAAGTTATTATAAGTTTATGTTTTGACATATTTTCTTTGATCAGGTATTGAACAAGGTAATTTGTATTTTTTTCCAAAGGGCAAACACTATTGATATACATCAATTGGAAGCACTCCTTAAGTATAAGATAAACAAACAAAACATTGAACTTTTTGCTCTCTTGCATTGGGAAAACACGATTAAATCGAGAAGCGCAGTATATTCACACACAACAACAAAGGACTTTAATCAAGATTAATATCTATTGTACAGAAATTGAAGGACCAAACTTTGTGACATTCCTTAAAGAACTGTGAGAATTAGACCACCTCTTTTCTCCACCCTGGTTTCAGATTCCTGGTATATAGCATACTGAGTAGGTCACTTTTCTTATTATGTAAAAAAGTGGAGAAAAAATTGTGTGGCAATGAAACATTACTTTTTGGCTAAAACAAAAATAATGTTAAAGTCAGGGCTTGGGTTTTTATTTGAACTCTGCACCAGAAACAATAACCGTCGGAAGGTGAATTACTGAATTAAAATGAAGCGAAAAGAGTATTGAAGAAGATGCACGCAGTGGACATTAAAAAGTTCACAGCATAATTTTTAATGATCTTCAAGTGATGTTGATCTATTAAAACATCGTGTTGGATATATCGTGCATAAATATTTGTACATGCAAAAGCACTTATCGTTAACCAACCGGTAAAAAGTGTTTAAACATTTGAGAGGACGAGCAATGTTGCCAATTAAGCTGTTGATAGATTCTGATGGTGATTTCAAATTGTGTTTAATACGTATATGTGGTTAGGCTAGAGTACGGTTTTTTTGATTGTGTTAGGTTATAAGCGTTATTCGTTGCTTTTTGTAATTGCACCAATTTTCATGGTAATCCTTTGTTAAGATTATCGAAACAGCTGTGAGCGTTGATAACAGGACAAAAATATACAAATACTCTGAAATGTATAATGATAATTGTCGGGGTAACCAAAAAAAAAATTATGACAGTGGCTGTTTAAGCCATTAAGGTACAGTACAACCAGAAATATAGTATAGTTTGGATAAAGCTTTTTTATTGTCGAGATAATTCAGTAAATTTAAAAAATGCGATTTTGGAAAAAATGGATGTGTTTTAAAGTTATTTCTACCGTTATAATATATTTTTATTTTTGTCACTTTTCTTCATGCTTAGTCAAGTTTTCCTACCGTAATCAGTGAGTCAAAGCCATAATCGTACAATATTTCTGGTCCTACTATATTTTCTGCAAAAGATACCTGCAAAGTGGGTAACGCACGTCTCACAATCGATCAAAAGCAATAAACCTATGTGGATGATTCGGAGACTTGGGTCGGCGTTAGTAACAGGAAAATCTACAATTTAGTAAATTATACTAACAAACTTTGTTAAATTAGATTATAACTCATAAACAAAACTATGTATTGTTAAAATTTATTATAGTTAAGAGTAATCATTCTTCGTAGAAAAACTTGTATAAAAATAAAATCGAATAAACCTTTTTGACACCCAAATAAAGACACAGATTAGTGTATTCGGTTAAAAAGTCTTTAAAGTAACCCCTTACCTGGGTCCAGCGGGCGGTCTATAAATGAGCTATTAAAAGATACCCTATTCCGACCCTAGACTAGAGATCTGGCATGTGACTGTATGCATTAATAATTTTACAATCTATTGTTTAAATTAAAAAAATATATGTAATTATTGTTTTATAAATAAAAATAAATAAATACCAGAAACGTAAAAATATTTTTTTCTGGTTACAACCATATATAATACTTACGCAAAATAAGTGTTGTTCTTTTCTCAATGTAATGTAGAATATTTTGGTGTCTAGTGGATAAACTTTGAAATATTGCGTATTATATATATGCTTGTAATCAGAAAAAAATATCTTTACGTTTCTTTATTTATTTTTATAAATAAAAAATTAATCACATATATTTTTTAATTTTAAACAATATATTGTAAAATTATGATTGCATACAACCACATGCCGGATCTCGAGTCTAGGGTCGGAAAAGGACCTCTTTTATAGCTCATTTATAGACCGCCCGCTGGGCCCAGGTAGGGGTAACTTCAAAGACTCTTTAACCGTTTATTCATACTAAAGAGTAATTCTTAAAAAAATCTTCATCCATTTTCCATCATTTACTAAGAAATTACGAATCGTGTAAAGGCACTCTAATCAGTAAAAAGCTCAATTTTATTAGTGTTTCCAAAGAATATTGGCAATAATATAAAATGTCCTCAGCGAGCAGAAATTCACTTACTGTCGCACTATCATTTATCATCGTAAAAGTGTCACGATCATATATTCTGAAATTCATATTATGCAACTCTGCTGTTCTGTAGGTTCACTCTATTTAGTGCTTTTATTAACATTTTTTTTGAACGTGTGGCTTAAATATCTATTAGCCAGAGAGCCAGAGATATTTTATTATAGCCTGATGAAAAATATCTAAAGGTGACAATTTACTACAAAGGTATTGTATAGATTAGAAGATAGATGCTACGTTAATTTGAGAACTGCAATAAGGTTAAGTGCATCTACGTAAAACACTTTTTTCACAAATGTTGATTTTGTGTGAGCCTGACAAAAAAATCTCTCTTTAAAATTGTAAACAAAAACAATTTTTACAAAAAAATATAAAACCCAGCGCTGTAATGTCAGATTTTTGTTATAAAAGTTTCTTACAAAACTTGAGCTATATTTATCTCTTGTTCTAATGGTTTTCTAGTTTTAATTAAAACGAAGTAAGTTAGTACCTTATTATAGGTCTTCACATGTATATGAGTATCGTTCTACAATATGGGTGTTGGTAGCAGCTAGTGGTGTCTATTTTTATTGTATAACTAACTTGTATCCGCGTACGCGTCAAAATTTAGATGAGAATATTGCCTGATCTTACAGCTATCGCATATTATATCATAATCAACTGACGCTGTTCCAGCTGACGCGCTTTTATCTGAACCCTATTCAATATGGTTGATCAAATGGATTTGAGTTCTATTTTACTTGGTACATATTACGTGATGACATTAATAGACATATTTTCTTTATTTCTTAACAGATTTAAATAAAAAACAGAAGATGTTAAGTTAATCCCATCACAGTGTATTCAAAAACTTTCTCCAAATAGGTTAAGCCATTTTTGAGATTACCGTAAACAAACACACAGCTACACAGTCTTACATACATACAGACAAACATACGAAATAAAAAAAGAATGTTTTGTGTTCTCTTGTTATATTAAAACCCATCATTACCTTTTTTAAATATATTTGCAATGTACCGACAGCGATCAGTTACAATTTTATTAAATGATTTATTTGGACTCCTTTATAAAATAAAAATAAGGTTGCTCTGATGCTAAGGCTTTGCTTAGGTTAACATGGTGCAATGTAAAATGGATATATTCACGGTATGCCTTTAATAGGCACATACTAATGAAATCACAGAACCTTTTTTAGCGTAAAGATTGGAGTCTAAATTATCCAAAGAAATATTGTCGTTTAGTCTTCGATCTATTGTTCGAAAGATTATAAGGTTCTAAAGAAAAATGTTTTTTCGGTTTCTTGTTGATTTTAAGAAGACGTCATTACGTTCGACCTAAATGCTCCAGTGTTTTTTTAATCAAATGAACAGTTTCACATAGACTTATATATTATCTAACGCACAGAAACTAAAAATGGAAATTAACTATACCTACTATAAACTGAATTTTAACATTCTTCAAAATTACTTGAAGCTTGATATTCTTCTAGCTCTAATTAGCCGATTTTGATTACAGGTAGTGTTATTGAGATTAATAAATTTTGGCTGTTTCTTCTTAGAAATGATAATTTTTGAAGACATATTGGTGACACGTAGGACAACATCTAGGAAGATGACACATATAAACAAATAAGCATATAACACAACTTATAATTGTTCGTTTAATAGAGAAAACTAAAAGGAAAGAAATTGGAAACACGCTGAAACAAAACGAATTTGCACAGACTGACTTTACCTATTGCCCTAATGAGAGCAAATACCGATGATCAATTAATAGAAATGCTGAATAAACACTATTCAGCAAGATGTGGATTGACGAAAAAGTCTGCCATCATGTTAATAGGGAACAAATGTTATATTTTTTGAAACATGCGTGTGGCCGTAAAATATTGAATCACTTATGGGGACTTTAACACAATTTATTCAACAAAATTATAAGAAGAACTCTGCTGCATAACATGTAAACTGTTTTACATTGACAATGAACTATTCGAACTATCTAAACTTCCCTTAACTGCCCATACATCCCCTTATATGAAACAAATGGACATTCTAGAATTTGGGAAAAACATAATTTAACCTAATTACTACATACTCGAAAGTTCTAGAATACATAACCTAAAAACAGTCTTAGTCCTTGCCTTATTCTGCCATCTCGTTACACTGCCCCCTCCTTAAATTCATTCCTCCCGGAATGTTATTTCCTAAATCGCGATCTTGCACACACTTTGAGCCAGCCAAACCATCTTTTTGGAGCTGCTGCACATCCCCACTGTGGTTTCCCTGGTTAGGCGCCAACCGATCATGATGGACCACGACGGGTTTTCGTCTGGGAATTTTTACGATCAGATAAGTGACATCGTTATTTTTTTTTCTTGATGGCGTACGGACCTTCCCAGATTTTCTGTAATTTGGGACAGATGCCTCGACGCCGTCGGGAGTTATAGATCCAGACTAAATCTCAAACTTGGTAACTCTTTTTCATTTCCGCGTGTCATAGTACCTCTTCATCCGATCACGAGGTAATTGAAATTTCCCACGCACCAGATTGTATATATTCTCCAATCGATTCTGAAGATCGGTGACATATTCTTCACGGGTCACTTCTTCATCAGTTTTACAACCAAACACCAGGTCACATGGTAGCCTCATTTCGCTACCAAACAGGAGCTTCGCAGCCGTTTGGCCAGTTGATTCGTTAATTATCGATCGAATTGTTATTAGAAATAGTATAATATGTCGATGCCAATCCTTCTGACACTGTGCCACCACTTTCGACAGATAGTTGGCTATAATAAAATTCATTCGTTTCACCATTCCATCAAAATGAGGGTGCATCGCTGTGGTTCTCGTTGTGTGGATCCCAATCTTTGGCAAACTTCTTGAAACAGCTTGCTCTCAAAACTTCTCCCTTGGTCTAAATGTAATTCCAGTGGTACCCCAAAACGACTTACGAATTCTTTAACTAATATACCTACTAAAGTGGTGGCTTCTTGATTAGTGAAGTAGACCATTACAACAAAGACATGTAGTGTTTATATGACACGAATCTTTAACATCGTTAATGCAATTTACCCTAGTAAAATTTATCTCGGACCTTTTGCAGCGTTTTTGTGATAACCAGATGTCCTACAGAACTATCATTATGTATCTGTTTTAAAATTTCTGCTACGGCATTTCTTGGGAGCCAAACTTTGTTAAATGCCTTTTTAAATATTAATCTGTCTAATAATGTCTGGGCAGACTAAAGGTCAAACCTTCTCCAAGGTACAAATTTTTAAATTTTTTCTCTAAGTTTGATGTTGGACATTTAGACACTTCTAATCATATTGGATTCTCTATCTCCTTGTAATAAGTATTTATTATAAATACTCACAAATATCTAGTTTTATTAATATTATTGATAATTTAGGTAAGGTGTACTTTGTTTGATTTTTTATTGTTTTTAGTATTTTATAATATATATTATTGATTACTACATTGGAACAACAGTTTTTAAAACTATAAATAAAAACAACCTAAAACAACTGTATTCTCAAAAAAAAAATATTTCTTGGCTCTCTGACTATTTCTGTGTGCGCAGTGTTTTAAATATATATGTCCTGTCGATATAAGCATGCACATTTAACCTGTCACGACTTTTCTTTACGACAGATTTTTCTTAGTAAACATTTATGAAAGTAGATCAGAAAAATCAAATATCATAAAGTCTGTTTTTTTTTAATCACAAATCGATATCATTTTGTGGCAAATTGAGTAAATGTAGCAAACAAAAAATGCAATTTACTTTCTTTGCACAAACATTCTTGTGTACACGTTCAGGACCATTTCCAGACGTAATGATTATTAAACATGTAATGAATTTCATAGGTAGGGTAGGCTGCCCTCATTTTATGGCTCCGGAGGTGGTTGAAAGGAGGCAATATGGAAAACCCGTAGATATTTGGGCGGCTGGAGTTC
Source organism: Altica lythri (assembly GCA_964028335.1). Lineage (NCBI taxonomy): Eukaryota > Metazoa > Arthropoda > Insecta > Coleoptera > Chrysomelidae > Altica > Altica lythri. The sequence goes on along the minus strand of OZ034805.1, from coordinate 7,825,711 downwards.
TCCTACACGTGTTATTATCGGGAACATTACCTTTTCACGGCAGTGGGAGAAGATTGGTGGAAGGAATTTGTAGGGGAAAACTACATGTAAGTAATTTGCAACTTTTTTACTACGTTAATAAAAAATGTACAATTTAATCTGTATACTAACTATCTATCTATTGTTCTGAAGTCATATTAACATCAAATAGTTTACCAAAAATTGTCTTTTATGGCCTCTCATGTAGTTTAGAATCTCAGGTTCGACTTGGGCGTAGTAGTACGATCAATCTGATTTTTTCTAAAAAACATAGCACAAAAGTTCCAAACAGAAATATCTACTTTTATTAAATATTATTGATAATTCAGGTAAGGTATACTTTGTTTGATTTTTAACAATTTTAAATTTATTAGTTACAAAAAAACATACAATATTTATAATAGCCTTTATTGCCCAACAGTTTAAACAATTTACAGAGCAATTACAAAAAAAGTAAGCTTATAATTTTGTTTAAATCTACTGCAGTAAAAACTCCTCTTTCAAAAATATATAATAATAAAAATAACTACATTAAATTCTTAAAATTTTGGTGGAAATTCCGCCTAATAAAACTATATATGTGCCCTTGTTTTGTTTGTTAATACGCATACGGTACAACAAAAAATATCAGACAGTAATTTTGTTAGCATTACTACACATAAAATTTATTGGAGATTTTCCCATTAGATTCGTTTGAGCTGTTTTACGTTGAAATATTAAATTATGTCTAACTAGAAAATCAATCCGATGCAATAATTTGGAGCTATCAATTTTATGGTTTAAAGGAATGTACAAATATAAAACGTAACCCTATATTTCACGTCTCTCTCAACAGGTAAAATTAAAATTTCTCAATAAAATATTGTAATCAGTACTCTTATTGGCATACACCCCACTAATTTTAAATTGTAAAAACTTTAGGAGTTTCTTTTGATATTTTTACATTTAAATGGTATACTGAAAAATATGGGGATTCAAATTAAAGATCCATATTCAAATTTTAATCTAAAAAAGCTAAATGAGAGCTACGTTTAAGCTTAACTATTTCTGAAATTTATACAATTTCTCTAAATATACACATGCACGGTACTCAGAACTAACCATTGGCCAATATGAGTATTATTTAATGTTCTATCAAAGACCCCTAATATTATCAGTTTGTTCCAATATAACATTATTGATAGAATATGGATAGTGGATGGTATTGACTATACGCGAAAAGGTAATTACTTTACATTAACTAATATTCAATAATAAAAATAACCTATTTGTAATGCACTAACTTTCTAAGTAACCCGGCTGATTCGGTAGTACTATACAATAATAAACACTAGGGAGCATAATTATAGCGCCACCTCATGTTTTGCGGTGTTTGTCCACTTATATTAGAATTAATACCAAAGAAAAAACTCAAAGTCTAGTATGGTTTATCCAAAACCACTTGAATAGGCGTGGTCAACGCTCTTTTCGAATTTCCAAGAATTCTCTTCATGGGCGTACAGGTGTGAGTCGGGAAGTTAAAAGCAACATTAAATAGATATTTTACTAGGTTCGTTCATATAATGACGTTCTTTTGAGTTTCCCTTGGTAAAATCGTAAAAATAATTCCTATCCAAGTGGGTCTAGTTATACTATACCACAAAAATTATTTTATTAGAATCAGATGTAAATAGACAATGACAACTAGTATCGACCTACATAGGTCATCTTCAGGTCAAATGCAAAAAAGTAATAATTAATACAATGATAGAAAAATTTCTATGGAATTCAGCTTAGGTGGTTAACAGGCTCCAGTACCTTCTACATAAATATCCTGTGGTATTTAAGAATGTGGTGTAAAATTGAGAAAACTAAAAGTAATAACCAATAGTGGTAGTCACAAAGGAAGGTAGTGGTACGGAAAGATAACGAGTTAAAAAAAATTATTTTTATATCAATAAACCTATCAATAAATTTTGTACCATATTCTTCGATTTTTTTCTGAACATATTTTTGTTTTGTCTTTACGGAATGCCTAATTGCTCTTTGAAATTTATTTGAAGTGTCTATTTTAATATATACTGCTGCTTGAAAATCTAATAAACTTTCGATTAATACATATAAGGTGAATAAAAACTCTTATTAAATCTTGAGTGAAATGATTCACATACATTTGTGGTTCGTTGAAGCGACGAACATAATTTTGCCCAAATTTTTGGAGGAAAAGTCGAATTTTCGGATATCCAATTTTCGACGAGATAATCGTAAAATTCTTGTAGTTTTGGGTTATTGGGCATTTCCAAAAATAAATCAAAACCAAAAGCATCGCCGACCTCATTGGCATTAAGGTATTGCATCCGAAAACAATACCCACATCTGAGTTACTTTTATATTCTTGAGTGAGACCTAAGTTCGAAATTTTGCGATAACATGCTTGTGACAAATGAAATCGACAACCAATGATCTCAACTGAATTTTACACAGAAATTACGGCATTGTGAATAGCTAATTCAAAGTCTATTAGTACATACTTAGGATGGAAGTTAAATCGATTTTCTTCACATTTTCAAATTATTAAGTTCAAACAATCTTCATAAGTTTGTTGCTTTTTTTCCGAAAGCAAACAGAAAACCAACGGAACATAATGCCCATGAATGTAAAGAGTTGTTTAAAAAACTTAGGACAGAAATTGAATGTACCTACCATCCATGAAGTTTCTACCGTCAAAAGAAAATGCCGATTACTATAACAAGCAAATATGAAGAGTTTCCCTGCAGCGTCATTTATTAATAAGAATGATTCTTTCTTATTTGTTATTAGGTCCAAGCTTTCTATAGATGAAAACACTTCTCATTCCGTTTTGGGAAGTTTGGGAAGTTTATTTCATCTATTGACCCATATATTGTGCCGAATGAGTTCAATATCATGAGTAGTTATATAGCCTTTTGATGTTAAAGCAGCAGCTCTAAGTTTACTATGAATTAGTTTTAATGGTTTTTCACTTAACTTATCTTCTGCCTTTCTCTTGATGCTGTTGCTCATCGTTTGTCTCTGAAGATTTTCATCTGCTGTATGATTATGAGTTAAGTTGGAATTTTCATTCCGTGTCGACACTTGGTTTTTTTACTCACGCATCTTCAACGAACAGTTCCGTTTTTTAAAATGTTATCTATACAAAACTTGAAATTGTTGATAACTATCATTTAACATAATAACACAAAAACCAAAACAATAACTGAATTAAGAGCACTAGGATATATTTTGAGAATAATTCATCCCTTGTATATACTTTCTCACGGTGTTCTCGAATTGAGGACCGCTTCCTGTGGAGCCAAAATAAGTGCACCGAATTGAGGACCGTACAGAGGATTACGGATTAAAGTAGGTAATGAGAGTTTGGGTATTTAACGAGATTTTAATAATGGGCGCCCTTAATGATAGAGGGGGTTTTTACAATTTTTAATAAGTAGGTATATTTTGTCTAGATTTGGTTTATTTTAAGCTGTCTTGAAAAGTAGTAACAATGAATAAAATTAAAATGATACTAAGTGAAAAGGGAAAGTCGTTACTTGTGTTGAATAATTTTAAGCATCGTGATTATCGTGAAAAAAAAGTTCTTAAAAGTGGTGAAAAGTTTTGGACATGTACTGTAGGTAAATTTAACGCAAAAGTTTTTACGCTAGGTGCAGATAATACAATTTCCCGAAAGGAAACGGTGCACAATCATGCAAATGTTATAAAAAAATTAAATAGAAAAATTTTGAGTGCAAACGGAAATTTATAGAAGATATCACAGAGGGGCCATCGAAAATCATTCACTCTGAGATAGGGAAAAATAGTGACACAATGGATACTTTGACAAGAAGAGACATTACATACATAAGAAATAATATTTACCACAAGAGACGTCAACTCCAACCACGTTTACCAACCAGTATTTCCGATGTATTATTAGATATATTACAAACATTAAATTTAAAAACAATAAAAAATAAACCTTGGCTACTGATAATATTAACAATATCGTAATATTTTCGTGTGGCACTAATTTAAAATTTATGTGTAGTAGTGACAAAGTGAATCTCGGTGGAACTTTCCGATATTGCACAAAATATTTTTTACACTTCATGTCCTAGAAAACGGACGTTATATACCTGTGGCCTTTTGTTTATTACCGAATAAACTGCGGACAACATATGAGAAAATTTTTGTTATTCTTAAAGAAAAGTGTCCTAATGCTAATTTTATATTTGCTCCAAAAATTATTGTAGCTGATTATGAATTAGCTATTCAAAAAGCAATTTCTGCTCAATGGCCGAACACACAGATCGTTGGATGTAGATTTCATCTTGCCCAAGCTTGGTATAGGAAAATACGGGCGCTATTAAATTGCACCACGGCTACGGGGGTTCTAAAATCCTACCTTTAAATTGCACCACGAAAATTGGGATATAGGATTAGGAACCCCTGCAGATAATATTGCATTTTTTTTCTCTTAAATAATATAAACTTACCTTTTAAGTCCACCCTATTTAAATTAAGTATACTTTGGAGTTCTAAATATATGTATAGGTAGTTATATTAAAAAATATATAATTAAAATATTAATTAAAAAATAAAATATAAACATTTACATAAAGATTATAATATACAGATATACAAAAAGATATAGAAACTTAAGAGTAAAAAAATAAAATAAAATTTATTTTTACATTCATACAGTATTTGAAGCGTTGTAGGTACCTAAGTACCTACCTACTTACCAAAATCCATGATTAATTTCAGCGGTGGACAACAATCAAATGAATTAAAATTTCAAATATTTTGACTGTTTAATCACTTTTAAAACAGTAAAAACAAGTTCAACTAAATTCAATGATTCATTTTAGCCGTGTACAATAGTCAAATGAATTTAAATTTCAGATATTTTCACTATTTATTCACTTTTAAAATAAAATCCGAAGTTTTCCTTGGATTAATCCTACTCTAAAGAGGCAGCTACTTGCCGACCCCCTGTAGTGGTTAGTGGTGCTATTTAAGTGTCTGCTTACTCCCTTATTTTTACGTTTTGTTCAATATAAGAAATTGGTGGTGCAATTTAAAGACACCGGAAAATACAGGTTAGCTAAAGAATACCAAGATGAAAAAAGTGAAAGTAAAAAATGGATGAGTTATCTTTTTGGACTGTCCTTTTTAAAACCAGAGAAGGTTGGAGAATGCTTTTCTTTGGATCTGGCTGAATTTCAGCCAAATCCTATGCATAAAGCTGCTGTAGATTTAGCGGATTATTTAGTAGACAATTATATTAGTGAAAATTCTCTGTTTCCACCAACACTTTGGACTGAGGCTGTTGTAACTACAGAAAATTCAAGAAATGCATGCGAATCTTTTTACTAGAGATTTAGTTTAATTTCTATTCGATGCACCCTTCGTTATATTTATTTGTAAACGTTTTAAACAATTTTCAAACAAATAATTATACTCGTATTTAAAGCATTAAGAAGCCTGTTAAATGTAATAACACAACTGTTAGACTGTTAGACGAAGATTAAATATGTTCTAAAATGTTACAATACAATAACGGCTTTTTAAAACTAATAGATTTTGTAAGATATGCGTCATATCATGTTTTCATAATGTGTAAATATTGTAAATATTATTTCTTAATTGTGCAATAAATCTGGATGTTTATCTGGATTGGTACTTTTCTTTAAAATTATATTAAAATATTTTGCAAATCCGTCAAGAGACACATAAAAAATATTTTATACCTGAGCGTAATGATGTCATTAATTATTCAGAAGTCTTGGTCCTCAATTCGTGTCACATTTCCAGGTCCATAAACAAATCCCTACTTATAATTTTATTTTGGTCCTTAATTCGTGTCGGTGCTGTACGAATTCCCGATGAAAAAAAGGTTGGTTGGTCAGGTATAAAATTTTAGGTGAATTCCCTACAAAAATTTATCATTTGGATTAATGTAATTCAATAAGGAAGGTACTCCTAATTTTGCTTCACTTTCTTTTAAAATTATTTTTAAAATAATTCAATTATCTTTATTTCCATTTAAATCCTGTTAAATGGATACCATAATTCGAGCACCATTTAAGAGTAACCCCTACCCTTGCAACCCTTAATATTTAATTTTCTAAATTTATTTAGTATTATTATAAAGTTATTAAAGGAAGTACCTAAACAATATGGAAATAACCGAAATGCTCAGGGAGCGAGGCAATAAGTTATTAGTTGCTGATAACTATAAATTTTATTTTTTGAGAAAATTAAAAAAACTATTGAAGAGTGTTGGTGTTGTGTTAAAAAAGATTGCAAAGTAAAATTATAATAATATATTCTTAATGGAGTTCTGTCTAAATGTGTTGTAATCATAATCACAAAAGTAATGAAAAATTGTTAAGTAGACAAAGGATAAATAATCATGTAAAAATCGAGGGAATGAAAAACTTGTCTGAGAAACCAAGAAAACTATTGCATAAAGAGGTAAAGGAAGAAGCTAATTTATTACAGCATATGAAAAGTAAGGATTTTACTTATATTTGCCATAATATGATTACAAAATATGCCAAGGTTACCAAAATCATCAGATCAGATCCAGAACGCCTCATCCAAATATCTACAAATTCTTAGACTGCTTATTGGGTATGCGAATCGATACTCATTCAAAAATTAACAGCGTTTATTTTAAAGAAAATCGACCAAATCGAAAAGAAGTTGTTATAAAGCAATCATTTGTTAAACAAAAATAATTTCAGTACAGAAATAACATTTATATCAAAATTTGACTTTATTAAACAATATTATTTTTCTAAAAGTTATCTATATCTATACATATAATAAAACTGTAGAAATGTATATGTTTCTACGCGCATCACTTGAAAACTACTGATCCTATTCGAATGCGGTTTTCAAAGACGTATTTGTCTTCTTTCAACTTAAAATCTGGTGTATAAAACTTTCTCCCCCCATCCCTTTAGCGGGGTGAGGAAAGAAATTTTTATACAAAAATTAACACGCCACGCAAACGACGTCGCGGGTACATCGAAATAGAACCCAAAAATGTGTTTAGATTTTTTTGTCTGCCTGTCTGTATGTTTGTGCGCGCATCACATGAAAACAACTGATCCGATTCGAATGCGGTTTTCACAGATGTATTTGTCTTGTTTCAACTTAACATCTGATGTAAAAAAATTCTCTCCCATTCCTTAAATGGGGTGGGGTAAGAAATTTTTATACAACAATCACACGCCACGCGATCGACGTTGCGAGTACAACTAGTAATAAATAAATTTAAAAATAATAACTTTTGTATTATTTTTCCTTCAATATAGATATTTACCTATTGCGGATTACTGGTACGAGTTGTAGATAAAAATATTGATTAAAAATAATTATTTTGTCGGGAATTCCCCTGAAGATTATACACAAGGCAGGTAGAAAAATATTTCGTCGGCAATGCACCTGAAAGGATTATTTCGTCGGGAGTTCACCTGCGCCCTTCGTGTCTGCCCCTTTTTCAAATATGTAATGATAATTTCATTAAAATACGATTTACCCTAATTGCGGGGTTTCTATAATCCATCCGTCATTCGAAAACACCTTAACTGTAGGTAAAATTTTACCATCACTGTTTTCTCGCCTTACTATAAAACTCCGACAAATGTATATAACTGTGCTATTTATCATCCGGTATTATCTAGACTCCTTTAACAGATTTAATATCAAATTCCAAGGAACAGGTATGATTAATAAATTCCCTATTAGTACCTTCTAACTAGAAATCCGGAAAGATTTTATTTCAAGTCAAATATTTATGAATTAATTTTATTTCGTAATTGTGTATAGGACCAACTCAATTAATATTATTAATTGTAAGTAGAATAATACAAATTAAAGAAACCATCAAAAAGTCAGCATCTGGAGACATTAAATCTGTGATTTTGGTAGTAGTGTAATAACAGAAAAACTCATAATCATCCAGCAATAACAGAAAATATTATTCAACGACACAAAGTGAGTGCATCTACTAAACGAAAGGCCTCTGACGACAGCAAAATTATTCGAAAAGTGAACGATTTAAATTGTATCAAAAAATCAATTTATTACGAAAAAAGTACAAAGTTTGAAAAACATCCATCGAGTGCAAAAGAAGTATTTAAAGTTTAAAATAATATTAACACAAATACTTTACAAAATGAGAATTTTGTACTTATAAATGATATGGAATTAAATCTAATTGTATTTTGTACTGAAACTCTGTGATTGCAAAACAATTTATATGGGTAGGACGTTCTCGTATTTTGAACCTAATGCCTGAGCAAATTGTGATTGATTTTTAAATGGGCATTCATAATGTTGCGCGATTAATTAGGAGTGAATCTAGATTGATAGGCTACCGATTCCATTCAAGTCAAGCATGGTGGCGAAAAATTCAAAATTTGGGACTATCATCGAAAATAAAAAACAAACAAAGTTATATTGGAAAATGGCTGCGTTACTGCTTTGGAATTATGTTTTTAGACCCTGAATAAGTTAGCGACTTCTTTGTTTTTGAACTTATAAAAGAAAACCCTAACGACGATAGATTAGGTACATTTGCTTATTATTTAGTGGAATTATATATCGGAAGAGGCTCGTTTTTCTACTATTTGCGCAGAAACATCAGCTAGTATATACAGAACCACTAATGCATTTAAATCATTTCATACTCATTTAAATAGTTCTTTTTATAATTAACACGCTTCATTATTTGTTTTTGTTTTGGTATTATTAAAAATTCAAGAAGACACGCACATAAAATGTCGCAGTGTAGATGAAAATAAAATTGTAAGGAGTTCATCAAGAAAAATCATTTCCTAAAAAGAAAAAGTAATAATTTAAAAAATAAACGAATAACAACTTTTCATTTTGTTAAAATAATATCGTGGTATAATAGTTGTAAACTTTTATAAATGTAATTAATAAATTAATTAGTAGTTTTATTTTGGTTATTTCCCGTTTCGCCTATTCTCGTTTTGCCTGAAATTTAAAATTTACCCGAATGAGTAGCGTTTTGCCTGACCAAATACAAAAATAAAATTCAGAGTACCGTTTCGCCTGACGACTATCTATTCTTGGTAATAGATGCAATTATATCTACTGTTTGTTTCTATTAATTTATTTAAAACTGGATTAGAAAAAACTAGTTTTTAAGCCCCAATAAATGCTTGAGTATTTTATTTTATTTTTTTATGTCTTATAAGAATTGAATAGTACGTGTTTTGAAAGGAAGTTACTCCAGTTTCACATATTTTTGAACAGTCATTAGGAAGTGTAAAGGATGCTGGTTTTGATTTTGTTTCGACCGTTCCAACGTTTCATTTAAAAAAAAGCTCCCTAAAATAGAATTTTGGCTTTTTCCACACCCTATATGCAACAGGTTTTACAAGGAAGTGATACGTTTTTTGCCGATGGACATCGGCAGCACGTCAGCATCAACAAATGTCGTACCTGTTTTATATGCACTCTTACCAGATAAGCAGACAGAAACCTACAGCAGGTTAATTCATTTAATAAAGTCCAAACTTCTACTTTGGAAACCTAAAAAAAGTATAATTGATTAAGAAGTAGCTGCGATTCAATCTCTGCTAACGGAATTGCCAAAAGTAATCGTTATAGTTTGCGATTTCCATTTCTCGCAATATATATGGCGTAAAAAGCAGCAATTAGGTCTTGTAAACCAATATAAGAACTCCGAGGTTAGAAGACAAGTTCAAATGTGTATATCTTTGTCACATTTACCTTCTCATATCATAGATGAATATTGGATTTTATAATCGAAAAATGTCCACAAAATGATATTGTGATCCAATTTAATGACTACTTTGTTGAAAAGTTGTTGGAAAATGATGTAATTTAAGATATGTAAATTTGTATTTTTAGATATATAGGTTTAATGTTTGAATTGTCGAATTAACAATCTTTCGTGTCAACGTTATGCATATATGTGTTTACGGAGTAATTGAGAGTCAGATTAGGTAACATAAATTAGATTATGTAACATAAGTTACATCAAGATCAAACGTCGACTTACTGCTATGTAATCTTATATGTTTCTAACAAAAATCATAAATTTATTAAATAATAATTAATATAGACGAACAATATAGTCGTTGATTAAGTTAATCGAGGGTTTGCAATCTTTCATGAAATCAACTGACGTTGTGGATAAACACAAATAAAACCAAATCTTTAGTTTGTAGTGTTTATTAAAAAAAATTCGCTATGTCAGTAATAATATTACAAATTTGATAGCTCAGTCCAGCTAATGTGACTGCTAATCTAGTAGAATCTTAAAATTCAGTATTTTTAACAGCTTAAAAAGGATCAATGATGTTTAATACGTGAATCTCAATTGAAAAGGTGAATATTCAGGTTTCTTAATACGAAAAAAATGTCGGTAGATGGTGATTTGTAAATTTTCGATGGTTCTAACCTTTGGATGCACCATTCGAGAAAAACAACTGATTCAGAACAAAAAGTATTAAATAAGTAGACATTTAGCCATTGCCAAAAGCATAGTTAGATTATTATTCTTTAGGGGTACGTGTTTACGGCGGTAAGACAATTAAATAACGAAAAACCGCAATCTGATTTATGGTTAAATACCCATGTAAAAATTCAAATTAATTTAGTTAGTTTTAAATTGATATCATCCATTTTTAAATCTCTTTACAACGAGAAAGCATTTTACAAATCTCACTAAACTTTAACAGTGTTTCTCAATGGATAAATTATAAAAAAACGACCTAAATTACTAGAACATTAACGCAACTTATTCGACAATTATTGTTGTCCTGCGTGTTAGGGATACTTAACGCGTTACCCTACAAAGAGAGGAACTTGTATTAATAATAAAATAATAAAAATATGAACTAATAAAATAGTTATTTGTGACACAAGGACGGAAAATGACATTTTGCAAGAGCGAGTAAAGTTGTGTAGCCGAGGTGCGTAGCACCGAGGCGAAACAATACGAGCACTTGCAAAATATTTTCCGGACGTGTAACACACACTATTTTTTGGTCCGACTAATTTTTAATATTTTCAAAAGTTCTGTTATGTTCAACAGTTGACCGTTTGTCCTACCTGAAGTTAGACCAGTGACTAGAAGACGACAGACTGTCAACCGGTATTGGTATGACGCTTTTGAATATAAAACATCAGGTTTTATATTCAAAGGTATGACGTGATGTTAATACATATTATAATTATATTTATAGTTGTATAATAACTTGTTTGATACTGAATATACGTGTTACTAGTATTAGTGTTTTAATTAACATATGTTGCAAACACAACAAGTTCAAAAACTTTTTACCTGTGCTTTTTACTTTGTGACATACAAGATTACATGTTTATTGACATCTATTGCAGGATTAAAAAAATTAGTAATAAGGAATGATTTTCTGATAATCGATTTCAAGTTCCTTAATTTTTATACATACAAAGACTGTGCTAATAAGCAGCACAGTAAAAATTGTTATATTGAAAATATTAACATTAATATCTAATAATTTTATATAAAGATAGCAGAGACAATGAACTATTTTCATAATCGAATGATAAGTAGTTCTAAATTGACATAAATGTCAAATTTTATAATACAAGTTGTGAGAGAAATTTAGAATCCTGCTTATGTTTGGAAAAAGTTATAGGTAAGTTTAGTATATTATACGCTGTTTTTAAATAAATTTAATTAAAATTTGTATTATTCATTATGTATTTTTGATGACAAAATTTAAACTCATAGCGCCATCTCTTTAGATAATCTAAAAGCTACTTTGCCGGCCTAGGCCGGAAAATGCCATTTTCCGGACGATTTTGAAGTAATTAATAGTATTGTTTCTGGACGGAGGACCAAAAAGGTATATTTTATTTTGATCAATAGACATATAACATATACCTCTTGCAACTGCGTATCCAATTAGAGTGGAAAGTGCAAACATATTGCAGCACTTATTTTTGCAGTAAATTATTGTGAAAGTTTAACGAAAACCAACCAAGAGCAACTTTGGGGGAAACCTTCAATGACACAGTATTTACATGAAAGATTCTTAAAAGGAATATTTTTTTTTGAAATGTTTACTCCTCCAAAGAAAAAGCAAGCAAAGACAACAAATTTTGATTTTTCTGTGCTAACTAGTCCATAACCTTTAAAGATAAATATATCAGAAAGTTCAAAAGATAAATGCCAGTATTCCGTTAAAGTATTGTTAAGTGAAATGTTAGTTAACGTAGATCTGATCCTACGAAAAGAAACTTGTTTATATTTTGTGGAAGATTTTACAGTTTATTCAAAGTTTAATATAACTCGATTGCCAAAACATTTTCAAATACTTTATAAAGAAACAATTGTAAAATTCAAAGAAGAAATTATAATACTTGGCTGTGACACATTGGGATAATCAAAAACTAAACAGTGGAGACCAGAAAAAAGAATTAGAATTTCAGGAAGCAAACATGCTTATAATATTAAATCAAGAAAAACAAAAAGTGAAGAAAAGTTACTTAATGACATTCTTCGGGATAATAACTCATTGGATCATGTATTCGAGTTGTAAGAGATGAATTTTTTTTGTAAAGTATTGTACTGGTGTGTGAAAACTTTTACTTTGATAAAATGTTACCGGACTTGTATATCTTTAATCCAAAAAATAAAAGTGAGAATATAAAACAACGTGAGTTTACAGGTATTAATACACTAAATGTAAAATGACTTATTTCTTTTCATTTTAAGCGTTATTAAAACTTGTGTTTTTATTAATATTATCTATGTGTAATTTTCATGATTAAAAAAAATTATAAAAAAATGTGATTATTAATAACTAGCAGCCCGCCCCGGCTTTGCACGGGGATTAAAGAAAAATAACAAAAGCCATTAAAGTTATTGGGTCAACGCTTCCCTGTAAACAATATTACATGTTGTTTTATTTTCTGGCAGCAAAATAAATTGATTTTCGAGGTGCTCCGACCCGCCTTAGGCGGTTGGCCATGAGGAAAACCGATTCCTACTAATTGGAAGGATTTACCTTGAGACTTATTATTAGTAAAAGCGAAAGATATTTTGATAGAAAATCGAAGCGGTTTGGTTCAGTTATAATGGTTGCTACAACTTAATTGTCCTTTAATTCCTTTATAAGTAGCCTAGTCCCATTGCACATGCTAAATTTGTGATATCTGTCGTGATTATGAAATAAGTTATTTTGATAAGGATTAATACCAAGATAAAAACATTTAAAAAATTAAATAAGCACAATTTACAAAAAGAACTTTTTATAATAGAAAGTTTTTTACTGATTTATAGGTCATATTTTGTGTCATCTCAACAATGCACAGCATCCCTGACATTGTAAAAAGATTAAGTCATACAACGCTGTGATTGATCATAGAGAAGATTGTTTCCTTGTTAACAAAATCAAGGGTAGTTGTATCTAAAAACTTTCTAAAACAGTTTATTTTATTACCAGTTAAAATAATAATTACTGTTTTCACATGTATAAACAAAAAAAAAAAGAAAAAAAACTTCTCTCTCGCGAGTTCGATCCTATTACAATAACCCAACAGAATTGTCACAATCTACCGCTTCACCCCTTATCCAAATAGGCCACCGCAAACTTATATGAAGTCTTTCAAAATGATAATATGTATACATATTTAATTTAATAACAATTCAGTATAAATTTTGAAATCTGTGTATATGCCTAAACACACTTGAAACATGCATTGTCATCCAGTTCTTAGCTATCCTGAAAATTTCAGAGTTCTAGGTAGTCGGGAAATAGGTTTAAATTTGATTGCAAATTCCACGGAATGACACAGAGACACAGAACACGGCGAAAATATAAAAAACTTTCTAAAAATAGTTATTGTGACGTAACTATAACAGTTAGACATATGCTGTCGCGGCATTTTTTGTAGATATTTATATATTCTTCAAAATCGTAGTACATTATTTTATTCTATAATCAATAGAATTCTCAGCGCACGCGATGTAAGGATTTTAAGGTCATTTTTAGTAAGGATCCCTATTTTTTTTTAAATAAAACATTGCCTATGTCACTCGGGAATAGTGTAGCTTGCGAACGGTGAAAGAATTTTTGAAATCGGTCCAGTAGTTTCGGAGCCTATTTATTTCAAACAAACAAACAAACCTTTCCTCTTTATAATATTATATAGACAACGCTTCCCTGTAAACAATATTACATATTGTTTTATTTTCTGGCAACAAAATAAATTGATTTTCAGGTGCTCGACCCGCCTTAGGCGGTTGGCCATGAGAAAAACCGATTCCTACTAATTGGAAGGTTTGACCTTGAGGCTAGTATTCTCAGCGCACGCGATGTAAGGGTTTTAAGGTCATTTTTGGTTACATTAATGGCATTTTATAACAATGTATTTTAAATGGGATTTACTTTTTCGCACACCTTCATATAATCAAATATCCTTAGCATTCGCGTTGTCATGGTGTTGCTATGAGAGCATTAAATTTCAACAAAAGTTAATTTGACAGTTTTGTAGTTTAAATTTTCAAATTTGAATTTGTAATTATTTTTTATTTGTTTATCGTAGATGAAATATTGTATGAAACTGTGCGTGAAGTGCTTTTTGCGCACTTAAGCGATATATAGCACTCGCTTCGCTCGTGCTCTAAACATCGGGTGCGTGTGCAAAAAGCATACTTCACGAACTGTTTCATAAATAACTATTATTAAATACAAGAATTATTTTATTCATGAAATACATCTTTACAGATATCATTTGGCACAATATATCTTAGTTTTCATTTTTATTTATAATTGGAGGTTGTAGATTCACCAAAACACCACATACATGCACTATTTCATCTATATATGGAAACAGATTGTAATGGATTTTATCTAAAACACGGTACACTCTTAAACGTTGCATAACACGCTTAACATGGATTGGCACTTTAGCTATGCTATACGTTTTTTCTGTTTCTTCTGGAGTTAATTCACTTTGATGTTGTAAAAATGGTGGCATCACAACTAGAACTTTTTTCCCGCTGTTATTCACAGTAGTCTTAAATTCAGAAAACCCCTTATCAGCTAAAATTACATCTCCTTCTTCTAGTAGAGCAAGTAAACCAGAGTCTACAGTCAATTGAGACTCACTTTTACGACCTCAAGCTACTTTAGATAAAAAAGAGATATCACTGGTTTAAAACATTTGGGCATTGTAGATTGTACAACATCTTTAGAAGGCCAAAATATTAAATTAGTCATTGATAAAATATTCAAAGTAGAGTAGAATATGTTTGACCCAGTTGTCCGATGCATTGAAAAAAAGTTGAAATTGCTGTAAAATCCATGCCTGTTTTCATTTTCACTAATAATATATATAATTTATCTTCTTTAGAAATGTCACTTTTTGTAAAGTCTTCAAAGCACTATAGCAAAAAATTAAAACTTTGAAAGTTACCACCAGCAGTGTACAATAATTGATCCTCAGATTTTATTGAAGAAAATCCACAAAAATATTTTTCACTCTTCGTACGTATTGTATCAACTTGTATGGTTTTATCGTTAAAATCTATCACTGTTGTACCACATTTTTTATTCTTTATTTTCGTATTGTCATTACACTTTACAATGATTTTTTCTGTTTTTGGAATATCTACTTGTATTTCAACATCTTTATGATCAACGAAATAATGTATTATAATTGTTGTATCCCTCTCGTTTGAAACACAGTTGTAACTTGACTTTCTCTATCGAAGTATTTAACTTGTTTTGTTTCACACACAGTTTCAATATTTTATTACTGTCATCAGTATCCATTGATGTATCTGTTAAAGACTTATAGTTTTTAATTTTTGCTAAATTAATTGAAACAGCTTTTGTTTTCTTGTAGTGAATAAACATTAAATATATTATTTTATTATAGTAATATTTCATATTACATATTTCATTTTCTTATTTTATTAATTGGTAATAATACTTAGTTGCAATTTTGATAGTTGAACGAACGAACAGTTCATTACACTTCCTTTCCACACTTTAAAATGAGGTGTGCTATTTTATTGCTGACACCAGCAACATGATTATTTTAAGTTTTCTTTTATTGTTAAAAATTGATTTTAATTCGAATTCAATAAATGAAGTTGAAGCATCAATGCCTTTATTTACACTAATAATACGAGTTCAGTACATGGCGATCCTGCCAGTCCTGCGACAAATGTTTTAATATTGTTTGTGCAAAATCGTAGTAAAAAAACAAACAATCAACAAAATGGGACAACAAGCATCAAAAGAAGAGGTAATTATTGCTCAGGCGGGCAACAGTGGTGGTCTTACAAACAGCCCTAGTATAAAGGGGGATGATTCATTTTCTACAGCAGAGTTGTTGGGAATTATTGCATTCGTTGGATTTGTAGCGGTAGTAATTTATTTTTTGATCAGAAGATGTAAGAAATATTTTGAAAAGAAGATACAGCGTGAAATAACAAGAAGTCAAGAATTAGTGTAGTGAAAGTTAAAAAGTTAAAGAAATAATAGTGAAAAGTGAATAGTGCTAATAACGACAATTAAAATGGGACAAGGTATATGTAGCTATAAGTTTTTATTTTATGTTTCAAATGAGTAGTATAGATAGTTTTAATAATTTATATGAAACACTAAAGGCATTAAAAGTTAAGTTAAAGAAAGACAATCAACAAAGGCGTACCAATGTAGAAGTTTATAAACAATATAATTCTGAACTAACGAAATTAATAACATATTTTAAGGAATTAAGAAATGTATTTAATTTAAGTAGTCATAAGGTAGAAACAATTAATTCTGTTAAGGAAACTGTAGGGTATATTGAGGATATAATTATTGAATTGAAAGTAATTTTAGAGGAAAGGAAAAAATTGACAAATAAAGAAAATTTAGTCAATATGGGGGAAAAATTTGATTTAAAAGTAGCTTCAAGTTTAATTCCTACAATTAATAATACTGAAGACTCGGTCAAACAACTAATTGATGCCATCGAATTATATGATAGCATGTTAGATAACGACGGAAAAGATTTTCTAGTTAAATATGTTTTAAAAACGCGGTTATCACAAAGTGCAAAATTAAAATTAAAACAAAATTATAATTCCAACGCAGAGTTAATTAGGGACATTAAAACCCATTTATTAACAAAACAATCTGCAGCTTCGTTATCTTTAGAATTGCACACTCTAAAGCAAAATAATAAATCAATCGATGACTTTGGAAAATCAATCGAAGAGATAATGGTTAATCTAACATTGGCGCAAGCTGATGGTGACGAGAACGTGGCAAACGTGTTAAAGGCACCAAATGAAAAATTAGCAATAAATTCATTTTCAAATGGTTTACGGAATCACGATTTAAGAACAATAATAAAAGCACGAAATTATACATCATTAAACGACGCGATACGGGGAGCTAAAGATGAAGAAATAACGAGAAATTCAAACCCTCAAATTTTTAGCATGCGGGGTAAAACAAATTTTAGATCTTTCAATAGCGATAACCGATCACGAGGCCGAGGATTACGGAATTTTACTCGCAGTAGAGGATCACGCAATTATGCTCCAAATAGACCGAATTTTTCCGCAAATCAAACGTTTTTTAATAATTCTTATGGGAATCAGAATTCTAGGTTTCAAAATAGAGGGGGCCATCGAGGTACTAGAAGTAGCAGAAATAATTTTAATAGATATGGGAATGAAGGACGAGTACAGCGAAATTTCCTAATAAATAATAATGAACAAGTCTCGGAAACTAACGAAGACGTTTTTTTTCGTCCCTAATAATGATTTTAAAAATATTCACACGGTATTTGATATAAATGGACTAAATTATATAAACTTAAAATATGGAAATAAAAATTTAATATTTTTATTAGATAGCGGTGCATCTATTAGTGTAATTTTTTCGTCTAGTATAAACAAAAGTCAGTTCATCGACACTTCAAACAAGATAACAATTAAAGGCATTACAGGATCAACAGTTACCATTGGGTCAGCAAATATTTTATTAGAATATGATAATGTTAGGATAGGTCATAAGTTCCAGGTAGTAAATGATTTTGAGAGTAATATAAACGGGGTACTCGGATCAGATTTCTTTATTAAACATCAGGCTGTTTTAGATTATGAACAATTTATTTTTTATTTTTATGCAAACAATAAAAAATTAGCTATACCATTAGAGTCTGAACAAAGTAATTATACAATAATTCCTCCTCGTTGTGAAGTTATTCAATATTTTCAAGTTGGAAGTAAATATGATAGTTTGGTAGTTCCAGAAGAGATTTCACAAGGTGTTTTCGTAGCAGGAATTATAACAAGACCAAGCGGTAGTAAAGTACCAGTTAGAATATTAAATACTAATGATAGGGAGATTAAGTTAAAGAATTTTAAACCAACGCTCCAGAATATATCGGATTTTGACATACATCAATTTGGAAATATCCCCTTTTCAGTAGATCGGGTTGATAAATTATTAAAATTAATAGATATTAAAGGGTTAAATAAAGAAGAAAAAACGAGTATTCAAAAAATATGCGCAAAATATGCTGATGTTTTTTATTTAGATAATGAACCTTTCACTGTAACAAATATCTATAAACATAAAATTAAACTACAAAATGATGCAAATCCAGTTTATGTTAAACCATATCGATTACCTCATGCCCAAAAATCAGAAATCCATAAGCAAGTAGATAAGTTATTAGAGAACGGTATAATCGAACCGGCTAAGTCAGCATTTTCCAGCCCATTATTATTGGTAGAAAAACATCCCGTCAACGGTCAAAAACGTTATAGGGTTGTTATCGACTACCGACAATTAAATAAACAAATTATCGATGATAAATTTCCTTTGCCGTGCATAGATGAAATTTTAGATTCCTTATCGGGTGCAGTCTATTTTTCTCATTTAGATTTGTCTCAAGGTTATTACCAGGTGGAGTTGGAACAGGAATCGCGACCTTGTACAGCGTTTACTACAGACAGGGGACAATTTCAAATGACTAGACTACCGATGGGTCTAAAAATTAGCCCGAGTGCTTTTTCGAGAGCAATGACAATAGCAATGGCGGGTTTAAATTATGAAAATTGTTTTATTTATCTGGATGATCTTGTAGTTTTCGGAAACAACTTAACAGTACATAATCAAAATTTAGTAAAAGTTTTACATCGTTTACGAAAAGTTAATTTAAAATTGAATCCAATAAAATGCGAATTTTTGAAAAAAGAAATATTATATCTGGGTCACGTAATTTCAACAAAGGGTATTTTACCAGATCCGGAAAAAATTAAAGTAGTTCAATCCTATCCAGTGCCAAAAGATTCAAACGAAACTAAACGTTTCGTAGCGTTCGCGAATTACTACAGAAAATTTATAAAAAATTTTTCACATATTGCTGCACCACTAAATCGATTAAGTAAGAAAGGAGTAGTTTTCCAATGGACTACGGAATGTGGAAAAGCGTTTGAAACTTTAAAAAGTGCACTTCTTAACCCTCCAATATTAGCTTATCCTGATTTTTCCGATGAAAATAGATTTATTTTAAAAACAGATGCTTCTAACGTGGCAGTAGGAGCAGTTTTATCAAATAGCGACGATAAACCTGTAGCTTTTGCGAGTAGACAGTTAAATAAAGCCGAAAAAAATTACTGTACCATAGAAAAGGAATTATTAGCTATTTGCTGGGCAGTAAAAAAATTCAGACCTTACTTATTTGCTAAAAATTTTTTAATACAAACTGACCATAGACCATTAGTATATTTGTTTAGTATGACCAACCCCTCAAGTAGACTTACCAAATTTAGGCTAACATTAGAAGAATACGATTTTATAATAGAATACGTTAAGGGTCGAGAAAACGTAGTAGCTGATGCTTTATCTAGGGTAACTATAAGTTCAGATGACTTAAAGTCAATTTGTTCAAATAACACTGAAACTGTTAATGTAATAACAAGAGCGCGTAAAAAGAAAATGGAAAACAACGACAATTCTGTGAAGGATTCTAATGTTCCTTCTAACGAAAGGCTTGATCACCCAGGAGTTGTGGAATTATTAAAATCCCCATCAGAATGTGTCGAATTACGATTTGTTAATAATAAATATTTTAATGATAAAATTAGTCAGGGAACAAATAAAATATATAACGAAGGCGTAACAGTAGCTACTATATTTGATAAAGAATCGAAAATTATTTATGTAAACCAGGAAACTCTATCAGTGACTGGCTTAGGCACAGCATTGAGAGTCCTGAAAGAAATTTGTGACAATGAGAAAATTCCGGAATTAGTCATAATTAAAAATGAAAAATGCGCTTCAGTAGTTAATAAATTTTTAAAAGTTTCCGACAGTATAAGAAAGTTAGGTATTAAATTAAATATAATAAAGGGTACTCAAAATATTAACAACAAAGAAACACAACAATTAATAATTAACGACTATCACATGCTTCCAACGGGAGGCCATGCAGGCATTAAACGTACGTACAATAACATCAGAAAGTCATATTCTTGGCCAGGACTTCGAAAGCATGTAGAAGAATTTATTAAGCGTTGTGATGCATGTCAACGCTATAAATATTCTAAAAATATAAAACAACCGTTAACAATTACAAGTACTGCAACATCGGCTTTTCAAAAAATATTTCTTGACTTGGTGGGCCCCTTAGATCAAGACAATGATAATAATCGATACATTTTAACGTTGCAGTGCGATTTAACGAAATTCGTCGAGGCATATCCTATTAAAAACAAAGAGACAGTAACAGTTGCTAAAGCTTTTGTCCAAAATTTTGTTCTTCGATTTGGTATTCCAGAGCAAATATTAACCGATCAGGGTTCAGAGTTCATGTCTTCTACTTTTAACGAAATGTGTAATTTGTTAAATATCAAAAAACTTAACTCTACGGCATACCATCACGAAACCTTGGGTGCATTAGAAAATTCTCACAAAAATTTAGGTGCTTACTTGCGCATCTATTCTTCAAGTCATATTAATAATTGGAGTTCGTGGATTCCTTTTTGGTGTTTTGCGTATAACAATTCCGTCCATTCCGAAACATCTTATACACCGTATGAATTAGTTTTTGGAAAACAAAGTAGAATACCGTCAAACTTTTTAAATCAAACAGATCCTGTATACAACTTTGATGATTATCCTATTGAATTAAAGTATCGATTGCAAGTCGCATGGAATGACGCGAGAAATAATTTGCTGGCATCAAAGTTGAATCGAAAAGAAAAATGGGATAAAAATTTAAATATGGTTAATGTTAATATAGGCGATAAGGTTTTAATTAAAAATATGGGTAGTACTAGTAAATAT
The DNA here is from genome assembly GCA_964028335.1 of Altica lythri. Lineage (NCBI taxonomy): Eukaryota > Metazoa > Arthropoda > Insecta > Coleoptera > Chrysomelidae > Altica > Altica lythri. Next base: position 7,804,331 of record OZ034805.1, on the reverse strand, counting down.
GAGCCTCTATTTAAGGGACCGTATGAGGTCATAGATGTTAAGGATTCTAATGTAGTTTTAAGTATAGGAAATAAAGCTGTTGAAGTCCATAAAAACAGAATAAAAATCTATATAGAATAAATATTAGCATTTGACAATTAAAATATCCAGTTTAACATTTTACTTTTAAGTTAAAAAAAAAAATTGTTATTGTAATAAAATTTTTTTTTTTACTCAGCAAGGGAGGTGTAGTGAATAAACATTAAATATATTATTTTATTATAGTAATATTTCATATTACATATTTCATTTTCTTATTTTATTAATTGGTAATAATACTTAGTTGCAATTTTGATAGTTGAACGAACGAACAGTTCATTACACTTCCTTTCCACACTTTAAAATGAGGTGTGCTATTTTATTGCTGACACCAGCAACATGATTATTTTAAGTTTTCTTTTATTGTTAAAAATTGATTTTAATTCGAATTCAATAAATGAAGTTGAAGCATCAATGCCTTTATTTACACTAATAATACGAGTTCAGTACATCTTAACCATTGATTGAGCATGAAGTCTGCTTTTTAAAAATAAATTATGTCTGAAAAAAGAGCAGATATATTTTTATTTTTATCTTATTTACTAAAATCTAAGTGGTATTACTAAAATAGCTGTTAGTCTGTGCTTTTATTTTAGATGCATTTACTTTTCTTGAAGGAAAAATCTTATAACTGGGGCACAACTCATTATATGATTCTTCGTTGTTTATAAAATGAGCACTGCATATTTAGTCCCAAGGTCTAGGATTCTAAAATGAGCAATTTGCGCTGTAAAAAAATAAGTTGTGAATAGCCAATATTATTAAATGGCTTCAAAACACAGATGTATATGCTCCAATTTGATAAGTTAGGTTATGAACACTTACTTGTTTTTTCTTAATTCTTTAATCCATTTTTCCTTTTGTGCTGTTTTAAAGGATAAGTTTGGAAATTTAGAAAACTTACATTTACTATTTTTTGAATTGTTTTCACAATTTGACACAACAATAAGTAACCATCCTTTTTATATTGAGTCTAATACTAAACCGTGCTAATCTTTATACCGCTTTCGCCGAGATTTCACAGCAGATGCCGCTTACATCGCTCTTTGCATCCCTTCCACCTACTGTCTCATAGCTTATCCACATTTTTTCGATTTTTACATAATGTCATTTTCTGGTTTGTATAACTCCTACATTTTAAAAAATGACATGTTTCCCAAAATTTTCATTGACTTTAAACATATTTTGGATAAATCCATTGTATGTTTAAATATTCCACAATTCATTTTTGCAGTATCTTGTTTTAAAACTCAATTTTAAAATAATCTTTTCTATTTTTTTAGATTCTGGGCTGTTTAACATCTTTTCCAGAATTATCAGATTCCAGAAAAGTTGACCTGTTTTCAACTTCTTTTCTTTGTTTTTTGACCTTTTGGTGAATTTTTTAATTTACTTTGGACAAGTGGAAATATTGTTCTTTACTAATCTTTACCTTCTTTTAAATAAATCTTTTTTTACGGATTCTGATCATACTTTATACTTTAATACTCATCTTTGGATTAAACTTCCTCCATGATAGTTTACATAATTTTTATTTAAATAGTTGGTGTGTTTTTACAATCAGTTATTTAAATACTGGCAATATATTTCCAATCTGTTGATTTCTAAAGTTTAATTTATATTATATTATATTTTTGTAAGTTTCTAAACTTATTTATGGAAAAACTTTAATTCTCTTTAGTTCTTTCGGACAATTATTGTTTTTTTGTTTTACTGTTCCTGTTTTAAAACTTTTTCGTTTTTGTTTTTTTATATCTTCTTTATTTTCTAAATAACCCAAATTATTATAAACATAGATAGACATCGAACATTGGATAATAAAAAACTTTTGTTTAGAATTTAATAAAATACGCAATAAACAATTTAGAAACCTTTCTGATACTAAATTAATCACGCGTAACCGCAAAAAGATGTAAGAAAACCAGAAAAGCTTTTCATGTTAGTCTCTTGGGAATATTATTACGAGAAAATTGATTTTATTAAGTGCCAACGTTAATTATATCCATCTGCTATGCTTTTACATTCATTATAGAGCTTTAATGTCGTTTATGTAACAAATTTAACGAGAATTTAACTAATAAAGGTTCTGTGATAAATTATTACATTAAATATTGGAAATAATTATGTTTATGTTACATATTTAAGTATAACTACTCTTTAGTCGAAGATTTGGAGGTTTCCACACCAATAAAGATCCACATAATTATCTGGTTGTTTCAATGTATTTTTGCCGATTGAATCCTTAACCGTTAGAATTGTAACTAATTTGTTATAAAGAATTTAAATGTTCAAACTGTGCTAAACGTTTTCATCTGTAGATGGTAGGTATGCTGGTTACATCATTTAATGCTAGCTAGTGGTGTAAGTTGTTAAAATTTATATCTTTAGGCAATATGTTAGTTTTAAGCAGGAAAATCTAAAATTATTTACTAGATTTCGTTACTAAATAAATCTGACCGGAAGGGTATTGAAAACTAGATAGCCCTAGTAGTTCTAAAATTAATTATATTTCGAAATAGATAATGCATTTTAAGTTAATAGACAATCTAACAGCACTAAAGATGTTCAAATTCTTTTAATACGAAATAATGCCGCTACTGGTTGGTTTGTCTCTCATAAGGGAAAGTATAGATAAACGTTAGTACTTCTTATTCATTATCAAAAGCATTTATTTGTTAACAAATTTACCGGGTGAGGAAAAAGTATAACTCAAAAACCATGGGTCACAGAAAAAAACTTGCAAGATATAAAATATATCTGAAATACATTTTTAGTTTATATAGATACCTACTTATCTATAGAACCTCGGAAATTTTTAATTTGGAGTGTTTTCTTGTTACAATTACATATAAAAATTTGACAATTAAATAAAAAAAAGGAATTACTCAAAGATGTTTTATATATAAAGAATATAAATTATAATACCTACTAATATATGAAAAATATTTACATTTTTAAATACCCTAAACGAACTAAGCAATATTTTACATTGTTTTGTTGAGATAAAAACTGATTTATAATTTCATTCCTTGTCTATCTAACCGAATATATTTGGTTTTACGTCTTTTTGGTATTTGAAATAGTTCCAACTGGCTTCTTACATTGTTTGAATATTGTGATTTTTATTTTAAAGCACAAAAATATTAGGATGTACATTTGAAATTTGCTTGTTGAAAGGATTATGCCACCCTACCACTGCATTAGTGGTTCTGTGTTGACGTCCATAGCAGCACCAAAGCCGCTTTAAAATAGTATATTGTTTTACGAGCAAGGAATGATACTCATTTCCCACGAGTACGATGTTTGCAGCATGAGCCGCAGGCGAATGCTGGAAATCGTACGAGTGGGAAATGAGTTATTCCTTGCGAGTCAAACACTATACTTTTTCTACGGTTATACCACATAATAATACAATAATTCAAAAATTAATCAAATACAAAACAAAACGATATAAGTTATATTAAATAAGTAAAATTAATATTTACAATATTTACAGTTATCATACCTTAAATTTATTTGTTAATTCAGAAAAATAAGCTAAAAGCTTAGTCTCTAAGACGGAATTTATTGCCTTTCTCTTTTGCCAGGTCACATGCATTCTGGTACTTATGTTTTAAAATTTCGGGAATCAAATTCTGACAAGCTTCGTTTGCCGCTTCTCTTATTTCAGGAGGAGTTAATTCTAATTCATTTTCATCACTACTTAACATTTTTACTTAAATAACAATCTAATTTATATAATGTATTTAAAATTATCTGTTGTACCTGTCAACCAGTACTGTTAGTCAAATATATGAATACACTAGCGGCCGCCCGCGACTTCATCCGCGTGGACTGTGGTTTTTTGCCACCGAGTTTCATAAAAATTTGCAACCCCTATTTTAAATCCTTAAGGATGGAAGTTAAAAAAGTACTTTCTTAGTACACCACTACGTAATAACACAAATTTTAAACCGAATGCTTTTCCACTACCAGTCCCCCTGTAATGAACATTATTAACTGATCGTCCTTTCCACGAAGATCATTTTCTATAGCCGTCGAAACTTTTTGAAATAGATCTTTTTGTTAAATATTCAATCCATTAATGTTTCTAAGAAATATTTTATCTGACATAAAGGTTCTTTCATTTTCACCCATCATTAGCATTTATAATCTGTTAATCGCCACAAATCAAAGGCATATTATTATTGTCTGTTCAGGTGTCACGAGCCGCATTAAGAGCAACTGCTTGAGCTGCCTTTTAGCTTTTGTAATAGCTTCTCGTACCGTATCTCCGGTATTGAGTGGTTCGCATTTGCTTGCAGAGTTAGCAACGTAATATGCAACTGAGGTTACATTACCACATGGTTGCACATCAATATTTCCTTTCCAAAGTTTCAGTAAAATCTCGTTGTAATTATTAACCATATTTTCTTCAGATGATCTTTTTAAAACGCAAAACCTGCCATTTTTATGTAGTGCTTCGTCTGCGCCTAAACAAACAGTGTCTGTACTTACTGGTCTTGGAAAACTAAAGCGGCAACGGCGATTATCACAATTTTTAAAACATGTCCGGGTATGCTTGTGTGTCTGCACATATTTAAATAATTGATTTAGTTCAGGACCTTCTGTATTTAGTGAGCATGAGATGACTTTTTCAATCAATCTTACACCCTCTCGAGTAGCAAAATCTGGTATATTTTTACACCAAACTAACATGTGCAAATGTGGACTTCTCCGATATTAAAACTATATTCAATACCAATAATCTTCAATAGAGCCAACTAAACAATTTGCTTTACGTTTTAAATATCTCATTAGAGCATTAACACGAACAGTAAATTGTCTGTACACAACAACTGGATATCTTTGCACCAGATCCAAGCGTTCTGGAAATAACAAACTTTCTGCTTTACTAGAATCCTGTCCATCTGCTATTAATAACGCTTTTACTATGTCCAGCCAATTTAGGTCATTACAAGAAAATGTCAGAAACCATGTAGGTAGTCCTAAAGATCTCACCATAGCAATAAGTTCAGAGCAGCTTTTCTGCCAGTATGATGCTGATCCTCTAATATTCCTCATAGTTAAATGCATATTATCTACAAGGCCTTAGGATGTTTGTTCACCTTGTCCTTACCGCATCCTACAAGACACAGAAACGCTCGACTTCGCTCGATAATATTCGACAACAGACAGAGCTAAGAATAAGTAGTCGTTTTTACTAAATCTCTTATTATCGCTCATTATTTGACTTTAAAAATAGTCTAAAGGAGTTATTGAAATTTCTCTATTCTCTCCAAACCCATTTCTACCGTCAGGAAATAGATAATACCAAGATAATTTCTCCATTCGCCGCTCTCGTTCCAAATTCAAAGGCGGTGCCGTTTTCCCTTTAATTTCAGCTAACCGTAACTCAGTATCTACATTTGAGCCATTCACTGCGACAACATTATCTAAATTTGGAACTACATTATCTATATTGCGGAGGATACTGGTTTTTCGATACATATGATGTCATGATGAGAATTGTCTAAAGGTTGGCCTTGAAGGTCACCAATTTCTATTCTTGGACTAGGTGTTGTCATAATAGGTACTTGTTCATGATTTTCAGGCATTGGACTATGGTTTTCAGACAGGGTATCCGGAGTTATAGATAGAGCTGTGAGAGAATAGTATATTCTGTAACAAGGTTAGAATGAAAACTCGATACGAGTGGAGAATTCCGAACGCGAGCGTAGCGAGCGAGAGGAACCGAGAGTTATCGAATTTTCATTCTAACCGTGTAACAGACTGTATTTTCTCCACGACCATGTAATAATTCTGTTTATTTAAATTGAAATATGTAGCAAAACAATTAGAACGTCGAACTGACAAACTGAGTGACAGTTTTGAAATTCGCAGGGCAATCTATGTTTTTTGTTGAGCAATTACAGAATGTTATTCCGTCACTAGTTATAGAATGAAAATACATGCAAAACACATAAGAAGCAAGTGTTTCAAAATGAATATTCTATCTCTATTATTAAAAATGAAGTCGGAATTATTACATTCAATAATGGTCGTGGAGAAAAGATATTAAGACTTTGTCTGAGATTATGCAAGTCTTTTCTGGGTGTTAAACACAAATTACGATGCAATGTTAACTGAATGTTGTCCAAGTCAGTAAAACGCATACAACATGCTGCACCTCGTGTTGGAGCTTTGGCTCCCTTGGGACCACGAGCATGAGAATCAAATAACCAATATGTAGAAGTTTCCTCCTCGATTCTACAATGTACAGCCACAGTTGAAGCGTTTGCTGTAAGTATTCCAAACGAAGACTCTCTAAAAAAATATTAAAACGTTTTTTAAATTTGGGAACCCCTCAGAACTGTTATCAATATCTATATGACCATTAGAATTTAATTCATCAAGAAAATCGATGTTGATGGTTCTTCTGTTAAAAATTACTAGTGGTAAGAGATCTCTAAACGCAAGATATTCATAATTTAGTTTTATAATTCCGGGATTGTTGCGAGCATTTATGCAATCATTATAATTCTTGTCTCCCAGAATTACTATGGCTGAAATTTATAGTCGAGCCTTGAGATGCTGCTTATGCGAGGCGTCCTCGACCATTTCTTCGTTTTTCGATTTTATAGTCCTTTCTTTGAGGAAGGATATCTTGAGGAAAGGTTCACAACTAACAACACTGTATTTTGTTTTGTTTGGCGTAATTTTGACAAAAGGGAGGTTAAGGTTGAAAGTTTTGGTCGTGTTTTGGTTATTCTAAAGAATATGTGAAAAGAAAACAGATCTCCCTATACCAAGGAAGAAAAATACTTCCTCGTATCACAGGTGAATAAATTTAGGGCTGTTTTGGAAACAAAACAGACTAACTGCAACAGTACAAGAGAAAAGGCCCAGGCATGGGAAAAAATTACGGCATTGTACAATATCTTAAATTGAGCAATGGCTGTATCATTGGAGCTATTGGCAGCCCTTTATTATTAATGTGCGATAGCTGCTCCTGGACCAAGGGAAGAAGTACATTTTGCACTGTACCTGTGCTAAATCTATATCGATTTAGAAATTCCCTTTCCCTAAATCTCTCAAAGGGATTTTCCCAATCTCGCAAATATCTTTTTGGTAGTCGTACAGGCATAAATACTTCTTCACCCGCAATGTCAACAAACTCCAAAAAGTCTTCTAAATCGTCCATATTTTTTATATATCCACAAAAAAACTCAAAATAGCAAATTCTTAACACAAGACAAATAAACACGTTTTCTAATCTAAAAATCAAGAGTTTATATGTCAAAAGTCAGTTCAAGGCGTCCTTTAGGTAGCTCGAGATCTACCTTGTCCTCTACTAGTCCTTAAGGATTCCTTTCGCGACTATAAAACAAAATTTTTCTCGAAGGAGTCCTCAAGGACTCCTCCGTTCTCAAGACTCGACTATAAATTCCAGCCTATATAATCTATATCACTTCTAGCCCATGTGTTTGGATCTAGCGTACAAAATGCCGCACATTCAACAGTCGCTATTCCAGTCCACTGCTTATTGCAACATTATCATTTAAGGTGACAAAATGAGTTCCTCTTTCTGGAACAGATTTCTGACAAATCCTACCGTTGTTTCTTTTACTGTTTACAGGCTCGTCCGCAAGCTGAACAATCGAGGAAATATCAATTACGTTTTCACAGTGGGATCTAACATTTTTGTAGATGATATTGTTGGACATTAACCAAGTTAAAGCCCCATGCAATTTGTTCATATTTACAACAAACTCCTTGGACCGTTGGAGATTTTCCAGACTTTCTACCACCAGAACTAATCCAGCTTTATTTGGAGAAAGTGGTAATTGTTCTGCTAATTCAACTACATCTTTTGCAAACAAAATTACCTGACCCATACACCAATCTTGACTGAAACGATTTTGAACTTTCATTATTTTTATAAATGGTACCACACGGTAAAGCAACTGTTTCTTAACATTTGTTAGATCTGCTACCTCTGAAGGTACAGCAGCGACAGCCAATTTATTCCAGTATGCAAGCGGAGAATTCTTACGCTTTCGAAAATTGTTATTGCATCGAGAACAAACAGTAATTTTACTCATTGATACTAATTCTTCAGGGATCAAAGAGCTGTACTTGGCTGTTACTACGTTGCAGCGCTGTTGGGGGTATAATAGTTTTTTGCAAAAACCACATAGGATATATGCGACAACATTAATTGCTGCTTTAAAACCTAGTTCTCCAGAATCATCTCTTCTATTGCGATTTCTTATTGTATTTAGGCGAATTGTTCTATTATCTGGAGTTTCGTTTGATAAACGATATGAATATAAGACGGTGAGCTCACTGCACTTTTGTTTCGTTTGATAAACGATCGTGTATCAAACTGAGACGATGAGTTCGCTGCTCTTCAGTTTCGTTTGATAAACGGTCGTGTATCAAGCTCAGACGATGAGTTCGCTGCTCTTTAGTTTCGTTTGATAAACGATTGTGCATCAAACTCAAACGATGAGTTCGCTGCTCTTCATTTTCGTTTGATAAACGATCGTGTATCAAACTTAGACGATGAGTTATCTGCTCGTCAGTTTCGTTTGATAAACTATCGTGTATCAAACTCAGACGATTGTGTATCAAACTTAGACGATGAGTTCTCTGCTCTACGGTTTTGTTTGATAAACGATCGTTTATCAAACTGAGACGCCGAATGCATTGGTCAGACTTTTCACGACGAAGTTTCCTATTTGTGTTAATTCTCATTTGTGAAAGTCTGTATTGACGTTCATGACTTTTTCCTTGAGATCGGTTTACTAATTTTCTGTCTTTATTTTTTCACAAGCGCTTTTTTTATCATCATCAGTTTCATTCAACCGTTTTTTTTTTCATTACAGCGGCACGTTTAGCAAGCCTTCACATTTTATATTGTTAAAAAAATATATTCACATACAGTAAAAAAATAAAATAAATAAATTAAAAAATAAATAAATAAAACCGACTCCAAAAAGCCAAAAATAATTGAGAATTAACTTAACAATACGTCGTAGGTACCTAAAAGATTAGTGGGTTGATACTTAACCTACCTACATAAATTTTTGGAGTCGGTGTCCGCTAAAATACAAATAATACCATAATAATATACTCACCAAATTTATGTATCAATTACTGATAGATTGCACACAATATATCTACTTTTTGGTATTTTATCAAATCTAAATCGAAATCAATGACAATTACGGACACACAAACCTACTAAAATTAAAATAAAAAATACGATGACTGATGACTGACCCAATGCCATTAAGTATAAAATTTACCAACATAGGAACCAACTAAACAAACTAAATAAAGAATAGCAAATATTAATTAAATACGTTAAGCTAAGCATATAAAACACTTGGATACAATAAATACGAAAGACTTAAAGTATTGTGCTTTCAACTATACAAAATGTATGGGATTTCTCTACAAATAACTACATACTCATTTAGTAATAATATTTATTGTACACAAAGATCCTAAGAATACCTTTAAGATACCTAATTGTACACAAAGATCCTAAGAATACCTTAAAGATACCTAACTGTAACGCAGAAGTACTATCGAAAACCCATTCAACATTTTACTCAGATAACCGCAAACCGCTGCACCAAAGTACTCATATTATGGGTAAACTCAGATTAAAGCGTAGCGCGCGGCGGGCACCGACTCCAAAAATGTAGGTTAAGTATCAGCCCACTAATCCTCTAGGTACGACGTATTGTAAAGTTAATTTTCAATTATTTTTGGCTTTTTGGAGTTGGTTTTAATTTTTTTTTTTAATTTATTTATATTAACTAGTTGTACTCGCAACGTCGTTCGCGTGGCGTGTGATTGTTGTATAATAATTTCTTAACCCAGCCCATTTAAGGAATGGGAGAGAATTTTTTATACACCAGATGTTAAGTTGAAAGAAGACAAATACATTTGTGAAAACCGCATTCGAATCGGATCAGTAGTTTTCATTTGATGCGCGCACAAACATACAGACAGACAGACAAAAAAATCTAACCACATTTTTGGGTTCTATTTCGATGTACCCGCGACGTCGTTTGCGTGGCGTGTTGATTTTTGTATAAAAATTTCTTTCCTCACCACGTTAAAGGGGTGGGGGGAAGAAAGTTTTATACACCAGATGTTAAGTTGAAAGAAGACAAATACGTCTTTGAAAGCCGCATTTGAATAGGATCAGTAGTTTTCATGTGATGTGCGCACAAACATTGTGTATGTTTGTGCGCACATCCTACTGTTTTATTATATGTATAGATTTCTAATCATTCTAATCGATTTAATTTTAGACTTTTACTGTCAACGTGTAAAATTTTGAAATTTGGGTTGAAGGAATGGTTATCTTCCAATAAATGTTTTGCATAGTTTGAGTCACTTTTACATTTATTGAAACTACGTTTATGTTCGCAAATGTGGGTTTTGAAATTTCTATAAGTTTTACCTACGTATGTTTTAGGGCAATCACTACAGTTAAGTTTGTAAACACCAGATTTCTGTCACCTATTAATTTTGGATTTGTTGTTTTTAGTGTATGAGCTTAGATTATTATTCGTTTTAAAAGACACTGTTAAGTTATTAACTTATATAAACTTATACTTATATAAACTTTTTATTTAACTTAGTTATGGATATCCATCAAGTAACAGCTAATTCAATCAAAAATAAGTATTTTTATTAAAAATGAAAAGTTGATTATAATTTAATTTACTGTGGCTAGCTTCAAATATTATAAATCGGATAGTAGGGTGTGGTTTTAGTATATCAATTTTTATTAACTATTTATTAACTATTATTAACTATTATTATTTATTAACTATATATTTTTACGATACGTGTGATACATACATACATTTTGTGCGGGATTCTTTTACATTAATTCGGTGGTAAAAGTGCAAAATAAAAAAGTAAAACTTATATACAAATGTGCGCAAACAATTGCTCTTTTCAATGGTGTTAAAATTAGAAGATTGTGAATAAAGAAAGTGCATAATAGCTGCAAATATTGAATTTAAAAAGGTATTTCTTAGTTTTCTATACACGGAAAAAACTCAAGACGATAAAAAACTTGTGTATACTTAAGCTGATAAAAATAGTAAGTACCTATACACACAATTAAGGCAGTCATTATTAGTTAAAGGTGACCATACACTATTCTTATAATAAATTTAAATTGCAAAATGGATAATGGAGAACATTTCAACAAAATATTAACAGAGATAAAACAATCTAAAAATGAACTAAGAAATATTATTGAGGCAAGTGAAACTAGAATTCTGTTAAAGATAGAGAACTTAAACGAGAGAATTAAAGAACTTGAGAAAGAAAATAAGGAGTTACAAAATAAAATAGAATATCTGGAGAGGGGACAAAAACGAAACGGTCTGCTAATTTTTGGACTACATGAAAGCGAAAGCAGCGAAATCGACAACATCTGCAAAAAACTACATGCTCTTTTACAAGTGAACCTAACTGTAAACGATATCAACAACTATTATTCTCTCAATCATATACAGAAAAAGCCAATTAAATTAGAATTAATTTCGAATATTAAGAAGAGAGAAATATTAAGACACTGTACTAAACTAAAAGGAACAAACATTACTATTGTAAATGATCTGACATTTGCACAAAGAGAAGAACAGAGGACACTTAAAAAACACCTCAATAATTATAGGCAAAACGGAAACGCGAGAACATATATAAAAGGAAATAAGCTCTACATTAACGGAGAGCCCCATACTACAGAAGAACTGGAAATTTTGGAAAATAATCCACGCCCACAAAGTAATAGTGAACCTTCCACACCGACTCAAAATCAAAATCAAGCCATCCAACAAACAGAAATAGAAGTACACAACGAAAACATTAATCAAGATAACTTTGTAAAACCACGACATCAAGAAACTCCCAAATTTAATCAAGAAAAAGAAAAAAGGATCGTTCAAAAATTTATTCACCCGGCATCCAACACCAGAGTTGAAAGACCAAGATTACGCTCCAACAAAGACATTCCATAAGGTACTATTTCTACCAACCGATTCAATTTTCAAGATTCAATTTTTAATTAATTCGATTTTACTCTTGTTCCAAGGAAAACTTTTCTTTTTTTCTCTTTTTTTTTCTTCTTCTTTTTATGATTTAAATATGGATTCATACATACGAGAATTTGAAATAGAAAAAATAGACTGCTATCAACTAGACTCTACAAAGGAATGCAATGAAATACTATTAGTTAATAAAAATAATATAAATTTCAAAATAATTCAACATAATATCCGAAGCCTAAATAAAAATTACGATGAATTTAAAATCCTCTTAACCGAATTTGATTTAAATATGGATTGTATTGTATTAACAGAAACCTGGAATCTACACGACCCAAGCTTATATAACATAAATGGATTTAATATGATTTATAATGAAAGTCAATATAATCAAAATGACGGAGTTGTAGTGTATATTAAAAATAACTATGAATATACCCTTAATCTAACACAATTACAGAATTTTAATTTTCTTACAATTTTTCTAAAGTTTCATGAACATGATATAGTAATAACTTCTTGCTACAGACCTCCTTCTTATAATGTAGACGATTTTCTAACAATCCTACAAACCTACTATGAAAACTTCAAGTTTCAAAACAATGAGTGTCATTTATTTGCAGGAGATACAAATATAAATTTATTAGTTGAAAACGAAACTTCTTTAAATTACCTAAACATCCTTCAAGAATTTAATTTTATTTCAACTATTAATAAGGCCACCAGAATTCAAAATAATAGCAAATCTTGCATAGATCACATTTTTATTAATAGTCGCAATCTACTAGAAAACATTATTCCTACAATTATACACACCAATGTAACAGACCACTTTACAACAGTCTTACAAATTGTTTTTGAAAAAAACATAACAAAGAAACTTATCAGCCGTAAACAAGCTGCTGTTAAATATATAAACTACAAATTACTAAAACAAAAAGCCAATTCCGTCTCTTGGGATAATATCCTGATTGAGGACGACCCAAATTCTGCAACAAAAAAATTTATTAGTCAAATAAAAAACATAACAGAAGAGAGCACTACAGAAAAAAAACTACTACGTAAAAACACAAAAATTGCACCGTGGCTAACCAATTCATTACTAAATTCAATAAACGAGAAAAATAACAAATTAAAACAACTCATAAAAGATCCAAATAACGACGGACTCAAAACTCAATACAAAGAATGCAGAAATAGGGTAACGTCTGCAATTCAAAAAGCCAAAGCAAATTACTACAGAATTCAAATAAACTCAAATTCTGGAAATCCAAAAAATCTTTGGAATATGGTAAAAAACTTGTGTGGCAATCAAAACAAAAAACAGAAAATAGATCTAATTAAGAATGAAAACGACGAGATAATTTTGGAAAAACAATCAATAAGCAATGAATTTAATAAATATTTTATAAATGTCGGCAGTAAATTAGCAGATAAAATAAAAAATGATAAAAACTATAAACCAACGAATCAATCTCTACCAAATTCCATTTTATTAACTGAAACTAACATTGAGGAAGTTCGAGCTAGTATAAATAAACTAAAATCTAAAAAAGCTCCCGGGGCAGATAAGATAACATCGGAAGTACTTAAAGCGATAGCTGATGCTATCGCTAAACCTCTTACATATATAATAAACCAAAGTATCAAGATTGGAGTATATCCCTCTCTTCTTAAAGAATCATTGGTAGTACCGGTTTTTAAAAAAGGAAATAAAAATGATATCAATAACTATAGACCGATTTCGTATACAATTTTAATATATACATTTAACAAATGGATAAAAACGAAAAAATATTACAATGGAATTGCAACGGTTGTAAACATCATTATCCAGAACTAAAAACACTAATATTAGATAAAAATCCATTTTGTATATGTATCCAAGAATCACACCTGAAACCAAATGAAAATTTTAATATTAGAGGATACAAAGCAATCAGGTACGACGTTATACCTGACCAAAGAGCTAAAGATGGAGTTATAACTTTTATTAAGGAAAATATTCCATTCTCTCAAATACAACTACAAACAAACCTACAAGTGGTAGCGATAAAAGTCCAATACCCATATAGCATGTCTATCTGCAATATATACCTCCCAGATGCAAATTGGACAGAACAAGAATTGCGTAATTGTTTTCAACAACTGCCAACTCCATGTATAGTGCTTGGTGATTTTAATACGCACAATCCTCTATGGGGATCTACAAGATTATGCCCAGGAGGAAGAATTATAGAAAAACTGATAAACGATTTTGAACTAGTACTATTAAATACAGGTGAAGGCACATATATTAACTCAAGATCAAACATATTATCGCCTCTTGATTTGACAATGTGTTCACCAAGCATAGCCCCAATTCTTAAATGGTCCACTACTGAGGAACAAAATACAGATCATTTACCCATAATCATAGAAATTGCAGATAGATATGTTAATAATCAAATTACAACAAGATGGGTTACAAAAAAAGCAGATTGGAATCTATACAAACGTATGTTAGAAGAGAAAGTACTCAAAGAGGAAGAAATTGATAACCAAGTCAAAGAATTGACAGAAGCAATTCAACAAACAGCTCAAAAATCAATTCCTAAATCGAAAGGCACCTTGGCTAAAAAAAAAGGTACCGTGGTGGAATGGAGAATTGGCAACAGCTATAGCAAATAAAAAAACGGCTTTTAATAAATTTAAACGATACCCCACTCAAGAAAACATTATAAACTTTAAAAGATTAAGAGCTAAAGCTAGGTTTTTATTAGTACAAAGTAAAAAGTCATCATGGGAACAATATGTAGCGTCAATAACAACAGACACACCGACAAAAGAAATTTGGGAAAAGATTAGAGCAATAAGAGGAAAAAATTTTATTATGAATTCTCCAATTCTTGTAGTTAACGGCCAAGAAATTGTAGGCGAAGAGAATATTGCAGAACAATTGGGCACATCCTTCGAGAATATAAGCTCCTCTAAAAATTATACTAAAGAGTTTATAACCATTAAGAGTATTAAAGAACACATACTACTAGACTTTAATACAAATGAAAACTTACCATACAATGAACCATTCACGCTACACGAACTTCAACACGCTCTCTCCTTTACTAAGAAAACTGCACCGGGTAAAGACGAAATCCCTTATGAGATGATTATTGAACTTCCTGAAAATAAAAAAAAAATATTTACTTGATCTATTTAATAAAATATGGACCAAAAGTACTTACCCTAAATTTTGGAAAGAGGCTATCATTATTGCTATCCCTAAATCCGGGAAAGACACTCACGACGTAAATAACTATCGTCCTATATCACTAACTTGTTGCCTTGGAAAGATACTGGAAAAAATGGTAAGTATAAGACTAATGTGGTACTTGGAGAATAAGAAATTGATATCAAAATATCAAATGGGATTTCGTCAAAATAGATCCACACTTGATCAACTGGTTCTGTTAGAAAATAAAATTCAGAACGGGTTTTTAAATAAGCAGCATACAGTAGCGGTTTTGTTTGATATAGAGAAAGCATATGACAGAACATGGAAGTATGGCATACTTGAAGTTATACATAGATGGGGTCTAAAAGACTATCTACCAAAATTTATTGAAAGTTTTCTCAAAGATAGATGCTTTAAGGTCAGAGTAAGACAATGTCTATCAGAAACCCATCAATTGGAAAACGGAATCCCTTAAGGATCAACATTGAGCGTAGCGTTGTTTATCATTGCCATTAATGGACTAGCTGATGTTATCCCAGAAGAAATTGGTAAAAGCCTGTATGTGGATGACTTAGCCATTTATTATTCTGCATCAAAAATAGAAAAGATAGAGACAAAATTACAAACTACGATAAACTTATTGCGAAAATCATGGACTCAAAATGTCTTTTAGTAAAACTCACTGTATACATTTTTGCAGATTGAGAAAACCGCATGACGATCCCAACTTGACTCTTTACGGAAATAGAATAGAAATTAAAAGTACAATAAAATTCCTGGGTTTAGTTTTTGATAAGAAATTATATTGGAAAGAGCAGATCGCTAACCTGGCAATTGAATGTAAAAAACGGGTAAACATCATAAAAACAATGGCCAGTATAAACTGAGGATCAGATAAAACAGTTTTACTAGACCTATATAAATATTTAATTTTAACTAAAATAGATTATGGATGTATTATATACACCTCTGCTAGGAAATCGCATTTACAAGCCCTAGAACAAATCCAGAATACATCCCTTCGATTGGCGTTAGGTGCGTATCGAACTAGTCCATATTTATCATTATGCTGTGAAGCAGGTATTCCTCCACTAGAGTATAGAAGGAAAAGATTAATTGCCAACTATTTCGTAAAAGTCAAATTACAACCTGAACATCCGATATATGATAGTGTGAGAAACAAAGACTTACAGGCTATATACGAATCTAGACCAACAATAACGAGACCAGCAGTAATACGTGCAAAACAATTAATGGAACAATTAAACCAGGAAACACCCGATCTATTTGTATCACAAAACCAAGAACCTCCTTGGAAAATTAAAGCTCCAACAATACACCTAGAATGTCTAAAATATAAAAAAGACGATACACCTAACGAAATAATAAAATACGAGTTGCGAAGTATTCTGGACCAATACCAAAACGCCCTAACCATATTTACCGATGGATCAAAAACTGATATAGGTGTGGGCAGTGCAATCTCTGTCAACAATGAAAGTTACTGTTGGTCCCTCTTGAAACACACTAGCATATTTACGGCAGAAATGTACGGAATATATAAGGCACTAAAATACGTTGAGAGTGGCACTAACGAAACTAATCTTATTTGTTCAGATTCGCTTAGTGCACTAAAAGCAATATCTAATACATTCGCTATAGACCATCTAACTCGAATTGTAATAGAAAACTATCACACAGTTCAATCTAGTGGTAAAAGAATAGTCTTTATATGGGTCCCGAGTCATGTGGGCATTATTGGCAACGAAAAAGCAGACTTAGCAGCAAAGGAAGCTGCTGAATCTGGCAGAACCGATATTGACACCGTAAGACTTGATGACACAAAAACTCAACTGAAAAAGAAAATACTTACCCTATGGCAAAACCAATGGAATAGCACAACATCCAAATTGAAGGAAATAAAACCAACTATAGATCCCTCAACCAGTACAATAAACCTAAAACGTAGAGAACAAGTTATTATCACACGATTGCGTATCGGTCATACAAACCTTACCTCCTCCTATATGCTTTTAGGAAGAAATCGTCCTTTGTGTGAGACATGCATAACGGAACTGGATGTAAAGCACTTACTACTGGAATGCAACAAATATAACATACAGCGACAACAATTGAAATTCCCCAACAATATGAATCAATTGATGCAGGAAAAGAACATAAATACAATATTATTGTATCTAAGACAAATTGATATGTATAACAAAATTTAAGAAATGTTGTCAATGCTTATATAAGCAGACACAAGGCTAATGACCATCGCCGTCGATGCCCTTAAGAACAAAAAAAAAAAAAATAATAATAATAATAATAATAATAATAATAATAATAATAATAATAATAATAATAATAATAATAATAATAATAATAATAATAATAATAATAATAATAATAATAATAATAATAATAATAATAATAATAATAATAATAATAATAATAATAATAATAATAATAATAATAATAATAATAATAATAATAATAATAATAATAATAATAATAATAATAATAATAATAATAATAATAATAATAATAATAATAATAATAATGTTGATAGCCTTTAAAATATAATTATGTAATTAATATTTTTGGTCTGTACCTTACAACCAGACTTATTAGTTATTATTTTCTGCAGCTCCGGTTTTTGGCTCCGGAGCTTTTTAATTGGTTGTGTGTTTTGGTTGATGCTGTCGTCGTTGTTTTTGTTTTTCCTTCACCATTATATAAGTTGGTTTTTATCATTATATAAATAATTTTTACTTGCTATGTAGCGAGTAAGCTGTTTTTGTTTTTAAATTTAGGATATTTCTTTTATCATTATTAAATTTTTGGTCAAGGAAGGGTGGTTTTTATTTTATTTATTAATTTTTTTTTACCTTTTATCATTATTATATAAATTGTAACCTCTGTTTTCCTAGTGATGTTAAATGCTCGTTTTATAGAGGTTAACCAATGCGAACGGCACTCAGGGGGTAGGAGGAGAGCGAGCGTGGATTCGAACGAGCTAGATGATACAGTAATGGAAAGATCTAAAGGGATATATTTACTAGAAAAATAAAAGATAAAAGAATTTAAAAGGGACTAAAGAGAAAATGAATGAAATGATGGAAAAGGGAAAAGGAATATGGGCGCCACTTATTTTTTTATCTTAAGGATGGGAAAATATAAGAAAGCCAGATAGAAAAAATATTAAATATATATGTTGGATAAAATGATTTATCAGATGTTGTAGATAAAGTTAAAATAAGAAAGATATAAGAGATATAAGATAAGATAAGGTAAAATTAGGTAACCCGGCAGATGTTCTTGCTAAAGTTTAAATTACACATTTTTATTTAAGATACTAAAAAAATTATACTTACACTTTTCTTTTACTCATCCTTATGGTTATCAATTTAATCGGTAAGATAAAGATAGATTCAAAAAAGCACAATCTATTGCTTTAATAAAATAATATATGCTTAAGAAACGAAATCTATTACTTCAATAAAATAAGGTATATTTAAGAAACAAAATCTATTACTTTGGTAAAGTATAGATTAGAGAAACTAAAGGTATTGATCAGAGTAGCAGGCTCTAGCTAGGAAAAGAAAATCTATTTAAACACTAAACAGACTTTATTATCTGGTTTGATAATAAATAAGAGATACAATAAACAAAATAGAATAAAGAAAATATCAGTGTTATAAACAGTAAATCATATATCGGTATCATAAACAGTAAATTAAATTAATAAACACATTTGTGTTTAAATTCAAAAACATAACTATTACTACCATAAAACAACAGCTAAGTAAATTCTATTGTTATTTTTGGTGTACTGAAAACTAAAAGTGAAAAAAAATTTAGATAAAAAAATAAAAAATATCACTTTTGGTTTTGCAATTATCTCGAGATAAAACGTACTCATATAGAAAAGTGTAGATAGATCTTAATTAAATAAGGCGAGATAATAATTAACAGAAAAAAAATATATGTAAAACAGTTTACAAAAAATATGAGTAAAAAAATTTCAGATAAGCAAAAACACACCCCGATTCTTTTATTACGGCACTGCACACTTAATTACAGGTGAATACAATTAAGGTAAGATATTCCATAGAAATAAATGGTACGTTATTGCTCGATACAGGTATAAAAAATATTGTTAAAAACTTACATTGTCTTCCAAATGTTTCTGAGATATATTTCTAGTATATGGCTTCTTTCTCTCGGTAATTGGTCTTAACGGTACGATATAATCTAAACCCATTCTTGTTTAGATTTATAGATAATTAGAGAAAACCATAAACTCACTTTTCGAAGCGTGGGTTTCGAAAACAAAAAACGTAACAATGGCGGACGTGTCGTTGTTACATAGAAAATCCAGGAAGCATAAAGGAAGCGCTGTCTGGAATCCTTTATGTAAATCCTCGGTACGATAACGGTAACCGATAACAGAAACACTTAATAGCAAGTAATTTTTAAATATCTTAAGAAAATTTGCCGGGAACTGAAACTAGCGGCTGTACGTAAGATCTTCATCGTACAAAAGCCCAAGCTAGAATGAATCGAAATCGCGGTAGTGAGGTGACGCTGTCTTTCGCGTCTCATCATCTGATGTTAAAGTCGGAACCTTATTGTTCAGTTAAGGGATCGATATTGCTGCTTAGAGATAGTCGTTAAATTTTATTATTCGAGAAAGTTCTGTATGATGTACTAAGCGTACAGGGACGTCATAGTTAAGAAAGAATTATAAAAAAGGATTTTTATTATTAAAGTTTTATAAACACGCTACACAATAAATAATACAATCTAGTCGCCAAATTGCTTTAGCAACTAGTTATATTTAACTTTAATTTCATCATTATATAATTAATTTAACTGCTGTTTATGGCAGCAGTCATTTAGTATTAAATTTGTTAGTAATTGTGCACACATACATACATACATACATACATGTATATACACATATGCATATATATACATGCGTACACAATTTTGTTAGTATTTTTTTTTTGTTTTTTTTTCGGTTTTTGTATATTTTTTTTGGTTTTTGTTTTTTTTTTTGTTTTTGTGTTTTTCTGTTTTTTTGGTGTTAAATTTTGTCGAGTCTATACAAGTGTGTCAAGTATTTTTTGATGAAATAGTGGGTGTCTTATTCTGTATGGAATATTGTCGTGGTTTTCGTAACCTAAGTTTGATGTTAGGGGTGATATGTCTTTTTTTGTTTGTATGAGTCTAAAAAGGTTTTTGTACATTTGATGTCCAATGGGTGTAAGTTTGTGGTTCTTTTTGAAGTAGTCTCGTAAGTTTTTGTTTGAAATCTGGTATGGTTTTAAATTAATTATTTTTCTGAGTTGTGCGTTTTCAATTCTAATTATTTTGTAAAGGTTTGTATTACATGTGTTGATCCATATGGGTGAAGCGTATATAAGAATTGATCTGACATACGCTCTATATATTTCAACTTTTTTACGTTCACTTATTGGGGTAAAATTAGACAGGTATGGTGAGATGTGGTATCTTGCGGCTGTTGCTTTTTTAATTGTCGCGTTGATGTGTTTGGTGTAATTAAGCTTTCTGTCTAGTGTAACACCCAAGTATTTAATGTAATTGTCAGGTTCGATCGTTACGTTGTCGATTTTGATAATGTTAAGTCTTTCTAGGTCTCGTTTTTTGTTAAAGTTTATCAGTTTACATTTGTCAGCGTTAATTTTGATTTTCCAGTTATTGCAATACTTGGTGAAATCTTCAAGGTGTTTTTTGATTTTTTGTTGAGCTAATTCCGTTTTTTGGAAGAAGCTATTATGGCTGTGTCGTCTGCGAAAAGCGCTAATTCGGTGTTATTGTTTTGTGGAATGTCGTTGAAGTAAATGTTAAATAGCGTTGGACTTAATGCGGATCCTTGCGGCACTCCAGCTTGCATAGTTGCATCGAGGGACATTTTCCATTTATTCTCACCTGGAAAGTTCTACGCGAGATAAAAGATTGAATAATTTTGGTGATCCAAGGTGGAGTTTCTAATTTATGTAGCTTAAAAATTAGGCCTTCGTGCCATACTACATCAAACGCCTTCTCTAGATCGAGTGTGACCATTGATGTAGTATGCTTTATATTAAAATTTTTATCGATTTTATTTGTTATTCTTGCAAGCTGAAGCTCCGTTGAGTGTCCAGCTTTAAATCCAAATTTTTCGTTAATGAGTTTGTCGTTGTCGTTTATAAATGTGTTTAGTTCCTGATGTATGATGCGCTCAAGTATTTTTCCAGGTGCTGGAAGAAGACTGATAGGCATGTAGTTTTCTGGCAGTTTATTGTTTTTTCCTGGTTTATGGAAAGGTAAAATTTCAGCTTTTTTCCAGGTCGTGGAAAAATACTGTAGTTTGAGGCATGCATTGTATACGTAGTATAATGCTACTTGCGCTTTTCGGGGTAATTTTTTAATTTGTTTGTTTTGTATTTCGTCATGTCCAGGGGCTTTATACGGTCTGGATTTTCGTATTATGTGGTAAATTTGATGTGGTGTGATTTTGGCTGTTGTGTTTATGTCTTTATTTTGAAAAGTGTTAACTAGTTCATTTACCTCAGTTATTGTGTTAACATCTGATAAATGACTAGTTATGTTACTATTGTCGATAAGTTGGTCTGAAAATGTTTGTGTTTTTTCTTTGTCGCTGTAAATTTGTCTGTTATTGACTTCTAATGGTGGTATGTAGAAGCCATTGGATTGTTTTTTGGCTTTAATAAGTTATATATCTTCTATATTTGTAATTATGTCGGTTAGTTCGATAAAATTTAATCCTTCATATTCTAATAACAGTTATAAATTCAAATTAGCAGGTATAAAATTATTACGTTAAGCGGCTTTATTCTTAAAAGCCATATTCTATAATCCGAAACTACTTATTAAGAAATTCATAGGATGTGCATTGGAACCCAACAATTTTATTCGAATAAGCGAAATATTCTTTTAACTGAAATTCTATTAAGCGGATTCTACTGTATATAGATGTCAAAGATAATAATAGTATACCTAATACTATTATGACGTTTTACAGAGTCTTTGAAAATCAAAGAACCGTTTACTAAGAACCAACAACTACTTCCCTGGCTATATGCCACGACGGACATTGAATTACAGTTCAAAGTTAAACGGGGTTAGTATATCTGCAAGATAGAACTAACCATTTGTAATTCAAAGACTCTGTAAAACGTCATAATAGTATTAGGTATACTATTATTATCTTTGACATCTATTTGATAAACGTTTTACTGAAATGACAATTGATTAGCAGGAAACTGCAATCAAGTAGTTAACTACTGTATATAATTTCGGTTACTACCCGGTATAATAAAGATTTACGATAAAGAGTGAGAACAAGTTATTGATATATCAACTAGAAAAAGAAACTTACAGCTCTTTAAAATCTGAGACGTAGAACTACGTTAGAAAATCTCTGCCAACTCTGAGCTGCATAAAAAATAAAACATAAATAGGTAGAATCTACGAGAAACATGTTACCCTCCCAATCAATACTTTTTTATTCAATCAAGATTCAATCCTTAAAAAAATATTTAACTTAGATTTGTTTTGTTTTATTTACATCAGTAACTTTGTAATGAACCCGTTTCTTTTAATTTATTAATGGATGTTATTTTTTATTTGTTTATTTAATTTTTTTTTTTTTTGATAAACCGTTTTTCCTTTTTAGGCTCATTTTATCCCTTGACGTGCACTTAAAAAAGATTTTATCAGGTAGTCCTACAAAATTGTATTATGTAATTCTCTAATCCGGAATAAAGCCATAGGAAGATGTAATAAAATTTTATGGCTGTAAAACTCATATAATTACGAAAACGAGAACGAAATGAAGTTGTATATACTCCGGATTAGATCTCAAACAGAAAATTAATCTTTTACTTTAACGCCTTTTTGGTTGATAACTATGTTGCGTAACAATATTTCCACATTTACAGTGTTATTAGTGTTATTACTATATA
The DNA here is from genome assembly GCA_964028335.1 of Altica lythri. Lineage (NCBI taxonomy): Eukaryota > Metazoa > Arthropoda > Insecta > Coleoptera > Chrysomelidae > Altica > Altica lythri. The sequence continues at coordinate 7,780,974 of OZ034805.1, read as the reverse complement.
TTTGATGAAGTTAACCCGCATTAGTATTATGAATTTATAGCTTTTGTTTTTCTAGAATATCTCGTGTAGCTTTTTTTATTTTAAAACAAAATTCTATTTACATCTCCAAAGAGAGCCCGTTTTGGTCAGAATTAATATTAAATAATAATTAACGTCTTTATTTCAAAACAAGTGTAAATTGCAAAAAATAACAAATTGAAATAAAAAAAAATGTACAAATATTAATAATAATAAGAATATTAAGAACAAAAATGGTAAACTCTTTATAAAGAAAATAAGTAGGCGATATTTAGCTACAAGAAGCTATTCTTACATATAACCTATAAGCTCTCCAGTATCCATCCAAGGTTTCTCACCGAAGTTTCTGAACAATCCGAGGTTTAAAATTACCTTTCAGGAACCGTTCTTTATTTTTCTTACTTTCAAAAAGCATAGAATAAGACTTTTTTGCATTTAATTTTAAATTATGGGCTACTGAATAACCATTTACTATTTTTAGACCTTCAGTTATCCGAATATTTGCCTCCATTGCTTGACCGTAATCAAACACAAAATATAACTGCAAATCATCGTCGAACGCCTGTACATCGCAATGTTTTATTTTGGAAATCAGACCAAATGTGTAAATTAAAAATAATAAAGGTCCCAGTACTGACCCCTGAGTGACAACAGTGGAAATAAAAGCGGTTTCAGAATTATTTATTTATTTAACCATTTTACAATAGAAAAAATTCGAAAAGAGGTTGACCTTAAAGGCCATCCTTGCAACTTCCCGCTAGTTTTAACCGCAAAGCTATAGTAACGTGACGTATTTTGACGTTTTTGACTTTTTTTGAAATGTTTAAAAAGCCATAACTTTTTAACGCGTTATTAGATTTTGATGTTCAAGATGGCATTCGACACAGTTTTTTGAGACCTAAAAACGTTACCGGGAGTGCAAAATCGGTTAGTCAAAAAATCTCTGTTATTGAAAAAAAAAACATTTTTTTTTTTGAAATTTGTCGACAACGATATCTCACGAACGAATCAACCAATTTTAATTTGCAAAACGGCATTCGACGTGGCTTTTTAAGCTTAAGAGCTGATTAGGTTATGAAATTGATCGATGCAATAGTCAAAAAGATATGCCCAAAAAACATCATTTTTACCAATTGTTTTTTTCGGTTATTTTGAAATTTCTCGAAATCTACCGGCTCGAATCGGTTCAAACTTACAGGGAATCTAAGTTAGATGGAACTCTTTGGAATGCTTTTTATTTCATTCCGATCGGTCAAGCCGTTCAAAAGTTATAAGAGGTTTACATACATCCACACACACATCCACACGTACATACAGACATACAGACACCCTCGTAAAAATAGTCAAGGGAGGTTCCTAAGACCTCAAAACGTTGAGATCCGATGAAAACTCGATTTTCCAAAAACGGGGTGAAACCAATAACTTCCCGATTTTAAAAAAATTTTTAATTTTTTTTAGCGGGAAGTTAAAAAAAATATGTATGTGAACGTAACAGATAAGAGTATTTAAAATATAGATAGAAAAAAATATATCAAACGAAATACATGATAAAAACAAAAATTACTAAAAGTTAAAGGGAATAATAGAACACAATACAATACACAATATTTAAAAAACACTTTTATGTAGGTTTCTGAATTGGCGCTTTAAAGACAATAAAGATGAGTCAAATAAATGATTGTGAATATCAGCAATCCTAAGTATTTTTAAAATAGTTTTATTCTGTACATAATCTGTGTAGTGAAATGAAATATTAAAAAGTTATTATAATTGTTACTTTCTTCAGAAGTACCCATCTTATATGAAACAAATTTTAAAATTTTATGTTGAACACTTTCGATTAAATTGATGTCCCTTTGACGGTAAGGATTCCATAAGATACAATTATATTTAACATTAGATCTCACCAATGAACAATCTAATAATTTAATTGAGTTTATAGAAAAGGGATTAAAAGATCTCACAATGAAGCCTAATATTTTCAATGTCTTTGACGTAACTAAGGAATAATGATACTAGAATGATAATTTGGGATCAAAAGCTACATCTAGATCTTTTACGGTATCAGCTTTATGAAGTGGATAGTTGTTTAACATGTAATCGAACTGAACTGGATTGTTGTTTTTATAGAACGTGATTTTGGGACATATCTTTGCGTTTAGCTTGAGCAGATTTATTTTACACCATCTGACGAGGTTATCTATATGAATTTGAAGTAATCTGGCACCTTTAATGGTTTTTATAGACAAAAAATTTTTAAAATCATCAGCAAAACTCGACATTTGCGAGTAAACTATAACTTGCGCTACATTATTTACAAATATATTAAAAAGCAAAGAACCCAAATGTGAACCACACCTGACGAGACAGATATCGCCGAAAAAATGGAGCCATCATATCTAACATACTGTGTTCGTCCTCTAAGGTAACTACCTAGTTATGTTATGATATAAGGAAGCAAGTTATAGCTTTAGAGCTGAGTTTTGCTAAGAAAAGTTCATGGTTAACATAATCAAAAGCTTTCGTGAAATCAGTATACATCGTATTAACCTGAGACCGCTGTTTAAAAGCACCAATAATAATTTTTTTATACAGAACTAAATTAGTAACTGTAGATTTACCGGACATAAATCTATATTGCACACTATTGATTAATGAATTAGTATCCCATGATCATTTTTTTGAGACAATGCAATCTAGTAACTTTGGAATCTCTGACTGAATGCAAATGGGTCTATAGTTTTTAATATCTTCCTTGGTATCACATTTATAAATTGGACTAAGCAAGCTTTCCTTCACAAAAGCTGAACAAATACCTGAAGATAGTGATAAAAGGAAAAATGATGCAAAGGTTTAGCTAGTGTAAAAGTACAGTGGAATATCATCAGGACCATAGGAAAGTATCAATAGTATCAATGATTTTCTTAATGTCAATATTGTAACTAGTAACATTAACATAATTAGCTTTGTAGGTATATGCTGGTATTTGGTTAGGATTATCATGGCAGTAAACAGTAGAGAAATACGAAGCAAAAAGATTAACAATGTCATTATTACAATGAGCAATCTTTTCGTCATAATGCGTGGTATTAGGTAATCGGTAGCTAGACCTTTTGTTATTGTAATATTTCCAGAAATTAAAAATTTCTGTTTCGCCTGACGGCCTTTGATTGGGATGTGCAAAAGTAGCGCTTCGCCTGACTAAAATTTACAATTTAATTAAAGATTGGTATTATTAAATTATTTATTATAAAAGACATATTTAGCAGAAACAGAAACATTTGAACTAAACTATATATATTAAACTTTTCAGACATTCTTCAACACCTATTTTATTTTTAACAAGTGTATTAACAACTTCCAGAATTCTGTTGTCTGTGTGAATAGTTTTAAAACACTTTTTTTTAACCAAACTGAGCTAAGTTTGTTTATATAAAATTTTGTAATAATTGGCGTCTTATTGTAAAGCAGAAACTAACTCAAAAACGTTGGGATGTATTTTCCGATCTTTTTATTTAACTAACTATGCCATCCTTCAGCAACATTAGTTGTTCGGTGTCTTTCTGAATAACTAATCCACATATAAATAAATGTAAATAAAAACACAATTGTTTTCACGATATCCACAATTTATTACTTAGTAATATGTGACGCATTTCGCTAGGATGTAGCTTCATCAAACACTGGTACTAAATGAACTAAAGAAAATTTGCAAAATATGAATATATAAATTTACAATAAATGTTATTAAATAGTAATTTGAGTGACAATACCCAGGTATAAAGGATGGGTATAACCATTTTGAACCATTACACAGAAATCATATTAAAAAAGGTTGAGTAAAGGTGAATGATTTAAGTCTGGTCGTTTAATAAAATATTTGAATTTTTCCTTTTATTGATTTCTAAAGATTCTAATAGATTTAATTTAAAACTTTTATTTTCAACATGTAAAATTTCGAAATTTGGGTTGAAGGAATGGTTTTCTTCTAATAAATGTTTTGCATAATTTGAATCACTTTTACATTTATCGAAACTACGTTTATGTTCTGAAATACGGGTTTTGAAATTTCTATAAATTTTACCTATGTATGTTTTAGGGCAATTACCACAGTTAAGTTTGTAAACACCAGATTTTTGTGATTTATTAATTTTGGATTTGTTATTTTTAATGTACATGCTTAGTTTATTTATCGTTCTATATTCTATAGGATGCTGTTAAGTTGTAATTAATAAGTAAACCTTTCATCATTTCACTAGGTTTACCAAAATAAGTTAAACTACAATACTGATATATATATATATATATATATATATATATATATATATATATATATATATATATATATATATATATATATAAAAACAAGGTGCCAAGATTAATACGCGTTATCTTGGCACCTTGTTTTTGTTTCACATCCTGGGCTTAGAACGACTCAAACACAATGAGTCCGTTTCGCCAACGTGGCGACGCTGGTTGTTAGCCCCTAAATGTGGGCTCAGCTGGCCGAAAGCACACAAAATGGCGATAGGACTCCTGTGTGAGCGTTCGTTGTTTTGTGTTTTTTGACACATGTTTCCCTACCATCCTTTGCTCCCAAGTACCCAACACTTTTGCTAGCCAAGTGGTTATGCCGCACTGATGACGGCTAACGAGCCAGAAACATGCATGTCTGCGGTTACCATTCCTACTTGTAACCTATGATCCTTGTTGCGTTACATGCCCGTTATCCCCCTTTGTTTTATATATATATATATATATATATATATATATATATATATATATATATATATCAATTTTATTGTAAATTTATATATTCATACTTTGCAAATTTTCTTTAGTTCATTTAGTACCAGTGTTTGATAAAGCTACATCGTAGCGAAACGCGTCACATATTACTAAGTAATAAATTGTGGATATCGTGAAAACAATTGTGTTTTTTTTTACATTTAGTTATGGATATCCATCAAGTAACAGCCAATTCAATCAAAAACAATCAAAATAATCCACATATCTTTAGTTACATCATTTTCCAACCACTGTTCAACAAAGTAGTCATTAAATTGGACAACAATATCATTTTGTGGATATTTTTCCATTATAAATATGCACCCTTTATCTATGATATGAAAAGGTAAATGTGACAAAGATATACACATTTGAACATATCGTCAAACTTTGGAGTTCTTCTTATATTGGTTTACAAGACCTAATTGCTGAACTTTACGCCTACATTGCGAGAAATGGTAATTGCAACCTTTAAGGATTACGTTTGGCAATTCCGTTCGCATAGATTGAATCGCAGCTACTTCATAATTAATAATAATTTTTTTAGGTTTCCAAAGTGGAAGTTTGTACTTAATTAAAATAATCAAAATTCTGTAGGTTTCTGTCTGCTTATCTGGTAAGAGTGCATATAAAACAGGTACGACATTTGTTGAAGTTGATGGGCTGCCGATGTCAGCATGAATGGTATAAAGCTGCGTAAATTTTTTACAAGTACTCTTAAATGTTCCATCGGCAAGAAACGTATCACTTGTAAAACCTGTTGCATGTGGGGTGTCGTCTTTAAAAACTAAGTGGTTAGTGGGAAGTAATCAACTACAATTGTTACAAGATATAAAAAAAATAAATAAAATGTGAAAATACCTAAGCATTTATTGGTGCTTAAGAAATAGTTGTTTCTAATCCAGTTTTAAATAAATTAATAAAAACAAACTGTATAATTGCATCTAATACCAAGAATAGATAGTCGTCAGGCGAAACGGTACTCATTCAGGTAAATTTTAAATTTCAGGCAAAACGGGAATAGGCGAAACGGGAAATAACCGATAATAGACTCTTTCCATTTTTCTGGAAACCAACCTTCTTCTAAACAAAAGTTTTCTAAATGACATATTTGAGGAAGGATGCTAGGGACACAATATTTTGACTCAATGTAAGATTGTCGCATCCAGAAGCATTTGATTTTAACGTATTTACAATTAAGTTTATATCTTCTACAGAAACCAATTGAAAGCTAAAAGTATCATTATTTTTTCCATATTTTTATACATTTCTGCCATTTTTAAACATTTGGAATTCTTTTTGTTCACTATTTCAGAAAAAAAATTCGAAAATAGGTTGACCTTAAAGGCCATCCTTGCAACTTCCCGCTAGTTTTAACCGCAAAGCTATAGTAACGTGACGTATTTTGACGTTTTTTACTTTTTTTGAAATGTTTAAAAAGCCATAACTTTTTAACGCGTTATTCGATTTGATGTTCAAGATGGCATTCGACGCAGTTTTTTGAGACTTAAAAATGTTACTAGGAGTGCAAAATCGATTAGTAGAAAAACCTGTAAGTTATTAAAAAAAAACACTTTTTTGACATTTTTCGACAACGATATCTCACGAACGGCATTCGACTTGGTTTTTTAAGCTTGAGAGCTGATTAGGTTATGAAATTGATCGATGTAATAGCCAAAAAATATGCCCAAAAAACATCATTTTTACCAATTGTTTTTTTCGGTTATTTTAAAATTTCTCAAAATCTACCGGTTCGAATCGGCTCAAACTTACAGGACACAACATAACAGCTGTTTGTAGCCCGGCCTTTTAAAGAGAAAGAGGATTGAACGGGGGTCGGATACTTTTTATACAACAATCAACACGCCACGCGAACGACGTCGCGGGTACATCGATTTAGAACCCAAAAATGTGTCCTCTTCTATCGCATGAGACGGTTGGTAGGGATCTCTCAGTCGCACACATTCACTCGGAGCAAAATTTAATCTTTTAAAATTCGGTAACCCGTATTCAGGACTGATTTTTCGCAGGCAACCCTATATAACCGTGTTTGTAATTAAATAAACTTTATTTTTATAAAAGTTTCATTCATTGACCAGACCGGTGCAAATTACTAGTATCGATTTACCTGTTTATACCTGGCTACCCAAGGATTGTGACAGGAAAAATATGAGTAACTTAACTTTTGCATTTACTATGGGCTGCATACTTTCGATTGGTGTAGATTTTATCCATTAACCAAACCAGTGAAATATTAAAAAAAAAATTTTTAAAAATTAATTAAAAATATCCTGGACTGAAATTCGCTAGGCAACTCATATGAAATATATTTTTTGATATCTTGAATTACATAAAAAATATCTTTGGTCCATTAACCAGCTCGGTGAAGGTCGTTCTCTATCGGAATCCTATACTATAAGTATTGATTAAAAAATATATAACATTTAAAATCATGTTTTATAAGCATTTTTTGATTTAAAATTGGCCGAGATATTTTGGTAAAAAATAGCCATTGTTTTCCATTTTTTTCGCTTTTATATTGATAATATGATTTTTACATTTGCAACAAAATTTTTAGTTTACTTTATAAAAAGTATTTTTAGTTCCTATTTTAAAAATTAAATATTTACAAATATGCTGATCTTTTCTGTAAACAAAACATTATTAAATTATTGCTATTTCGTCAAACTGAAATATGGAAATGTGCAAACTCACACATGATTTAAATTTGAATTTGTTTAAAATAAATAAACACATTTAACCTACAGTGTCGCTTTTTACCATTATTTTAAAAAGTATAATAAGTAACAAATGTGAACATCTACGTACTACAAATAAAAGTAAGGAATAGTCTGTATGGTCTATTAACCCAACTAACAATTTAAGTTTTATAATGGCTTTAAGAACGTTTACAGAACGTATTTATAAAACAGTCACTGTTTTATAGACACTTACACAATGTTCTTACAGCTCTTATAAGCATGGAATTGGCGCATATTATAAAACAAATCGCCTGTTAGACATGCTCTATAGATGTTGTTTGTTGCTATAATAAAACAGTTATAAGAACATTTATAAATGTCTAATAAGATTTTTTAAAAACATTTATAAAACTGTTTTATAACAGCTCTGTTACTACGAGCGCCAATAGTTACACGATGAAAAAGTTTTTTTAACATTCCCATTTACACAAAATTGTTCGTGAATATGCAATTAGTCTCTTTAGCTGTTGTAGAAAGATACTAAATCTGTTAACATGGTAGCAAAAACTGAATAGATGACATATGGCTGATTCGGTATAAAAAGTACTTAATAAAACGAATGAAAAAATTCACCCATGGAGCAGATTTGGCTGCGAAGTTAAATTTACTGTTAAGTATATGGTACAATTCTAATAAAATTTTAACGCGCCTCCCGAATTATGATAATTAAGGAAATTTAAAATATAATTTAATAATGAAAAAATATATATTATATCTATTTTTGGTAAATAGTTTATGAGGACCTTCTTCATTATAAACTAGCCAGTCTAGCATATTTATATTTCATGAAAATGTTACAATAGACACGAAAAAATATAATTAAAATATACAGCCTGTCGCTTTGAAGCCTCACAAGATGGCCACTTACTTATACGATCCTTATAAATCAAAATTGTCTGAAACAGTACAATTATGCTCTTTATGTAGCTGTTATAAAAATAAAACAGGGTTTGTCTGGGCAGAGGTGTACTCGGTATAAAAAGTAAATAACATTATGTTTTACCTACAATTTTGTAATGTGTATATTAGTAAATATAGACCCTAATAATAATGTCGCTTTTTCTCGTATTGCCTGATGAGAAACGCAATTAATGTTGAGTCCATCAGTCTCCTCTGTTGGAGTATAGTCATTTCGATTGCTAATCTTCAAGGTCTCTGAATGATTGTTAGAGCTAGAGCCACTATTGCTTTCTATCTGTGGATCACTTACGATCCCATAATATTTACTTTTAAGTTTTCTGTAAAATGAACCACTTCTCTTAATTTTTCTCCAGCTACTGCACGACATTTTTTTTTTGTACGTGCAAACAAAAAATATTATTAGACTAAATAAAAATGATGGATATTTTATAACAGTTTTATAATTATTGTTGTGTTAACATTTTAAGGTTAAAAGACCTCCTTATGCAACATATTTGTTTTTCAACTGTTTTTTGTAAAACTATAAAACAACAATTTTATAATTACTCGCTTTTATACCAATCTGCTGCAAAAAGAAATTTACTTTTATTAATAACAATTAAAAAACTATTTTATTATTAGTAAATATGTTCGTAACAAAACAGTTTTATTATTGCTTTTATGGCGATAAATTAATCCAAAAAAGCACCATTATAAAATGCTTTTAGAGCAAAGTATAATTCAGAGCTAATATGCTCTATAAAAAGTATTTTATAAACGTTTATAAAATAGCTCTATAACTTATTCTATAATTATTTTATAATTTTGCTGTAAAAACGTTCTCAAAACAATTTTGGTGACAAAACAGTTAAGCGCAACAAATTTATCGCGAATTAATACTTTATAAAACATAAAAGATTTTACGAAGCGTCAATAAAGCAATTATAAAATATATTAGTTCGCTAAAGATATCCAATTGTTAGTTGGGAAATTTCACATCAAAAGTAACTAATACGTTTAAGAGTTTACGAATTACAGTGCAGCGTGTTTACACTCGTTTCTTGTACATATGACATTAAGTAATCGTCATTTACGAGCAGTACAAATACGTAATCCATTTCAGCATTTTAAACGAAAGTAAACGAACAGTTAGACGAAGATTAAATCCCCTAATTTGATATCAAAAAGACCTGCTACAGGATTAGAACTGACTAGAGAGGTTCGTGTCACCCGGCTCCACTTTACTAGAGATTACCAAAATCGGACTGAAAATGATTGTGTTATTTACCGACAAATCCAGATATTGCTTAAGATCTCCAGATGGCCGAGAAAGGGTATTGCGTCTAGTAAGTGAGCGTTATGCTGAATGGATATTTAGTCCTATGGTAAGCTCTCAAGGAGGTTCAGTTATGGTGTTGGCTGGCATTTCTGTAGAATCACGCAAAGATTTATATCTTGTAACCAGGGTAGCTATTAATTTTGTAGGGTACATAAATAAAATATTAGCAGTTTATAAAGTTCCACACGCAGAGTAAATATTCTTTTAATCCACGATAACGTGCGCCCTTATACAACTCAGGGAATACTTAAATAATGTTAACATCGCCTAGATGGAATGGCCACCGCACAGGCCAGATCTAAATCCTTTCCAATATATCTGGGATATGCTCGGTAGACAAATTTGGAGCCTGGAACCTGTACCCTGAACTCTAGAAGAATTGCGACGAACACTGCTGGAGCGTTGCACAACTATTACTTATAAAAATATAAGCCGTTTAGTAGAAAAAATTCCAAAAAGAATAAATGCTGTCAACCAAGCTCGGTATTAATTTTGACTTCGTATTTTATTATTATGTGACATTGTTTAATAAAGTTAGGTTTGATTTCATGATTCAAATTAAATTACTTTAAATTGTTAGCGTGTTCTATAAGGTACCTAGTGTATTTCGAATTGAAATAAAAAACAATCTACCGAAAAAAGAAAAGTTGTGACGATTACATACGAAGACCTTTCTTTTTACGATAGAAGTAGGATATAAAGTTTAATGATTTAGCTACAAATTTAAAAAAAATACTTTTACTTTTTGACAAAATTATTTGATTAAAGAATCTTTAAAGTCACGTCTTACCTGGGCAGTCCATAAATAAGAATCTTTTCTCAACCGGCACAGCGGGCGGTCAATGCACTAATTATTTCCCATTTTATTGTTTAAATTTAAATAAATACAAAAAACGTGAAACTAGATTAGCAGGACAAGGAAGTATAGAAGAAGCGGACTACGTTTTCGTTTGGATAGGTTATCCTCCTGAAATCAAAAAAATCTCTCAATGCTGTAACCATAGCAGTAAAGAATTCCATTGCTTCTGAGTTAGATCAAGTACCCTGTGGAATATCAAAATGAATTATGACGCTTAAACTAAGGGACAGCACCTCGGAGTCAAGCGATATCGCTATTGGTATGCACCAAGGGAGGAAAGCAGAGGATTGGTTTAATGAAAAGCTTGTTGAAATCGAGAAAATTTTAGAACGCATGCGTCGAGTGCAAAGACTGTGCATTAATAACCCGTTCTTCAAACCAACTTCAGAAATTAATTGAAGTCTATTTGGAAGGTCATCAAGCTCTTGGTCTTGAATTGAATTCATCTAAAACTAAGATTCTGTCAGTGGCTCAGGCCATCAGCGATGTGCAAATCTTTTTGCTAGGGCAACGATTAGAAAATATGAACTTATTTAATTATCTTGACAGAATTCTAAGTACAAAAATCAGTGCTTCATCAAGGACTTTCTGGAGGTTGCGCCGCAGAGTTTTCGATAGCCACGATTTAACACTTGAAACAAAAGTGGCTGTATATCAAGCCGCTGTCCTGCCAACTCTACTATATGCATGCGAGACCTGGTTTTCATATACAAGACATATTAAAACTTTTGAACGCACACAACAAAGACATTTACGTCAAAACGTTTGCTAGGTACAGTTGGTTAAATAATAAATAAAAAAATTTTGTAATCACCGGTGTTTTTGGTGAATCTCCTTTCTTCTTCACTCGGATAATTAGGGTTGTGAAAGAAAAGAGAAAAAATATGTATAGGTTGAGTGAAAACGATTTTATTTGTTAAAAAAAGGACTAGGTTACGAATTAACCCCCGAATGCAAATATTAGGTACTACACTTAAAGTTTGGAAGGCCTTGTAATATTAAACTAACAAATTAATATAAAATTTAAATATTACGTACCGCTGTGGTTTTAATACTACTACTACTAATATTTTAAAACTAAAACTAAAAATCAAAAACACTGATGCCAATTGCTCAGTAAAAAATTCTCACTAAAAAATATGAAAGAACAAACGCGTAGAAAGGAACTTTTGTAGAATAGCGATTCAGCTTTGACACAATCCACTCACAATAAATTATACAAAAACTAGCTACTTATAATTCAGCTCATATACAAGTGGTCTTCCTTCCAGGATAGCTTTAAAAGTAGACCTACATGTAGAAATTCCCAAATCGACTTCAGTAAAATATCTTGAAACTACTGTAAATAGGCAAATTTCAGATGTCTAAAAGATTTTTTAAACTTACAAGCATTAAAAACCATGTATTTTTTTGTTGCAGTCCTTATTATTATATGGGCTCCTTATAAACTTAAATTTGAACATTTGGCAATTCCAAAAATAATTTTTATCTACTCTACCCCACATTATGTATCAATTTTTAGTTCGTGAAAACTGGTTTTATAGACAGCAGTGCGTAAAGGATTGAAGCTGGATTTATAAACTTGACGTTGCTGTTGCCGTTCGCTGCAGTTTGCAGTTGCCGTTACCGTTCAAAGTTAAAAACAAGGTATCCCTAACTCGTATTTATAAAGTCCGTAGTCGTTGACGTTCGGAAGTTGGATTCCGTTCCGCTGACGTTCGGTGTCGTTCGAAGATGACCAAGTTTTATCTTTTGCTGTTGCCGTTGGGGTGCAGTTCGGCAATGGGCCAATCAAATCTCGTTATTTTAAAAATAGACAACTGTCAACTATTTTAAGTTCGTAGAAATGGCAGTGTTGGTATTTGTTACTTGTTACTTTTATTATTCGTTTGGGTTTGGTTCGTTTGCTGATCGTTTTTTTATTTGTAGTATTTTACGTTATTATTATTATTATTAATCATTATCATTACACTGTCAAATATATAAATGTCCAAATAACTTCAAAACTAACTAAATAAATGTCTGTAACAAATGTCCAATAACTTAACATATAACAAATAAACCAAAAACAAACAAAAGTCAGTTATCATGTTGCCAAGCATTTTGACATTCGCACTAGACCACCTTTAGGTTTATAAATACACCAACTTGAACTGTGAACAGCAAACTGCAAACGTAACGTCAACTGCAAACGGCAACGGGAACGGCAACAGCAACGTCAAGTTTATAAATCCAGCTTGAAAGTGTGCGTGAAGTAACAATGTATTTTAAATGGAATTTACTTTTTCGCACTGCTTTTGACATACCTTCTTATAATTAAATATCCTTAGCGTTCGCGTTGCCATGGTGTTGCTATGAGAGCATTAGTTTTGGTAGTATCTTGTAAATGAAAATAAATTGCTTTCTTGTAATTATTTTTTATTTGATTATCTATACTAATATTATAAAGAAGAAAGGTTTGATTTTTTGTTTGTTTGAAATGAATAGGCTGCGAAACTACTGGACCGATTTCAAAAATTCTTTTACCGTTGGCAAGCTACACTATTCCCGACTGACATAGGCTATGTTTCATTAAAAAAAAATGGGGATCCTTACTAAAATGCCATTAATGTAACCAAAAATGACCTTAAAATCCTTACATCGCGTGCGCTAAGAATACTGTTGATTATAGAATAAAATAATGTACCTACTACGATTTTGAAGAATATATAAATATCTACAAAAAATGCCGCGACAGCATATGTCTAACTGTTATAGTTACGTCACAATAACTAATTTTTAATTTTTTAAAAGTTTTTATCTGGGTATTAATCCTTATCAAAATAACTTATTTCATAATCACGACAGATATCACAAATTTAGCATGTGCAATGGGACGAGGCTACTTATAAAGGAATTAAAGGACAATTAAGTTGTTGCAACCAATATAACTGAACCACCAGCTGGTCAACTAGCTCATACACTGAGAATACCGATGATCCCAACTGATCTACCAAATCCATTTAAACCGCTTCAATTTCCTATCAAAACATCTTTCGATTTTAGTAATAATAAGTCTCAAAGTCAAACCTTCTAAATAGCAGGGATCGGTTTTCCTCATGGCCAACCGCCTAAGGCGGGTCGGAGCACCTGAAAATCAATTTATTTTGCTGCCAGAAAATAAACATGTAATATTGTTTACAGGGAAGCGTTGACCCAATAAATTTAATGGCTTTTGTTATTTTTCTTTAATCCCCGTGCAAAGCCGGGGCGGGCTGCTAGTCGTAGATAAAATATTGTATGAAACTGTGCGTGAAGTGCTTTTTGCGCACTTACGCGATATATAGCACTCGCTTTGCTCGTGCTATAAACATCGCGTGCGTGCGCAAAAAGCATACTTCACGAACTGTTTCATAAATAACTATTATATGAGTTCTTGGAACTCGAAAGAGACGATTTTCGCGTTTTTTTTTGAATTTCTAATTGGTTTTAACTCTAAAAATATCAACTTACTAGGGACTTATTAATTTATAATGCCCACCAAAAACCTAAAACAAATTTAGGAAAAAAAAACATTTTTTGTAATTTGTTAAAAAAAAATAATAAATTCTTTGTTTGCTCGTGGTCTATTGTGGATTTTATATAAGGGATAATTTTTGCAAAATATTATGTAAAGCAACCGAGTGCCTACGGGACCGGTGCTGCTGCCGCACCACTGATAATTTCTCGTTTTCTGTTAAGTATTATTTTTTAAATTACTGTTATTTTTTTATAATGTACAAATTAGTATTAATACATTTTCATTTAAAGCTTTTTTTATTTAACTTAAGATATTAAGTTATACATTTAAAAGCCTTTGTTCAGTAATTGTATATGTGTTAAAGGTTTTGTATAGTCTTTTGTGGTAATGCCAACTTCTTTTTTTTAACCAGTAGTTTAGCCACTCTTTATGAGACTATTTATGTTGACTCTAGTTTAACATTCGTAATTATTATAATAGCAATTTTTGAAATATAAACCACCATTACCTCTATTTTTTTACAGTAAAATACTTAAGTATCGCCAAAAAGAAAAATCTAATGTTAAGCATTTTTTATATTACTTTTTATAGACCGTTGTGTTTATTTGTTTCTTAGCTAAATCTAATTTTTTTATTTTATTCTAACATTTTGAATGTTTAGAGTACATAAGCGCTAAATGCTGAATATATTTTTCTGATTAAGTTCTTCCTTTTAAATTGTATTTCAATATTTTTTTAATAATATTTGTATCAGTTTTTTTTCTGTCATTTTCATTAAAAATTTCTTACTATTTAAATGAAATTTTACAAGTAAAACTAACTTCTACTACGCCCAAATTAATGTTTTATTAGTTGTTTCCGGTGGCTGTAACATTCCGCCTTTTAACATCAATTTGTAACAAGCCACTGTCTCTAATTTAGTGGCAGATCCTTTAATTGCTTGCTCAGAAACCGTATGCTATTGGTTTTCCGTTGTACGTAACCCAATATCCTCCAGCGGAACTCGGACGCTGTTTGTGATAGATTCTTTTGTAATTATCTGGTCGGCGCGACTAAAGAAAAATTGTGCTAAAATAAAGGAATAAATGTGAATTTATATTATCTTAGATTTTTTGTGTTGTAAATTGTCACTATCACTCAATTAGTATTTTTATACTTTTCTTCTTAAAGTTTTATATATAACTCGATCAATACTTATCGATGTACACGTAAGCACTGTTGAATTGTACCTATTCGTAAAATGAATCCGATCAGGGGCTATGACTGGTAGCAGTTAATGAATAACCAATTAATTTTGTTTCTATGTCTATATGTATATATTACCTTTTTTACTATAAAAGAATTGTAAATATTTTGTAAATAAAATATTACATTGTAATTTCCTTAATCGTAGAAAGTTGCGTAGTCACTACAAGTAAAAGGTTTTGACGCTCTTTAGATGTCAATAAAATTACTTCTTCTACACATAATTTTAATTAGAAATCTAACAATTTTAGAAAGTAAATATATAATAACTTACTATAGACAATAAACAGAATACTTCCCCTTACTTTATAAAATATCTACATTTCTATAAATATACATTCAAACATTTTAGGAATTAGTTCTTAAACTAAATACCTTATTCTGCTCATTTTGCAACAATAATACCAAAAAGTTTTATTCAAGAGTTTACTTGTAGCAACTAATTAACTATAGGTAATTTAGACACAAGCTTTTCTGTTTAAAAACATCATTCCACGTTTGTAGTATGTTTGAATAGGCCATACTTAATATAAAAAAAAAGAATTAAAAATAATCTTTTTTCAAGACATATTAAAAAAGGACAGAATTCGGTTCTACAAAACTTTAAGAAATATTTCTTCATGCGCTTGCCACAAATTATTATTTATAGTATTTTATCAATTCATGTTCTCATTTTATTTACGATTTTTTGCTCAATTAGTCAGTGAAATTATATAAAAATTTACTGTCCAGCAAAAAACAACAAGGATGTGTGAGTGACCTTTGCTGGAAAGGCAATGGGATGAGTGTGTTAGTAAAATTCCGTGAAATAACAATTCTGAACTCGAAAATTGCTTTTTAAAAACAATTATTTATTTATAAGTACAAACTTTTATGTTACTTTCTACAAACTACTTGTTACAACTTATAAGGTTTCAGACTGACTGACTAATTAACAATGAATATAAGTATATATATAAAAATAAAGCAAACTCAGCAAAGCAAAGTAAGCGTTGCTTCTTAAAAGGATACATTGTAAAGGGATGATATTACTCCTTCCCCCATAGATTCAACTTCGGAGGGCTAGCGAGGAAGTTGAACATCTTGAAGTTCTAAGGCATCATGGTTTTGCTGGAAGATTAGATTTTGTCGGCGGCGGCGGCGTCGGTATAATAGGTAACCCAAAATAATTGCTGCTAGGATGTAGATAATCACAGTCCATGCACTAGGGGTGTAAGCCAGTAGAGTTGGTTCAAAGGTGCTATCTGATCTTAGAATTCTTTCTCGAAGTGTTGATAATTCGTCTAAGTTAATATCTTGTAAACTGAAATTTAGACTTTTAAAATTATTGAAATCATTTTTTGGAAAGTCTATCTCCGGGAACAGTATTGGTTGACTTTGGAAACTGATGTCCTCGTCGTTGGATAACGTTTCTGTATTCGTAATTATTTTACAGTCTTTTGGAATTTTGGCTAAATAGGTACCAGTTTTCTTGTACGCTTCTTCTTGTTGATGGCATTTTAATTTGATAGTGACTTCTGTGGGAAGTACGATAATCCATTGGTTTGTGTTTCGAAGTCTTTTAAATACAGATTGGGAGATTTCCAGTGGTACTGGGTGGCATGTAGGCGAAGGGTTGTTGCCCAATAGTTGGATTTCACATGGATCGTCTGATTTGGTCTCAAGTAGATCAATTGGTTTACAGATAAAATGATAGGCGTCTATTTCAGGGCATAAGTCGTTTATATAAGCGTGATACAAATTATGCTTTAGAATGAATTTATTCTTTGGAATAATTGCCTTAAACCGACTCTCTTTTAAAATTGGAACAGGATATAACTGATATAAATCTAATGAAAAAGGGTAAGTGATCGGTATTTGTAAAATATAAGTAATTTTATTATTTAGAATGAAACATGAAATTCTTATAATTTTTTCTAATAGTAAAACATTGTTTAGAGTTATATCAACTGGCATTTGATTAGCTTTTACCTTTTTCTTGACTGATAAGAGAATTTTATACAAATCTTCAATTTTAATAATACTGGGGTGCATTACATTAATTTTTGCAAATGAAATAGAATTTTCAATATCTTGCAATATATCATTTAAAATTTGGAAGAGACTTGTCAACTGGATTAATACGTCTTTGATAATGGTATTATTCCCTTTAGTGACTTGGCTTTCAACAATAGCAACTACATGTTTTAACTGATTTTCTAACAATCTTTCATTATGATTAATTTGTTGAACTGTATCATTAAATTTATTAATTAGTGATAGGGCTACTGAATTTTGGTTTTTAATAGTATTAGATAATTTATTTTGATTTTGTTGAAGGTCTTTAATCAGCGTTTCGTAACGTTCACCATCTGATGCATCTAAATTACCAGATATTGCTTTAAATATTGAACCTAAGCCATTAATAAGTCCTCTTTTAATTCTGTTTGGATGAGGGAGTATTTCCTTGAGTTTATTTTCAACTTTATCTTTTTCGTAATTAAGTAATTTAAAATAGTTTGAAGTTTCTTCTAAGAAGTCTGAGTTTCCGTGTATAGCGTCTAGAGTATGGTCAGTCCTTATAACTAATCTATTGTATTCGTTTATAATAGGATTTAAATCATAATAGTATAAAATAGAATGATAATGTTCTGTTACTTTTGCAGTGCCCAATTTGACTGGTAACAGACCAGGATTACTCTAAAGATCTTGTAAAGTAATGCTTTCTTGGAAACCGAGTGCTCTCGGCAACCTGAAAATAATATCTACGTGTTATCAAATGAATATAGTCTACGTAGTGGGCGTTTAAGGTTACTCATATGTATTTTCTTGTGTTTATCAGTTTCTACGACTTTGCGAGATTTATTAACTGATTTTATTATTGTTGGGGTTTTAAATTTGTTTGCGCCTTTTTGCCTGATTTTATTTTTAATGTAAACTTTTTGATTTGGAGTAAAGATATCAGGATCCTCACGATTTTTATTTACGTTTTGAATTATTTTTTCTTTAGTATTAATGAGGTCTGAGTTTAATTTTGAATAAAGTAATTTTGCCCGTTCTCGGTGTTGATTAACATAGTCGTTTATTAAAAGTCTGTCAATTTCAATATTAAATGGGTCATTTTCTGTAATATGTCCTTGAATTATATCTATGGGTTTAAATTTGGTGGTTGAATGGATCGAGTTGTTGTAGGCTAGGATAGCATATGTCATTTTATTTTTAATCGAAGTATTGGAAAGATTTTTGGCATTCAATAATCGAAGATGTTCTATTAATGTGGAATGAAATCTTTCTACGATACCGTTCGACTGTGGATGTTCAGGAGAACAGAAATGAATTTTTATTTTGTGAAGCCCTAAAAGTTCGGTTATAACGCTATTTTTAAATTCGGTTCCATTATCAACAATAATTTGGTCAGGTATTCCATGATGTGAGAAATATTTAATTAAATTATTTGCAACTGCGATGCCGGATAAGGATTCGAGAAAATATGCTTGTGCATATTTTGAAAAACTGTCTACAATTGTCAAAAATTTAGTATTTTCAAATGTAAATGTGTCTAAGTGAATTATTTCGAAAGGTTTTGTTGCGGTTGGTGTTAAGTTCATTTTGATTTTTGTCGGATGTCTGTCATATTTACATTGTTGACATATTTCGCATTCATTTATATAAGTTTGTATAGATTTTTTCTGATTAGGCCAAAAATATTTTTCTTTTATACGTGTCAAGGTTTCTTCTATGCCTCTGTGGTTAGATTTGCCTTCGTGGTAATTTTGAATTATTTGTTCTATGTCTGATGCTATAGTTACGTCAAGTAATTTCTTTGTACATTTTCTGAATTTTAGTGCAGATGATCTAAAATTTCGTTGTAAGCAAGTTGAAAATGGTTCATATAAATTTTGATCTTCAAAATATAGGAAATATGAAACGTTTGGAACTATATATTCTTTTATAAAATTAATAACGTCTTGTTCAAAGTTATTTTTTGATAGTTGTATATTAAATCTTTGTTTGTTTCCAAAAAGTATAGATATTTTTGGTTTTGTTGGAGAATGTAATACTGAATTTATAATAATTTGATTTTTACCATAATTTACTGCGTAGTCTGCGATTGGAATTCGTATAACTGGATGTTCGTCTGCATTTGAATGTATAGTCAAATCATCATCACAATTTTTGTCAATTTGTTCATCTTGTATTGTTGAAATCGTGTCGTTAACATTTACGATCATAGATACTTCATCAAAGTTTGGGGGTGTGTTTGATTGTAAGTTAGGTTGTGGTTGTCTTGAAGTTGTCGGAGATGGAGTATTAAGGGTTTTGTCTTCGTTGTTAGAATTTGGGAAAGTAATGTCTTTATTTTGATATGTATTTGCTTCGTTTAGAATTTCGTCTAATTGATTCCAAAATGAATTTGTTTCTTTGGTATGAATTTCAACGCGTGATAGACAATCAGCATTTTTATTTAAAGTTCCCTTTTTATAAATTACTTTATAATCATATTCTTGTAATTTTATTTTCCATCTTAATAATTTTGAATTTGGTTCTTTTAATGAGAAAAGCCAAGTAAGTGGTTTGTGATCAGTTACTATATTGAATTTCTTACCCCATAAATAAGGACGGAAGTATTTTGTTGCCCATACAATAGCAAGTAATTCCTTTTCTATTGTTGAATAATTTTGTTCGGAATTATTAAGGGTACGTGAGGCGTATGCAATTGGTAAATCATTTGGACCTTGCGATAGTACCGCACCTAAAGCAACATTTGATGCGTCTGTCGTAAGTGTGAAAGGTTTTGTGAAGTCTGGATACTGTAGAATGGGTTCATTTGTCAATAATTCTTTACAAGTGTCAAAACAAGTTAGGTATTCGTCGGTCATTTCAATTTTGGCTCCCTTTTTAAGACATTTTGTAAATGGTTTTGTAATTTTGGCGAAATCTTTGATGAAACGTCGGTAATATCCTAGGAGACCCAGGAATCCTTTAATTTGTTTAGTTGTCTTTGGAATAGGGAAATTTTTAATAGCTATTATCTTATCTGGATTTGGTTTTACCCCGTCTGGTGTCACTATATGACCCAGGTAAGCGACTTCTTTTCGTAGAAATTCTGACTTGTCAAGTTGTACTTTGAAGTTTGATTCTCTCAGTCTTTGAAAGACTGATTTGAGACGTTCCAAATGTTCTTGCAAGGAAGTAGAGAAGACAATTATGTCATCTAAGTAAACTAGACATTTTTCATTTTGAATTCCTCTTAAGATGTTATCAGCAACTCTCTGAAAAACTGCGGGTGCGTTTTTTAGCCCGAATGGTAAACGAAGAAATTCGAAGTGTCCCTGTTCAGTATTAAAGGCTGTTTTTTCTATGTCTTTTTCATCCATTTGAATTTGATGGAATCCGCTAGCTAAATCTATTGTCGAGAAATATTGACATTTGCCAAGTTTGTCAAGTATGTCAGTGATGTTTGGTAAAGGGTATTTGTCGTCGATGGTTTTTTCATTAAGTTTGCGATAGTCAATAACGACTCTCCACTTTTGTTTTCCAGAAGCGTCTGGTTTTTTACCAACAACCCAAATTGGTGATGACCATGGGGAATTGCTTGGTCGTATTATATTTGAGTCTAACATTTTTTTAACTTGGTTCGCAACTTCTTCTCTATGTACGAAAGGATAGCGGTATGTTTTTGTATAAATTGGAATTTCGTCGGTTGTTCGTATTGTATGTTTAATTTTACTTGTAAATGTTAGGGGTTCTCCTTCTCGGTAAAAAATGTCATTGTATTCAGTAATTAAGTCTAATATTTTAAGTCGTTCTTCTTCGTTCATGTGGTTAGTTCTAATTTTGGATAAGTCTAGAGGTTGTCTCACAAAATTTTCAATGTTATTTATTTCAAAACATTTATCGTTATTCATTTCAAATTTTTCAACAGAAAATGGCTTTGAAAAGTCTAGAGTAACGTGTTTTGAAGTATTATTAAGAATCGTTGTTAAGGCGAAACCATTTTTTGCAGTGGTCAGGGATTCTGGAATTTCACAGTTGTGAATTTTTTGATAAGGGATTATGATATCTCCGTGCGGAATGTTAGTTTTAATTTTGATGACCTGTTCTGTCCTTGGAGATATGGATACATTATAGAGCTCATTGTTGTCTATATTATGATATCGGAGTTTTAATTGCGTAAGAGGTGTTATAAGGTATCCTTTGTCTAGATTAATTGAGGCTTGCAATAATTTTAAATTATCAAGTCCGATAAGACCGTCAAAGATATTATGAAATTTAAAGAGATAAAACTTTAAATTAGTAGGAGTTGGTAAATTAGAAATTTTTGAAGCTAAAATTTGTACACTATGTTTATGAGAAGATTTTTGATAAACTGTAGATACAATAAAAGGATCATTTTTTATAGAGTTCGGATATAATTTAAATGCAATTTCAGGATTTATAAATGATTTGGAAGCACCTGTATCGATTAAAAATTTTAAATTATGTTCCGGAAAAATGATGTATGGCAATTCGCTAGAATTTATACCATTAAAAGAAAAGAAATTAGAATTTGTAGTGGTATTGAGTTCCGAGGCTGTATTCAAAAATTTAGAGGTTCTCTATTAGTGTTTTCATTATTAGTTCCGATATTTTCGTTATAATCATTTTCGTTAGGCGTTTCAAACTGATCGTATTGATCACCTGTTTGATCTTCTATTTGGTCGGATACTTCGTCAACGTAATTTTCAGAATTTAAATAGTCTTGATGTAAATTTATTTCGGTATTAAAAAGTTCTTCGGAAGTAAAGTTTGGACGATTATTTTGTCTGAAATTATTATTATTTTGTCTATTCTGTCCAAATGTATTTCTTGTCGAAGTGGACATAGGTGTTGGATTGGGTAATTTTATGTTAGGGTTTGGTTTGAAAACATTTTTAGTTTGAGATGTCTGTGGTCTAAATGGTTGTGAAAATGTAGGAGAATGTTGTGGTACAGATCTATTTGGTGTACTAAAATTAGGATTTGCATAATTATTTTGACGTGAGAAGAAATTATTTGGAGTATTAGAATTAAAAGATACATTTTGATTGGAATTAGGTCTGAAATTAGGTTTGTTTTGATGAATACTTTGTCTAGGTAAAGGTACTGGTTTTGTAGTAACTTTGTTATAATTAGTATTTTTAAGATAATGTGCATTTTCTTCTTGAATAACAAGCTGCATAGCTTGAGCCAATGATGTAGGCTTCATGCAACGTATTGTTGTACCTAGTGGTTCTCTTAAGCCAGAAAGGAAAGTTTTAGTAGCTAAATTTGAATATAATTCACGTTTAATCACTTTTGCTTGTTCTGTAGCTTCGTGAATATTTATAAAACTACATAATAAATTAAGCATATGTAAACAACGGTCGTAAAAGTTTTGAGGTGACTCGTTCATATTTTGTCGTAACAGTACGAGATCTCTGATTAAACTTACTTCATCTCTTTGATCTGAGAAATTATTGATAAGTATTCGTTTTAATTCATCCCAACTGGATGTTTTTTGAATATTAATAACAGTTTTAGCATTTCCTTGTAATTTTGAAATAATTGAGTTCAACAAATAAACATTTAAGAAATTATTATGATTAGTTGCATCATAAAATTGAGTTAGTAACGATTCACTAACGGAAATATACCTATCTAAATCATTTGGGTTCCCGTCAAATTCGGGTATACATTTTAAATATTCTGGTTTAAATTCAACTCTTGTATTTGGCATATTTAAATTATTTAAGTTTGAGTCAGCTGAAGGTGAAAGTGTTAAATTATTTAAAGATTCTTCTATGCTTTCAATTATACTTTCTAAAGACATAAAGTGTACTTACACAAATATAAAGATGACTATTAGCATCCCTAGTTATGAGAAGATCGCCTGTTTCTCGCAGAACCAATCTCTCTCGCAGAAGTGGATGAAGTTGATCCAAATCCCAAAATGTTGCAGAATGTCACTATTTTGCACCGATTTGCAAAGTTCGCACCGATTTGCGATGGTCGATATTCGATTAATCGTTGAAACGAAAATTGCCCGTACGATACGAATCAATCTCGAATATCCTACTGACTGCGCCAAATAACAATTCTGAACTCGAAAATTGCTTTTTAAAAAGCAATTTTCGAGTTCAGAATTGTTATTTCGTGGTTAAAGTTCTTTTTTAACCTTTTTTATAAATTGAAAAATATTTAATGCTTAATCATTGTACAAAAACGCTTAATATAAAAACTAAATATAAAAGAATTAATATTCGGTTACATTATAATTTAATTTAACGGTGGAAGTTGTATATTACATACCGAGGTGGAAAGATTGTTCTAGGCCGAGGTGAACAATTTCTCGGGAGAAAAATGGTAGGAATGTATACTATTTTATTCACAATCGTTTACAAATAATATAATAAAATTAATAAATAAAGTAATCAATTATAAAAAACATTTATGGAGGCCGAGCCTGGCAAGTATACGACAAACGTGTGTTTAGTTAAGCTCCCTTAAATATCGAATAAAACAGCAGTTTTATACTATTATATTTTTAGAAAAAGTGAACAAATAGTGTAAGTGCAGTTTCCACTCCAACTCGATTTCAGTAAGATAATTTAAAATCATTTTAACTTATTATACTTAAAGTTTAATAATATTCCAAAGAATCTATACAAACTTCGATTACTGATAACAATTCAACTACCAGTTTTACCAGTTGTTGTAATTAGCGAACCTGCCAGAAGGCAGGTCCGGTTTTAAACGACAAATGAGCAGAATTATAATCTACAACAATGAATAACGTTAACAATACCAGTAGCCAAAATAACCAACAACCTTCAACCTACTCAGATGCAGTCATTCAACAACAACAACAATCACCCGTTTTCCCATCCAAACAACAAGCTATTGTTTTTAACTCTCTAAACGGAATAAAATTAGAAGATTATCTAGTAACTATCGGCAATATTATCAACCCAAAACATATCTTATTTTCATCCAGAATATCAAACAATAGAATATGTATCTACCTCTCGAGCAAAGAAAAAGTCGAAGATTTCCTAAACACTTCCAATGGAATAATTAAAATAAATAATGAACAAATTCAAATACGCAAATTAATCACACCAAGCGAACGTCTTCTCTTATCGAATGTCTGCCCATCTATTCCACATAAAATTATAGAAAACGAGCTTCAATGTTTAGGACTTACATTAACATCTAACCTAAGTTTCTTAAGAATAGGAGCCACTAATCCCAACTACAAACATATTCTAAGCTTCAGAAGGCAAACTTACATTTCATCTCCAGCCACGGTAATACCAGACTCATTTTTATTAACTTATGACAACACAAATTATAGAATCTTCCTATCACATGATAGTCAACTATGCACAATCTGTCACCAAAAAGGTCATATGTCGAACAGTTGCTCTACACCAAATCCAAAACAAAACACACACACTCCAAACCTTCCTATACCCAATAACGAAAACTCTAACACAACCACACATATAGAATCAGTTTCAACCATCGCCAACAACAAAAGGCACATTGAAAAACAAATTCCGTCACATCAAATTGAGTTATCTCAAATAGAAATACCACCCGCGGAACCAATGGACGAGAGCACCGACAAAATAACCTCCAAAAGAAACATTGAAGAGATCATCACACCCCCACCTATAACAGAAATAAACGAAGATAATTTTAAAAAAACCTATACAAAAATCAACCAAAAAAATCAAAACCGACAATAAAGGTGAAAGTATATCCAAAGATAATTCTTCAACTAGCAAAGATAACAAAACTACATCTATCACGGAAAACACAATTACAGATTTGATGGAACCAACAAAGACTTTTTTTAATGAAGAGACCTGCATAATCACCTTTGAACAAACTGTAGATCTTTTCGAAAACGTTCAAGGATCGAGCGACCCCTTGAGTATTGCAAAAACATACACCCAAGATATTCCAAGCTTATTGAAATTGCTATCTAATTTACATCCGTACTACACAAATCCCAAAATGAAAAACAAAAGCACTAGACTTAGACGCAAATTAGCAAAGCAGCTAGGTTTACACCCAACAGCAGTAAAACTATTACTTGAAGAAGACTCTGACTCATCAATAAACTCATCACAAGAATAAATTTTGTTTGTTTTTTAAAGTTCGATTCAATAATACAATGGAACTTAAATGGGTTTTACGCCCATTTTGAAAAACTTAAACACATAATATCCGAAGTTAATCCATCAATTATATGTTTGCAAGAAACAAATTTCAAAAACTCCAGTCAAGTACACAATCTCAAAAACTATTCATGCTTTCATCAGAACAGAATAAACCCCAATATAGCCAGTGGTGGAGTAGCGATATATATATAGAAAATAAGTACGAAGCTCAAAAATTATCAATTAACACCAACAATAACAACATAGAATGCATAGCTATTTCCGTATATATTCCTCAAAAAGTCAATATTTGTAACATGTACATACCACCAAACAAACAAATTATTCAAGAAGATATGAATGATATTTTGCGACAAATCCCCCAACCTAGAATTATTTTAGGAGATTTAAATTGCCACAACCCAATATGGGGTTCTAGCAGGTTAAATCCAAAAGGGCGAATAGTTGAAGAAATAATCAACTCCCAAAATTTAAACTTACTTAATGATGGAAGGCCCACACGATTTAACATTCATTCAAGAACTTCTTCTGCAATTGACATATCTTTATGCGATCCCAATTTATCAACATTACTAACTTGGGATGTCTTACCATATTTATACGGAAGTGACCACTACCCAATAAGAATCTCTTTTCCAAGCAACATCACCACAAACATTACAACTTTACCCAAGTGGAATACTAAAAACGGTAATTGGGTAAAATTTACAGAAGCAATTGAATCCGAAATAAATAAAATTAAAGACCCATTACTCACAAATAATGCAAACATCACTCTACCAATTTTCGTAGAAATACTCATAAAAGCAGCTAACGAACATCTAGGAAAAACTAAAATCCTAAAAAAACATAAACCCCTTCCTTGGTGGACGCGAGAGTGCGAACAATCTATAAAATCGTATAAAGCAGCATTTAATAGACTAAAACGCAAGAACACAATTGAAAACGCCATAGAATACAAAAGATGCAGAGCACAAGCAAGATACACCCTGAAGAAAAACCGAAAACAAAGTTGGCGAGACTTCATCTCGACACTGAATAACACAACTCCAATAAGTACAGTCTGGCAAAATCTGAGAAAAATATCAGGCAAAAAACAACCTTACACTATTCCATTTCTAGCGAAAGAAGACAAAATAATTACCAACAGAAAACAAATCACAGAAATGCTAGCAAACCAATACGAATTGCATTCAAGTGACATCAATTATACAGCAGATTTCAAAACATACAAGCAGAACGTGGAAGGTAACACACTTGACTATGAAGATAACGAAAATAAAAGTTTCAATATTCGTTTTACGCAAGAAGAATTGTCAGATTCATTAATGTCAACAAAAGATTCAGCTGCAGGACCAGACGATATCCCCCTGTCGTTCCTATTACACCTACCAGAAAACGGCAAAGACCTACTACTAGAACTTTACAACAGAATTTGGACAACCCAAGATTTTCCAGCTACTTGGTCTGAAGCAGTCATAATACCGCTACTGAAACCTAACAAACCAAGAACAAACCCCGAATCATATCGACCGATTTCACTAACCAACGTATTATGTAAAGTCATGGAAAAGATGATTAATAAAAGACTCACATGGTACCTAGAGCAAAATAAATTTTTAATTTCAGAACAAAGCGGTTTCAGACGTAATAGATCTGCAATTGACAACTTAATAGACCTAGAAACAGAAATCCACGAAAGTCTTAACAACAACCAAGAATGCGTCGCAGTGTTTTTCGACATAACAAAGGCCTATGATACTGTATGGCGGTATAATATAATATCAAAACTTCACAAATGGGGCATAACAGGCAATATGTTAAAGTTTATAATAAATTTTCTCCAAACACGAAGGTTTCAAGTATACAACGATAACAATTTGTCAACAGGAAAATTACAAGAAAATGGCATTCCACAAGGTTCAGTTATTAGCACAACACTCTTTTTAGTAGCAATTAATGATATATTAGATCAACGCTCACCACTTACAAAAGGTAGACTATATATAGATGATTTAGTACTATTCTGTAGAGGGAAAAACATCAATTCAGTTCAAAAACATTTACAAGGATCCATAAACAATATCTTAGCCTGGTCAAAATCCGTAGGACTCGAATTTTCCTCATCAAAAACTAAATGCGTACTTTTTTCTCGAAAACATTTACCACAAGCCCCGATACTAAAATTAGGAAAGTCGACCATTGAATTTACAAATAGCATACGTTTTTTAGGAATGATCTTTGATCAAAAATTGAACTGGAAGAAACACATCACAGAATTACAAAAGTCATGCCAAAAAGGATTAAACGTTATGAAAACTCTAACAAACAAAAACTGGGGAGCAGATCAAACAACTATGATCCATGTTTATAAATCATTAATAAGATCTAAGTTAGATTACGCAGCTATAGTATACTCCTCTGCTAAAAGATCAATATTAAAAAAATTGGAAGTAATACAAAACACAGCCTTGCGAATTGCTACGGGAGCTTTTCGCACAACTCCAGTCAGTAGTCTACAGAGTTTAACAGGGGAACCACCATTAGAATTAAGAAGAAAGCAGTTATCTTTAACTTATGCTTCAGCAATAGCATCAAATAAGGCACATCCGAACTTCTCAAATACAGTTACGGACCGTTTCTCCGAAATAAATAGTAGAAAATCTGATCCACCTTTCTATGCAAGAGTTAGAAAGTACATAACTGATCTCCAACTTCAACTACCAGATTTTTACCAGCCGCAAATCCAAACTGTTCCTCCCTGGTTGATTCCAACTCCTAAAATAAATACAAAACTTACATACCATAATAAAAAAGTAACATCAAATCTCCTAATCAAACAGTCCTTCCTCAGTCAACTTGAAAAATATCAGAATTATTACTTCATATATACAGATGCCTCCAAATCAGAACAAGGAGTTGGAGCAGCAGTAGTCCCACCAAATACTACCTTAAAGTTCAAATTACCTCATATGACCACCATCCACACAGCTGAATTGTTCGCCATTTTACAAGCACTAATACATATCCAGAACACTGAACAAACACAATCCCTTATAATCACCGATTCACTCAGCTCACTTCAGACAATACAGCAACTATATTCATATCACCCAATAGCACTTCAGATTAAAAATAAAATCTACGAGCTCCACCAAATAAATTCCGTTGTGGAATTTATGTGGGTCCCTTCACATTCTGACATCCCAGGTAACGAAGAGGCAGACCAGCAAGTGATAGTGAGTGATTTCAAACAAGAAATTAAATCCAAAGTGATTAGTGCGTGGCAAAATGAGTGGAATCTGTCCCAATCAAAGTTAAAAACAATAAAACCATCAGTGAAACCATGGCACCAAGTTACAACGAGCAGATCGCAGCAAGTGAAAATTACACGACTAAGGTTAGGTCACACAAATAACACGCATGTTCACCTTATTACAAAAGCAGCCATTCCAAAATGCGACCAGTGTCAAACAAATATTACTGTAAACCACTTGTTAGTTGAATGCCCTAAATTTACTCTGCAAAGACATACAAACAACATTGGAAATGATCTCATAACCATTATAGGTGAACATTCGAACTACCTTAATGTAATTAAATTTTTAAAAGATTGTAATTTATACCACACATTGTAAAATTGCCAAACATGTTGCTAATAACTCCTGTAGTTGATGCGACTAGATTGTAATAAAAAAAAAAAAAAAAAAACATTTATTTCAGACAAATCTTCCTGTCTAGTAATCTTTCAAAAATTTAACAGTTATCGTTGACGTGAAATTTATTTCTATAATAATTTGTCGTTTATCCTTTTTTTATTGAAACTATTGCAATATGTTCGACAAGGAAGAAGATTCTACACCCCCAGAAATACGTGAGGCTGCACAATCGTTGACGATAAATCTCTTACCTGACAAAAGTAAAAAAAGGTATATGAAAACGTACGAAATTTACCACGAGTAGTGTATTAAAAAAGGAGCTAAAACCGGAACTTCTGAAAACTGCTTATTGGCTTATATATTGCCAATATTGCAAAAAAAAAGAAACCTTTGGTTTATATATTCAATGCTAAAGAGGGCAATGGGGATAAAACATAAATAACATGGGAAACTAATATCGTTTAAAAAAAAAAAAAAATGTCAGTTATAAACCTAAAAAGTCCAGTGTATTTAAAAAACAAGAAATTGAACCATTTTTACAGGATGCACCTTTTATTTTATTTCTCTAAAGGTATGTATAGCTTGCAAATTATCACCTACGTCCATAATTTAAACTTATAAATATTTTAGGTTGCTTTAACAGTTGGCATCTACGGCGCCTGTCATACTAATAAACTATTCAAAACAAAAAAGGATCATGTGGATCTGCAAAAAGAAAAATGTGTCATTGTTATTCCTGACACAAAAACGCATCAGTCGAGAGCTTTTGTCATTAACAACAAGTTTCAAATAATTACAGAATATACCTTCGAAAAAATATTAAAGGACATAGATTTTTTCTGCAGGTACGACATAGAAAATTAACTAAGCAGCCATTAGAACACAATTTTGTGGCTGAATTTTTTAAAAAAATTGCCACCTATTTACAATAAGACAAGATAGAAACATATACTGGTCATTGTTTTTGTCGAACGGCAGCTATTTTATTTGTAAGTAATGGTGGAGATGTTCTCAATTTAAAACGTTTAGGAGGTTGGAAATCAAGTGCTGTTGCTGAAGGCTGAAAATTCACTAGAGAGCCAAACAAAAATTGCGGGCATGTTAACCCATGATCAAAAGAACCTATTTCTGGAGTCAACATACAGCACACAAAAAAAGCATTGTGTGGTTTTATGAAACCACGGTAAAAGTGAAACTTTTTTTCACATTATAGACATTTAACTAAAAATTATTTGAATAATATTCCATTAAGGGTATAAAAATCGCATTATCAATCTTAATTTTATACTTGGAAAATTGGAATGGACCGAATATAAATAAAATTAAACACAAATAATATAGCTTGGAGCACACCACACTGTCAGCTGCTGCAAACTTTAGGCGTTGAAATCGAAATCAAAATCAAAATCGAAATCGAAATCGAAATCGAAATCGAAATCGAAATCGAAATCAAAATCGAAATCGAAATCCAATTTGAAATCGAAATCGAAATCGAAATCGAAATCGAAATCGAAATCGAAATCGAAATCGAAATCGAAATCGTAATCGAAATCGAAATCGAAATCGAAATTAAAATCAAAATCGAAATCGAAATTGAAATCGAAATCGAAATCGAAATCAAAATCAAAAGGTGTGTGTGCGATTCACACACGATAGAAGTGAAAACTTCAGTAAATCGACAAAAGAATGAAATGAATATATATAAGAAGGGTAGGATAATTACAAAGTTTATTTGTTTAATTTTAATAGATTTTATTTAATATATGTTACATAATTTATTGCTCAAGTTCCATATTTTCAGTTTCAAAAATTATTATTTACGACTGTAATAGTTTTAAAACGTTACATGTCGTAGATACTTACGCAGTCGAAGTTCGTATTAATACGAATAGGTAAAATATAACCGTCGACGTTACATGTCGTAGATTCTTACGCAGTCGAAGTTCGTATTAATACGAATAGTAGGATTAAACTATAAGCGCCGCCTACTTTATACTTTATACCTACTCGGCGTTCGACCGACATGCGACATGCAACATGCACTTAAAACGATCTAATAAAAGTTTCACTTTAAATATTCTCTCTTCAATAAAAAACCTTAAGAGGGAATAACAATGAATAATCAATGCCACGACAATTCTACGTTATATTTTTACTTATATACTAATTCTAACGCTTTAAAAAGTATTTAATTTTATGTTAACTATTGTAATATTTACTGACCTGGTACCTACCTATTGTTTGCTCTGTTTTTTAATTTTACGGTACCTTAATCTTTCTACGTGTAGTTTAAAGTAAATAGCCATTTTTAAATTAAAGTACCAAACAGTCTGGAAATATTTTTGAATTTAGCTTTATCTTAATTTATTTAACGTTATATCAAAATGATAAGGAGTCTTCAAAATTTTTGGCAGTATTTGTGAATCTAGCGCTACCTCAATCTACCTACCAATATTTTAAAATAGCAGTACCTACCTCATACTATTTGGTGACATTTTAGAATGGTACTTTAAACTGTCAAGGTATTCCTGAATCTAGCAATATCTTAATCTTTTTAACGGTATATCAAAATAAAAGTGAGTCCTCCTCTAACGGTATTTAAATCTTTCTATCGGTATTTTAAAATAGCAACATCATATACTATTTAAATAACTAGTTGGTCTAGCTACTTTAATCTATATATCTAGCGGTTCTTTATACTCTTTGCTGGTACTCTGATATTTTAGCGATACTTTAAACTGTCTAAAGGTATTTCTTAATCTAGCGATATCTCAATTTCCCTAACGCTCTAACAGGTCCTCATAATTTTTAGCACTATTTTAGAATCTAGTGGTATCTCATTATATTTGTATGTATGTGTAGTTACATTTTTCGGGTAATAAACTGCTTTTGTGTCTAGTATCATAAAAATGTTGCCTTTTATAGTATTTAAACAATTCTATATTATTATATACAAACAAATATGACTTATATATTATGTACAAACTTACTACCGTCATAATCTTCTTTTGCACAAAAATATTTCTACAACTTTCCCCTTGATTAATTTTATACAAATTTCTAAGATTTTTTTTTGTAAATTAAAATTCTATGTACATTAGAGGCGTTTCCCCAAAAGATTATTCCATATCTTATTCTAGAGTTAATATTATCAAAGTATGCAGAGGGTTTGTGTCTTTTTTATGTTCATAAGCAGGTCATTAGATCTAAAATATCCATTCAGAGACTTTACAACATCAAGCAGCAGATCTTTATTATTTTCAGAAAAAATAAGAGTGATGTCATAAGCATATAGGATCACGTAAGCTTCTATAACATTTGGTAGTTCATTGGTATACAAAATGTAGAATAATGGGCCTAAAATAGAACCTTGTGGGACTCTCTTGGTAACGTTTATTTTTTCGGAGTGGAGAAGGTTTCCCTTTTCACCAAACTCTACCACAGATTGTGTTCTATTGGCTAGATATGATCCCATAAGCCGAAAAACAACACCTCTTACTCCATACCGTTCCAGTTTCCTTAGCAAAATTTCGTGGTTAACAGAATCAAAGGTTTTTGAAAGGTCTATAAGCATGGCAAGTGTATTCTTATCATTATTTAGAGAGTTTAAAATTTTGGATAGGGCTTGGTAAATGGCATTTATAGTTGATCTGTTTTTTCTAAATCCATGTTGTTAATCCGTTAATATGTTATTGCATTCAATAAAAGATACAAGTCGAGTGTAAATTATTTTTTCAAAGATTTTGCTAATATTTGATAACAAAGAAACTGGGCAATAGTTTTTTTCATCAGATTTGCTTTCTTTTTTGTATGAAGCACTGACTTGAGCATGTTTTAAGCCATCTTGAAAACTGCCGTTTAGAAACATTAAGTTAATTATATGACTTAAAGGTTTTGAAATAACTTCTGCAGCCTCTTTTAAAATTAATATCGGAATTTCGTCTTCTCCTATTGATTTTTTATTTTTTAAACCTTTTATGCAACGTCGTGTCACTTCCTCCCTACTTGTTGGATAAAAAATACCTACTGTTCACATCTAGGTATAGTTTGTTTCTATTTTTATTACACCCATGCTGTCCGGGCAAGCATTAATAAAGTACTCATTCAATTTATTTACAATTGTTTTGGGATCACCATATTTTTCCGCAAAGTTTTGTAATACAGATGATTTGGTAGAGTTTTGAGAAATTTCTCTGACCAATGCCCAGGTGTCTTTTGATTTGTTTTCTGAATTTAAAATAAACTCCGAGTTTGCCATTTTTTGCTTTTAAAATAACCTGTTTTAAACTATTGTTATATTTATTAAACCCTTGGTTAGTTATTTTGCCTTGGATCTTTTTTTGAAATAATTTTCTTTTGTTTTTACAAGAAATTTTTATGCCTGTCGTTATCCAATTATTTCTTTGTTTCTTTAGTGTACATTCTTTCTGAGCAATTATGATATTTATTTGAGACTTTATTTTATTTTAAAACATAGAAAATGCAATGTTTACTACATAACATTTCAAAATGGGATCCCAATCAATATTCCTTATATCATTTGTAAAACAATGTACCTACTTTTTAGAAAATATCCATCCGCTTTTTAATAATTTTTGGCTGACTTTTTGTGTGACTGATGCATTCAATTCTGAAAAATTTATAAAGATATTATCAATCAGAGTTTTGGAATCTCTCTAGTTGGCGAGAATATTGACTGTACAAAATTATAACCCAGTAATAAATCAAGAAATGCACTATTGTGTTTAGTTTTTACCAGTAAATTAAGATGAAAATCCCCTGCAATGATTACTTTATGCCGCCTATAATTATCTCTAGTATGCTTTAAAATATTTTCTAGTTTTTGCATAAATACTTCAAAGCATCCTAACCCTCTTCTATATATACAAATCGCTAACACCTTACAACTAGATACACCCACATACTCAATGTTACCTTCAACACTTCTTTCAGCAATCCAATTGACACTTTCCCATTGCAGTTCTAAATGTCCTAAAATTCACACTCCTCCATGTTGCATATCCCTTCTGGAATATAAGGATATTAATTTGTAGTTATTGATGTTTACACATTTATCCTCTTCTGGTCTTATCCAATGTTCTGAGAAACAGAGTAAATCAGTTTTGGTCTGCATTCCGTCCAGAAACACCTCTTATTTTTTAAGCAATGGATATTATGGTGTAGCATCATTATTTGCTTGTTTTTATGATCTTCGTTAGGTCCCAGCTTTGACGGCGATGGTTGCTATTGGGCGGATTCTAAGTAACAAATTTTAATTTTTTCCTTATTTGACATATAAGTATATATTGGACAGTTTGTGTCAAACACGGAGTGCCCAAATCCATATTCTTTTTACACTTAACATTTGTTAATTTACAATTTATAGATTTCCTGAAAATACTCTGACATTCGTTTGTCTGATGTTCTTTGCTAGAACATTTTCCACAAGCACTTTCTTTTATACAATTACTTGCTGTATGTTTATAGCCATGACATCTCATGACACCCACATATTCAAATAAACGGCATGATCTCGCATCGATGTACAGTCTTCCATTCCCTATACCTCCTAAATGTTTGTGCATCACATTCTATTATTGCCATATAAAACTTTACCATCTTTTTGAAGACAAGTACTTTTAATTCGGTATTAGAGAATATATGGCTATTTTGTTGCTTCAGCCTAATTATAAGCTCTTCTTCCGAGTATAGAGTACTAATATTGACAATTTTAATGCATGGATTCCTTTTGATAGGAATTGATTCAGAATAACCATTTCCCAATTTTTGATCCAGGTTTTTCTTTAACTTACTTGCATCGTTCTCATCGCGACATTTTGTTACTATTGCACCATGTTTGGCATCCATGATTTTTTTAATACCTATTCCTAGGCGTGCTGGATCCATATGCTCATTCAGTTTCTCTTTCGTAACCTTATGATCATGCGCAGTTGATGGTTTTACGATCACTATGCCCTCGCTCAATATTGTAGCCGCGTAACTTTTTCTTGCTCCACTTCGCTTTTTCTCTTGGAAAGTAAGTTTTGATTAATTTCTGATTTTATTTGCTCTATGGCCTTCAAGCAAATATCAGATTTTTATTCTGCAGCTTTAGAACCCATTTTTATACTCTCAATATTAGGTATAATTTTTAAATTCTGTCTGACAATACTAAGGCAGTCATTACAGAACCATAACAAATTTGGTACATCGCAAACGGATTTGGCCACTGCATCCTTTAATTTTATACACATATTGTGGAAGCTTCTGTTACAAAATCCACATTCTGTCAATTTACTATTCACAACAAAATTATCCTGACACACCGAACACTCCGAGACTGGAAACTGCGACATTGTTCCCGACGTGGCAACTATAGGAACAATAACCACTACCATAAAATACTAACTGGTCTTTATCACCTTATCTTAACACAAAAAATTAATTATTAAAATTTGTTGACTAAAACAGCACTTTTGGAAGCAAAATAATGATTTTTACACTTAGATAACACTAGAATCAAATCCCTTTCGTCATCAACTTTCCAATGGTACTAAATTTGAAATTTTTAGTTAACTATTTTCACAATTTAAAGAGCATTTATCATTCAACAATACTAAACAAAACACCTTTAGTTCCATCCCAAGGTTGCGCTCAAATTAACATATATAATAAAAACAAAGATGTATTATTGCATTTCTGTTCGCAATTTTGTCTATAATTTTGAAGTATCAGTTTTGCAGAGTAAATATTAAAAAAAAACAAAAAAATTCACGGATATATCTTTTTACATAAATCGTGAGTAAAACAATAGTGAATATATTTGGATTTGAAAGATACACTAAGGGTTGTAAAATAAAATAGAGCTAGAAAATATACTTTACTACAAATAACAACGAGACAAATAATTTCACATATAATTTAAACCTATATCAGTTACAAAGTACACAAAAAAGACATTTTTTAAAGCGAACTTACTTGGGGACCAATTGGCTATGTAATACTTTACAATCATTTGAAAGTAACATCATGACTCCCCATGGACATTCCCTAAGAACATTGGCTCCCCGCCAGCGGTATTTGGCGCGTCACTGACTCGGCAGCAGAAACTACGTAAATGACTCTGACATTGTTATAAAAAACGTAAAAAACAAAGTATATTGGCCACATAGACCACATAGAAAGCCCTAAACATAGGTAAAAATCGAATTCCTAGTCGATTTTTGCATCAAAATTTATTTCACGAAAATAAACGTAGTTATTCAGGATAAAGTAGATGTTTTATACAACACTAGTATGTTGGACGATTATTTAAAACTCATTTTGATTTTCTACGCTAGAAGAATTTAGATTAAGAGAATACTAAACAATACACCATTTCGAAAAGATTTCATTAATTTTAATCATTTCTGTCACAATCCAGCTTATTTTATTTATTTAAACTATCCAAATAAATTTTTCACTCTAGCTCAGCGTCGTAGTTCGATCTCAATAGAGATTTTGTTTTCCATGTTTTCTAAAATCAAGAAAAATAGCGTCAGGTACAAACTGTAAAAATCAAACCTAGTATGTCCTTGTTTATTTTTTTTATAATGAAAAACATATCAACGCCAATAATTGTTAATTCTTAATAAATGTCTTATCTTTTATAACAGGTAACACCTTTTTACAAAAGTTTTAGATATTCAGAAAGAGATTATAGTTGATCCAAATAAAATATTATCAGTTTTATTGGTTGATTTTTGACCTTCTCGACTTTTCTGGACTAGCCTTTGTATCAGGTAGGTTATTATCTGACGAAATACTTGTGGAGGATTGGAATAAACGATGTAACTTCTTAGACTTTCTAATATTGCTTATTGTATTGTCGCCAAATATATTTTTATTTATTTTCTGTATTTTTCCACCTACTTTACCACAAATATAAACTAATCAAAAATAGCAAAATAGAATCAGCTAACATAAGTAAGAGTCAAAAAAGTAGTAGATCACTATTGCTGCTCGGATTGTAGGAGGAGAGCGGGTCGTGGATTTAAATTGATAAGTTATAATGTTAAAGTTAAGTTTAATTAAGGGAAATAATGTAGTAAAATTAACAAAATAAATAAAAATATAACATATTTTTATCCATTGCTCCACGCCACCTTATTTCTGTAGAAACCAAAAAGAAGTGAAATTAAGTAAATATCTATTTGGTTACAAATAATTTAAATAATGGTTATTACACATTTTTCTTATGTTTGTTCAATACCACAGAAATTTGGTTGTTAAATTCTAATGAACAATGCTCACGCTATCTATAGTGAAAACATAATTTAACTAAAAATTGGTAGAGGAAATGAATACATGAATAGCAGTACAGACAAAACTTAGCAGTTATATTGACTTATAAAATAAATGTGTAAAGTAAATAAAGCTGGTTTTTCAACTGAGAAGACTCTTCTTGAATATACTGAAGTAATATTGTAAGATTTACATAGTAGCTATTTCGAAGAATATTGAATAAAAAACCTAGAATAATATTTACTTAAATTCTTTTATTATAAGTTAAGAATGGGGACTTTTTTAATAACAAATAATCTAAAGTTAACAAATTAATGTATTACACATAATAATAGAAAAGGTCTAATATTTAAGACAGAAAATATCTTTAACGTTTTTTATAAATATCTCAAAAATCGTCCATACTTTTGCTCCCATTTCTTTCAGTTTTATAATATTTTCTTTTATAGCCTGAGACATCTTTAATTATTGTTTTTCACAAATTTTGTTTGTGAATATTTTTTTATCGCTTAAACTTTAATTTAATACTGTTATTTTCTTTTTATCTTGCTTTTAAAGATATGTGTAATCAATTCTTTTGACTCGTTACAAAACGTTAAGTGTCTACTTGATTTGATATCTACTTTTAATTTTTTTCTAATTTATTTAGAGCTTTTCATTTTTTCGGTTACCTTACTGGTTTTAAATATTTTATAATCACCTCGTAAAAAGCACTTCTTTTTTTTGTAGTTGCCTCTCGTTTTCCGTTTATAAGTTTTTGGTTTTCAAGGAAGCTGTATCCTTTATAACAGACTAGCTGAACCGGCAAACTTCGTTTCACTTGACAATTATATTTTTTTTCAATTTTCGTTTTTTCTAATTTTTTTGATCTTTTTGTTTTTCGATTGATATCCATGATTTTATTACTGTTTTTGTCGATTTTATTATATTTTTTTTGTCTATTTACAGGTTTTTAGTTCTTTTGTATGTTGTGATTTTTACACTTTTTTTATTCCTTTTTCGTTGAAAGTGATGACAAAAATAATTTTGTTTACAATTAAATACTCTTAATCAACAACACATTTATTCGGATAAAGATTAATATTATTACGTTAATACAACTCTTAACAAATAATGCATTAATTTCGACCAAATTTGATTACCATAAAAACGGTTCTAGTGAGTTTATCTTAAGATAGACACATACTATCGCGGACATTTTTTAAAATCATTTCAAAAGGAATAATTCTTTCATACATATATTTTTGGTATCTTGAACCGTTTTCGTAGCGCACGCAATGGAAGCCCTCAAGGATCAATAATTTTCCCTGTTTTTGTCACATTTTCCATTGCTTCTTCGCTCCTAATAGTTGCATCGTGATGTTATATAGCCTAAAGCCTTCCTCGATAAATGGTCTATTCAACACAAAAGGAATTTTTTAATTCGTACCAGTAGTTACTGAGATTAGCGCGTTCAAACAAACAAACAAACTCTTCAGCTTTATAATATTAGTATAGATATAGATTCTACGGAGTAATCTTGGTTTATTAGAATTCCTTCCACAAACAAACTTCTTGTTTTATGTCTATGTATGTTAGTGCCAAAAACCTTAAAGTATTTTAATCGTTTTTACTTATTTTAAAGAATTTTATTATCCTGTTCTTCATAGTGTTTTGTTAATCTGTTTTTTTTCCTATTTTTATAATTTATACATTTTAAAAATTGTACAAATGTTTATGCTTAGTTTTTTTTTAAATCGGCATTTCTTTTTATTGTCTTTTCATTATATGTTTAAGTATTTCCTACGTGTTTTAGATATTTATGTCGTTGGCGAACTAGTACTCTGCAGTTACAGATAAATAATATGTTCAACCGTTTCATCTGCATACTCACAAAATCTGCATGTTTCATTGTCTATTTTGCATAAATTTAAATGTGAACTATGGAGTAAATATAAATGAAAAATTTAGACAATTAGAAAACTTAAATTCAAAATTAGCAAGGACTTTAAACAGTATAAACAGTTCTAACAAAGAATTAACCAATTCGGAAATTTCAGTTTTGTGAAAAGGTTTAAATTTTTTAATAACTCATAAAAAAATTTCAAAATTAGATTTCATTACATCTATAGAGGAAAGAAACAGCACAAAAATTACCATTAGATGAAGGAAATGGGTATAGAATTATGCAAAATTGAATTAGAAAAAGATATATTTTTTTTTTTTTTTTAAAGAGGGCCAGGCTTAGAGGTAGTCCATGGGATTGCATCGCAGCTAGTACAGCTTATTGTGCACCCTCATTCACAGGTCCTCATTCTTCGTCAAATCCCAGGTTCTTAATGAACCAAGAGATTCTTTTGACTATGGTTTCCCGTTCTTCCCTTTGATCTCCAG
Organism: Altica lythri; assembly: GCA_964028335.1. Taxonomy (NCBI): domain Eukaryota; kingdom Metazoa; phylum Arthropoda; class Insecta; order Coleoptera; family Chrysomelidae; genus Altica; species Altica lythri. Next base: position 7,741,080 of record OZ034805.1, on the reverse strand, counting down.
TCGGTAGGCCAAGGGATCTCACACGCAGACCTTGCAGGGCTGGGCACATAAATATCACGTGGAAGGCTGTTTCCTCCTCCTCACCGCATTTCCTACATAGGAGGTTTTCAACTTGAATTCCCATCTTATGTAGGTGTCCGCGAAATACCCAGTGGCCGCTGATGAAGCCAACCACTTTCCGCAGGGTTTTTCTCCTCAGCCCAAGGGCATCTGCCGCTATAGCACCAGTGCCTGTTGGCTTCTTCGAGCCATCCGTATACCAAGTGAACCCCCTTTTCATATATTCAGGTTCACCTTTCTCCCAGGCAGCCCTGTCAATAATATTGACATTGTATGGCTTTTCTAGATCTGTGATCTTCACCATCCTGTCTGGTAGCATTTCCAAGGTGTCCATCTGTACAGTGTCCACAATCCCTGTATGCCCACTGGCGGCGTTATACTTCCAGTTGCCACTGCAACCCATTCTGTAGGCTGCCATCCTTGCCTCCCCTTTCACAATAATGTCGAGAGGTGGGAAGTTTAGCACTACTTCCAGGGTTGCAGTTGGAGTACCTCTCATGGCTCCTGTAATGCCAAGACACGCTACTCGCTGGATCTTTTGTAGTCTCTTTACAGCGGTAGTTTGCATCACCTTGGTCCACCAGACTATCGAGCCATACACCATCATCGGTCTTGCAACCCTAGTGTATAGCCAGTTAGTCATTTGTGGGCTCAGACCCCATGTCTTCCCAACGGCCCGTCTCATCATCATAAGTGTGGTCTGAGAGCGTTGCGTTATATGTGCCAAATGGCTGTTCCAGGTGAGCTTATCGTCTAGTCTTATTCCTAGGTACTTGAACTCTCTCTTAACCTGGATCTGGTTACCGAAGAGAGTTGGTACCCTAGCGATATCAACATTTCTCTTCCTTGTAAATGGTACCATTACAGTCTTCATTGGATTGACCCTCAGACCCTCCTGGTTACACCACCTTTCCACTATGAACAATGCCCTCTGCATGAGTTCTAGGCATGTGTTCATAAATTTTCCTCTTATTAGGACAACAATGTCGTCAGCATATCCTTGAGCGTACATTCCCTGTGCATTGAGCTCAGAAAGGAGGTAGTCAACCACTAGATTCCACAGATTCGGTGACAGGACGCCACCCTGTGGACACCCCCTTTGTGCCTTCACCTCCTTTACCGTTCTACACAGAGATGCTTGCGCTCTCCTACTTTCGAGCATGTTGCCTATCCACCTCACCACAGTGTTTTCCACATTCCTTGATACCAGCTTTGACACAATAGAGCGAGTACTAGTGTTGTCGAAAGCTCCTTCTATATCAAGAAAAGCGACCAACGCTATTTCCCTATTTGAGATAGCATCTTCAATCTTGCAAACCAGCGCATGCAAGGCTGTTTCGCATGACTTTCCTTTCTGATAGGCATGTTGGTTCGGATGCAAAGGACGGCTTAAAAGGACCCTGTCCTTTATATGTCTATCCACTAATTTCTCCATGGTCTTCAGGAGAAACGATGTAAGGCTAATGGGTCTAAAAGCCTTGGGCACAGCATATGTGTCCCTTCCAGGCTTCGGTATGAATACCACCCTAGAGGTCCTCCATGCTGTTGGTATTACTCCACTGGCTAAGCTGGTCCTGAACAGACTCACCAAGCGGAGTATCAACTGGTCCCCACCTTCCTGCAGGAACACAGGATAGATGCCATCGGTACCAGGAGTTTTAAATGGTTGAAATGCCCTAAGAGCCCATTTAATGCCCGTAAAGGTGATCACAGCCTTAGCGCAATCCCAGTCCTCCTTTATCGTCCGCATCCTAGTCCCTCTCTCCACATCATTTTGGACTGTGTTCTGCGGTTGTACGGACCCTGGGAAGTGAGCGCTTAAAAGGCACTCTAGCGTTTCTTCTGGGCCGTCCGTATATGTACCATCCTCTTTAAGCATTGTGCCTAAAGGATTGGTTTGACCTCGAGCTAGGACTCGATGGAGCTTTGCACATTCATGAACACTTTCAATGTTCTGACAGAATTCTCTCCATGACTCTCTCTTAGCTCTCCTTATTGTTTTGTTATATACAGTGAGCACCCTTGAGTAGTTGTCCCAGTTTCCTGTACGCTTTGCAGCATTATACAGTCTGCGAACTTTCCTCCTCAGGGCTTCTAAACCACTGTTCCACCAGCAGGCTTGCCTGCGTGTGTTCTTCACAGTCTCTGGGCAGGTTTCATGGTACGAGCTTAATATGGCCTCGTTCAGAGAATTCGCCATACCCTCCACTCCGTGCCCTTTTATGTCTTTTAGTTGGTTTAGTCTGTCCCCTAGCACCTCCCGGTACTGGTTCCAGTCTGTCCTTCTTACGTTCCTATAGGTCTCTTTTGTACAGATCGAGCCTATAGTAAATTCAATGTAACTGTGATCCGACGCCGAATGGTCATCGGATACCTTCCAGTTTGCAACTTTTGTCGCCGCATAATTGCTAGCCAAAGTTACGTCCAAAACCTCTTCCCTTAGTGCTACCCCTCTCCTCTGCCTAAAGGTTGGTTTGGAGCCCTTGTTCAATATAACTAAATTAGATTCAGCTATGAAGCTTAACAAGCACTCACCTCTTTCGTTGATGTCACTGCTTCCCCAGGCCTTGTGGTGGGCGTTGGCGTCGCAGCCTAACAACAGGTGTCTCCTTTCCCTGACTCCGTATTCAATCACCATCCTCATTTCTCTGGTCGGTGGGGGTTCCCGGGAGTCATACGGCAGGTATACGGAAGCAAGTAGGATTCTGACGTAACCGTCACCTATCTGCCCGTATATCTCTGCAACGGCACAGTCCCTAGAACAGAGATTAGTGATTTTCAGTGTCTTAATATCTCTACTGACATATATGCAAGCTTTAGGTTTGTCACTGTCAGTATCGTATATTAACTCACCTTGCGCGGTGCTCATCCCCATGATTCTGCCTCCTGCGGTCCATGGCTCCTGAATCAGAGCCACGCCTATGCGGTCGGCCAGGATCTTCTGGCAGAGCGTAGCCGTAGCCGCTCTGCTGTGTTGGAGGTTGATCTGGAGCACCTCAACCATCCTCTACTTAGGGGGATCTTTACTACCATGCAGCCTGAAGGTGACCCTCTCGCAGCCCAGGAATGGGCGCATCGCAAGAGACTTCAGCTTCTGCAGGGAGTTTTCATCAATTATGATGACCAGGAATTGGCCGTCAGGGTTTGAGTTTCCCCCAACGACCGCCCAGTTGTCTGTGTCAAGGCCGTTCTGCAGCTTAAGTCCCAGCATCGCGTCCTTCTTGGTTGTTGCCCCCGTTGAGGTGGGAACAAATGTTGTAACCTTTACAGCCTTCACAAGGTTTCTGGCTGGGGCAAGCTGGAGCGTTATTCCCCCGAAGGGACTTAGCTCCTGGACTTGCTTCTTCAGCCAATCCTTTGTGGCTGCGTTGGCACAACCAACCACCAAGGCTCCGCCTTCAAGATGGCAGCTGCTTATCCTGACGTCTTTGCCACGAATGGCACGCCTGGACAGCTCCCCCTTGATTTTGTTGGCTTCTGCCTCAGTTAACTTCATGTCCAGGTGTTCAGATCTGGCAATGGCCATCTTCTCCACGAACAGTTTCTCCGAATAGGTGGGTGCCGGTGCTCTCTGTGAAACACTCGACCCCTCTCCCTCATTCGCTTTTGTTTTTTTCTTTTCGCCCCCGGCATCCTCAGGTGTCAAGTGCCCTCGCCCCCTCTTCTCACCTTGCTTCCTGGAAGCTCCAGTAGAGTCGGCTTTGGGAGTGCTGCCCTCACCCTGCTTTTTCTCAGCACCCTGGTTCCCGGAGGAACCGGCTTCGCTGGGAGCAGGGTTTGGGTGCTTAGCAGCCCACGTCAGCCTCCTCTCCTTTCTGGATAGCACCTTTTCGCCCTTGGCTAAGGCCTCCGCTATCCTCTGTCTTCGCATCTCACCCCTGGAAAGTCGTTTTTTCGGTTCCTTTCCGGTTTCTGTGAGTTTGCCGTCATCATCAGATTTAAGTAGACTCTCCTCCTCCATTGGGGACAGATCATCTACATTCAATTTAGCAATAGGAATGCTCTCGACCTGTCGGTCACATTCTTCTTGCGTGTCAACAGTAGTTTGGTTGGTTTTTATTTTTTCCACAACTTCCATAATGTTCCCACGAGTACCGGGTAACTAAAGGTCCACCTCCCCAGTGACCCGTTTGGAGAGGTAAGGGGTAAATACGACTGGTTTCCCCCAGGTTCCCAGAAGGCTCCGTTAATGACACTGAATATTAGGCCCCCAGTGCCACGAGACTCTCAGCACGGATCGCTTAACACCTTCGTCTGGGGCCCGCAGTATCTAGGCAACTGACCTTCGTGACAGGTGCCCAGACATCCAGCATGGGCCTCCAAGTTCAGGCGAACCTGAACCGGTTTTGCCCGTGCCGGTACTGGTAGTGCTGCTGCCCACTACCAGGTGTAATTATTAGCCGTAAGATGAGGGAGGGACATCGGGCCCTCTCCCAGCTTGCCGTTGCCCGGGGTGTGCCACTGGGAGGCTATTACACCAGGGTCCTGCCGATTCGGGGGATGAATACAGAAGCCTAGTAGCGGTCAGCCACTCAAGCTTCTGCATCCATCCCACCTTCACTGCACCACCCCGCCACCCCAGAAAAAGATATTAAAATAAAACAAAATCATCATATGAATTTAAGGCTCTAAATTCTTTAAAAAAAAATCTGATGAAATAAAACTTTTACCAGCAGATAAAGAAATGGTACAGTTCTCTTAAATACAAATGATTATGAGATGAAATTAGAGAATTTACTGGAAGACCCAACGTATATCAAAATTAATAACGACATAACAAAATCTTTAAAAAATAAAAAATAAATATGAAAATCTCTTTATAAACATAAAAACAAATTGAATGATAAACCGCCTCATTTTTATGGTTTACCTAAAATTCATAAAGAAGGAATACCACTCTGTCCAATTGTTAGTTCAATCAATTCTCCTTTCAGTAAATTATCAAAATTTTTACTTAATATCATTAATTCTTTATCTAATAACACTGACTCATTCATTAAGAACAATAAACATTTTTTAGAAAAATTATCAAATATTAGTATAAATAAAAACATCTTGTGGTAAGTTTTGATGTTGTAAGCATTTTTACAAACGTACATGTTGATAAAACGTTACAAATAGTTAAACAATTATTAGAAAATGATAATAACTTAAATCAAAGAACAAATTTATGCGTAGATACCATTATGGAATTGTTAACTATGTGTATCGAATCAACTTAATTTCAATATAAAGATAATTTTTATAAACAAGAAACAGGAATGGCAATGGGAAGTTGTCTTTCTCCAATATTAAGTAATATTTATATGGAATTTTTTAAAAAGAATTTTATTGAAACATCATATTTTAAACCAAAAATTTGGTGGAGATATGTAGATGATGTTTTTGCAATTTGGCCTTACAATCTTAATTTATTAGACAGATTGCTTGAAAATATTAACAATAAAGTACCTTCTCTTAAATTTACTATTGAAATTAAAAAAGATTACCATTTCTTGATATATTAATTACGAAGGAAACCATTATTTAATTAATACTAAAATTTTTCGTAAAAAAATACATACTAACAGATATTTGAATTTTAATTCCAATCACAGTATGACGGTTAAAAAAGGAATTATAAAAAGTTTATATGATAGAGCTAAAATAGTATGTTCAAATATTGCTTCTTTTAAAGACGAAAAAGAAACAATTAAAACAGTTTTAATAAATAATGGGTATCCTGAAAAATTAATTAAATCAACTTTCAATAAAAATGGAAAACCCTCAGAGATTGGATAACCAAATTGACCATACACAAAATTTAAAAACAAAAATTCCATATATAAAAGGTATTTCTAAAAAAATTTAAAAAATTGGTAATGCTTTTAATATAAGAACAATTTTTTAAACGAATAATACAATTAGATCACTTTTATTCAAAACAAAACCAATTAATTTAGATCAAAAAACAAAAAATTGTGTATATAGTATACCAAGTGATTGTGGCAAAGTCTACATTGGGGAATCAGGAAGACATCTTGAAGTTCGCCTCAATGAACACAAAAATTATCTAAATAAAGGAGATATAGATAAATCTAAGATTTGTGAACATGCTGTGAATTTTCTGAATCACGAAATAAAATGGAATGACACAAAAATTTTAGGCAAAGAAGAAAATTCTACAAAAAAAAAAAATTAAAAGAAACAGCACACATTTTATGAAATTCAAATGAATGTATTTCAAATTTTACTTTGGATTTATCTAGATCTTGGCTAACAACCTTAAAAAAAGAATGAGTGGATAATCTATAGGGTAATTCCGGGAGACATGGACCGCCGCCTGAGATGGACCATTCGTGTAATTTCGACGGTAATCGTTAGGGAGTGTTGGTTTACATGTCTACGCGAGTCAAAATACGTTTCAGTTATGCTCGAACAGTTGCAAGTGTAGGGTGCATTTAAAGCGGTTGCAAAATAGTTTTTTCGATTTTTACACGTGTTATAATTTTTGAATCTGATACTAGGGAAGCGATTTTGGCTAAATGTAAGTATTTCTTTAAAAGTTTTTGTTCAATATATAATGTTTGGTGTCCCTTTTTACTAGTATAAGTAGTGTGAGCGTTGACATGTAACTAAATTGTAGGTTATTGGGTGGTCCATCTATCCCCGAAATTTGGGATAGATGGACCAAACACACACGAACCGCTATTTTTTTAATTTTTTCAGAATGCCGACTAGATACCAAAGGAAACTAAGTGCCAGAAGGGCATTATGGTCAGAAAATGACCTAAATAATGCTATAACGGCAATTAATTCAGGAAAGATGGGCGTAAACGCTGCCGCCAGGCACTTCAATGTTCCAAAGGCCACTTTACTTAGGCGACGTAAGTCTGGAAATTTGAAAAAAACCGGATCGTTAGGCCCTTCATCGACTCTAGGAGATGCAACTGAGGCAAAATTAGTAGCCCACATAAAAAACTTCAAAAGTTTGGATTTGCTCCAACACGATTTAATGTACGTCAGATGGCTTTTGCTCTTGCCGATCAATTAAAAATCAAGCATCGTTTTGACACGTCTGCCAAATTAGCGGGCTATGATTGGCTTAACCTCTTCTTAAATCGTCATCCTGATCTCAGCGTTAGAGTAGCTGAAGGGGTGTCAGTAAACCGTCAAACTGCTTTGTGTCACGAAACCGTGGATAACTACTTTCAATTGTTAGGAAGTATTCTTGAAGAATATCAGCTCTTTAATAAACCAGGCAATATTTTTAATGTTGATGAAACAGGCCTCCAGCTAAACAATAAACCGGGACAGGTTATAGCTGCTAAGGGTAGCAAAGCAGTAACAGCAATAACATCAGGAGAGAGAGGCGAAACAATAAGTGTAATAGCCTGTTGCAATGGTGAAGGAACCTTTCTCCCACCATACTGCATTTTTAAAGGGAAAAACCTAAAAGAAGAATTTTCTTCAGGGATGCCACCAGGTTCAGTTGTCCGCATGTCTCAAAAGTCAGCCTACGTCAATACAGAAATATTTTTCCACTGGTTAAAGGAGCATTTTATGCCTAAAAAACCATCGGGCAAAGTGCTCTTAATTTTAGACGGTCACACGTCTCATTGCAACAATTGTGAGAGGCTGGAATTCGCCGAAGGAAATGGTATCATTATGCTGTGTCTTCCGCCACATACAACACACTATCTACAGCCTCTTGATAGGGCTGCATTCAAGTCTTTAAAATCACATTATAATGCAGCTTGTAACAATTTTTTGAAAACAAACCCCAGCAGAAAAATTGGGCGGCTCCAATTTGGTCAATTGTTGGCGGAATCATGGTCAAACGCAGCTGTAGCTAAGAACGCAATATCCGGTTTTAGGGCTACCGGAATTATACCTTTTTTCACGGAAGGCTATACCGGATTATGCTTTTATATCAGAGGAGAATAATTCAGTAACCCAAGCCAGTGAAAATGAGGTCTGTTATTTCAATGGTTCACCTTTAATTATTATTAATGCCATTCTATCTTGCTATTTGTAGGTAGTGACAAATAAAAATCAAGGACGTACATCTAATGTTACACCTCCCCAACAACTTGCCACTGAGACTAAAAATACACACCGTAATCAAAAGGTAACCGGTAGGTATTTAGTGTCTATAAAATTGTTCCCTAGTGTTAAAGGCTTTATTATAAGGTCTTAATGTCTCAGATATTATTTTCATCTTATTCAATGTTACAGATTATCCCGACTGTCAAGGGAAAGGTTGTACAACCTCCTGCATCAATTGACGATGCTCAACCCGGGTGTTCTTTTTGGGAACCAGCTGAATCAGATCCAAAAACCCTACGAAGTGTTACCCACTCATCTCCGAATGGTTCAAAACAACAAGGCGACGGCGAAGACATAACTCCTGGAAAGTTCTTAGATATGATTAGTCCAATCTCGAAAAAAACCGAAGTCGTAGGTAATGTCAAGAAACGAGGTCGTGCAATCGCTCAAGTCCTTACATCACCTGAACATATTGAATTAAGAAAAACCCAAAAAAGTAAAGTGCCTAGAAAGAAGAGCAAATTAGATCAGAAACTAACTACGAAATCAACAAAAAGTGCAAAGCTTAGACCAAGTAAGAAAAGAGAACCGTTTTCATTAAGCAGTACTTCTGAGTCAGATGGTAATATCTCTTTACACGATGAGAGCGATACCCTTGAAGATTGGGAAGAAAATAACTGCGCTGGTTGTGGTGAACACTACAATAAAAAAAAAAAAACGATGACTGGGTACAATGCATTGTATGCGCTCGATGGCTGCACGAGTCATGTCTAAAATATGAAAATATGTGTGATCGGTGTGGAAAAAAGGCTGTTACTGCTTGCTAATATATTATCAATCTATATTTTGTAATAATATTTTATTTAAGAATGTTGTTTTTCATATTTTATAATGCGGTTCATCTCACCCCATGTGGTCCATCTGTCCCATATATGGTGGTTCAACTAAACCTCATCCTCAGGGATAGATGGACCACATGGTATTTTTTAATATATTTTTTTATAAAAAAAACCTTAAAAGTAAATGTGTTTAAGTTCCTGTTTGTTATTAGAATAAGTTATTTCAGTTGTTATAGTTTTTTTTTGTGTCAATAAAGATGTTTTTCTGCCAGATATGGCCAAAATTATAAAGGTGGTCCATCTTCCCCGGAACTACCCTATATCTATAGTAACCAAAAAACTATTAAACAATTTAAAATACAAACTTGCATAAAGAAGTATATAGTAAAAATTTTATCTTTGGAAACGACAACAGATCTGGTTGTCGAAAGCTAAGATACATTTTTTAAAAAATTATTTTTAGTGGAGTTCCTGGAGCATTTAAAACGTTAAAACCTCGGATTAGAGTTATAGTGAATAAATTTATATAATCGACGTGGGGTTTTGTTTTTTATAGTATAAATTACAATGTTTACCCAAAATTTTTTTGTGCTTTCAATTTTTTCATTGTTTAAACAAATTATTATGCAAAATTAATTTTTGAGCATATAATTTTACTTTAAATAGTAATTTTTTTTCATTTATCTGTTAAATTTCACCTAAATAGACATGGAGGAATATCTTTCAAAAATACCTGTGTATAAAAATAGCAGTAGCGATTTCAAACAGGTAATAAAACTTGGAGGGGAGAGCAAAGCGGCAGCTGCTATGTAGCGCCTATCCGAGCGCGAGCGCCTAGATGAGAAATCCTTCAGAATTTTTTTTCAACTCCGTTGGGTCCATTTGATACTGTAATTCTTTCATATTTTGTAGATAAATTTGTAAAGCCTTCACATAGGAAAAATGCCCTGATGCATGAAATATTGGAATCATTAGCTCAATACTATATAAATGTAAATTTCTATTTCCCATACAATCCGCAGCAATGAAGTCCTTCAATATACTAACCATTCGAAAATAAGTAATCCATAGTTTTGACGCTTTATTTTTATTTTTAAGCTTCAGTAACTTATTTTTTAAAAATTTAGTAAGCGTTTGAAATCCATGGTATTAAGAGATGTTTGATATATTTACTCTTACACAGAAAAAGAAACACATATAGGTAGTCCTCCTATCAAAAACATCAATTCTTTTATTTTGCTCTTATTTCTTTGGAATCTACCTTTTGCTATCAAATATTTTATAGTTCTATATAATTTTCTTCAGTAATATTATTATAAGTATATTGTGTTTTTATTGATAATTATTAAATATATAATTTTGTGCGTTAGATAAGGAGTTGAATTATTACTTAAAAAATAGCACACTAATTCCATTCAATTTTGTTAGCTGAAAAAATATTCAGCTTTTCTTTTCCTTCTACTCTTTTACTCCTTTCAAGTTTTTGCCAAAAGATTCTAGACTGTAATTATTGTTGTACTAGAATTCTGGTTGATAAGAAAAATTATTGTAATGTATAATTTAATTTTCAGATGGATACTTCACCCCACTGGCAACTGATAAGTGATAGTGCCAAAGATTTAGTGCAACAAATGTTAATTTTAGATCCTAAACAAAGAATAACAATTCAAGAAGTTTTAAATCATAAATGGTTACGGGTAAGTTTGTTTAAATATATATGATTATTTAAAGAGCAATAACAATTCTAGGGATGTTTTAATTGGAAGATTATATGAAATTATATTGAAGGATTTTGTAATATTTTAAGATAAATTTTAATTAAAAACAATATAAAACTAAACAGTTTTAACTTAGGTTTCTTAACTTTGGCAAAGTCGGAAATGGATCTTCATTTAATTCCATATTAAATTATGTTTATTGATTTTCTTAAGTTGAACTAATTTTTCTTTCTTTTTAATACATTTACATCATTTGTCTATCTTTCTATTTCTGACTTGTATTATTTGTTAACTTAATTGCTTTCAACAAGATTAAAATGCTGTCAAGAAATTTTGCATTTTGTACTTGTTCTGTAGAAAATTAATTATACAATGGACTTGAACATAACGTTAAAAATAAATGTTTTTATTATATTTAAATCAAATGTATGAAAATGGGGCTTAATTTTTTAGGATCGCGATAAGGGATTGAGAATTCACCTCAATGATACTGTAGAGGAATTGAAAAAGTATAATAGCCGTAGGAAATTGAAAACTTTCGTTCTTAGCGCTGTCAATTCTAGTAAATGGTATCCTTACGATGATACTAACGCTGATTCCTTTTCCGATTTTGGTGATGATGAAGTGTCTTCCTGTGGTAAGTAGAAAACATATATTTATTTCCGTTTGTTAATTTACAACCAATTGGGTTTATTGGCCAACAGCTATGAACGTAAAACTGTCAAATTGTGTTTAGAATCGTAATTTAAGTCACTCTCAATCAATAAATATCTGCAAAAGAAATTGTTTATGCTCTTAAAATAAAAGTTCATTCTTGACCGTATTAGCAGTGCGTTTTTATTTTGCAACCAACAATCGTGTTTAGTCCCATATCGCCTCTAGATCTCGTTACGACTGTATCCCCTATTTCGTTGCTACATTCCGTTTCATCTCTATGTTCTCGTCTCGCTTCGAACATTTCTTATCGCCTTTACTGCCATCGCAGTTGGAAGTTCATCTTTTTTTTTTAAATTTTTACCTATTATATAATACAGTTTCTTTTTGGATCAATTTGTCATCATAAATAATACACTTTATAAAGGTTTTTTCAAAAAATTCACCATATAAATGCATTCCTTTTATATTTTTTCTACATCAAGTACCTACTACTAGTCTAGTCGAGAAAATGATTTCCTGCGAAAAATAATTACCAGTCTCTTAAAAATATGGGTGATAGCTCAAACGATTTAGAATAGTATTAAGAGAAAGACCATTTTTCGATGTTTTTCCGGAGATAAAAATTACAATTGTTATTAACAAAAAACTGAAAAAATATGCCCTTTGGTTTTTATTAATATCTTAAAAAGTATAAGTGATAGCTGTTATATTATAAACGTTTCTGAAAGAGCAGGAAATTTCAGCTAGGATGTTCTGGATTTCCGGAATTGTAGCACCAATATTTATAATTTTAATTTAACGTTGAAAATCGGCTTCCGCGCGGCCATTTTGGCATGCGCGCGTCGCCTCTGTAAAGACCGCAACTTTTCAATAATTTTTTAATACAACTAAATAATAATTTAAAAATTAAAAAAAATTCAGGTGACATCTAAACACTTCAAAGAAAATGGTCGAGCGGGCTAGTTGGTCTACTTCTTTATTTCCTTTTATACCGGAATCTGATGGGATGTACATAAAGTCGACGTAGATATTTTTGACATTTAGAATTGCTAATTCTGTTTTAATAAGTAAGGCGATTGGATTGTTGCTATATAAATGTTTAATAGTTTAAAGTGAGCTAAGTGAATTTGTTATTATGAGAGATAGGGATTGTTTCGATTCTTTTATATGAATAAGGACTTGTAATATTGCATACAACTTTACAGTGTATATCAAAGTAATGGGATTAAATTTGAAACTTAAGGACATATTAGACTTGAGGATGGCTGCACCTAAACCATCTGATGATTTGGATGCGTCTGTGAAAATCTTATAATGGTTTTTTGTAAGTTTTTGTTTCTATTAAAAATGATTGTTTGATTTTTTTTAAATGCACGGAGGGTGGTTTTAATTTGGAAATTGGTATTAACCAAGGTGAAGGGGTTAGCAAGTTTATTGAAAAGACGCAAGAAAATTGAAGATAAAGGTCGTTCAGGTTTCTTCTATAGTATATTAAACAACGCATTTCATATGGCGCTCTGTTATGGCATGAGTCAAATTTAAAAAACGAATCGCTTAGCGATGAGTTTTTTAAAGGAAGAATGTCATAACAGCCATATGAAATAAGTTGTTTATAATACTTTTTATATTTTGCTATTTTATTGCTTTTTTAAATAAATTTAAATTTTAAAGTTTATTTTAGTTCTTTTTAAATCAGTTGGTAGCACTGTTGCTTAATTGTCGGAATTTGACAGATTTGATAATTTAATATTGATAATAGTAATTAAGAAAAAATGAATACTCCTCCAAAAATTGGAAAAAGTGCTGAAGAGGCATCTACTAATTTGTTACCTACTAAATCTAAAGAAGCATATTTGAGTGAATTCTCAAAATTTTCTACATGGTGCAACTTCAATGAAATACATAATATATCAGAAAATGTCCTTCTGGTTTATTTTCAAGAATTGGCAAGCACAAAAAAATCATCTACATTGTGGACAGTTTATTCAATGTTGAAGTCAACACTCAATATTAATAAAAATATTGATATATCCAGATTCGCTAGATTACAAGCTTTATTAAAACGGCACTCTGATGGGTATCAACCAAAAAAGTATCTTATTTTAGATTTTGATCAAATAAATAAATTTTTAGAAACGGCTGATGATACCATATTTTTAGCTATCAAAGTTAGTACTGATTTTATCGTTTTATATTTCCTATTATACTTAAATTCATTTTTACCTTAGGTTGTATTAATAATTGGGTTTAATGGAGCATGCCGAAGGGAAGAAATTACTAATATATTAACCGATAATATTGAATTTAAAACCGATCAAATAATCATTACTATTCCAAAAACTAAAACCAATGTTCCACGAGTTTTCGTGATAACTAAGGAACGTTGGATAGGTTTAATAAATAAATACAGAATTTTGAGGCCTAATGATATCACTCACAACCGTTTCTTTTTAACCTATCGTAATGGCCGCTGCATAAGAAGTCCAATTGGAATTAATACAATTGGAAAAATGCCACAAATAATTGCCAAATTTTTAAAATTGGAAAACCCCCAAAACTACACTGGACACTGTTTTCGGAGATCATCAGTCACCCACCTAGCTAACCAGGGAGGTGACTTAATCACAATTAAACGTCATGGGGGATGGCGATCTAGTGCAGTGGCAGAAGGCTACATAGAAACTTCAATGAGCAAAAGAATTGAAGTTTCCCAATTGTTGAACACTGAGCAAGTAACAGTAACAGGAACAAACACATCTGTAATCAACCGATCTTTAACCAGTAACTCTGCACCAAATATTACAATAAATGCACATGATTCAAGTACTGTCACTGTAAACTATCACAGTCACTCTGTTTAGAAATCTCTTTGAAGTTATAATTTTATTTGTTACTCAATAATTTAAGTATAATTCAGTTTTACAGTTATAATTTAATATAAGATATAATTAAATAAAGGTTTCTGTGTTGTTTCACTATTCATTTTGGCATATTTTTCTTATATTTCAATCATTACTTGCAACTACTTAACTGTCGTATGGGTATGGAGATCGTCTAAAATTAACTGGGTAACATATTAATAAAAATAATGATAGTAGTAATACAATTACTTACATTATGAAGAATTACCAATAATATTATGTAATTTCTGAGCAATATTCAGATTACCAAACCCCGTGAACGCCGTGAACAAACTTTTCCTTGTTAAGAGGTTATCTTAGTGATGTTTATTTATTTGACGTATCATACCAATGCTACCAACCGCATACAGGAAAAGTTTCCAAAGTTGAGTGCTTTAATGAAACATTATAGTGCCTTAATTATAGTACTCATTTGGGTGTCATAATGAAAAATATTATAGGTGCAAAATATAATTTTTTTTTTATAAAATGGCAGATCCACTGTTTCCTGGAATCGAACTGTGAACGTATTGGTGCTAGCGATTTTGGAAGCGTATAAGAGACACAGATAATTGCGTCTGAAACTAAGAGGTGGTTCCCCCGTTAGACATTCTAAACTTTTGACTGGTGTCGTGCGAAAAGCGCCTGAAGCGATTCGTAGAGCTGTGTTTAAATGACTTCTAAGCTCTTGAACACTGACATTTTGGCGAAGGAATAAACTATAGCGACATAATTTGGATATGTTGATCTGCTCCCCAAGTTTTACACGAAATAGTTTTCATGAGATTTAAACCTGCTTGACATGATTTTTTTTCAGGATAATTTTTAATAAAAAACATGTCTAAAATCGAACATTGTTTGTGAAATTTAGTGGTTGGTTGTATAGCTTCAGATTTGGTGCAGGAAAATTACGTTTCTGTGTAAATAGGATACACTTGGTTTTTGTTGCTGAAAACTGTAATCCAATCTATATATACCATGATTCTAGCTTATTGATTGTGTGTTGTAAGTGTTTTGGAGGCAGCGAGATTGAAGAAAATTTGATATGCATTTTAATATATTACCCCTGATACTCCAATTATGCAATTTTGATATGAGTTGTAAATTTATATTGTGACAATGGGAGAGAATATTTTTCTAATGAAATGAAGGCTTGTTGTGTTAATAAAGGAATAAGTTATCACTTGACTGTACCACGTATCCCAGAATTAAACGGTGTCGCGGAACGAACGAATAGAACAATCATCGAAGAAGCTCGTTCAGTGATTGTTGGTTCCGGGTTAGGCTAAATATTTTGGGGTAATGCAGTTCTAAGTGCTACGTATTTAAAAAATAAAACACCAACTAAAACAATTAAATAAAACTCTATTCGAAATGTGGCACGGTAAAAACTAAAGTTCTTGGTTCGACGGTTTATGTTCATAATCAAATTAGTTAATCTAAATTTGATGAAAAATCCTCAAAGAGATGTAGTAGGTAACGAGTCGAACGGTTATAGAGTGTGGGACGTGGATACAGGAGAATACGTTGTGGTAAGAGACGTTATAGTAGATGAGTCTTATTTTGTTCATTTCTAGAACAAAAGAATTGGTAGAAATAGGTAAACCTCAAAATGAAATTGATATTTCTTACCTTTGGTCAAAACCGATAGAAATGCAAAAATCTGGTAGTGGTAAATCAGAAAGTCAAAATTGTAAAAATCCTAAAACTATTTTGATTAATTCGTCTTTGATTATGTTATGGAGTATGCTTGGACATATATTTCCATTTACGTTTATGTTTCTTGTTTTCACTATGCATTTTTGTATTAACTCTTTAGATGATAAATATCTGCATATATTCCGAGATGCAAAGATGATGTTTTTTGGATCTCGATGCTGACTTAATTCTACGAGATAGTCAATTAGTCACTGAGTGCACAAGTTTCTACTGCAATAAACAAAATAGCTTGTTGTCTGTTAGGAATTACAAAAATCCGTGTTTGACTAACTGTTTTTGAATACGATACATTTTTGTGTGATTGATTTGAAAATGCTCTGTTCTTTAAAAGGTTTTAAAATCAGATTGAAGCCGGTCCTGTTTCACAGCTATGCTGTTTGTAGGAACACCGGCTAGTCTAAGATCCCGATAGGGAACGGCCTTCACCGAGCTGGTTAATGGACCAAACGTATTTTTTATGTAATTTATTATATTGAAAAAATTATTGCATATGGGTTGCCTATCGAATTTCAGTCCAGGATATTTTTAATTAATTTTTAAAATTAATAGAAGAGGACACAACATAACAGCTAAGATTTGTTTTTAATAATTTCAATTGATTTTAATTTGTCAGTATATATCTATAGATACATTAATTATATAGAGCAAATTGCTTAAATTTATTTCAGTTAATATTTTTAAATAGGAAAAAAGAAATAAAATTTGCAGGATTAGAATTATATATGTATTGCTTTAACCTTCTTATTAACTAAAGATTTATATATACTTTAATGTAACAAAATATATACACATATATATTTAATTGATTGAAAAAAAATTAAAAACTAATCCTATGAAACTACTTCAAAATAATGCTCAGAATGTACACGTCTATCGCTATCCTTCTGGTCTTTAACAGCAGAGAACATGCGCACTCTCTCTCTTTAAAAACCCGGGAAACAAACGCTGTTATGTTGTGTCCTCTTCTATCGCATGGGATGGTTGGTAGGGACCTCTCAGTCGCACAAAATTTTTTTAAAAAATAATTAAAAATATCCTTGACTGAAATTCGATAGGCAACATATATGCAATATATTTTTTGACATATTAAATTACATAAAAAATATGTTTGGTCCATTAACCAGCTCGGTGAAGGTCGTTCTTTATCGGAATCCTATATGTTAGGAACAAACCTCATATAATAAAAAAGTTTAATTGTCATTTAACCGTGTTTGTCGAACGTACTCCTACTATTCTTTCTGTATCTGAACGTACCCTGCGAATCACGAAGACTAGATACCAGGAGTCTACACGGTATAGGCCTTTGAATATAAAACCTCAGGAAGGAGGATTTAAAACAGAAAAGTGCGTCCGGGATGGCTGTTGCATATGGCGGATGACTGTTTCCGTTACAGCAGTGGCGCGTGTATTGAGACCTTTAAATATAAAGATTTAGACAGATATGAAATAAAATATGCAGATTTAAAAAGCAATTTATTAAAAATTCACGAAAAAAACTGTTTTAAAATTAAAATACATATTATTCGTAGCGTTTTCTTCAAGTTCTAATATAAAATTGTTGGTTTATCTACGGAATTAAACTTTTATAAAAAAGAATAGGTATTGTTCTAGTGTGTTATATATTAATTAATTGGTATTGTTTTAACACTAATAAAATTTTATTCGAATTATGACAATTCATTAAAAACATCAAATATAAATCAATTAATAATTTAAAACTAGTTAAATAAACTAAATAGCAGAAATAAAAAACTTTTACAAACATATAACTTTATTGGCCCTTAAATAAAAATGGTTTCGTATACATACTTCTTACGCTTTCATCTTTTATATAGTTTTTACAAATATAATTTATCCTTGTGTTTAAAAAAACAATCACAAACCAATTTTATTAATTGGATGGAAAGTTTTCTAAACCATTTTTATCATGATTTTGCATGCTGTAAAATAAGTTTTTGTATAACTTAAAATTATAACACAATTGGCAAAAATATTAATATAAATGGGTAATTTTAACAGTAACTAAAATACACAAAAGAAATAAAACTAAAAACACACGACAAATAGACTATTTAACAGACACAAAAAAGAAACGACCATTAAACACAACCAAACGTAAACAATAAATGAGTCATAAAGTGGCTGTCCAACATGGCCGTTTCCGTCGCACTTTTTGTATTGACAATACGCAGATCCCTCCTTCCTGATGTTTTATATTCAAAGGTATAGGCTTTTCCATAATATTTCTGGTCTCAATAATCAACCCAGTTCATAGTTCTATTTTTTGCCACTGGCGGAGCGAGTAACCATAATAACTTATAGAGCCTAATAAGAACCGTTATTTATGACATTTATGACATTTACATTTCGCGAAATTAAATTCAATATATAATATTAATTTATTTATTTAAAACTAGCTGTACCCGGGGCGCGTTGCTGTGCCAATAAATGAAATAAATTTAAGAAAAATAAAAGAGGAGAAGAGATAGAGAAGGAAAGAAAGTTTATAATTTTGTTTTACTTATCGCACCAAAAATATATTTTTCGAACTTATATTTATACGAATTCGTATATATATATATATATATATATATATATATATATATATATATGTATATATATATATATATATACATATATATTAATCAGTATTGAATTTAAAACATGAAAGCGCCATCTAGTGGTAACTTCCATTAATACGAATATCATATTCATCTTACCCATTACAAATACATCATCATACCGATTTTCATGACAATCGGTTGAACGGGGCAGAAGTTGCTACTCTGTAGCGCCACCTGGTGGCTAGTGGCATCAATGAGCGTATCATAAAACCTTCTCCGTGAAAAAACACATATGTATACTAATGTTCATAATAATCGGTCCAGTAGTTTTTGAGTTCATTGAGTCCATACAGACATACAGACAAACATTCATTTTTATATATATAGATTAGTTGTCATAAAAGCTGTCAATAGCAACAAAACTTCCCGCGTAAGGATTTAAACGAGTATCTTAGGAACACGAGCGCAATAGTTCTGTCCCCTAAATTGAGACCATTTGTTTAACATTACGTTTAAACTCCTGGTATCTATACTTCGTGCTGCGAATGTACGTTGGGTTAACAGATAAGACATTCTTCTTTCATATATTGTTAATGTCATTATTGTCTGTAATGTAAAAGTTTTTTTGTACTGATACTGATCACGTTTTTGCTTATATTTTCATTATAATGTTACTGATTTTTATGTAGTAATTAGAAGTTTGTTTAAGTGTTTGAGTGTTGTTTTATTACAAATTACGATAACCTCTAGTCTAAAGAACGTGAATTTGAATCTATAGTTAATGCAACACTATACTAGGCTGGGTCATCGATGTGAAAGTAAATGTTAAATAATGGGTTTTATTTACTCACGATTTTAATTTTCTGTACACTGATCACTATTCACTTGATTGTTACACTTTTTAATTTAATGTCTTGAAATTTTATGGCTTCTATATTCTTAGCCTCTGTTTATGCAAATAAATGTCACTAAACAAAATGTATTCTCGACATCTCGACGATATTATTTTAAGCAGTGCAGTGCGTTCTTCTTTTGCTTAAAATAGAATTGTTCAAATTTTCTTTATATATTTTAGTAAGAACTTCCTTCGACCATTTTTCCTATTGGAACGAAGTTCCTTTCGCGCGTTACGAACAGACGCTAGGAGCTAGCCAAAAAAAATTCATACCAAAAATTGTCATGACACTATGATACGACACGCATGTTTCTCTCTCTCACAGACCAAAAAATAAATAACTCTCTCTCCCTCTCTCTCATAGATAGATATATTACAATTAAAAAGACACTATTTTAAATTAAAAGAAAATGTACATTAAAAAGAAAATAGGTACTGTAGAAAAAATAATAATTAACTATAATAGTATTACATTTTATTTCATCCTGTTTTTATAAATTAATAAATTCATAAACATTTTAAAAATAGTTCGTAACTTGACTATTTAGGTACCTACGTCAAATTACCTTAACTGTCAGTTACTGTCAAATATTTTAATTTTAAAATTTTGTATTGAATTGTTAATTCCTGTTTTAAATTATAAAAAGTAATTCTAAAAAGATGTGTTATCTAAAGCTCTGGTATTGTATAAATGGACACTTTTGTTAAAAGAAACGAACTGTTAGGTAAGTAGAGATTTTATACAGACAATAATAAATGCTAATGTATGTATAAACACTCTGTTGTGTTTACAAATTACTAATTCCTTCACTAATTAATCGAAAGGAACTTCGTTCCATCCGGGTGTCCCTTGAAACCTCACACTTTTTTTTTGTTACTTTTTATATAATAACGTTATTACAAATGTAGCTTATTAGAGCTGATTCCTAACAAATAATCTATAGGTATTTGCTTATGGTCTGCTTTTCTTTTCCGCTGTTTAAAATATTAGTTTTTAAACAGCATTCTTATTTCCAAATTTTGTCTTTTATTGCTTAAAAATTAGGTATTTACTGTTTTGTACACCTTAACAATCAAGTTTTATTTTACTGCTTATTTTATTTTCAGCAGATTTTGCTTCTAGGTATTGTTTTGCTTTAAATTATATTTCGCATCTAATAAGCCTTATTTCACCTTTGAGGCCCGTTTCGCCTATAAGTATCTTTAAATTTTATTTTACTGTAGATTTATTGTCTTAATAGCTTTCTTCTGGTTTAGAACAGTCTTTTGGAAGCGTTGGTGTCAGTACCCATTATTTATTGATTTTATTCGTTTATCTTACATTTTGTTTGTAGTTCATTTAGCGAAATCCAGCCAGCCTTTCTTACGGTAGATCTTTTAATTGTTCTTTTTTACATTTTTACCTATTAAAAATATTCTATTTTTTGTAATTGTTTCTTAGAATTCTATAACCTATCCCAGTTAAAAGCAATTCGCTTGTACAAAATGTGAATTATTGAATATTCTGCTTATTTTTTATGGTTTAAAATGTGATTTAAAATGTTAAAACGGATCTATAATGGTATGTAATAGGGCAAGTCAAGTACCTGACCATTTATTGATAAAAACGTCGCCTATGAATTAGCAACGTGCGAAATTTATTTGTGAAAATTTGCTGGGTCAATATATTTTTCGGTTAGATGTCCGCTTTATTATATATTTTTAAAAATAGGTAAAAGGGAATTAATATCCAGTACCTAATACCCTAATTAATAAGATGTTTACATAAAACAATCTAAACGTTTTAAACGTCATTTTAAGGTACCCCCACATATTCTGTGTTATTAATTTACAATGTAAGTTATCGAAATCCTATGAATAGAATTTAACTTGAATAAAATAGATATAATATGCTATTTGAAATGTAAGCAGTTTTTGAAATTTCGCATGCAATTGTTATTATTAAAAAGTTTTATTTTTGATTTTTGTCGTGTTCTTTGTCTCTTTCTCATTCGCTTTGTCATTCCGAGAGGAATTTTGTAATTGAATTTAAACCTATTTCCCGACACACCTAGATCTTTGAAATTATTAGGATAACTAAAAACTGGATGACAATGCATGTTTCAAGTGTGTTTAGGAATATACATAGAGGTTTTGACACAATTTTGGGTTGATATGAGTTTTAAATCGATTACAAAATTCCCACATAATATAGTAACAAAAAAATTTATCTACTTAATAGTAATGTGGCCTACAAATCAGTAAAAAAAACTAAAAAAGGTTCTTTTTATAAATTGATATTATTTTAATTTTTATTAATCTGACATTCTTTTTTATCTTGTTTTACAACTTACTTAAGACCTTTTTTTGTTTAACGGGTCATCTCTTACCATTGTTTTACATTGGTTATAACGCTATTATAAATTATAACGTTAAATATTTGAAATACATAATTGGTTTACAAACAAAATTAAAATTCTTTTGTCTCTACTTTTTTAGAATCTTTTTTATCCTAAAAATGACACTGATCGACAACTGTGATAATAAAACTCTAAAATTTTGTTTTAAAATTAGTTCTATTCTACAGATTAAGATGTAAATGCTTTTAAAATTTTGCGATATTAGTCGAGATAATAAATTACATTTTCTTCTCGTCTCGCCTCTCGTTCAAGTGTCTCGTTTCGATTTTGATAATTTCGTCTAGCCTTAATGAGTCACATTTGCTTTCAAGCGGTTCGTTTCAAACTTTTTCTCTCGTGCTGCCTTCAAGAGCCTCGGTTTATTATTTTAAACGTTATGTTTTGTTTTATTTTACCCAAAAAGTTCCTCAAAGATCTCGAACACTTTGATGTCATTTCTATTGGAAAGAGTCTATTTTCAAAGAATACGATTTCGTATTAACTTTTTTTACTTAGTCTCCATAATTTAACTACCCTTTGAAACATTGTTAACATTAAATGTTTATTCTTTAGCCTTAACTTTACTTGAATGTAAGTTTCTAATATTTTTCTAAAGTTTTTAAACATAATGTAAATAATTTAATTGAATGGTAGGCGCTTTTACCATAATTCACTTTATGTGCATAAAATATACCTAATGTCGTTATCGAATGGTGATATAATCTATAATTGATTTTCATATTTTTTTGCTGATAACATAGATGTTTTAGGAATATTGCTAAAAATTGCAGAATGCTTTTTAAGGTATTTCAATTTCGATATCGCCTCGTTTACAGTTAGCGAGATAGACGGCTCAAAAAAAACAATAAGTATATTATTTGCACATCTTAGTAAAAAACATTCTAAACCCTTAAATGATAGAAGATTAATTTCTATTTTTTTAAAGGTTTGTCTAAATTTTAATTCTTTTGGTTAAACATTCTTTATCAGTAAACATTTAATTGCTTTCTGATCGCTAGTAACAAAAAGAGTAAACAATATATACATATATTTTTATATTTGATCGAAATTGATACTGATAGCAGATATGTATGCAAATCGTCTAAAGTAGTAGTAATTTTTGTAATTTAAATTTCATTAAGTTTTTCACATGATCGGCTTTGTACCTCATATTACTGATTGCTTCTGTTGTAATAGTTAATCTGCATTTTTGAAGTAAAACTTCTTTAGGCGCGACTAGGAGTAACTTAGTAATTCTAACGGATGTGACATCATATTCTATGTAACGCAAAAATCCTGATACAAAAAACCTAACACGATTCCGCCTACTATATTAAATAAAAGTTAAATCTCTAATTGTATATAATGTAGGCAACATAATTTATATATTTTGCTGACCTGTCAAATTGACAGCTGTCAACCAAAATACATTGTTGGTAAATAGTTTTACGCCTAAAAATTGTGTATAACGTGTTTGTTTTAAATATGAATAAACAAAGTGGATTTATAAATGAAGAAAGTGATGAAAAAATATTGAATGAAAATGAGAGTGAGTACCTACTCTATATGCATACATTTTATTTTCCTGTGAATCGTTTAAAAAATCAATGTTGAAATCTCCACAAAGAATAAAAGACATAAATTTATTTGTACAGAAAATTAATGCAGTATAAAGTATATCTATAAATGTACGGAAATTTCCAGATGGGGATCTATAAATATTTAATATACAACAGGTGGTTTGAAGTATTTTAAAAGAGATACTTGAGATTTTAATATCTACTTCAAGTAATAAATTAGTCAAAAAATCGTGTTTCTTAATTTCTATGGAAGATTTTGTAAAAATTAGTACACCGCCATGTGATTTATTAGTTCTATTGAAGTAACAGTAACATACACAAAATTTAAAAACAACAAAAATTCCATATATAAAAGGTACTTCTAAAAAAATTCAAAAAATTGGTAATGCTTTTAACATAAGGACAATTTTTCAAACAAATAATACAATTAGATCACTTTTAACCAAAACAAAACCAGTTAATTTAGATCAAAAAACAAAAAATTGTGTATATAGTATACCATGTGATTGTGGCAAAGTCTACATTGGGGAATCAGGAAGACCTCTTGAAGTTCGCCTCAATGAACACAAAAATTATCTTAAAAAAGGAGATATAGATAAATCTAAAATTTGTGAACATGCTTTTAATTTTCTAAATCACAAAATAAAATGGACTGAAACAAAAAAATTTTATGTAAAGAAGAAAATTCTATAAAAAGAAAATTAAAAGAAACAGCACACATTTTATTAAATCCAAATGCATGTATTTCAAATTTTACTTTGGATTTATCTAGATCTTGGCTAACCACCTTAAAAAAAGAATGAGTTAATAATCTATATATCTATAGTTACAAAAAAACAAATCAACATTTTAAAAACCTAAACTGCAAAAAGAGTATAGACATCTTTGAAAACGACAACCGATCTGGTTGTCGAAAGCTCAGAAGAATTATTTTTAAACAAATTATTTTCATTTTTGTTAGGCATTTTCAGTTTTAAAAGACGACCCTTGACAAATTTGACATATCTATCAAGATCAATAAGCAAGGGTCATTTTCAAAATATTGATTTATATTTTTTATAAGTTTGTTTTAGTGGCTAAAAGATCCCCGAATAAAGAAATAAATATAACAGTAACAGAGTAATTATTAAATCGTATGTAGCCGATATTGTCATTATTGGACCATGTTTCGGATAGAAATAATATGTCTGGTTTATATTTCTTTAAGATTAGGTCTATTCTATTAGTTTTGTTAGAAATTGATTGACAGTTAACATTTAAAATACGGAAGAAATTATCAGATTTCTCATGATTTTCACCCACACTGTTCTTTATGTTTCTACTGACTTCCTTGCGAGACATTTTGCGATACGTACGTACAAAACTTTTGATTAGCTAACCTAACCTAACCGTTAATTTCTGTCAAAAATTTTTAAAACGTGAAAGTGAATTTAATGAATTTTAGATAAATTACAAAACAAAATAGTTGTCACTTGAATAAAATGGCGGATTCTCAAGAATATTTTACTCTTTCATCAATAAATAATAATAATAAACGAAAAAATCAAAAACCTGTAGCTACTTGTTAATAAACATATTTTAAATTTGAATTTATTTTGCGATGATACGTACGTCAAATAAGTTTTACTTCAATCGCGCGTAAAGGTTACACGCACACTCTTTTTTTTTCTGGTTGTAATGTTATTTACTGTGTATCACTATACACTTTATAGACTATTTTTTGTTTACTATTTACTTAAATAATCCAAAATAAAACAGGTTATTTACGCATTTATTAAAAAACACATTTTGAACAATATGACGTCATTAAGTCGTAAACGGAGATATTTGTGTTTGTATTTTAGTTATCTTTTATTAGTTTAAAATTATTATACAAATGTATTACAAGGCGTGTCCGATGCGTAAATGTACGAATGTAACAATAAAACTTCCAAGACACTATTTTTACATGTTTCAAAAAATGACAAAATATGTGGAAAGTGGTTGCACTTTTTTGGAGAGACATTACGTAATAAAAACGAATTCATATTTTTATGTGCAAATAACTTTAACCTAAGTATGTGTAATAGACACAATTTAAATTAAAGAATACAATAGAAGTTTACGTAACAAGTCCCGAAAGTGGTCTTTTACTGGACGAGTGGGCAAATCGCAGGGCCAGCCACAGGCGAGCCCTGCAAGCCTGCGAGTCCAGTAAAAGCACTTTTGGGACGTATTACGTACAATATTTTTTTTTAAAACAGGCATTGTTGTACCAAAATTTTCATATTATTCAGTTTACATTTTTATAACAAGAACTCTTTATTAACTAATTTTAACATTTCTTTTATCAAACCTTGCTTGGGTGGCCGCCTTAACAATTTTATCTGGTATAATTTCATCTTCCATTAATTCACAATCAAATGCATCATTTGAAATATCCATTTTATAATAAATTTCACGTTTTCGACTAAACGTCAAAATATGTCAAGTTATTTTATAGTTTTAAATATATACAAAACTCGGTTACCATAGAAACCAATTGACCGCTATCTTAGACTAAATATTTTATTGTTTTTTTCAGTAAAGTTAGGCCGGCAAGTAAATAAAAATGAGTCCGGCAAAAGCTTTTATCGGACTCATTTTTATTTTCTGGCCTTGTCCGACAAAATGAGATTTTCTAAACTAAAAATAAACCGGACAGTATTAATTTCTGACCGGTTTTAAAAAAAATAAGTTATACCAATTAGATTCAAGAATACCTTGATCTTTACGATTATTAAGTCTGTAATATAAACCGATATCTATGTAGTTCCCGTTTTATACAGTTGAAATCATTGAATTGACACTCCTTCTTTATTTTATGACATTAAGTAACAAATACTCATAAACCTTATTGACAGCAAGATCCAATTTATCTTAATGATTGAGTTTTCTGCAGATTTAAAGAAAAGACTACTATTAAATTAAAAAAAAAAACATTTAAAATTTTAAAAGTAAAGCAAGCAATAAAAAGTCGAGCCTATAACCACACTTAATCTTGGACCATATTGTTTACAATGTTTACAACGTAGTGGCGTCATCATAAAATACAATCCATTTTTTATACGTGGCACAAGACATATCAAATTTCGGTATTTTTGGATAAATTATAGTATAGTGTATTATTATTGTACCTTCATTACTGCAAAATGCTTTTGAAATTTAAAGGATAGATATATATATATATATATATATATATATATATATATATATATATATATGGATTAGGGTGTGTCATTTTGAGGCGATATTTTTTTTTACTGCTATACCAGAAAATCTGGTAGTATATAGAAAATAAAAAATTATGCCGCTGGGCTAAAGGTTTTAAGTCCAATAGCGGCTTAGCTCATCAAAAAATTCGATTTCCCATTTAAATAACACAGGAAAAAAAATTTTTTTTTCAAGTGGACTTTTCGTTATAAAAAAATTTTTTTTCGAAAAACCTTCTTATGGCTTTTGTAGGTAATTACATTTTCTACAAAAATGTCTCTTTGGTCGAAGACTGTAGAACCACTAGTTTCGAAGTTATAGCCCGTTAAACGGTAACATTTATAAAAATACACATTAAATTCCATTTAATTTTGAATTTATTTACTCTTACATGAATAATTTAATTTTATTGTACATTTTTAATTTAAGTATTGACCCGTTTCAATATAATAATCTAAGTCAAATTATTATTAATTAATCGTTATAATTACAAAAAATTTCATTTTTTCATTTATCTAAAAATAGTAACATTAACGTCTGCTTGTTAGCATTTGGAAATTTTTTCCTGTGCATAGCTACAACTTGCAATAAGTACTGGTTCTGCTCTTCATCAGCAGTTAAGCTTTTATTGTAGGCTTCAATCAGTTGGACCGCCTGTTCCGCAGTATCATTAACAACGTGTAAATTTTTTAAAATTTTTAGGCATGTATTGTAACTTTTGTCAGATATCCACTGATCAGGATGTAAACTTAAAAAATCAGTTGGGAGTTCCAACCTTTTAAAAATAATCAACAACTCTTCTGATGCAAAGTCATACAATTCTTTGTTTAGTAAGGAATTAATATTAACATTTTTTACATTAAATCGTTTAAAGTTTTTAATTTGACTTTTTCTTTTCTGAATCGATTCAATTAATTTTAATTTGATTTCTGCGCTAACATTATTATCAAATAATGACAAACAAATAAGTTGTTCAGTCACAAGTGATTGCTGAATTTTTTTGACGCTACTTCTGAAATATTTTTATCTATTTTTTTATAATTCAGTAAATCTTTCATAAATTCTAAATCCTGTCGAGGAGCTTTTATGTATACTAATACGATGAAAATACAAATGTGGGGGATTCCCGACGCCTCTGTCCGGCTGAGTGAAAATTGTTCTTGAAAAAGATAAATTTTTAAGGAATATATTGCTTTAGAAAGCCATCGCGCATGATGTGTCGGGCCAGGAGATTTAAAGTTCGTATTTTCAGCAGGTCGATTGCCCAAAAACACTGATGATAATTCCAATAATTCACGATAGTCATCACGTGGTTGATGTTCCTAGAAATAAAAAAGTTTTATATTTCAAATATATTATAATAAAAATTCGAAATTTGAAGTTTGATAATATTTAATTCAATTATGTTATTCTACTATATAAATTCTCAATTTTTATTCAATAACACTTATTTAATATTTTTGTTATATCTTAAACTGTAAAATTATGAAACGATCATTTTACATACTTGCAATTGTTGAGAGATGAAAAGCAAGATGTCATCTTTTTTGTCGTGGATCATCGAGGCTACCATTTCGTCCTCTAATCCAGTTTTATAGTTATTTTTATTAATATTTGGCCATGACTGTTGAAATCTATTGAATACTATCACATTTGGACTTAAAGTAACTGGCCAGTAAACCTCAAAAGCGCATCGTAAAATTAACTGGTAAATATGGTGCCGACAAGCAAGATTTAATAAACTCTTTCCTATTTTTTTTTCTAAAAATTTGCACACACATTTTATTTCACCTACAAAAATACGAAAGACAGAATTGATAAACAGGAAAATGTCAAGTTGAAAAATAATGTACGAGTATTGACACTCGTAGTGTCAAAGCATAAAGCCCCAACTCCATCTTTAAGGTTCCAATCTTCTAGCAATTTGAAAATTACTTTACTTTAACCTAAAGCACATAAGTCACTTAATTTTGGCACTCCTAATATTTGTTCACAATCAACACCCGTTACAAGCACTGGAAGTCTTTCAACTTTTGCTGAACCTGTCATTTCTGGTAAGAGTTTTCCATCCCAATGCACAGTTAAGATACTAGTAGGCTTGAAATTAGTTTTTATATTTTCTCCAATATTTTTTCTGTCTTGTTTGCGATGTCTGTAAATAGTACTAGGGCATATATTTACTTTCTCTAATGGAATACCCAAACTTTGCGAAACAGCGCCCAAAATAATTGCTGCATTCCGTGGTGTTGTATTAGTTCGATTTAGCGCAGCAGATACAAGAGGTGTCATGAGGTTTAATTTCCGTTCTTTGGAGGTCGTAGGCAGTTGATCTTCAAAATTAGAAGGTATTCGTTGCAATGAATCGAAACTATCATTGTGAGATTCATTTAAAATAGTTACATTTGAAATTGACTTGCTAAATTCTACAAAAAATTAGATAGAAAATTATGTAAAATATCATTGAAATAAAATTACATGAAGTTACCTTCCCATAATTGCTCAGACTCAGAATCTGTTTCCTCTGAAACAAATGGTATAACACTACGACGTTCGTTGCTCCTTTCATTTTCCAAAAATGTTTGTTGCTCATTTGTTTAGTAGATATTCTTATTTCGACTTGCTATATCGAATAACTTTTGAGATAAAAGTTTAAAATTCTCTTCTTTAGTTTTTTGGGTAAATGATTTTGTTCGTGTACGGTTTTTTTTTTAATTTTAATCCACTTATTATACAAGTTTTTTAATTTTTCAGCACTGTTTGGATTTTTCATCACAGGAATTCTGGTCTTACTCCAAATAGTATTCACTTCATCAATCACAGTCTTTATACTATTTTAAAGGGATTTACCCAGAGATTTATAATTAAATATCAAATAACTGAGTACTTCCTGATTATTAGTGGTAGACATTTGCGTTCGTGTCCAAGCAGGAAAAAATTTTCAGACAAATTACTAGCTGACATTTCACTAAAATTATTGATTTAATTACAACACTTAATCACAAGTAGTACCAGTATTAAATACATTATTGCCACGAGAACTTTATATATTTTAGCAACTTTATATATTTTAGCAATGATATAAAACAACACCATACACACAAAATATAAACATTAACATTACGGAAGTTAATCAATGTTGATCTATGTTGAGTGCGCCAATCGATGCGAAATAATTGCCGGCCGAGAAATAAAGAATAGAAAGTTATCATAATGCTTAAACGCAGAGAATGACAGAAATAGGAAACAGCGCCATGAGACGAAATATCGAACTAAAAAACTGTAAAAATATGCGCGAAAATATGATTTTAATCCATAAGTGTTATTATTTCACAATAGTAATAACTATTTAATAATAATTTGACTTATATTATTATATTGAAACGGGTCCAATACTTAAATTAAAAATTTCAATGCTCAAAAATGTACAATAAAATTAAATTATTCATGTAAGAGTAAATAAATTTAAAATTAAATGTAATTTAATAAGTATTTTTTAAATGTTACCGTTTAATGGGCTATAACTTCGAAACTAGTGGTTCTACAGTCTTCGACCAAAGAGACATTTTTGTAGAGAATTTAATTACCTACAAAAGCCATAAGAAGGTGTTTCGAAAAAACATTTTTTTAATAACGAAAAGTCCACTTGAAAAAAAATTTTTTCATGTATTATTTAAATGGGAAATCGAATTTTTTGATGAGCTAAGCCGCTATTGGACTTAAAACCTTTAGCCCAGCGGCATAATTTTTTATTTTCTATATACTACCAGATTTTCTGGTATAGCAGTAAAAAAAAATATCGCCTCAAAATGACACACCCTAATATGGATGTAATTTAAATTACTTTATTTTTCACTAAGACTATGTTTAATAAAGTTATACAAAAAAAGTTTTCTTTATTATTCACATCTTTGTAATCCCTTGGCGTCGGTAATTTATGATAATCGCAAGAAAAAAAAATTATATATTTGTCATTTAAATCCATAAACTTTCAAAAGAGTAACACAAAAATGTAAGAAAAGTTGCTTTGCCTCTTTCTTAGTTTTCTCTTTTTTATTATTTCCGAATTATGTATAAATCAAAATTACCTGGAGGTTTAATATGTTTAAATTTCGAATATAGTTATCTTAATTACGTTGTTGTCACAAATATCCACATATTCCTTAATATTTCAGCAAACTGCTTAAGCAGGGTTCTAGTTAAGCGAAAGTAAAAACTTCTGGTAGAGTCGTTAGAAAGTTTCACTGTTTCTTGAACTTTATAAATTTAAGCCATTGAATAAGAAATATTTTAATAAATTAATCGCGTTATTTCTATTTACTTACAATTTTTTATATTTAAACTATTATGGCATTACCCAATTGCTTTTTGTGTATTTTGATCTGCTGATTACAAATTTCGAGGATAACCGTTCAACAAATGGTCAATAACAACGAAAACGTACCTGGCGTCTGTACTATATACGGACAAAAATTGCATTTGTGTGAGTAAAGAAACCATCGTATCTAAATTTCGATGTACATCTCATTAATTTATATCAACTTTCGTTTCCAAATTAATTTTCTAGCTTAATTAAAATTTAACAATAGTTTATTTGATATTCTTTATCCTACTATATATACGTAATATTATATTACTTTACGAGTGGAGTAAATTGCATATTACAGCGAGTGTGTTTGGCCCATGAGCGAGCTTGCGAGCGAATGGGCTAAAGAAACGAGCTAAATATGCAATTTGTCCCTCGAGTGAAGTACTATGCTTTAACCACGACTTACCAAATGGTTTTGTATAAAACTAAAAATAACAAAAATAAAATTTAAATTTTGGCATAAGTTGTCAAAAATATTCGATTTCTTCGCAGACAGTTCTGTTTGAGAAATGACATGTTAGTGTAATTTAATGTATACGGTAGGCAACCAACATAATAATACAGGTTTCTATTTACTTACTCCACTAGTGGAGTAAATGAAACTATAACACAACTCCTCAATAATTTGACACTTACTGACACAGATATAGGTTAAAAAAAAGGCAATTTACTTATGAGTCGTGGGTAAACTGTGTTTACCTACTTACTAACATATTTTATCTAAACAATGTTGTAGTATAGTTATTCTGCTTAATGGTTTAGAAATATTTTATATCGTATTTACAAAAAAGAAAAACTCAATAAGTTATTTACGAATAAGCGTATACTTATTCGAGGCAGCCTTCAGTATTCTAAGCGTGGAACGAGTTACGACAGGGAGATAAAATATGGTGGCTCTTGTACTTCACTCTCATTACTACATTTTCTACTTATTGCCCATGTCGCAATTCAGCAATAAACGTAAGTATGTTTCAATTTGATTTCAAACAGTTAGAAATTCTGTCACAGATCAGACCCTTTCTGTAAGAAGTTAAGGAGTTTTATTCGTCTTCATCATGTTCAACTACGACAATTACTTTATCATAACGATGTTACTCTAGGCAGGTCAAATATGTGAATAACCGAGTATCATTCATTTGCTCCCAAGAATTAAAGAATTCCGTTACTTTGTCGTGGGTGCTATAATCAGAACCTAACCACACTCTCACTAAACTACCCTTAAAGTACATTCTTTCCAATAAAAAAGGATTATCAAAATCCGTTGGCGTGACACTTGTCGCGCACATACCTTATGCAAATTTAAGACATGAATGGTTTTCTCTTCGATGCCAATGTCCAGACTAAACCAAATTGAAATAGTACCACACAAGAAGAAAACATTTTTTAACAAAAAAAAAAGAATATCAAATTGGTTTACTTCGTCGAAAGTTCTGAAAAAACAAACAGTCAAATTAAAAACTAAAACAGTTTTTTTTTTTTTAAGTTAGTTAATAATTCAATATGATGTTATTCTTCTACTTCGCTCTGATTAATAGCTAGTTAGTACCTACCTAGATGCGCATCATCCACTAACTAAAACAAGAACAAACAGTGAGTTAGCATATAGTTTCATTCTCTAAACTTGAAAATAACCTCCATCAAGGTGGCTGACCCAAAGTGGAGAAATTTGTCAAAATTTATTTCAAAATTAGGTGCATTTTAGGTGCTATTTAGGTGCGCAAAACAAAAATTAGGTGCACTAACTGTTTTTGAAATATTTACGAAAAACCATGGGCCAGCCAGCCTTTAACAACCTAGCTGACCCATAAGAAAAAAAAAACAAAAAACAAGGATTAAATAATCTTTAAATTAGGTGCTAATTAAGTGCTTTTTAAAACACGAAACATAAAATAAAAAATTTAAAAATTAAACGTCTTAAAATTGAATATATTGATTGTGTATGGCAAAATGCCACATTTCTTCTTGCACTTTGAACCAAAATGGACATCGGCAGTTTAAGAACAGTTAGAAATCGGTAAAAATTTCTTGTCCTGTAATTTTTTTAATGGATAATTCGGAAGGTCACCACAAATTTTTTTTTTTATTTTTTTTAACTCGGACCGCTGAGCGAGACTTGCAACCGGTCATTTCCGGAAATGATGATTAATATAAAATTCACTTTGTCAGAGATTTAAGTGCTTATTAAGTGCAATAGTTTCACGAGCAAAATAAACTGCTAATGAGCAATTTCAACTGAAAATATTTGTCCAAAGTTTTCTTGCGTCTCAATTAAGGGTGTCAATCTGCACTTTTTAAGCACATGATCAAGATCAAGATCATTAAAATTTTCTTGTAATTCTATTACTTAATAATTCTCTTCTCCGAAATAATTTTTCTTTTATTCGGTTTATTTTTGTTTTTTTTTTCTGTCAACTTTAAATCTAAATTAGCGTCGATCAAATTCTCATTTGCATCTTTTGTAGGAAATTGTTTAACTTTAATGCAAAGTTTTTGATGAAAATGATAATAATCAGGATTTTCTTTGAAATCTTCGGCTTTCTTGTTCGATATGAAACCTTTATTTATATTTTTGCTTGTTCGTAGGATGTGCTCAGGTAGTTTGAACAGGAGACCCTTATTTTGCCTATGTTTATGAACGTTTGCAAAACGTTTTCGCATGTTATCAAACAAACTGAATATGATAAAATCACTCGTCCTACGGACTCGTGATTTTATCACATTTCAGTTTGTTTTCGTATTTTTGCCAAATAAAAAAGTTTTCGTGGAAACTAAAAATTTATCGATAAAATTTTAAGGACTCGTGGTATTACCTTTGATAAAACATTTCTAGCTAAAATTTAAATAAAAAAAATAATTACCTATTGAGAAGTTTTTTAATTGTTCGAATTTTTTAGTTGAAATGTCTTGGAGGAGAAAAGTAATGGTATAAATAATTTTTGAGTAATTCAAATAGGTGCGCTTCATTTTGAGTACAGATAAAAAACGGCAGAGAAGTTTTAAGTCCAGATTAAAGTCAATTAATTATCGGAACTACGCGCAAAAAAACTATGGAAATTTTATGGGATTATTTCGTAGGTATTTGTACCAGTTTTTAAGTGCTTAGAAAGTGCAGAATGACACACTTGGTTTAAGACTTAGGCTAAGAATTTCAAGTTGACTTGTCTCATCAGCGGTTTGTTCTGTTATTGAGTCTGTTGCCCTTACTGAGCACTTAAATATTTGACAAAAAGTTTTTTATAATAATTATTATATTTGGAAGTGACCGGTAACAAGCTCAGCAGTCCCAGTTAAAAAAAAATTAAAAAAATTATTTCATTTCGGACGAGAGAATTATTAAGTAATAGAATTACAAGAAAATTTTAATGATCTTGATCTTGATCATGTGCTTAAAAAGTGCAGATTGACACTCTTAGTTGAGACGCAAGAAAACTTTGGACAAATATTTTCAGTTGAAATTGCTCATTAGCAGTTTATTTTGCTCGTGAAACTATTGCACTTAATAAGCACTTAAATCTCTGACAAAGTGAATTTTATATTAATCATAATTTCCGGAAATGACCGGTTGCAAGTCTCGCTCAGCGGTCTGAGTTAAAAAAAATAAAAAAAAAAATTTGTGGTGACCTTCCGAATTATCCATTAAAAAAATTACAGGACAAGAAATTTTTACCGATTTCTAACTGTTCTTAAACTGCCGATGTCCATTTTGGTTCAAAGTGCAAGAAGAAATGTGGCATGTTGCTATACACAATCAATATATTCAATTTTAAGACGTTTAATTTTTAAATTTTTTATTTTATGTTTCGTGTTTTAAAAAGCACTTAATTAGCACCTAATTTAAAGATTATTTAATCCTTGTTTTTTGTTTTTTTTTCTTATGGGTCAGCTAGGTTGTTAAAGGCTGGCTGGCCCATGGTTTTTCGTAAATATTTCAAAAACGGTTAGTGCACCTAATTTTTGTTTTGCGCACCTAAATAGCACCTAAAATGCACCTAATTTTGAAATAAATTTCGACAAATTTCTCAACTTTGGGTCAGCCACCTTGAGGTTTGAAAATATGGGGTATCGATCGCCGAAGTTTTGTACGGCAATGGTTTTCCCAGATTTCTGATTCTAGTTTTTTTTTTCGTTTTGTTACCCGTCTCGCGCTCATAACATTAAAATCTGCCTCTGATTTAAATACGCTCGACGATCAAGAGAAATATATTTTATCAAGATTATTCAACACGCTTAAAAACGTCTGAACCCTCTTTTAATAATAATTTAATGAATATACAGATTTTCCATTCAAATTATTGTTTGTCTACAACTTTTTGCATTTGATTTAAATTTCAAATGGTATTCGTTTACTCTGCTTGATCATTCCTCACTTACCTCACTTAACTGATTCCCTTTAAATTATATTATAGCGAATTAAACGTTCTTCTGTATTAAAACCCTTATATTAGCTTTAGTTGTATGTTTGTTTGTGGGTCTGTAAACTCTCGCTGACGTCGACCGCTCGACTGCAGGTCAAGAACTCTAATCTTATCCACGCCGAAATAAATAAATAGTATAAAAGAACTAAAAAACCCATTATCAACAACATTAAACACAAAAGTGAAAAATAAATATAGTTTAAACAAACTAAAAAAACACGCTTTAACACATCGAACTAAGATGTTAAAAATATTTTTTAGTAGATTTATACCTACCATTCAGCTGGTTCGCATCACGACTTCGGGAAAATTTCACTACAGTTTTTCGTTTTGGGCCCCCCTGACTTCAAAAACACCTTCCGTTCAAAAGTTTATATATATATATATATATATATATATATATATATATATATATATTATATATATATATGTATAGTTCCGATATAACGAAATCTGTGGACACGATAGCGGTCGCATTTCTTAACGGATCGAAATGAAATTTGGTACAAAAATCAATCGTCCAAAAATCTCGGTCGAGTTCGTTAATGGGCCAAATCGGTAAGGCCGTTTGGGCGTGACATTAAATCAAAATGGAAAAAAATTCGTAACTTTTTTACTACACCCTGTACAAAAAAATGTTAGAGGACTTTTTTGTTTGCCTTAAAGAGACCTACAACTTTTATCTAAAACATTTTTTTCTAATACGTATACTTTTAATATATTCAATTAATATAAATCTACTGATGCGCCTGGCTTACCAAGGGCCAATATTTTTTAAACAAAAATGAACGAATAAAACGAATACGAGTATTATGCGTGCATTAACATAGGTGTAATGCTCTTAATCTTTAAGAAACGCAGAGCAATTTTTAGTTTAAATTCTTAATAACAATGCTAATTTCAATTAACGATTAAATCACACGAGTACTTTTATTTCACAAACTTACATAACATGTTTCGATATACAATATCTTCATCAGATGTAAAAATACTCAGACTTTGAGCCACGATAAACGAAAGATGGGATTGTGACGATGAAGTTAAACTTAGAGTCAATTAGGACAAAACAGCATTTTTCAAACTTAAAAATTTCTTACTGGGCCGCAGCTTCCCACTTACAATTAGATTGTGCGTTATTAAATGCTACATATGGCCCATTTCACTTTACGGCGTTGAGACATGGTCTTTACAGGTTACGACCCTGAACTGCATCGAAGCATTCTAGATGTGGATTCTTCACAAACTTTTCTGCGTTCCATGGACAGCACATACCACGAACGAAGAAGTTTGAGAACTGCAGGCTGAAAACTATAACTTCTGAACATCGTTAAAGAAAGAAAAATTTTTACCTTGGCCATATTTTTAAAGGAAGTAAATATCACATTCTCAAACTTATTTTGCAAGTGAAAATAAAGGGACGTCGCGATCCAGAAAGAAAGCAGCATTTCTGGCTGAGAAATATAAGAGACTGGTTTAACATCAGAGACATAACCACCATATTTCGAAGAGCTGAAAATCGCACTCTGCACATGATCTGAAGAGTACAGACAAACGCCAATGCGCAGCTAAGTACCAAAAGTACAGGTAGTTAATAAATATCACTTTTAGTAAAAAAATTATAAACGTAAATTTAAATTTAAACTTTTTCTGTAAGCAATTAGAAGTTAAATGAAAAGGGTTTAAAGGAATGAAAGGAAAACAAGTATTTTTTTCTGGGAAGCGTGTATTAAAATTGTAAAATTTATTAGCTGAGCGCTTTCGGCCTAACACCGGTCATCATCAGAGCTAAAACTAAAATAAAAGGTACAATATAACATTTTTTAACAAACAACAAATATAGTAACTTACGTCCTTAGGTTAATCAATACCCCAGAAGTGAAATGGATCAATAGACAATAGACTGTACAGTCGTCCAAAAATTGCCAATTCACTGGAGAAAGCATCTACCGAGGAATGGTGAATAAAAATCAACATCAAACATTTAAAATAGCAAAGTTGAAACTTTCAATCTCTTTGAAGAAGAGCAAGGAAGGGAAATTAAAGTTAAATACTGTGACTTAGCTACCCCACCCCTATTATTCTTACATAAAAAGCTGTTGTTAAATTACTTGTTACCCTTAATTTATGGCCTCGTGATTCGTCTAGTAATCCAAGTTCTATTGTTGTGGTCCCACATTCTTATTTAGAGTTTGGTATAGAAATTGTGAAATAAAAGAGTTAAATTCGACCAATTATTTATTCATTACCTATATTTATAATTCTACCTTTATATATTTTTATTATGAAATTTGAACCTATACAGGAGGAGCTTATTTTGATATCACTTTCTTCCTTAAAACCATACAATAAAAATCGTTTCTGACTAAACTCATTTTGAGTTATACCTAATTTATCTTTGATTACTTTTTGTCGGGAATATCTTTAGGTACACTTCGTTTCACCTTTTTATTAAATGACTTATGTATTTTCTCATTACCTTTTTGTTATTTAAATAGTTAAGTAGATACCTGAATATTTTTGTTATATTATTCAACTTAATACCTTTATAATAGCGAAAATGGGCTAAATCAAGTGGCCTATTCCGGTCAGAGGACGCGAGAATGCATGGGATTCTTTAGCGAATTCTTACATGCACTTTCAAGGTTCTCCATATTGTTACCTCTTTGGGTTAACTGGAGTATAGGTGTAAGACTCTGTCGAACACATGCCACAGAATTCTCCCACAACACCATTATCACGGTAGTGTGTATGTGTGTATTCTGAGAGTGGAATTGCATGCAAAGTACCAATTTAAATAATATAACTTTTGTTTCTAATTACTGCTCAGGTAAAGTGTGTGCACCTCATACTCGCTGTTTAAAAAGTATTATTGTATTTCATTTATGACTGTCGGTCAACTTTTAACAAATGAAAGCGTCCCTCCACTTAAACATCTGTTGAGCCTTCGGACAGTGCCGCAAATAGAATTGAATAGAAGTGAATAGAAACGGTGATTACCGCAATAATTTAAAGGAAGCAAGTGGTTTCTTTTTAAAGCACCCTGTTTACAATACCTAACTGAATAATAAAGAAATAAAATTTAAAATAGAATAATTTGAAAGCAAAATTACTGAAATAAAAAATAAAATAAAATGGATGTTATTCATATTCATTTCATCCCTGGCTTTTGGAACGATATTTTACCAAGTGTCTCGAGGTCCATAGTCTCCTGTCCCGCGGGTTGGTTACCTTTACCACCGGTGGTCCTAGTCAGGGGTCCGGCGGCGTCTCGGGGGATGGTCACCTTCCGGGCGTTCAGGTAGAGGTTCCGGGTGGTCGGCGTCGGCGGCGTCTACTCTCGTCTGGGATGGTCCGTAGTCCTACAGGTGTTGAGCGTCGTGGTCTGTGGGGGGTCTCGTCGGGGTTGTCGTCCATGGTAAGTGACAGGTGTTGATCGTCGTGGCTCTCATCAGGTGTCGTCCGTGGTCCTTGGTCCGCGTCAGGTGTGGAGCGTCGTTGTCTGTGGGGGTCCTCGTCAGGGTTCGTAGGCCGTGGTCCTTGTTCCGCGTCAGGTGTAGGGCGTCGTGGTTGGCAGGTGTAGTGGGTTGTAGCTGGCAGCGGCTCGGTCTCCTGTTTGGCACGCAAGGGTTGAATCGCCTGGTCAACGTGTCGTCGTATCGCTGTTCTTGCTACGGCAGATTATTGCGTGATAAATTTTATATCTTCCAGTATTATGCAGTGGATGTGGACGAAACCAATTTCGTTATAATCGGTGGCACTACGCTGTCAACGAAATCAATTTCTTAATAATCTTTGTTCTACGAAGTTAACTTTGCGAAAACCAAAATCTTAATGCCTTTTTGTGTTAGAAGCTCGGTTATTTATATTGCTTTAAGTGGCGTGTTCTCCCCCTTGAAATTGTCTTAATTTTTCTCACACTTCGTTTCCATAACGTCTGGTTGTCAGTGATTTATGTAAAAGCCATTATTTTAAGACATATGGTAATTGTATCACTTTGTTTCTTGAATTTCAGATTGCCATTTATTAACTTAAAACCCATTATTGTTGACACTTTTAAAAACGTAGTTTCCGGGCGCATTGTATTTGTAACCGCTCGTACCATTGTATAAAATTTTGGCTCAGCAGGTAGCGGCACATGTGCGTCCTTATTGTAATATTTAAAAGTTTCTGCACTAGTTTGTGTTTATGATATGATACTGATATTAATTATAAGATTTTAAATAATTTTATATGCAGACTCGGGTAGGATAGCTTCAATACAGTAGGTGTAGCAGCTGCAAGAATTTTTTTATCAATAAATGACATATGTGGAGAAGCTGGATAAAAAACTTACTGTGAGGCATCTAAAATGGAATAAAGCCACATCACGTACAAAAGGAAACTTAAACTTTACATTGAAGTGGTTGGATGCCAATTAGTGCTAAATATAATAAACGGTAGAAGCAGCCAGCAGCTAACCAAATCACATCTACCCAGACGACCATGATATCGAGAAAAAGATGGAGGCTCGCTTAAATTGAGAAGAAGAGAAAGGAAGTGACGTAAAGTATCAGTTGCCAACAAATTAAAATGTGAATTTTTTTTTAACTGAATAAAATTAACTTTTGAAACTGTACGTGTAGGGAAAGAAAAAATTGACAGCCCAATGAAGTTGACGAGGAAAAGAAGAAAAGAAAATTATTAATTATTAATTGTTAATTATTATTAATTAATACTAAGGAAACAATTGACATAAGTGAAGAGAAAACGTATCAAGTAAAGTGCATATTCCCTCACAAATCGAAACTAAAAGCTATTACTGTCTAAAGGAGGTTACAAACTAATCCCTATGAGAACTCCACAACCCTTTAAACGACGGTTTAAATTTACAGTTAAGAATAATTTGAGTGTTAGCACAAAAAACAGGGTTAGAAGCCATTTCTCTGCAAATCTCTAAATCCTGAATTAGTTTTCAAGTAGTTTTTAACTGCAATATTGTGTAAAAGTTTACTGTTTGAAATAGGAGAAAATTTATGATTATTATAGGCAATGTGAAGACCAAAAGTTAAAGATCTTGGTCTATCTAAGTGTTCCTTGATTCTGATCCCAAGAGCTCTAGTTGTCTGACCAACATAAGAAGTAGGACAATCACCACATTGAATTCTATAAATCCCACTTCTATTCAAAAAAGGGATGACATCTTTAGATCTGACAAATAAAGATTTTATACTGTTGACACACTTATACGAAACAATCTAATTGGGACTATAATTTTTGAAATGTTATCGGAAATAGTCCCAAAGTAAGGTAAAGATCTATAAAGGTAACTCACACCTCCTCGTTGGTCTTTGCTGGACAGTGAACTTTTATATTATAATGTCACTGACTAAGTGATTAAAAAAATCAAAAATAAAATAAAAAAATAAATTAAAAGAATCATATGAATAATATTTCGTACGCCTATGAAGAGAATTCTTGGAAATTCGAACAGCGCATTTACCACGCCTATTCAATTGGTTTTGGATAAACTATAATATATCAATTTTAACAATAATTATTACACTTAAAATAATCTTTCGCATGGGGACTCAAAATTATTGCAAATAAACAAGAAGTTTAGGGTGCTACCTATTTAAAAGGGGCTGTGACACAACTTTTCCTCCTTTATAGATACTATGACCATGGGCCGGTTTTACACTGCAGGGGTCCCAATAACACATTTCTAATTAAACTGTT
Source organism: Altica lythri (assembly GCA_964028335.1). NCBI lineage: Eukaryota > Metazoa > Arthropoda > Insecta > Coleoptera > Chrysomelidae > Altica > Altica lythri. Next base: position 7,700,015 of record OZ034805.1, on the reverse strand, counting down.
TCAAGGAAAAGGATTAACTCTAAAACTGAAAGAGGAAAACACCCATTTAAAGCACGAACCTGATTAAATAATCACTTATAATAAAAGACGGAATCGTCGCATTTATGGAATTTTTAAAAGTTTTAAATTTAAGCAACGTAGCTCAATTGTTTTCAATTTCCACCGATCAAGTGTATTTATAATGTTAATTAATTAAATTTTATTGCAGAACAGCTATAAAATTAGAGATACCTACACAACAAAGAGAAAATTAAAATTTAAGTTAACTTTATTCAGAAACATACACCCTGCATTTTGTTTAAGTGCAAATACTGAAATAAGAAACACAGAAACATCCACTGAAAAGCAAGTAAGTGACACAAGTGAATATACCGGAAGAAATAAAACCACAAACATCGACTTTACGAGAAAATGTAATTCGAAAAAGGAAACGAAAACCAAATTCCTCAGCATACCACAGAAGGAATGATATACTGTTAGAAATAAAAAATGAATGATTTGCCCCAGCAACTACTTCTTCTTCTTCTTCCTTCATTTCACCATCGTCTTGTAGCATATTGTGGAGAACACAACATGCTATAATAAAATGGCAAATAAATTCAACATCTTTTGATTTGATGTAATACAGTTGTCCTAATCTTTGCTTTAGTAAGCAAATTGTATGCTCTATGAGAATTCTACAATGGCTCAATTTATTGCTAAATCGTTTCTCAACTTCTGATTAATTTCCATTATCTTTATATGGTGTTAGTAGGTTTCTTAAACACGGATATGCAGAATCTCCCAAAATATACCATTCTCCGAAATTTTCACGAATACTGTTTCCTAAAGGACTATTTCGGAATGCTCTAGCGCCGTAAACACTAACAGGATACCCAATAAATATTTTCCTCCTACGATCACAAACCACTTGCATCTGTAACAATAAATTTAATCAAAAATATGAAGTATGTTTTGGATTTAATTATGAAAAAATATTTTCCTTACATGAATGGAATAAAACTTTTTTCTATTATAATACGAATCCGGATCTATTTGTGGTGTATCAATTCTAATATGTGTTCCATCAATGCATCCAATAGCTCCTGGAAAACCCATTTCCGAAAATTCTTCATTAATTAAAACACACTCCTGTTTACTCGGCCAGGTGATAATATGGCCACTTTGTGCAGACAAGAGCATGGTAACATTTTTTACAATTGAATGTAGCGTGCTTGAAGACATATTAAATCTATCAGCTACATCTCTAAATGTGGCTGCTTCAATACAAGCAAACCATAGAAAAGCTAAAATACATTTAAATGCCGAAAATTTTTCAAAACCTGTATCTTTTTTCGGGTAATAATCTGATGATTTAAATTGTATTTTTATTCTTTCTACCAACTTGGTTGACAATCTAAAACAAAATCCTAAATTACTCAGACTTCTATAAAAATTATCAAAAAAATGTTTCTTATTTACCTGAAATGTTCTATAAACTGTTTTTCGGTTAAACCAGGCACAGTATCTTCCACGAAATTTTTATTTTTTATAAGATCCTGTAGTTGTTCTTGTGCTATAATATTTGTTACTGTTGTCAAAATATCAGAGTCACTTTCAGATTCTGAAGATGAACTACATGAACTTAACAGTTCTTGAATTAGATCCATACTTTACAAATACACTATCTAATTATTAAACAAAGTTCGTAAAACTATTTAAAAACAACGAAAGAACAAAACAGACAGAAATTATACACAATGAAATACCAAAATGGCAGCAAAACATCAACAACTTAAATGACATGCGAAGAGAAAATGAACACTCGAAAACCGAAAATATTGAAAATACGCAAGCGCAGTTTTAAAATCAGAAAACAATTCTTACCTTTGATCTCGTACTGATTTTACCGTTCGCAAACCATCCTAAGACGGTACTTAAAAAAACTCGAACATGGAATTTCAAATCCAATATCAGTTCAAAAATAGTTCAAGAAAACCCGAACACATTCATGTAAACAGCGCAGACTCAGTGCAGTTCTCGAACGGTAATTATTTGAACCCGAATAAAGCTTATGATTAACAACTGTTCTGCATCGACCTCAACGGAGAAATTCTATGGTAATTTAAGTAAACGCTGTTTTATAAACATTAAATTTACAGTGTACAACTAAAAGTTAAAATCTGTTTTATATTGAATAATGCCAGGAAACAGTAAAAACTTTGAACATAATATTCTTTTCAATAAACGAATAAGTCGTGTTGATGGCACGGAACAAAATAACAAGAAATTTGTATTCTTTCAAAATTAATTATGAAGATGTTTGCACATCTGGCACTTTAAATTCATCTTTGTCTAGTTCCTATGATAAAATATTATTTCTCAGGTTTCAAGAACAAAAACCGAATATATAACCATCGGCTGGACACAGACGGAAGCAGTCTTTTACCGAGTGTTGTAGTGTAATAGTTATTTTTTTATTGTTTAATAAATAAATGGAGCGTAGTAGTGTTTGTGTTTTGTTATCTTAATAAGATGTAATTGCCTTTTATTTTGTCACTTTTATTATTTGCTTTATTAATTTCATTTTCAGCTGCACCAGCTTTCATTTTATTATTTTTACTAATATAATTAACTTTATTGTTTATGTCATTTGTATAATTCCCGAGAACAAAATTATGAAAAATTTATAATATGTATACCTATTTTATTCTCTTGGGAATGCATATGCTCTTTCAATCACAGATTTTTGTCCACTTACGATTCGATTAAATCTTGCTTGTTCAGTCAGGTGTCCATTGTCTTAGTAGGTACCAGCAAGTTTTTAAGCGGTATGTATGCTACATCATCTAATATGTGATGTTGAGGAGGTAACTTTTAAATAATGGAGTGTTTCTGAACATACGAGCATCGTGCAATCTTTTAGGCAACTCTATAAGTACGTCTGTGAAAATATTATTATAACAAACACATTTCTTTCTGTTGCAAAAATCACTTGCATTATTCGTAGGTTGATTTATTAGTATCTCTATGCCATATATAGATCAACTATAATAGAAATTTCTTAAGTTTATATAGTTGAAGATATTAATTAAATATACAGAAGCGATTTAATTGCATTTTCTTAAAAATGACCATTTAATTAACCGAACGTTCAATTCAGTAATGGTATCTAATATTAAAAAGGGTCCACATAAAAAATATCAATCTTATCTCGTTTCCAACCATATTTACTACAAATTATGCTCAGATAAATGGGGCGTAACCAAAACATACAATTCTTTTATGGCTCTTGTAAACAAACAATAGGGTACCAGACAGTAATCGAAAAAAAATCTAAGATGTGTTTTAAAATAAAGTTTGTTATACAACAATATCACTCAATAAAGATTTTTTAAAAATAACAATGATTTATAATTTTAAATCAATCAATAAAGTTGCGTAAATTATCTGTGCAGCGTAAGAACTCAAACGCCAATCACAGTGCGTGACGTCATTTGTGAGTAGCCATAAGTAAACAACACTGCTTTGTATGTTATTTCGCGTTTTTCCACAATGTATTTGCATTTTTCTAAAAATATTTGATTGTAATTAGTTACGAATTGAAGTGCTATAGTCATAACAGAAGTTGTCGCAAGTGTTTGAAGACTTCTGTTAATTTTTTATTATGGAACAAGGTTATACAAAAGCCGACAATCGAAATCTCCCAAAAGTTGAAATTTTCATGGTCAGCAGTTTCTTTGCCACTAATTCCGACTTTTGTTCTTCCGAATTTTGAAATGTGAAAACATTTGTGTAAGTATTTCAATCTCTTTTTGTTTATCTTAACCATAGAAATCATTGAACAAATAAGTAAAACATAACCTATAACACCCACATTACATACACACTAAATATGATTATTTGTATTATGGGCTGTGTAATAACACTCTAGGTACAGTACTTACATCAAAGTGATCTTCACAAAAGTAAATTGATGAAGTAACAGACATTCCATCGCACTTTCGTCTTGCTAGGTCTAACCATTTTTTTCGTATGTCTGGTTTTCGAGGTACATCAATGAAAATTTTATTTGGAGTAGTTACTGATGTATTTCCACATCGAGGTACTACACACCAACGATATTTTTTTGGTCCATGATGATAAAGGAACACAAAATACTTAATTTATCCAAGCACTGATCACTTGTAATATGGCTCGCAGTTTGTTTACCTCACAAATGACGTCACGCGATCTGAATCGATATAAAGTGCTGTTTTCGCGGCAATTTTAAATAAATTATGTTTTTGACGTTTTCAATTACTCCAGAGGATTTATTTAATTAAAATATTATTTTTTATGGCTATATATATGAATAAAGATTATTTTTAAACACTATCTGAAAAGTTGTCCATTTCCCTATTTAAAATCATATCATCATCTTCTATAAGTTCATTTAGGTTATTTCAATTCAAACACTATCATGTCTTATTAATTAAGTTAAGATACATGTGATACGAAAGCTGTTAATTTTAATTATTATCGATAATATTATTTAACAATATTAAAGTACCTACCTATAATTAACTAAATTTGATTTCTTTGAGTAGCAAACTTACAAAATCAAATAACATTTGGTTTTGGAATACTAAGGAAGATACTTATTAGTTTTTTAGTTATTACATTTCTAACTATAATAATTGTCTATCATTTTAAAAAATTGTATTAAAATATATTTCAATCTATATTCATTTTTGTGTCCATCTCTTTAAACTTTTTTGGATCTCAAAAAATGTTTTCGGTTTTTTTTTTATATCTTTCAAACATAACTGTTTCCCTGATGATGGTATTATATCGAATCAATGTTGACATTAGTAGAAATTACTGTGGTCGTAATTCCGAATGATTTGAGACATTTTTCTACCTCAAAGTTTGTAGTGAAATAAAAAAGAATTAATGATATAGGGATTTTGTATAGTCTCCTAAATATTACGAATCGTTGCACCGCTGAACGTGAGGCTATTTCACCGGTGTTAAAACAGAAACAAAAAGCTTTCAATAAAGAAAACTTCATCTAAAACTTTCCTTTTGGAATAACAACATTGACCTGTCGGTTGCGCCTAAAAGCATTTGTCTTGCTTTTACAGTTTCAGAATGGCTTTATCAGAGTTTCGTTTTTGTTTTGGTTTTAACCAAGTTTGTCGGTATTGTTTAAGATATATCTAATTATGTACAAGAGAAAATGTTGTAGACATTGCTTGCTTTTGTATAAAGAAAATTGAGTTTTTAAAGAAAATGAGTATTTAAGAAAAATGTTAGTGTAGCAGACTATTTATAGTAAATAAAAACACTGGATTGTGTAATATTGTTTTTTTAAAACCGGCCAGAAATCAATACTTTCCGGTTCATTTTTAGGTCAGAAAATCTCATTTTGTCGGATAGGGCCAGAAAATAAAAATGAGTCCGGTAAAAGATTTTACCGGACTCGTTTACAATAAAATAGTTAGTCTAAGATAGCGGTCAATTCTATGGTAACCGAGTTTTGTATATATTTAAAACTATAAAATAACCTGACATATCTTACGCTTACGTTAAGTTAGAATATCTGGTTGAAAATAATATTTTTACTTTGGATGTGGATGTGCAGTTAGAGTATCTAATATTAAAAATTACCTTGGGAAATAAAAGTTTGCATTTTGTGCTTTATACAAACCTCCTACTTTAAACTTTAAAACATTAGTTCCTCACTTTGACAGTTTGTTTTCGTTTCTCTATCCAACAGTTGATGATATTTTCTGTTTAGGAGATTTTAATATTAATTTACATAAACTAGATAATCCGATTACTTCTTTGTTGGAGGATTATAGCCTAGTTCAAATTATAAACGAGTCCATTCGAGAAACATCAAAGACAAGCACCTTGATCGACCCTATTTTTGTTTCCAATTTATCTTTGGTAATCAAATCTGGAGTGCTATCAAATCATGAGATATCTGACCACAAGATAGTTTATTGCATTCTCAACCTAGCTAGAGTTCCAACAAATCCAACTACTATCAAATATCGCTGTTTTAAAAATTTTAATTACAATAAGTTTTTAGAGAGCTTAAGCACTTTACCTTTTGACCAAATTTTATATGTAAATGACATTAATGAGAAAATTAATATTTTTTAATGATCTTTTGATACATTTATTTGATATTTATGCGCCATTTAAAGAATCTAGAGTAACTAAACCAAAAGCACCATGGCTGTCCGAAAATATAAAAATATTTATGAAACAAAGAGACATCGCATTGCAAAAATTCAAAAAAACAAAACAACAAGGTGACTGGGATATTTACAAACATCTACGTAACTTTACATTAAGTCAAGTAAGAAGGGCAAAAAAAGAATATCTCGACCAGGTGTGCTCTGAAAAAATCAAAAGAAAATATGGAATACTGTTAAAAATCTTAACGTTTGTAAAAAAAATAATAATTACTCCATACCAAAAAATCTCTCGGATCCCGAAAAAATTAACAATTTTTTTTCCAATCTTTCTCAAAACACTCAAAGTTGTAAAGAAAAAATAACTTATTATAAAAATAACACATACAAAGCTAATTTGCAGTTTTCCTTTAAAATGGTTAATATTTCTGACATTAACAAAATTATTAATATTATTAAAACAAATGCAACAGGTATAGTTTAGGTTTCTCCATCAATGTTGAAATATTGTAGTCTTTACCTGGATAAATAATATATTACTCATATCATTAATTGTTGCATTGAAAAAAGCTTTTTTCCGGATCAATGGAAAATTTCCATAGGTAAACCACTAGCTAAAGTTTCAAACCGTGCTAGTTTTAATGATTTAAGAATAATAAGTATTTTGCCAGCCTTATCAAAAAGTCTAGAAAAAGTTATGTACGAACAAATTAACAGCTATTGTGTTGAAAATAAAATTATTCCGACCGCACAATGTGGCTTTCGAAAGGGCTATAGTACATCTGTTGCTTTAATTAATGTATTGGATGATATACTAAAAGCTTGCGATAAAAAAATGAATACTGTTCTCGTCCTGCTTGATTTTTCAAAGGCTTTCGATACCATTAGCCATGAGCTTCTCCTTTCAAAATAAAGTTATTATGGTTTTAATTTAGATGCTGCTTGTTTACTTAAAAGTTTTGTAACTAATAGGTTTTTGAGTGTTTTTTCTGATAATCAATATTCTGACAGTTCAAAGGTCGCATCTGGTGTCCCACAAGGATCAATCCTGGGACCCTTGCTGTTTCTTATTTACACTGCTGATATCTTAAATTCAGTTAAATATTGTAAAATTCAAGCTTTTGCAGATGATACTCAAATATACTTTGGTTTTAATCTTGAAGATCTAAAAGAATGCGAACTATGTGTAAACAGTGACCTAAAAACTTTGTTTGATAACTGTAAACAACATAATATAAACCTTAACCCAGCAAAGAATTGCCTTATGATTTTTGGAAACAAAAATAACTCAACTGTCTTAAAAAGTTCATTAAAAATAAAAATTAATGAAACTACGTTATCCTTCGTTGACACAGCAAAAAACTTGGGCTTGACTTTTGATACTTCTTTGAGATTTAAAGAACATTTAACGAAAAATTTTCAAAAAACCTTTTGCTCACTTAAAATGTTATATAACAATAGACATATTCTTCGTCGTAGTTTATATATAAACTGATAAAAAAGAAATTTTAATTACATGTTCCGATTTACGCTTAAATAACATTTGAAAAATTGATTTCAGAAAAAAAAAGTATACAAAAAAAGTTGTAGACAATTTAATTATTAATAGCATTGCTTTCTTTAGCAATCTTGATAAAGTTGATAGTTTTTAAGATAAATGATAAAAAACGATTCAAGACCCAGAAAGGTAAGCGACGCGTACTTGTAAGCGCGCGAAATTAACAATTAAAAAACAGGTATAAATAATTAATTTTTTTAAAATCTCTATTAATAACATTATTAACTATTGTATAAAGAATTTAAAAAAATGTATACTATTTATATGTTATTTTTTTAAATATATTTTTCAAGGGTCGAAAGTTCCCAAATTTGAGATTTTTGGAAATTTTAAAAAATCATATCTCTGAAAATATTAACTTTATCGTAAAAATTTAGGGGACCTTTTCTATTTGTATTTCAATAAAGAATATAAAAAAATTGTCCGGTTAAAAAATAACAATTGCATGTAATTGTTTAAACAATTTCGTTATAAACAATTTGGCACGGGGTTGACCCCTGGCAACATGCATTTATATAATCAGTAAGGCAATTTGAAGAGGATCGCATAAAAAAATTGAGGTGGAATAGTTTTCGGTACTTATGCGCCGATTCGTGCTGGACTAAATGGAAGATGAAATTATACCAGATGAAATTGTTAAGGCGGCCAACCAAGCAAAGTTTGTTAAAAAAAATGTTAAAATTAGTTATTGATATATTTTGACGTTTAGTTGAAAACGTGAAATTTATTATAAAATGGATATTTAAAATGATGCATTTGATTGTGAATTAATGGAAGATGAAATTATACCAGATGAAATTGTTAAGGCGGCCACCCAAGCAAGGTTTGTTAAAAAGAAATGTTAAAATTAGTTAATAAAGAGTTCTTGTTATAAAAATGTAAACTGAATAATATAAAGTTTATAGTACAACAATGCCCGTTTTAAAAAAATATTGTACGTAATACGTCCCAAAAGTGCTTTTACTGTACTCGCAGCCTTGCAGGGCTCGCCTATGGCTCGCCCTGCAATTTGCCTTATTGTCCAGTAAAAGACAACTTTCAGGAATTGTTACGTAAACTACTATTTTTGTTTGTTTGGGAAGACTGATTATTCTTTAATAAAGTAACTAGAAAACTAAAAAAAAACATTAGAGTAGAAATTCTAACCAAATATAGGACAATGGGATAAATTAGCTTAAGAAATACATAGACTATCAAAAATAAAAAAACAGAATTTAAAAAACTATTTAATTACAGTCGAGATTCCAAAAAATCCGTCTGTAAAATTGATCAACCAGTCTATAGTTGTAGAAAGTGGCTAACGTCATTATAACTGCTAAAGCAAAACGTAGGGAGTGACTTTACTAATATATGTTCAGAACCAAGTACTCCAAAATTGATTATGGACTACGAAAAACAAATTTTTTTTTGCTGTTAGTAAACCCTCCAACCTTCCCGTAGGGAGGTATTAATTTTTCCGAATTTCGATTAAAATTATGTTAGTTTGCCCCGACAAGTAAGTGTTTCAATATTATAAAATTGAAACTCTTCGTGCACCCCTGATAAATTGTGACGTTTGTGCGTACTCAATAAATAAAGACATTGGTTAATTGGCACGGGTAAAGGGAGACGAACGAACTTAGGTCGAAGGTCGAGTGAGTAGCGAACGGCTCCCTTAATGTGTTTGACTGGTTGCGACACTTCGTTTCTGACATTTTTATGATCACGTTGTTACTGTGTTATATATGTTCTCTTCGTGTTCTTGTTCAAAAATGGCGGTTACCATGTTGTAATATCAGAATAATTTGTTATCGATAAGTGTTTATTTTAATTTACAACAAAGCTATCTTTAGACAGTCCACTATGGATAGGTAAGAAATGAAGCATTTGTGTAAATGTACCCTACGTTTTGTTTGTTTTCAGTTTGCAACTTGATAACAATTTGCTAGATTTTTTCAAACAGTAATTGTTGAATGTCCCTTAAAGGTTGAGAAAAAACAAAAACTGACAATTCGATAAGAATTTAATAGATGATAAAGGTTTACACAATATATACCTACAACATTTTACTCGTTTATAAAAAAAGATCGTACTCTCAAGATAGCGGTAACAAAATTGCCAATAGAAGAGAGCACTTCGTGTGAAGATGAGTCCAGAGCATCTGCAAGGTCATCCAAAGTATTAATTGCCGGTATGTGGATTGCACGAAGATGCTTGTAGAATGGGCACTCAAAAAACAAGGGCCTTATGGTTTCACTTTGGTTAAGGTTACAAATCAAGCACATTCTTCCGTGTGTATCTTATGAATATTTTGTTTGTCAGAAAGCTTGATATAGTTTTTCGTGCAGAGACGCAAGTATGCTATTATTTTAATGAGATACATAGTGCATTTAAAGGTAAGATAATGCGACAGCTTATTATATAAAAAACTATTGGTCAATACTAAAGACGACGATCGAGATAAGCTATATCCTGACCATGCAAAGTTTCCCTGAAAGCTTCATGCAAATTTGTTAATATTCTTTTGTTGTAGGCATTTTCAAGGCAAACATTCCAGAGATCAAGACGCCCTAACCGGTCAAAATAGTGCCTTTATTGTACCAGCCAATTGTATTTTAAAGAAATACTATTAATTAATTGCTTAAGGCGATTGAAACATATTTTTGGCAGTCTTTGATTGGGCATGGTTTTAAGTTTAAAAAGCCATACAAGCGCTGCCTTAAAAATTTAAAAGCTTATTTTTGTGGCGTCTGTTTCCAAGCGTACTATATAACTGGGAGTATTTCTTGGAAGCCAAAGAAGGTTTTTAAAAAATCCAACCTGTGCTCTTTCAACATAATCGTCGTACCTTAAACCCCATATTCCAATATTATAGGTAAGAGAGGAAAGTTATATGCTGTCGTAAAGTTTTTTCCGTGAATACCAAGAATTTATTTTAGAGCGGCAAACAAGGCTAGGTTCTTCTGTATATACCCTACATAAGGTCTGTACTTTTTAAAAAAGTCTACTTATCGCTTAGAATTACCATTTGTAACCTAATCAGAAGACCTGTCCCAGATATTTATGTCGTTGGCGAACGATTAGTCTCCGGTTATAGAAAATATATTCAGCCGTTTGATCTGTATTCTCACAGAATCTGCATGTTCAATTGCTCACTTTGCCTATTTTACAGAGATGATACCGCAGTGGACAGGGTTCTGTGAAAATTTTTGCGATTACTCTGAATTTAGGTTTCTGAACCACTAAGAGTAATTTAAAGTACAGCAGTTTTTGTGTTTGGCCTGGAGTGTTTTTTTAGTACTGTACTGACTTTCTTTTGCCAAATACGAACTTTATCCATAATGCGGAATTTTGGCATACCACAGAAAAGTACAACTTTTGCGATGATATCAGCAATCTCGTTACCGACAATACTTTTATATCCTGGTATTCACAGCAAAGTAACTTTGTTGTGTTTAGCTAGTTACTTAAAAAACTGTTTGCAGTTCTGTGTTTTCTGTTTTGGATTGAGTAGATTTTAGAGTCTTTAAACCAGCTTGCAAAAATTGAGACGTTTTTTAATACACACTTTTAAGTGCATATACATTTAGTTCTCGTAGTTAATATATCACTTATTGTTTGTAATACTACACTGCATTATTTATAATATAAGAAATAAAAGAATCTAAAAAAAGTAAAAAATAGCAATACAATTACATACTGTTTTGGATTCGAGTAGAGTTTAGAGTCTTTAAAGCAGCTTGCAATAATTGAGACGTTTTTTTAATACAAACTTTTAAGTGCATTTACATCTAGTTCTTGTAGTTAATATATCACTTATTGTTTGTTATACTACACTGCATTATTTTTAATATAAGAAATAAAAGGATCATAAAAAAGTAAAAAAATAGCAATATAATAACATACTATTTACCTACTTCTTTATTCGGGGATCTTTTTGCCACTAAAACAAACTTATAAAAAATATAAATCAATATTTTGAAAATGACCCTTGCTTATTGATCTTGATGTATATGTCAAATTTGTCAGGGGTCGTCTTTTAAAACTGAAAATGCATAACAAAAATGAAAATATTTTTTTTAAAAATGTCTCTGAGCTATCGACAACCCCGAATAAAGAAGTAAATAGATGTTATTATGCCACAAAGAAGCTATCGAGAATATTTAAATATAATTACATACTGTTCGTTATAGATTCACAATTGTATTCAAAAATAGGGGAGCAAATGTTGTCATAACCCACACAACATACCATTTACTAAATTATTTTAAATTGGGTTAGTTTTAAAATTTCTCTTTAATGAACACATCGGTTACCAAATTATAAAAAAATATTTAACGAAATTTATGATCTATGTTATGTTTTGATTTTAAAACATTTAACACTTTTTATCTCATCTTAATGAAGTATGTTCCTAAATCAAAATTCAGCATTTAATCAGAGTTCTTTAGGGTAGTCGAATTTCTTTCTGAAGATATTTGTGTTTCTATTATGAACTGTCTCAGATAAGGTAACTTAATTTTTCAATTTATAAACACTAACGAATACAACTAAGACATAAATTTCGACATATTACTCGTAAACTTTTAAACTAATTTCGAAAAGAAGCTATTTCCATGCTAAGTAACATACATATTACTCTTGGGAACCGCACTATAGTTTGTCCTTGCAAATGTAAATAATAAATTGTCTCTTGATGGTAATCCTTTACTTGATATGTCCTGCTTGGGATTTTCACTAAATCTGATGGCAAGTTTGTCGTGACATGTCTCGTAGGTATCCCTACATGCGGAATTTAAGACATTCAAAAGAACGAGGCGACAAAAAACAAAGCACTGTGATCAAAAACTCACAAAGGGGCATTTAAATATTTACAAACGAATAGAGATTGTCAAAGGTTCAATAAATTACTAATTTTACTCGTAAACAATTTTCAGTGCACATAAAATAATGATTTTTCTTTTAAGCTTCCTGACGATGAAAAATGTATTTCGAAAGCTTGGATTAAAACTCTAAAGATTTTTATTAACGTTAAGTATTGATGCATTCCCAATATTTATATATATATATATATACATATATTGAGATGATATGAGTTACTATGCTATATTAAATAAGAATGTAAAATGAAAATCTTATGGAAAATAGAGAAAGGAAAATTTTCTTATTTCGGGTCAGAGCGCAAATGCAGTAACATTAGGATCAATTATCATCATCTTCTTCATAATTTCTAAAAAAGGAAAAAGAAAATAGAATAAGAAAGAAAAATCACAAATTCATTTCAAAGATTTTTATTTAAAGATTCAAAATGGTTTAATCTACATTATATAGAGTTACAATAATTATGAAATTGATAAATGGGAAAAGTAAATAATTAAAAGCGTATAAAAATTGCCAATACATTAGTAATTAAACATTAATTTTTAAATGAATTAAGGGTATAATTAAATAAGAAAATTAAATTATAAAAATATCACAAATAGTTAAAATAAATATTAAAACTTCTACTTACTTTTAAAATATACAAATTTATCAACCATATTCTAATTTATTAATAGTTCAAATGCCAAATGAAATATTCTGAAAAAGAGAAAATTATTAGTTTGTAGTGCTAGTAAATTTTATAAGAATAAAAAGAATAATCATTGTTTTAAATTGTAATATTGAATCAAGAATTAGATTTTGTTAGTAATTTTATTTAAATAAGGAATTAGTAGGCGATTAGGTGTTAAGGATGTATAGATTTAAGTTTGTTGAATTTGTCAGTTGTTTTTTTGTTGATTTGATAGAATCTCTCTTGTTTTCTGGTTCTTAAAATGGAAGTTGTATTAAAAAATTGCTCCGTAGAAATTTTGAGTTTTTTTTTTGAAAACATTGATAAAAGAAAGTATTAAATCAGTTTAAAGTATAAAGATTATCACAAGGTAACCAGAGAAAGCAATTGGTAAGAGAAACTTATATTATTTTATGAAGAAATAGATATTTCAATTGGGGGTTGAGCAGTATATGGTACAACTGCATTTTAATTAAGTTAATGAAGATTAAACTAATATTTAACAAGAAAGAAAGCCATAATTACACTTACCAGAGGAAATAGCAGCAGTGTATCTTTTGGTTTGAAGGGGAATTGATTGTTTGATCTCTACAAAGTTTCCTGAAATCTTTGCTGTTCCGGGGAAGAAAGTAGATTGTCCTGAGAACTGAATCCTGGTTTTCCAGAAGAGGAGTGAAGCTTCATACAAATGGTAACCATTTTTCACTCGTTACAATAAAGAGTTTTTTATGTGTTTGATTTTTGTAATTTTGATGAACATTTTATTTCACTGTTTTATGTAATTAACTAAATGATTATTATTCACTTTTGATAAGTTTAATTCGAATTGTTTATTAACTCAAATCAGAATATTTCATTTTATATATTTGAGACATATTTGGATTATCAACAGTATCTTTGAAGTTTGACACATTTTGAATTAGTAAGGTTAGAAATTTATATACAATTCATGCCTAGAAAACATCATTGGTCTAGGATAGTGTGGTTTTACAGTCATTTTATTGAAAATTTGTATATTAACTGATTTTGAATCTAGTTTTGTTGAATATTTGAACTCTGACCTTGACATAAGGGAATAGCCGGTAGCATATTTAAATAATCAAATTGGAAAATAATTACATTAAGTTAATTCTTACCTATTCACTATTTATATTTAAAATTCAAAATTAATTCATGGTAAGGAATATTTTATAACATAGTAATTGATATAATCAAAAGAAATTATTATTCATACACACTCTTATATGTTATAATATATATATATATATATATATATATATATATATATATATATATATATATATATATATATATATATATATATATATATATATATATATATATATACGAAGGTAAATCGTGGGGTGGCAGTCAAGTTTATAGGCCTGGGAAAAACTTTTTGACTTTGTTGCCAAGCTTTCGAATTTATTTTAAATTTTCAAGACACTTTTACAAAAAGAAAAGAAAAAGAAACAACAATTAGTTATTTGAAATTTACAAGAAGTTGTTTAAAGGGGACCAGTCGTAAGGTTAAATTAAAGAAACTTTAAAAAACATTACATCCCACGATTTACCTCGTTTATAACATCTACATAAACTTTATATATATTATTATGGATATACTTTATTTTGGATATACTTCTTAGCTCCGGCTTATGGGTCTGGGTTCCTTCTTATTGTTGATTATTCAACTCAAACGATTTTTCATTTAATTCAATATTTCATTTTATTTTTAACTTTAAATACATTTTATTATCTTTATGATATCATTTAAATTAATTCACCTCTAATTCAAAAATTTTCTAACTATGGCTTCCAACAATAATTCTAAATTCAAATTGCTTTATCCCCCTCGTCCCTAGGTTACCTTCTATATCAACCAAAACACAACAACTCTATTAACATTTTCTGAAATAAAATTTTTAAAATACCTATATTAAGACAGTCACCTATAATCAAATACAAATGTTTTTTTCCAATCAAATCATAACAATATATATAACAACGAACCGTTATGACAGTCTTATAATAAAGAAAAAAAAAAAAAATAAAGTATCTTGCGTAATGCTGTCAATTTTGTGCGTGGTTAGAATTTCCTAACTCAAATGCACATTGATGCTGCGACGTGGATATAAATATCAACTAGTCTATACCAGGGCAAAACCAACTGCAGACATGTTTCGATCTTGTTAGATCTCATCAGTACAGTATAGGTTGTCTCTTCAGTCACTAATGAAGAGACATCCCCGGTATAGAAAAGCTGATATTTGATGTCAAATAGTTGCGAAAGTTAATACAACTTGTAAATTTCGCAAGCACGCCATCTCTACTCCAAAAATAGCACCGTTGTGGTCGCTTTGCATCTAATAAATAAACCTATCACAAGGTAAATAAACAACGAACGGAGCGTTAAGACAGTCTTATAATAAAGAGAAAAAAAATGATACAAAGTATCTTGCGTAATGCTGTCAAATTTGTGCGTGGTTAGAATTTCCTAACTCAAATGCACATTGATGCTGCGACGTGGATATAATTATCAACTAGTCTATACCAGGGCAAAACCAACTGCAGACATGTTTCGATCTTGTTAGATCTCATCAGTACAGTATAGGTTGTCTCTTCAGTCACTAATGAAGAGACATCCCCGGTATAGAAAAGCTGATATTTGATGTCAAATAGTTGCGAAAGTTAGTACAACTTGTAAATTTCGCAAGCACGCCATCTCTACTCCAAAAATAGCACCGTTGTGGTCGCTTTTCATCTAATAAATAAACCTATCACAAGGTAAATAAACAATAACCGGAGCGTTAAGACAGTCTTATAATAAAGAGAAAAAAAATGATACAAAGTATCTTGCGTCATGCTGTCAAATTTGTGCGTGGTTAGAATTTCCTAACTCAAATGCACATTGATGCTGCGACGTGGATATAAATATCAACTAGTCTATACCAGGGCAAAACCAACTGCAGACATGTTTCGATCTTGTTAGATCTCATCAGTACAGTATAGGTTGTCTCTTCAGTCACTAATGAAGAGACATCCCCGGTATAGAAAAGCTGATATTTGATGTCAAATAGTCGCGAAAGTGAGTACAACTTGTAAATTTCGCAAGCACGCCATCTCTATTCCAAAAATATACATATACATGAAATATTTTTTGTTTGGTTAAGTTTCTTAAATTAACCTTCGATACATTAAAATTAATGTAGTTTATAAGATGACTATCTGTGTACTTAAAAAACTATTTGTAATCCCTACTAATATTATAAATGTGAATGTAAGTTTGTTTGTTACGCTTTCACGCGTAAACTACTCAACCGATCATCATGAAACTTTGTACACACATTCTTGGAGGTATTAGAAGTAACATAGGATGGTTTTTATAAAAAAAATTTTTTTATTTTTTACGAAAAATAAAAAAATTGTTTGTCAAAAAATCTTAGAAACTAGCTTTTTCAACGCCATCTAGCGGTTCAGTAATGAAGTTCCAACCCTGAGTAGGCCACCGTAAGGTGGCGCAGTTAATATCTTATATATTTAACCTAGCAATTACGACTTAATAAAGTACTATGGCGCCACCGTAAGGTGGAGCAGTTAATATCACATATATTTAAACGAGCAATTCTTACTTAAGGTTTATGACGCCACCGAAAGGTGGCGCTGTTTATATCTCACATATTTCAACAAATTCTTGCTAAATTAAATAATATGACGTAAGGTGCCGCAGTTGCTATAGTTTAACTAATGTTAATGTGAAAAGACAACCACGCCTTCTAACCTCAACAAAGGCAGCGACTTTCTAATCTTGGTTGCCAGATGTATTTGCGAATATTCCTAAGTTTATATATTTTGAAAATTTTATCTCTACTTTACTATTCAATTGTTCGTCAATGACTCTTAGAAAGATAATATAAAAATATTCTTACAAAATATATACTTAAATTAATTAAGTAGGTTCTTCATATTTATATAGTTTTCACTTCTAATGATATCAATTTTGTATATATTACTTATACTTAAAGAATTTTTTAAATACCGGCAACATTGATTATTTTTTCAATTTTTTTGCCGACTCTTTAGATATAATTGTAAAAAAATGCCGAAGAGTCGGTCATGTACAAACGAAACTTCAAAGACTCAAAATGCGACATGGGGTGAGTACCAGGCCACCGGGCGGAGACTTGTGCAGATTACACTAAACAGTAGCGTCGTGTCTTTTTTTCCATTTTTCGTTTTTTGTAATTTTTACCATTTTGTTTTTTTTTTTGTTTTCATTGTTTTTTTATATTAGATATTCGCTGCACTACCTTACGGTGGGCTTTATAATACTTAATTTAGTAAGAATTTCTCGTTTAAATATATGAGATAATAACTGCAACACCTTACGGTGGCGTTATATTATTTGATTTAGAAAGGTAGTTTTTGACTTTATTTTTTCCGCATTTTTTCTGGTTTTAATTTTCCATTTTTTTTAGTTTTTCGTTTATTTATTTATTTATGAATCGAAATTCAACACCATCTATTGGGTTTTCTTACAACCTAAATGTTGAATAATCTAGAAATCAAAACACAGTACCATCGACCTAGATGTCAAAGGTGTATGGAGTTACTTCAATTAACTTAAACTGTGATCTATTAGGAATTCGTAGAACTAAACTATACATGTCTCTTAGGGGAGAACAAGAGAACAACGAACAACGTGTTATTATTCTTCATGCCAGAAGCAAAGACGGTTTTGTAACTTATGCGTTGGTATTGTCGCCAAAAATATAACAAAGTCTTCTGCCGATTATCACGAAGATATGACAGCCGATTTATTTGAAAAGTAGTTTGTCGAACAGTTCTCGCCTAACATATCGCCGAAATCGGTAATTGTTATGGACGATGCGTCGTATCATTTCCGCATATTAAACAAAATACCTAATAATAACACGAAAATGAATCAAATTTTAAGATTTATGGCAATCAAAAATATGACTGTTCCTAAAAAGGTTCCAGTAAAGAAGGAATTAAGAATGATCAAAAGTCAGAATTTTAAAAATGAATACGTCATTGCCACCATTTGTAACAGACACGGTCATACCGTTTTGCGTGTACCTCCATACAACTGTATTTTTAATCCAATCGAAATGGTTTGAGTACTGTAAAGAAACGTTTACGAAAATATAATCAGTCACCAACCTTAAGCGCAGTTGTTCTTGATAATATTCGAGAGGTAATTAGTGACATTAATAGCGATGTATGGAAAAATTGCGAAACACATGTTATAAAAATAGAAAAGAAATATCCTGTTTCACCGCCAATAGCACCATTAGTTATTCAACCTGGAAACGATTCTACTTCAGAAGACTCTGACAATTCTTGTTATTAATTCCAACCAATTTCCTTTACAACTATCGTGATGTATCTTGAAAACTTGTTTTCAAAAACAAACTAATTTTATATTCTTACTAACATACCCAACCCTTTCCTTTCCAGGCAAGGAAGGCTCATACCTCCTCATGGTCCTTGCTGGACAGACAATCTTTTAAGATTGTCTGATTATTAATAACTAAAATTAACAAGTTTTAATTTGAAAGAATTAATTTGTTATTTGACAATTTTCAAATTGATACAAAATTTACAAATATACAAAAACCGTTTTTCTTTTGAAATTTAAAACAAAAATTAATAAAAATTTATGAACCCTTTTTTATTTAATTCCACGCCAATGGTCGGAAATGTCATCAAAGGCAGTTAAAAACCGCCAAAGAGCACAAATTTTCACATTTAGATTGGATAGACTATACCTAATATATTTAATCGATAAATTACAAAATATAAAAAAAAAATAGTATACACCTGATAACTGACGAGAAAATATGATAAAAACGATAAAATTAAAAAATAAATAATTGAAAACAAAAAAAAAATTCGTAAAAATTTAAAAAACCAAAAAAGACATCAGTTTTATGCGATACGAAGTCCGCCGGGTC
The DNA here is from genome assembly GCA_964028335.1 of Altica lythri. Taxonomy (NCBI): domain Eukaryota; kingdom Metazoa; phylum Arthropoda; class Insecta; order Coleoptera; family Chrysomelidae; genus Altica; species Altica lythri. The sequence goes on along the minus strand of OZ034805.1, from coordinate 7,680,782 downwards.
AGCTAGTATAGAATAAATAAATCACAGCTTGTTGTTTTTTCTTTATAAGAGAGATTTAAAATTAAAGGTTTCAAGCATGGAGTTGTACAAGATCTTGTATGAAAATGTATTGGTTTTAACGAGATAAAGAAATCAAAGAAATCTTTATACCCTTTCAATATGATCAATGTGCACAGCCTCCAATGGCAACCATATTCGAGATGCATACTCCAGGTTTGGTAGCACTATTGCATTATGGATGTTTCTAAATTGATGCGAAATATTTCACAGGGTGATTTTTCAGCAAAAATTAAGGCGGGTCCTTTATATAAATTTTTGTTCAAAACCGCTCTCCCTCCAAGTTAAAGCCCCATAAAGTTGGTGGAAAAAATTTATTTTTATTTAATATCTCCACTATGGAAGAATTTAAAAGAATAAAATTTGGCAGATAATTGATGCTAATAAAAGGGCATTTTTTGACAATTTTTGTAATCCTGCAATGTTTATACAGGGGCGTGAAAAAATCAACCCTTATGATATTTTGCCTCAGAACTTTTTAATGCGTCCACATTTTCCTACTTAAAAAATTGATTTAAGAAGATGGACTTAAACTGCAACTTTTTTATATCTTGACTATTTCTCCTAAAATTGTTAGTTTGATCACAAAAAAATTAAATAGGATACAATTCATGTCTTTTTCACATACTTTCAGAAGCGTTATTGTTTGTTAAAAACAGAGTATCAAATAATGTCATAATTGGCAGATAATTAATGCTAATAAAATGACATTTCTTGACGGTTTTTGTAGCACTGCAATGTTTATACAAGGGGGTGAAAAAATCATCCCTTATAATATTTTGTCTGAGATTTTCATAGTTAAAAAATTGATTTACGAGGGCGGACTTAAACTGCATCTTTTTTACGTCTTGACTATTTCTCAGTAAGTTGTTTGTTTGACCATAAAAAAATAAAATATTACTCATTCCTTTCGCACATAAGTCCGTCTTCTTAAATCAATTTTTTAAGTAGGAAAATGTGGACGAATTAAAAAGTTCTGAGGCAAAATATCATAAGGGTTGATTTTTTCACCCCTTGTATAAACATTGTAGGGTTATAAAAATTGTCAAAAAGTGCCATTTTATTAGGATCAATTATCTGCCAAATTTCATTAGTCTAAATTCTTCCATAGTGGAGATATTAAATAAAAACAATTTTTTCCCCCAACTTTAAGGAGCTGTAACTTGGAGAGAGAGCGATTTTGAACAAAAATTTATTTGAAAGACCCTCCTTAAATTTTGCTGAAAAATCACCCTGTAAAATGTTTCGCATCAATTTAGAAACACCCTATATAATTTAACTATGGTTAAAATTTTCTTAATTTCTGATCACAAATCCTAGAGCTTTAAAACATTTTTTTGCCATGTATAAGAAATCGCTATTAAACTTTAAATTTGACTGAAAAAAAACCCTAAATCCTTTATTTAATTTTCAAGATTTAGAGTGGTATCACAAATTTTGTATTCATTTACAATTGGACTGGTTTTTCTTGTAAATGTTACTACAAAGAACTTTTTAACATGAAGAAATATATTATTATCGTTGAACCATTTGCTTATATTATTAATGTCGGCCTGTAGTAAGTCGCAGTCGAATTGTGTTTTAATAACCATGAAAACCTAAAATCATCTGCAAAGAGTAACCTACTGGAGCCAGAGAGGCAATCGGGAAGTGAGTTTATAAAGCATCGAAAGAATAGTGGCCCCAAATGATAGCAATAAAGTGTTCTGATGTGGACATGCCAACCTTGACCCACTAAGCTCTGTTCGAAAGATATGATTTAATGAAAAAATAAACATCCTGTGTAATACCCAACTCAACCAGACTGCCAAGAAGCAAATCATAATCGACCTTGTAAAATACGTTTATTTCATCCTGTCCAGTAAATACACTTCCCTATAATCAATTTGGCGCCGGTAAGTAAAACATTACGGTATCAGGTACTGTAATGTGTTGCCTAGCAACGCTGCTCTGATTGCTTAAGAGAAGACAATTACTTTTAATTTTTGACATTTAAAAATACTATAATGACTATAAAATAAAAATAAAATAATTAATTACTTACTTTTACATCCATATTTAAAAGGAAGTCAATGTTATTCAATTTTATATTAACAATTAAACCTTAATGATAAAAAAATTATTTGACAGTGACAGATCGCTTTCAAGGTAATTTGACATAACTAATCAAGTTACGAACCATTTTTAGTCAAGTTACGAACTACTGTTAACATTTTTATGAATTTATTAATTTATAAAAACAGGATGAAATAAAATATAATACGATACATGGTCGTTAGGTGTTATTACAGTCCTCGTTTTCATTTCCAAACTCGGCTCCTACGTCGCCTCGTCCGTAAACTAACTCGTACTGTAATAAGTCACCTACCGACCTTGTAACGTATAATACTATTTCGCAATCGGTATAAACAACATCAAACTAAATTTTCTTTAATATTGCTTCAGCAGCAGCTTCTGATATAATAGAAAGATTTTTCAAGGTTGATCTATCTGCCATGAACCCATGGCCTTAATAAATATAAGAGGAAATATTATCTGGCCTAGTAGATTTTTTGATTTTAATCTATTTATACTTTTATTACATCATTTTCTGATATTTTAGAAAACATAAAAGGGTTACCGAAGAAATCAAGTTTGGATGGGTTATTTGCGTTAGTATTCCATTCATGTACTGATTGAAAATGTTGAGCAAATGCATCTGCAATAAGTTGAAAAATCTTTTTGCCATTTCTCATTTTCCCAGGTAATCCATGGTTTTTAGATTTACTAATTATCATACAAAAGGTCAAAGTTTCCCTTAGAATAATTATAGGATAGCCTACATACTTTTGTGTTATACAAGACTCGTATCTCTTCCTTAATGGTATTTTAAATAAATGTGCCGGGTGGTTAGCATACTCTGCAACTAGTGGTTGCACAGGTCTAGCAATTTCAGTAATTTCTGGATTAGATATTAGCAGGTACAAACATCTGTCTTTAAAATTTTCTATATTATATGGCTTCAAATTATGTTAATCCTGAAACTCTTAAGTATTTATTTTATTATAATATTTTCACAGAAATTAAAGGTTTGCAAATTAAAATCCCCTAATATTAGAAGTTTGGTTATCATACTGATTAAAATAATTAATGTAATTTTCATTACATGAATTTGGCTGAAAAACACAACAGAAACATACAGATATATTTTTTTAAGATTTAACCCAACAAATATGCACTATACATTACATTGATGCATATAATGTAGGCTGTTTGGATGGGTGCAATTCCCAGTAACCACTCGGTCATCTGGCTTTGTTAGGGGCTCCAATCCTGTAACATGGAGTGACACAACTTTAGGAACGGTCCCACTTTCGTTACCACTTCCTTCTTCTTTTCCTATGCACATCAGTCCATTGTCCGCCTTCTTCTTGATTATTTGCACCCAACTGTTGGATATTTTGCATTAAATTTTTTGATTTAAGTTATATTGGGTAGAATTAATTTGTTTTATTTATTGGTTAATGTAATAAGTTGTACACGTATGCTTGCATTATGTAATTAGGTAATTTTTGCAATTTTTTCTACATTTGTTGTATTTAAACATTTTGGTGGTTTTATACCTACGTTTTCTGTAGGAGTAAGTGACTTTTTAATCGTCTTAAGGTACCATACCTAAGATAAACTAATTTTTGTAATGTTTTTATGATGGTTGGTGGGGATTTTGGTGTTGCTCATTTCAATGTACGCTTCCTCCTCTCTCAGTTTAATTTATTTAAAGACTTTTGTTTTACAGCCTCTTACGATGTAATCGCGCTAAGTGAGACCTGGCTGTCGTCTGATATATCTGATGATGCTGATTTTATACCTGGTTATAAGATAGTTCGTCTGGATCGTCCTGCTCGTGGTGGGGGATGGGACTCTACATTAGAGAGGATTTGTTTTGTAGGATTCTTCATGAGTTTACATTTGCTCTTACGCATATGGAGATGCTTTCTGTCTCTCTCTCTCTCTTACAGTCTCCGTTTATCTATGACTATCTGCGACATTTACAGACCCCCTGGTACTGACATTTCTCAGTTTTTGGATTCTGTGCATGAAATGGTTTCTTCGCTAACCCTTAATTTCAATTGCCTTCTGTGTGTTGGCGATATTAATTTAAATTGGCTAGATGCATTTCCAAGTGTTCTCAAATGTGCTTGACGGTTGTAGCTTATTACAGGTACTTAAAGATAGGTACTACTTGTATTGCCCCGCAGTTTTCTACCCTGATTGACCACGTTATAGTCTCCGATGAGTCTTTGGTTCGTTCTTCTGGTGTAGTGAATACTTATGGTATTTCCGACCATTGTTTAATATTTTGTAAAGTGGATATATCCCCTTTAAGAACCCCCCACCAGTCGTCTATGTTCGAGATTATCTTGGTATTGTGGAAGAAGATTTAAGAGTGGATCTTTCTTCAGTGCATTGGGATTATATTTATTATATGGATTCAATCGACGATAAACTGGATTTTTTTAATAGCACCTTATAAGCATTATTTGATGCGCATGCACCATTGTATAGAGAAACTAACAGGAACCCTCCTACGCCCTTGATCACATTCGCTATATGATGCACCTGCGTGAAAAGGCTTATAGCTTGGTTTAACATTTATGTGACCTCGATCCCATAAACTATTTTTTTGCTGAAGTCTCTGCGAATATGGTCCCTGATCCGGAACTCTATGATTTCTATAATTGTAATATTAGAGATGATACAACCTCTGAATTTTCGTTTAGCCTTGTCGATGAAGGTGATATTGCTCGTGTATTGTCGTCTCTTTGGTCGGATGCTGTCGGCTCCGACGGTCTTTAATGCTGCAACTTTGTGTCCCTACTATTCTCCCAGTCGTATGTAATATTATAAAGACATGTCTTCTTGAGTATGTTTTTCCCGATGCATGGAACTATGCCCATGTTACACCTATTGCTAAGTGAAGGCAGTGTAATGGATTTAAGGATCTTCGGCCTGTAAGTATTCTGTCTCCCTTATCCAAGGTTTTGGAAAAGACCGTGGCTGGGCAACTGCGTTCTCATCTGGAACGGTTTAATGTTCTTCCCGCAACGCAGTCTGGATTCAGGAGTGGATGCAGCTGTGCTTCCGCCCTGAGCTGTGTGACTGATGACATCACTCGTAGCCTTGATGCGTCTTGCAACACAGCACTTATTCAGTTGGATTTCTCAAGGGCATCATACCCTTAGAAGTTAAAATTTGTTCCAAAACTTGAAACTTAGTTTAGCGAAGCCGTGACCTGCCTTCTGTGAGAGTTGATCGAGAGCCTCAACCGAGCATTAAAACGGTTCCATTTAGTTTTGATAGCCTGGTAGTGTGTTTGGATGTATACTTTGTATAGAAGTCTTTTTTGTCGTATCATGGACGAGATATGGGTGGAAGTCTGAGGGATTTTAAGTTTATTGTGGAGATCGGGATTTCATGTTCGAAAGTTGTCTTTATTAGGTTCTGAAGTTAAAGATCGAACCAGTCGATGTTTTCTGTTGTCTCGAGCAGGGGTTTGGCAAGTAATTTTGGTTTTGAAGAGGTTCCAATCAGGTAGGTTATAATCTCGAAATGAGTATGTATTATTGAAAAACGCAAAAATAAGCTTTTGTCGTTTTTATATAGGAATCTGGCATCAATTTTTATATTTCACATTTAATTTCTTTTAAACTGAAAGTATTAACTGTAACATGAGTTTGGTGTTAATTATTTTGACAAAAAAATTGGATTTATTGGCCTGACAATTCTCGAGCTCTATACAAAGGTAGAGCCACTGGATCCAAGCATCATGCAACTGACTTATACTTTTAGATTATTAACTTGGATAGTTTTAAAAGGAGATCAATTACGAACGTAAAATTGTCAAATTTTTCTATTAAACAGATTTAACACTTATTAAGGGAGAAAGAAAACACATAAATACTTAGCTTTTATATATTCAATGGTAAGTCAAAGATTTCAAAATAGTTCGAAAAAGTACGAAAGGTTAACTTCGTTTTGGACTTCCTGTGAAAGTGAAAACTCCTAAAACGAATAATAAATTTATTAAATCGTGCTAATAGACCACAAATTTTAGTTGTTTAAGAAATCAGGGATTATATAAATATTAAAAGAACGCATGGGTAAAATTTGATACTCTGTCAATATATTTATAAGGCTTTTTATATATTACTTGGTAAATAGATATTTAAACGAGTAGGTACTATACTACGAATGTTTAAAAAAATATATTTTTTTTTGTTGAACCGGGAGTTTTTAGCTGACCGTCGTAAAATGTTCAACACAAGTTTGTTCTGACATTCTGACCACATGTATCATATAGGCGAAAATAAATTTAGGCATACATATAAAAAATCACAAAGTATTGTATATCTTTTATTAAGATTTTAAAATTAGTGAATCGAATTAAAGGTAAATTTAAAATAAAAAAACCTGATTTCCTAAATCAGTTTATAAAATATTAAATCTTCCTTTATCGAATTTATTAATTTAAGATGCATTATCTATTTTCTGAGATATTGTGATGTAAAATATTTGTAATTAACGACTTAATTTATATGCCCCCTCTTATTAAGATTTATTTTATGTTATGTTTACACTATAAAATTTAATTTAAACGCAAAATAAAAATAAGTTTGAATATTAGTAACACGCAATTATTAAACAACCTTTCCGCATCCTGTGTAATATACATAGTCTTTTTTAACACATCAATTAAAATAAATTAACTTATTATATAATTGTTAACTTTATTGTAGTCAAATATTTAAATTACTTAGTCTCCTAATCAACTATTTTTAGATGCATGTATGTATGTATAAGCAATTAGGGGCAACAGATACACCTGCGACCTATAAGATTTATTGTGTCCCCCTTTTCTTGCTATATTTCCTAAGAAAGTTTAGGATATCATTGGGTTTTAAGTTAGGTAGTTCTTTATTTTCTATTTCGTATGACGCTGGAATTACTTAATGCGATGCATTCTGAGAGTATGTGTATTGAGGTTTCATCCTCTACCTCACAGAATCTGCAGTTTGCTTCATCAACTAATCCTAGTTTCTTCATGTGTCCTCTTAATCAGCAGTGTCCGGTTAGATTAGATTAGATGTTTATTCGGTTGGCTGTTAGCCTGTATTACTGCGACCTTTGCAGATCTATTGTGACCACCCATTATCTCAAGAATAGGATTAGAGCACCTTGTCCAGCCCTACCCGCTTAATGAGACTTAAAAGCCACTCCGCATAACTTGGAGCAGCTGGTTTCTCCTAGTACTAAATACCGCGTCCTTGCAAGGCCTTCACATTGGCATAGGACATGAAATGCGGTTTCCTCCTCCTCCTCTGGGCAGTATCGACAAATGTCTTCATCTGCTAAGTTCAGCTGACTCATGTGTTTCCTGAGCCTACAATGTCCTTTCAAAAGACTGACAATTATTCTCTGCAATAAACTTCGCCGAGTGTCCCTTTATAAAGACTCTGGCTTGTCGCTTGCCCGGGTATTTTCCCCACCACTCCTGGGCCTTCCATAGCCTCCATCTCTCAATGACTGCCTTTCTGAATGTATCAGCAACTCCGCCGAATGGTTCAGAACCGATCTTTGGGGTATTAGCTCCCGCACGGGCCAATTAATCAGCCTTCTCATTGCCTCGAAACCCTGAGTGTCCTGGTATTCATGCCAGTGTCAGAGAATTTTTACTTCCGGCATGTGTCAGGGCCCCAACGCAGTCCCACACCAGCTGTGAGCTTATTTGTGCCGAGACTATCATCTTTAGAGCTGCTTGGTTGTCCGAGTATATGACTACGGCTTTACCTGTTATACCCTGACTTACGATCTCCGTTGCACAGTGTTGTATGGCCATTACTTCCGCCTGAAACACTGTGGCATACGCACCTAGATTAAGTTGGACTTTTGCTCTGTGTTCCCTACTGTATATACCTGACCCTGTGCCTTTCTCAGTCTTTGAGCTATCGGTATACCAGATTGACTCCCCTTAACTTGGGGGGCCATTGTTCTATGAGTCTCTTTCTAGTATTTCTACTCAAAAGTTTCTCACAAAGTTATACCTGGGGACTATCCTGTCATAAGGCATGCTCATTATTTGATCCGCCTTAACCCTATCGTATAACTCTGCTTTCTTTTTCTCTTTTAATAAGGTAATGAGGGCCTGGCCTTGTAGCAGCCTATAAGCAGTTGTCATAGCCTCGCCCTGTTTGTAAATGTACAATGGTGGTAGGTTGAGTAGAACCTGTAGTGCCTTCGTGGGGGCGGTCCTCATGGCACCTGTAACATTCAGACATGCCTGCTTTTAATTGCTTTCTAGCTGCCTGATCACCCCGGACTGCTGCGTTCTACTCCACCACACCACCGAACCATGGGTTAACATTGGTCTAATGAATTGTGTATACAACCAAAGGTTCATTTTGGGGTTCAAGCCCTAGTTCTTACCACACAGTTGTCTACATCTACGAAGGACTGTTGTAGCTTTGTAACCTTTTGAATCTGTTGCTTCTATGATAGCCTCTGGTGAAATACCACACCCCGGTATTTGGCTATTTGGCTTCTGTGGCCATTGGTACCAGCACGTTATTAAGCGTTATTAGTTTTAAGCATTGCAACGTTTTTTTGAAAGGGACAACTGATGTTTTTTGTGGATTGACTGTAAGACCTTCATCGTTGCACCACTTGTACACCATATTCATTGCGGTCTGCATTCGCTCTGAGAGTGTGTCCAGAAACTTAAATGATTATGGCCATATCATCTGCGAATCCTAAGCAGTAAAGGCTTGCATTGAGGAGTTTCTTAAGGAGGTCATCCACAAGTGCTGACCACAGCAGAGGTGAGAGTACCCCTTCCTGCGGACAGCCCCTGTCCACTGTTGCATCAATGGACGCCTCACCTAACCTGGACACTACGATTCAATGCGTTAGGTTGGCATACACCCATTCTCAGATTTGTGGGGGGACTCCCCTCCTTGAAAGTGCGTCGGTCATTGACTCGGGTCCCACATTACTGAAGGCTCCTTCAATGTTAATGTTAAGATTTCGTTCCTTATATATCTATCGACCAGTTTCTCTAGCGTTTTTGCTACAAATGACGATAGACTTATTGGTCTGTATGACCACTTTAGGGAAGGTATAAATCTATAGGTCAAACACAAGCCTAAAAGATTTTACACAGATGTGTTATAATTACATCCTGCCCTTTCTGGAGTAGGGCTGGGTATATTCCGTCCGTTACCGGTGTTTTGAATGGACGGAATGTGCTAACAACCCATCTGATTTTTGCGGGTCTGATTATTTCGGTACCTAGCTTCCAGTCATTCCTTACTGGGCTACTGGCCTTTGACCGTGGCCTGCTCTATCCGATCCCGCTTCTATAAACCGTGACACAGGAACCGGCTCTTACATCACGACAATGCGATGCCTTACACAATTCTTTCCATATCGCAATTTTTAAGCAAAACACCGATTTTTCAACCCTCCTACCTACTTACGTGTGACATCGTTTTTTTCTCCAGAATTAAAAAGAAAAGCGTTTTGCCAGTGCACAGGAAGTAAATCAAATCTCGCTGAAATGCATTAAACAATCTAATTATCTTTTGTAGCAGAGTGTCATTTAAAAAAATTATCCATAATTCAAAAATGGATAATTAAACTGATATTCAAAAAACCAGTAGGTAACTTACCCGAGCGATGCACTATTCAGAGAGAGTACATTCTTTGACATCAGACAGCTATATGCCCAAAACATACTTGTTAATATTTTTAAACAAACAGTCCAAATATCTTCTCCCCCACATAATTATTGCACTAGAGGTAAATGTATATATACTACAATCTGCTCTAAGACAATCGGTCAACGTTGTACCAATTATTTCGCACCAAGATTATACAATATGTTACCAGATAATATTAAGAATATTATTAAACTTCCTCGTTTTAAATTTTGTACAAAAAACTGGATAAGAAGTAAAAACAGATATGTCTTTAATGATTTATTTGATTTAAAGTATGTGAAATAATAATAATAAAAAAAAAAAAAAATGTCTTCTCCATTTAGATACTTCTCTATTTAGGTACTATGTTTTAATTCAAAAGTTCATTTTTTTTCACTGCATTATTATTACTAAAGGTTTAATATTTAAGTTCATACACGCATCTATCTCGCACACAGGCATGCACTATGCCTCAGCGAGTCCTCCATGTTTATTCCTTGTATTTGTTAAATGTACTTTTACTTTAACTTAAATGTATTTATTTACACTTAAAAATGCATTGTTGTTTTATTATATTTGTATCATTTCCTGAATAAACATTATTATTATTATTATTATTATTATTATTATTATTAAAAGTTTATTCTAGTCAATGGTGAATACTTTAAAGTTGTTAAAAATTGATTTTAAAATATTTTGTACCTCCTCAAACACATGTTTTATGACAAATAAACTATTCATAGTTAGAACAACTGCTAAATATAATTTCGAAATCCAAAAATCGTTTTTTAAAAAATTTTATATTTTATTTATAATAAATTTCATCTGAACTACTTGAATATAATATTAACAATGAATAATAAAAGCAAAGATTATTCTCTAGGTAAAAAATGCTGTGCAAGCTAAATGATAAAATTATAATATAAGCATTAATTATTTTATATTATTTTATATACGAGGTGGTGAGATAATTCCTCCCCTTGAAGATTCAAATCCGGGACATCAGTGAGGGATTTAAACATCTGTTAGTTCCATACTTTGCATTTCTTCTGGATGATTTTTCTTTTTACGATTTTGAAATAATTTTTTATATCCAAAGAATATGACAAAGATTATGCAGAGTCCATAAATTGCAATTGTCCAAATACTAGGTGTATATAATTTTTTATCACTTAAGAGAACTGGTTGGTTTTCCATTATATTCTTTTGTTGTAGATCTGTACTATCAATTTCGTCTAGCTTTAGATGAAGGTTAAATTTTGACTGGTTGTCGGCAGCTAATTTGGCATTTGGGAATAAGATTGGTTCGTTGTAATTAGTAAAATGTTCGTCGTTAACGATGTGTTGGAATGAAGTGACTACTTGGCAATTTTTTGGTATTTCTAGCATATAGGTACCAATTAAATTCAGGATTTCTTGCTGACTGTAACAGTGGATTTTTACGGTTTCTTCCTTGGGTAGTGTGAGGACCCATTGATTTGTATGTTCTAATTTGGTAATTTGTTGGTGGGAGATAGATACTTGTGTGTGTTGGCAATTAGTGGTGTTTTTATCATTTAACAGTTGAATTTCACATGAGCTTCCGGTTCGAATGTCTCGAATGGTAATTTCGTCACAGAAGTATGTTTGTGAGAGGATCTTCTTGCAACAGTCGTTTGTATAGCCGTAGTACAATTTGCTTAATACTAAATATTTACTTTGCGGTAAAATTACCTTGAACTGACTCTTGGAGAAGATTGGAATTGGGTATAAGTGGTACAAGTCATAGTTTGTCGCAAATGTTATTGGTATATGCAAGATGTATATTATTTTATAGTTTGATAAATAACTCTCTATTTTAACTAATTGTTCGAATATTAAAACATTTTCTGTATTTACTTTTAAGGGCAGATTGTGATATTTCTGAATGGACTGCAATTCTTTGATAAAAGCTTGAGTATTAATAATACTTGGATGCATCTTTCCTAGTTTGGAAAATATAATGGAGTTTTCAATATCCTGAATTATAGAATAAATTATGTTAAATAACCCAATTACCTGAGTCATTACGTCTTTAATGTATACTGCATTGACAGGATTGCCATCATAGAATGTTGCAATATGGTTAATTTTATCTTCTAACATTTTCTCATTATGTATTATTTTCTGAACTGTTTTATTGAAATTATTGATTAGGTCTACAGATAACGAATTTTGATGATTTATATTGTCAGCTAAAGATTTTTGATTATTTTGTAATAATTGTTCTATAAGTCGGTCATAACGTTCTCCATCGTTAGCGTCTAAGTTTCCTGTTATTGTCTTAAATATTGATCCTATGCCATTTATTAATCCACGTTTATGTCTATTTGTTCCAGGAATGATATCTGATAATTTAATTTCTATTCTTTCTTCAACGAAATTTAACATATTTATTTAATTTTTACTTTCATTTATATAAATGTCACTTTTGTAAATTTGTTGTATTAATGTATTTAATTTTAAAGATTGTCTTTTGAGTTTATTGACTTCTGATACTATCGGTTCCAGATCGTAGTAATGAATTAATTTATAGTAGTATTCATTTATTTTAGCTGTACCAATCTTTAGTGGAACTATTCCAGGGTTATTTTCTAGATTTTTTATTTCTATCTTTTCAGGATGTCCGCAGATGAAGTGAAGACTGAAAGGATAAATAGTATTTGTTAATGTCTAAAATTGAAAAGGTTTTTTAAGTGGACGTTTTAAATTGTCCATATGGATTTTTGATTGAGATGCAGTTGCTATGATTTTCTTAATTTTATCTAAATTTTTAAGTGTTGTACGAGCATTGAATTTGTTAGCGGTCTTTTGTCTTTTGTATTTTTTCACATATATTTCTTTTGCATTCTCAAAAATGTCTGCGTCATCACGAAGTTTGTTTATATTCTCCGTTCGTTTTTCTTTTTCATTGATTAATGTCTGGTTAATTTTTGAATAAAGTAATTTGGAACGTTCTTTATGGTCATTTATATAATCATTCAAAAGTATCTTATCAATTTCGATATTGAATGGATCGTTGGCAGTTATGTGTCCGTTTATTACATCAATTGGTTTTAGTTTTGTGACCGAGTGTATTGAATGATTATATGCAAGAATAGCATAAATAATTTTCATTTGAATTGGGGTTTTGAGAAAGCCTTTTGTGTTTAGTAATCTGATATGTTCAATTAATGTTGAATGAAAGCGTTCAACATTTCCATTGGATTGAGGATGATAAGGTGAGCAAAAATGAACTTTAATTTTATGTAATTCCAAGAGTTCCGCTATAATAGAATTTTTAAATTCTGTTCCGTTATCAGTTATAATTTGTTCTGGACAACCATGATGGGAAAAGAAGGAAATTAAATTGTTTGCAATTTCTGTGCTAGAAAATGGGTTCAAGTTATAAGCTTGTCCGTATTTCGAGAAGCTGTCTAGAATAGTTAGAAATTTATTACCTTCAATAGTAAATGTATCAACATGAATAATTTCGAATGGTTTGGTACTAGTTGGTGTAATATTCATTTTAATGTTTACAGGGTGTCTTTCATATTTGCTTTGTTGACAAGTCTCGCAATCATTAATAAAAGTTTGAATAGATTGTTTCATAAAGGGCCAAAAATATTTTTCTTTAATTCTTTGATAAGTTTCGTCAATTTCTCTATGGTTGGATTTTCCTTCATGATAATTTTGTATTATTTCCTTAATACCTATCATCTTTTTCAAAAACATCTATAAGTTTTTTAGAACATTTTTTAAATTTCAAGGTAGAGTATTTAAAATAGTTCTGTAGTGTTACCAAAAATGGTTCGAATATACTAGGATCTTCAAAATATAAATGATATTGAGAGCTTGGGTTTATATAATTTTTTACAAATTCTATAACGTCTGATTCGAACTTGTTTTTAGAAAGTTGAAGGTTGATTCTTTTTCTTTTTTCGAAGAGAATTTTCAATTTTGGATTTGCTGGTGTATGCAAGACGGATGTAATAATGATTTGATTCTGTCCGTAATTTACGGCACTATCTATAGAAGGAATTTCGAATGCTGGGTTATCGCCAGCATTAGAATGGATTGTTTCGTCATTGTCATTGTTTATTATTTCTGATTGATATTGTCTGTCTGGTTGGACTTGTAGGGATAATTGATCTAATTCGGGAAGAGGAAGACTTTCTGTATAAAGGTCTATTTGTAAATCTTGTGGTCGGGTGATATTTGTTTCTTTAGGGATGGCTGGATTATTTGTATTTGTGTTGACCTCATTTAATATTTCATCGAGTTCTTCCCAAACTGTTTCTTTCGTGTGTATTTCGATTCTAGAAAGTGCGTCGGCATTAGAGTTAGCTCGTCCTGGTTTATATATAACGTCATAATTATATTCTGACAATTTTATTTTCCAGCGGGTAAATTTCGAATTTTCGTCTTTTAATGAAAATAGCCATTTAAGTGGGCGGTGATCCGTTACAATATTAAATTTTCTTCCGTAAAGATAAGGGCGAAAATATTTTGTAGCATATACTATTGCCAATAGTTCCTTTTCAATTACAGAATAATTTTGTTCAGAGTCATTTAACGTTCGAGATGCATACGCTATTGGTAAATCGTTACCAATAGGTCCTTGTGGGAGTACTGCTCCAATAGCAATATTACTTGCATCTGTGGTTAAATTAAACGTTTTTGAAAAATCAGGGTATTGGAGAATTGGTTCATTTATCAATAGATTTTTACAAATTTCGAAACATTTCACAAATTCTTGATCATGGATAATTTTGGCACCTTTTTTTAAACATTTGGTTAAAGGTTTGGTAATTTTAGCAAAGTTGTTTATAAATCTACGATAATATCCAAGTAAGCCTAAAAATGATTTAATTTGTTTTGTTGTTTTAGGTATAGGAAAATTTTTAATGGCTATGATTTTGTCAGGATTCGGTTTCACGCCTTCTGGTGTTACGATATGTCCAAGATATGCAACTTCTTTTCTTAGGAATTCAGATTTATCAAGCTGAATTCTAAGATTAGACTCTCGAAGTCTTTAAAAGACAGTTTTTAGTCTCTCTAAATGTTCTTGCAGCGATGTAGAGTATACGATAATATCGTCGAGATATACTAAGCATTGCTCGTTTTGAATACCCCGAAGAATATTGTCCATTACACGTTGGAAAGTTGCCGGTGCTCCTTTTAATCCGAAGGGCATTCGTGAAAATTCCCAGTGTCCATTTTCTGTTGAAAAGGCGGTTTTTTCAATGTCGGCTTCATCCATTTCGATTTGGTGAAACCCACTTGCCAAATCGAGAGTGGTAAAGTATTGACATTTACCTAATTTGTCTAATAAATCACTAATGTTGGGTAAGGGGTATTTGTCATCGATGGTTTTAGAATTTAGTTGTCGATAATCAATAACGACACGCCATTTTTGTTTGCCCGAAGCATCCAATTTTTTTGGAACAACCCATATGGGTGAATTCCAAGCTGAGTTACTTGGTCTGATGATATTAGAATCCAACATTTTTTTAATTTGTTCTTGAACTTCATTCTTATAAATGAAGGGATGTCTATATTGTTTGGAATAAATTGGAACTTCATCTGTAGTTCGAATTGAGTGCTTTATTCTATTGGTAAAAGATAGGGGCATATTTTCATGATAAAAAATATCCGAATATTCTTGACAAATGTTCATAATGGCTTTTCTTTCTTCGTTGTTTAAATGTTCTAATCTAATCTGATTTGGATCTAATTTATAGGTAGTGTGATCTTCCAAGTGGTTTAAGTCAATTGTTTTATAATAATTTCTTTCAAATTTTTCTACAGTTAGTGGTTCGGAAAAGTCTAATGTTATTGGTTCGGTTGTATTATTTAATATTGTTGTAAGAGCTGCACCATTTTTTGAAACAGTAAGACTTTCTGGAATTTCACAATTTTGAATCTTTTGATGAGGGATGATGATTTCTCCGTTTGAAATATTAGTTCTTATTTTTATTACTTGTTGACATCTAGGAGAAACTTCCATTAAATGGAGTTCTTTTTTGACATTATGAAATAAGATCTTTATCTTAGCATAAGGAGTAATTAAAAGTCCGTTGTTAAAATTTAGACTAGCTTGTAGTTCCTTTAAATTATCTAACCCTATCAATCCATTAAATGTATTATGAAATTTAAATAAATGAAATTTAAGAAGTTTAGATTTAGGTAATTTAAAAATTTTTGAAGCGGGAATATTAGCACTGAATTGGTGTGAAGATTTTTGAAATACAGTGGATACAATAAACGGATCTTTCTGTATAAATTTTGGAAAAAGTTTGAAAGCAACATCTGGGTCTATAAAAGATTTGGTAGAGCCAGAGTCGATTAAAATTTTAATGTTATATTCCGGGAAAATAATATATGGTAGTTCACTGGCATTGTTATCGGTGTTTACTGAGATTACTGGTGTTAAGTGGTTTGATTTGCAAGAGGCACTTCTAGAAAATTTTCGTTTTCGTTAGGAAATTGGTCGGTGTTAATTTCTTTAGATTGGTATTGGTCGATCTCGTATTCATTATTGTAGTAGTGATCAGATAGGCTCTGATTATAATTTTGATCTGAATCAGTTTGGTATTGATCATTATAAACACAATTTTGTTTATGATGATTATTCTGATCTGTTTCAGTATTAAATAGTTCTTCAACTATTATATTCGATTCGTTTGGGGTAATAGCATTTTTGCTAAATGAATTTGTCGGATTTTGTCTGTAATTTTGATAATTAACATTTGAATTAGTTGGTCTAGAATAATTAGTGTTTCGTGTCGAAATACTCATTGGTGTTGGTTTAGTTAAAATTTGGTTTGGATTGGATTTGAATACATTTGTATTTCTATTACTAGGTTGTTTGTTTATTTGTGGATTTGTCCAAAATCTTGGTGGAGATGAGTTATATCTTGTTTGAAACATGTTTTGCTGCTGTGTGCATTTTGTCTGAATTGATTATTATGAGTTTGAACGTTGAAAGGGTTATACGGTACAAAATTCTGATTTTTAAAAGGTTGTGATTGAATTTGTGGTTTTGGAGTTTGTGATAGAAATAATGGTTTTTGGAAATGATTGCTAGGTGTATTGTGAAAATAGTTGGCATTTTCTTCCCTTATAATAAATTGTAAAGCTTCATTTAAATTAGCAGGTTTCATACATCTAATTGTTGTACCTAAAGGATTTTTAAGTCCCGAAAGGAATGTTTTTAGAGCTAAATCTTGGTACAATTTGCGTTTAAGTGCCTTAGCTTCTGGGGTAGTTTCGTGAGAATCTATATAACTACATATAAGATTAAGTGTACTTAGACATTTGTCGAAAAATTGTTAAGGTTTTTCGTTAGGGGATTGTCTTAACATTACTAAGTCTCTGTTGAGACAAGATTCGTCTCTCTGATCGGCAAAACTACGAGTTAAAGTTGCTTTGAGTTCGTCCCAGGTTGTTATATTTTGAATATTTACAATAAGCTTAGCATTACCCTTTAGTTTCCCTATTATAGAGTTAATAAGAAAAATATTTTGAAAATTTTGAGGGTTTTGCACATCATAAAAAGCATTTATCAAAGATTCACTTGTCGCTAAATATCTATTTAATTCGCAAGGGTTTCCGTCAAATTCGGGAACACAATCTAAATAATCAGTCTTAAAAATATTAGGCATTTTGGTTTCTTTAACTGAATTACTAGCAATACTATGATTTATGTCAGAGTCAGCTAAAGGTGAATTTAAAGATATTTTATCAAAGTTTTCAAGCAATGTATCCATACAACAAACTGTACTTACGCTAATACTAAAACGATTTTCAGCATTTCTTCTTATCTATAAAGATGGCCACCAGATCTGCAATGTTGTCTTCACTGACGGTATCTTCGCGAATCGGAACGATTTTTGTTCCCGATTCCGGTGTTCAATAGATTAAGGTTGCACTGGTTTGATGCTAGAGTCGGTTTCCTGATTTTTAAGGATCCGCCAACACAACACTTTAATACTTTTGAGTCACCACGTATATCGGTTCGATTATTCGGTTAATCGTTGAAACGAAAAATTCACGTGTGATACGTAAACTCCCAAACAATCCTACTGACTGCGCCAAATATAATTTCGAAATCCAAAAATCGTTTTTTAAAAAATTTTATATTTTATAGTTAATAAATTTCATCTGAACTACTTGAATATAATATTAACAATGAATAATAAAAGCAAAGATTATTCTCTAGGTAGAAAATGCTGTGCAAGCTAAATGATAAAATTATAATATAAGCATTAATTATTTTATATTATTTTATATACGAGGTGGTGAGATAATTTGCTTATCTATTTTTGTTTTCTTTGTCGATTAAATGTATTCAAAACTAAATGTGGCAGTTTATTTTCAGCAGACTAAAACTATTTGATTTCACATCGAGGATTACGAAAAAAAGTTTTCATTCTAGATCGATCCAAACATCAGCATATTTAACTCAAACCTCAGTTCTTCAATAATAAATTAAATATAAACTTCCTGACAAATACCGAATTAATAAAAACATCATTTCTGATGTTTTATTTATTCATTTAAAAACTTTTAAATGAGATATTCAGTAGACGCGGATACAAGTTTAGAAAATTTCTATACTTTATACGGCTTGAAATAACAACATACTGCAATATTTCTGGTTTTCAGGCTACACAATTCGAGTCGGTGCTTACTTTATGCCTTAACATAGACTGAATAATACAATATGCAGTTTAACTAGCTTTTACCCGCGACTTTGCCCGCGTGGAATTGGGACATTCACAAATGATTTAATGACTGTCTATGTTACATATAAGAGTTTAATTTTAGTCATTCTGTAGGTATAGACTTAGTAAAGTAAGTCTGGCATAATTACTTTTAATTTTGTTTATTTAAAATTTCATGTTTGTCAGTCAATCACGCAGCAACCAATGAACAGATTTTGATAATAATCAATTATGCCTATTTTATAATATTGATCTATGACAGTTCTACATTGGACCTTATCATCTGTAGGATATAGTAATTTGTGAGTCATTTGTATATGTACTTGCGATTAAAAAACAACGATAGCGCATTTTAATAACCTCGTAGCGCCATCTAGTTTCGAATATTAAAATAAATTATAGAAGGTATGTATGCATGTTGTGTATTATTTCAGTGGTATTTTTAAATGGATCAATGATATACTATTATACAAAATCTGACACTCTCTATTGATCCGTTAAAGAAGTGGGGGAAGAATTTATTATACACATCAGATGTTAAGTTGAAAGAAGACAAATACATCTGTAAAAATCACATTCGAATCGGAACAGTAGTTTTCATGTGATGCGCGCACAAACATACAGACAGACAGACAGACAAAAACAATCTAATCACATTTTTGGCTCCTATATCGATGAACCGCGAGGTCCTTTGCGTGGCGTGTTGATTGTTGTATAAAAATTTCTCCCCACACCCCGTTAAAATTGTTCTATTTTAGGCATGTTCTGCAAAAGGTTAAAAATAACAATAAAATTAAATGTTTAAAACTTGGGAGCAAATTTTAAAAAATAAAAAAAAATGAGAAATAAATTCGTAGACGAACAAACAAACATAGTTACAAACATACACTCACCCAATTAAGTTGAAGTGGATCACCACCACCACACTCAAATATTATTTAATTCCAAGAATATTACATACATACATATCAAACTGATAACCTTCTTTTTTTGTTGTCGGTTAATGAAAGAGCAACTTGACTCGTTTTATCCTATAAAAGTCAAACAAAGATATTTCCAAAAAATTAACCAAATATATTGAAAAGAAAAATCTTGGGAAATATACACCACACGTACAGGGCATACAGACGCAACTAATAGGTTATTGCAAAATTTGACAACATATTTCACAGGTAAATCAGGTATGTATCCTCTATTAGTTTGCAATAAAATTTACATCCGGTCTGGACCAGAGATGGGTCAAACAACCGAAAGTTGTTGTTTCAAGTATATTTTTGTAAAAGATTTATATTCTGCGTGAAAAAATGAAAAATGAAAAATGGAATGTATGTCTTTTTAATGATATCAAAAGTCTCCAATATAAAAATTATTATTTACTTATAACGTGAGCAAGTTTATATCGATCTACATACTTATAAAAATTAACAGACAAAAGCCCCATCTACCTCAAAAACTACTCCTTCTTTTTTTCTTCGTCCCCTTAAGACTACCACTTGAAACGATCTATTGGATCGTTTTAGTATTAGAATCCACCAGACTATTATATTCAGTGATTTATTTTAACGTTATCGCCGTAATTAAAATTGCTACCGTTAGTGGTGGCATTGTTAAATTTCCTACTTGCGCGGTGATTAACACTTTTCAGTTCTTTGATTCACTGAACATCAAGCGATAAAGTTTTTCTCTACAATAAAAGGTTAATCCACATTTGTGAGGAGAGCCACGTAGGAGCTTATATTTTTTTTAAGGTGAGATCGGGACGTCCGCTATTTTGTTTCAGAAAAGACGAAGTTCAACTTAGAACCCAGTTTTCGTCTAATTAGAAATTTTAATGATAATGTTTCTTTACAAACTTTACATATTAAATTATCAGCCAAAATACCAACGTCAATGATTCGTTTTCCAATTTCTAGATTAGAATCTTCATTCTCTCTTTTTTTTATACGACCGTTTTCTATTGAGTCAATTAATCGTAACCGTTTATTTAACACTTTCTTTTTAATAAATTTTCCTTTATACCTCAAGTGATCGGACATTATTAATAGACTTTATTGGAGACTGCTACAATAAAAAACACTGAACACTTAGTCTTCAATTTACCTACTGGTTGCCCATAAGCGAGGTTGCCGAATTTAAACTTGAAAAAATATGTAAGAGTGTTTGTGTATATACTGTATGGGTTACGCCTTCAAGGGTACACTCTCGTGTAAAAATTATCGATCCCTTAGCTACAAGCTTGTATACTTTTGCGGCGCGTATAATCTATAACTTTCTGACAATACTGTACCACGACAACTACCTTAAATAAATTACTTAACTAAAACCAAAATATTAATAGCATATTTAATTTTTACTGGTATTTTTAAAGATAAATCATTTAAACGGGTGTTTGTGTGTTATTTGCTTAGTTTGTACTCTGGCGCTCTTATATTTTATGTTTGGCGAGCATTGGTAAAACTCTAAAAAGAAGCCACGACTTCATTGAGCCAGCTAGGGGATTTAAGCCCTATATTGGGAATTTAACTGTTACACACTTCGGTTTTATCGGCCACCAGCCTCAGCCCGTTCTCACACATCTAATCTCCAACAAGACCTGAAGCTAAATGTGCTCTAAATATAAACTTCTTTGTCGCCAGCACCACAAAGTCATCGGTAAATGCGATAAGGGTAATACCCTCACTATATTGCAAGCGCATGACCCCGTCGTATGCCAGGTTCCAAAGCGTCGGGCCTAACTCAGACCCCTGTGGGACTCCAGCCGTAACTTCTACTACCACTTCTTAGTCGAGAGAGATCTGACGCTCCGATAGATAGCCGTTCACGATGTACCCCGGACATTACTTTGCTGCAAAGGCTCTCAGTACCAGCCCCCAGTGGACCCACTAGACCCAGTAGACCGTATTTAAGGCGTTCCGAACATCAAGGAGAATCGTCGTCGCGGACCGCTTGTTCCGCTGTTTGCCACTCGACAAACCAAGAACCTTCAAAACCGCATTTACTGTACTCATGCGCCTCCTGAAACCATACTGTCTGAGGAGTCCCCCAGACATCTTTATCACTTTCTCAATTCTCTCCCGCAGCATTCGTTCGAACACCTGACTAATGCATGAGAAAAGGTTTATTGGCCTTGGCTATATTGCACGATTCTGGAAAAAACCTGCGTGTCAAGGAGTCCGTTTAGGACTCTTGGCGGGCTCCATCTGTCCTAGACGTTTAACCGCCACTGGCAGCACCCTGTTCGGTCCCGGAGACTTCTCGTTCTTTAGGTACCCTAGTTCGGTCAGGAGCTCCTTTTCACTAAGGAGATCACCGCCCACCGCATGTGCACGATGCACTTCATGTCATCTCCCTACAGGAAAATGCTTTCGCGTGAGCTAAAGCTTATTTTTCACTGGCATCTGGAACTAACGGCGCGTGCCCATCCTTTTGGCCACAATCTTGTAAATATCGTTATCCAGCCTGGCACACAGGTCCGTCTAGCATTTCTTCTTTGTCATTCAATTAAATGGTCTAGTACCTTATTTTGTACATTCTATTTAGCACACAATCTCTTTATCTCTTCCTTATCAGCTTTTCTTCTTCTTACTCTTATGACCAGACACTTCACAATGAGACACCTGGCCCTCTTATCCGACACTTTCGCTTTTCAACAGTACGGTGGAATGTATCAAATCCGAAAGACCTACAATAGCTTTTTAAAGTCCATTATAATAAGTTCTTTCCTACTGTCAGATCGGAAACAATAATTGCTTAATAAATGCACTTTTAAACAGAAAGTTGCTAAAATAACATAGAAACCCGAAATATTCAGACATCGTTAATGAATGATAAACTTTATATTAAAGGTTTCCGAAGTTATTAAACAGACTAAAATTAAATTTATTCAAAAAAAGAGTGTGTTTACTTATGTACACGCGTTAGAAGTTATACTTCTTTGGCGTATGGAAATTAATCATAATTTATAAAAAGAAGTTTTGTAACCTCTTTTTTTTCAAGATGTTAAAAGGCTCGTTTATCGAGGTTAACAAATGGCGAACGGCACTCAGGGGGTAGGAGGAGAGCGGGCGTGGATTCGGTCGAGCTCGATGAAATCTTACTAGAAAGATATAAGGGGATATATTTGCTAGGAAAAATAAGATATAAGAATTTAAAAGGGACTAAAGAGAAAATGAGAGAAATGATGGATAAGGGAAAGGTAAATGGGCGCCACTTATTTTTTTATCTTAAGGATGGGGAAATATAAGAAACCCAGATGGAAAAAATGTTAAATCTAGAAGTTGGATAAAATAATGTATTAGATGTTATAGATAAAGTTAAAATAAGAAAGATATAAGGGACGTAAGATAAGATGCAGTAATATTGAGTAAACTGGTAGATGTTCTGGTTAAAATTTTTAAATTAAACACTTTTATTAGAAAAACTAGAAAGAGAAAGTTATACTTACTTTTTGTTCTTACTTATCACAACGGCTCTACTTATTTTGATCAAGTCAAAAACTAAAATTTATGAGTGAAATACGTCTTATTCTTGTTGTTAATGAGATTAGATCAGAATAACTTACACCAGGTCAGAAAATAAAACATATAAATAAACAATAAACAATATTTATTACTGTGTGTAATAATAAGTCAAACAGATGAACGAAACAAATAGACATATAAAATATCAACAATTAAATAAGGTAAAATACTGTAAAACACATTAGTGTTTAATCACATATAGAAACAATATTACACATTCAATAACAGCTAAGTATTTTTATATTGTTATTTCTGTGTACCCATTTAAGCAGAATGTGATATGAAAAAGGAATTGAAAAGTATCAAAATTTAATAAAAAAATTGTAAATCACTTTTAGCTTAAAAGATGTTTTACTTGAGTAAAAAATTGGGGGTACCATATAATAATTTATATTAAAACATTAAAATTAAGATAAACATCAAGAAACAAAAAAAAATTATCATAAAGGTGTTACAAAAATATTTAGTCAGACCCTGCGTAACGCTTTCACTGTTAACTAAAGCATGTATGCGACGAACTATTTAGAAATTTGCACACTGTAGGAGTCTGTTGATAAGGTACTAGGTTTTTTATAAAAACCGGTTTCACTGTGGATTTTATGAGCACTTCTTACGTTAATTACCCACACTCTGATATTATTCCGGTGAGTCACAATTAAGTTTTTGTGCCAAAGAAAAAAATGGTATCCCAATCTTTCTGGTAGTTAAGAAATAGTAATTATATTAAAAAACTTACAGTTTGTTTCCTAGATAAGAGAATTTAATGGGGCCACACCCAATTCATACGCTACAGTAAAAACTGGTGATTCTTCGATACTACTAGACAGCTTTTTCATCAGAGAGGTTCTACACTTGCTCACTGACTTTACTTTACTTAGAAACACTAAATTGCAAATAGTTATTTGCAAATTTAAAGGAAATTTGCCGGTATTTGAATCTAGGGGTTATACGAAATCGACTTATCAGCACAAGGACCCACGCTAGACTGACTTTTTGATCGCGGTCAAAATTAAAACCGCGTCGCTTTAAACCACCCCTCTTGCGCCACATCATCTTATTCCTCCGATTTGATTGGTCGGGCTCGAAAAATCGATAGTTTTGACGGTTAAACCGTTAAAGCCGAGAATTTTCTAGAAGGTAATATGATCAGGGTCGGCTTAAGTAAGGAAATATATTAAAAAAATAAAAATTTTGCATAGTGTTTTTTGGACATGCTACACAGCCCCTTCCGAAGAGAAAAAACTGGATAGAAAACAGTTTTTAAAGAAAGATAAGCTATGGTTGGAACAACAGTAGTGTGTCTAAAAAACTGAAGCTGATAAAGGTAGTGAACATCAAGATGTAGAAAAGCGATCTTAATGAGAACGACAACTATTTAGGTAGAATTGGGGTATTAGTGTCAGTTATTGAATGTGATATAACATTCACACTATTCTTTAGTGCATTAATATACAAGTGAAACTACACGAGAGTTTGAAGAACCACAAGGTAGGTAAAATGTATCAGATCCGTAGATCTTTGATACTAAGTGACCAGATTTTTATAAACGGTACCGGCCAACCGGAAGATGACAAAGTGATCGGGAACTGGTCTACTCCGAAGTTTCTGCACGGAAACAAAAAAGTGTACAGCTCGGCCTAGACGGGCAGCACTAAGTGGTATCTTTAATGCAAATCGAAAAAAAGTATTTATATTGCCCTTGATATAAGATGTCAGGACACACGCTACATTCACACACACAAGGAAGAGGTAAAGAATGCTATGTTCCCATAAGTAAAATTTCCCATAGGAGGCACAACGCGTATTTCCCTTTTTAGGAACTCCTATAGAGAAAAAAGCTGAATTTAAACCAAACTGTTAATAATAATTTTGAAAAGGAAGAAAGAAACACGGACGATAGTTATAATTAGGAATCTAATAAGCCTACCGGCTCCATTAGATCCAACAGTCAAGGTAAGTACGTGATACGTTAACATCTGAAAAGATGTTTGGAAAAGTTCCGTCCTGCTTGGTTGACGTTAAAGATATCAACGAATATACAGTAAGGAAGAGAAGAAAACAGTAATTACTAAAAATATAGTTTTCATTGAGAACATAAAATAAAAAAACCTTAAGGTAGTAGATCACACTAAGACATTAACAGGAATCTAACAAATCTTAAAAACAAATTATCCTAACAGTCTTCAATCCTAGCTGGGAAAAAAAATAGAGTAAGTAAAAGAGGAAAAGAAAGAGAGGAGAAAGAAATTTTATCTGTCTTCCTTACAATCTCAACAGACCCACTACCGGAAAGAATTCCCTACGGCTTTCCTAGGCTTATCTCTCGTGACGAATTGCAAGGTCAAAATAAAATTCCAGAAGAAGTAGTTAAGATTGAGTTTTGTTAGTCAAAAAAGTAAAGTGATTCCAATAGTAGTCATGTTACGGATCAAAATTCTTTAAACCAACGATACGTAAAGGTATAAAATTGTATGAAAGAACGAAAAATAATTTTTAAAAAAAATTCAAAAAAAAATTTCAAAAAAAATTTTCTTTAAAAAAATTTTCATGTGTCTTCCACTAAGGTACGATAATCGTCTTATATCCATATTAAAGATAACAAGTAGTTTATGGATGATGAACGAGAAATAAGGTACTAAAAAAAGTTTCTAAACAAAAAACAGTAATAGATATTACTGAACGATACGATAATTAATTTACAAGTGCTGACGC
This sequence comes from Altica lythri, assembly GCA_964028335.1. NCBI lineage: Eukaryota > Metazoa > Arthropoda > Insecta > Coleoptera > Chrysomelidae > Altica > Altica lythri. The sequence goes on along the minus strand of OZ034805.1, from coordinate 7,655,033 downwards.
ACTTATACGGTAGGTAAGCGGTAGATAAAGGAAAAACTATTTTTTCCTTCAAAAAAAAATACAAGTGTTAAAACACTCATAAGGTAGATAAACGGTAGTTACGAGAAACATATTTTCTCTTTCGGTACGATAAAAACAAGTGTTAATACACTTATTAGGTAAATGGACGGTAAATGAGGGAAAGTAAATCCTACTTTCGAGACGATAGAGATAAGTATTAAGGTACTTATTAGGTAGGTAAACGGTAGGTAAGAGAAAAGTATTTTCCCTTTCGAGATGAAAAGTTCAAGTGGTAATATACTTAAACGATAGATAAGCGATAGTTATAAGTCTGGATACACTTAAACGAAAAATATAAAAGTGAGGCATGGAGAAAATTATTTAGTGTTGAGTCATAGCGAGAGGTTGAGATATAGAGAAGTCAAAGAAAATGGAAAAGGAAAGCTTATACTGATAATTCTGAGAAAACAGAGACACATTAGTTTCTATTCGGAGAGTTCATCTTCAGAAGAATCATCGGAATCAGAGACATAAGGCTTAAGGTCTTTTATATGCCAGTTTCCTGCTTTTGATCCATCGGGATTTTGTAACGTATATACTAGTGGAGATAGTTTACGGACAACCGTACATAAGAGATATTTAGGAGCTAATTTGGACATAAACTTATCGGCAGCTTTGGAGAGAACTTTATTTCTCCTCCACACCTTATCACCAACGTTGAATTGAATGTTTCGACGACGAAGGTTATAAGTTTTGGAATTTCTTTGATAGGCATGGTGAAGATTGTGTTGTATTTCAAAAAAAATATCCTTTAGCCCTTGTATATCTGAAACGTATTTATCGTATTGTTCAGGGGTATTAAGGGACATAGGACGATCAGCGCCATTAGAGGAATAGTAATTTCCAGATATCGGTACATGTCTCGCGAAATTTAAAAATGATGGAGAATATTTGGTGACTTCGTGTCTAGCGGTGTTGATAGCCTGTCGGATTTTAGAAAGTTCATTATCCCAGTTAGAATGTTCATCGATATAACACCTAATAGCGGTTCCAATGGTTTTATTCGTTCTTTCTACAAAATTACACTGCGGTGAATAGACGGCATTGAACCATATTTTTTGGACTTTGTATTGATCACAGAGATGTTTCATCATGGGATTGTTAAGGTTTCTAGCGTTATCGCAGATAAGGAATTGAGGGACACCAAACATGAGAAATACTTCATTTTCTATGAAATTAGCGATATTTTTGGTGGTGGCTTTTCGTAAGGGTTGTAATAAAGTAAATTTAGAAAACCAATCGGTAACAACTAAGAGCCAGGTATATCCTTTTTTGGAGCGAGGGAGAGGACCAATAAGATCAAGTGCGATAATTTGCCATGGGAATTCGGCAGATTTCTCTTTTCCCATTAAACCTATTTTAGTGGAGGTAGGCATTTTTTGGGCTCCACAAACTTTACAAGATCTAACAAAACGAAGGACATCGTTTCTCATTTTAGGCCAATAATATCGTTCTTGGATTCGGTTCAGTGTTTTGAAAAATCCGAAATGGGCACAGGTAGGGGGATCATGACAAGATGACATAATGTCATGTCTCTGGGGTTTTGGTACGAAAACTTTCCACTCTATTTCATTAGTGGCGAAAGGCAATTTGGAAGGGATTAATTTATAAACCAGGTCATTATCTACTTTCCATTGAGGATAGAGCTCAGGGTGTTGGAGAATTTTAGTACGGAACTCATCGAACCATACGTCTATTCGATTAGTGTCTACCTCAAGATACGAGATTTGGGGTTGTTCAGGGAAGGCACGACTCAAGGCATCAGGAACGAGATGGGAAGATCCCTTACGGTGGATAAGGTCAAAATTATGCTGACGAAGCCGCATAGCCCATCGAGCAAGTTTTCCAGAGGGATTGTTGATATTTTTCAACCAAAGTAAGGAGTGGTGGTCGGTAATTACTTGGAATTTGGTACCTTCAATATAGGGACGGAATTTTTCAATGCTGAAGATGACAGCTAGACATTCTCGTTCTGTGACAGAGTAGTTACGCTCTGCTCGGGATAAGGTTCTGCTAGCATAAGCTATTACGACATCTGAACCATCAATTGACTGTGTGAGGACACCGCCAAGGCCAGTATCACTAGCATCACATTGGATTATGAACGGTTTAGAGAAATCTGGCTGTGTTAACACAGGGGCAGAAATAAGGGCTTCTTTTATTTTTGTGAAGGAGAACTCCGCTTGGCTAGTCCATTCGATAGATTGTTTTTTCTTTTTACCTTTCAATAGATCATTAATAGGAGAGACAAGGGAAGAAAAGTCTTTGATGAAACGACGGTACCAGGAACACATACCGATAAATCTTTTGACCTCTGTGAAAGTTGTTGGACGGGGATAATTGATCATGGCCGAAATTTTTTCAGGATCTGTTTTTAGAATGTTGTTCCCTACGATATAACCTAAAAATTTTAGTTCTGGCTTGAAAAATTCACATTTTTTGACATTTATCGTTAGGTTGGCATCTTTTAGCTTATCTCTGACTTCAGATAGGAGACGAATATGTTCTTCAAATGAATTTGTACAGATAATAATGTCATCAAGATAACAAAAGATATTTGGTTCGTAAGCCGGACCGAAGATAGCGTCAACTAAACGTTGCTGGGTTTGTGCTGAATTGCACAATCCAAAAGGCATTACAGTGAATTGAAAAGAACCTCTGCCGATAACACTGAAAGCGGTTTTTTCTTTCGAAGAGGGATCTAAAGGGACTTGCCAGAAAGCTTTTCGTAAGTCTATTGAACTTATAAATTTGGTACCTTTGAGAAGAGAGAGAATTCGATCTATATTTGGCAAGGGGTAGGTATCGTGTTTAGTTACATCGTTGAGGGTTCGACCATCGAAACAGAAACGATATTCATCATTAGCTTTTTTGACGAGAAGTACTGGGGAACACCAAGGACTATTTGAGGGTTCTATAACACCTAGACGAAGCATTTCGTCCAATTCGTCGTTAAGAATCTTCGACATATAGGGAGACATTGGGAATGGTCGTTTTTTGAAGGGTTTTGCATCCCCGGTATCGATATGCATTTGTATTTTATCGGTACGACCTAGCCGATTAGTATTACTGATAACAGAAAAGGACTCTATAGTATTTTTAGCTAATGTCTGTTGAACGGGAGTTAGAACTTCGAGAGTATTGAGGGATGTGGTGTTTAATTCTGGTTCCATTTCAGAGAGAAACTGGGGTTTAGAAGTGCTGTTGGAAGACCAGGTATTTTTGGAGAAATCAATAATAAGTGAGAAGGTTTTTACAAAGTTATTTCCAAGAATGAAGGTACAAGGTAGTGAAGGGACGACTAGTGCTTTAATGACATGTAAGATATTGTTAGCTACAATTGGTAGATCTACAGTACCAGAGACAACTTGGTTAGTGCCATCTGCTAGGGAAACATTTCGATGTTCAGAAGAATTTATTTGTACATTATTGACTTTAAGGAAATTGAGGGCTTTATTACCAACTACGGTGATTGAACAACCGGTGTCCAATAGGACGACAAAATTTGTCGAAAAAATTTGTATGGGTAGGTAGGGTCTTGTATCGGTAGACTTGTTCAGTAAAACTGGGGCAGTTATTTGTAAGGGGTTTTGAAAGAAATTTTTAACAACTTTTAGCCATTTCTCCCATTGATCTTGTTTTTTGATATCGGTTTTACTAGGGCGGTAAAGAGAGAGTGCACCGATACGACATTCTCCCCTAGTTAGTTTTTTGAACATCGGGGGCAGGTAGAAACAGTGACATTTGGGGAACCACAACGATAACAAAAATAGGATTTTTGTTGATTTTGACAGCTAGAATAAATGTGTCCTTTCTTATGACAATTCCAGCAGGTAACATCCCTACTGTTAGAAGTATTAGTTGGATTAGAAGTACTCGCTACGTTGTTGGAGGTAGAAGGTAAGTTAGATGTTCTCGGTTTATTAGTTCGTTGTTTAGGACGATGATTAGTAGAGTCAATAGCAGATGCTTTGGTTTGGAAAGAAGGTTTTTGAAAAGAGAGTGATTTAGCATCCTCCAATTTTTTGACTAATTGAATTAGATCAGAGACGGTATTTACATTGGAGAGAGTTACGTGAGGAATGTATTCCGGAAGTAAATTTCGGGTGATGTATTTTAATTTGCTGACTTCAGCTGGTTCACGAGAGAGACGTTTGAAGAGAGAGGTGAGTTGAGTAACAAAAATAATAATAGACTCATTCTTTTTCTGTTTATAGCCTTTAATTTCCTCCCAGAGTTGTTCGTCATTTTCTGGGGGTAGGAAGGTTGATTTGAGAACGTTAGTAAGTTCATCCCAAGAGTTGAGAGAGGTTTTGATGCTGCGGAACCATATTAAAGCATCCCCGGTGAAAAGTTCAACCGCTGATTGAAAAAGGGTTTCAGGTAGGATGTTGCGGGATTCAGCTAGTTCTTTAATTTTTTCTAGAAATTCAAAAACGCTTTTAGGATCACCGTTAAATTTAATATTCCATTTCGATAAAGGAAAACGATCTAAATATCTAATTTCAGGGGTAGAGACGTTGATTATAGGTACTGTGCCTTCTGTATTCGGAACTGAACTAGAAGAAGGTGAATTATTGAAGGGAATGGTTTTATCTATCATTTCTTGTTCGAGAAGGAGACAAGTGGTTTTAGATTCATCGCGGAAATTTATATCATCCTCGGAAGGATTTTCAGGTAGAGGTAAACGTTGTATTCTGCCTAACAAGTGAGCGATCCTAGATTTTACTCTACGAAAACATGAATCTGAAGCAGAACCTTCAAATTCTTCTATTAAATTGGAAACGCTGTCGATAGAATTTTTAATTGCTACCTTTTCGTCTTCTAAGTTAATGTTTTCTAAAGTGAACGTACCGTTTGTTTCTTTGGTTAACAATCTTTTGAGGACTTTCCTTTTATCCTCTATCTTTCTGTTGGTGGCTGTTCCTCTGATCTTTAACTCGTAGTTAATTTCGTCTGCTGTTAGAAAAGTTACCTCAAAATTGGCCATTGTGATAAGAAAAAGTAACGGAAATTGTCGAAATTAAAAGTGTGTAATTTTATTGTCGGAAAAATAGGGATTTTATCATCGGGCCCCACGTTGTGGGCGTCAAATTTATGTGTAACCTCTTTTTTTTCAAGATGTTAAAAGGCTCGTTTATCGAGGTTAACAAATGGCGAACGGCACTCAGGGGGTAGGAGGAGAGCGGGCGTGGATTCGGTCGAGCTCGATGAAATCTTACTAGAAAGATATAAGGGGATATATTTGCTAGGAAAAATAAGATATAAGAATTTAAAAGGGACTAAAGAGAAAATGAGAGAAATGATGGATAAGGGAAAGGTAAATGGGCGCCACTTATTTTTTTATCTTAAGGATGGGGAAATATAAGAAACCCAGATGGAAAAAATGTTAAATCTAGAAGTTGGATAAAATAATGTATTAGATGTTATAGATAAAGTTAAAATAAGAAAGATATAAGGGACGTAAGATAAGATGCAGTAATATTGAGTAAACCGGTAGATGTTCTGGTTAAAATTTTTAAATTAAACACTTTTATTAGAAAAACTAGAAAGAGAAAGTTATACTTACTTTTTGTTCTTACTTATCACAACGGCTCTACTTATTTTGATCAAGTCAAAAACTAAAATTTATGAGTGAAATACGTCTTATTCTTGTTGTTAATGAGATTAGATCAGAATAACTTACACCAGGTCAGAAAATAAAACATATAAATAAACAATAAACAATATTTATTACTGTGTGTAATAATAAGTCAAACAGATAAACGAAACAAATAGACATATAAAATATCAACAATTAAATAAGGTAAAATACTGTAAAACACATTAGTGTTTAATCACATATAGAAACAATATTACACATTCAATAACAGCTAAGTATTTTTATATTGTTATTTCTGTGTACCCATTTAAGCAGAATGTGATATGAAAAAGGAATTGAAAAGTATCAAAATTTAATAAAAAAATTGTAAATCACTTTTAGCTTAAAAGATGTTTTACTCGAGTAAAAAATTGGGGGTACCATATAATAATTTATATTAAAACATTAAAATTAAGATAAACATCAAGAAACAAAAAAAATTTATCATAAAGGTGTTACAAAAATATTTAGTCAGACCCTGCGTAACGCTTTCACTGTTAACTAAAGCATGTATGCGACGAACTATTTAGAAATTTGCACACTGTAGGAGTCTGTTGATAAGGTACTAGGTTTTTTATAAAAACCGGTTTCACTGTGGATTTTATGAGCACTTCTTACGTTAATTACCCACACTCTGATATTATTCCGGTGAGTCACAATTAAGTTTTTGTGCCAAAGAAAAAAATGGTATCCCAATCTTTCTGGTAGTTAAGAAATAGTAATTATATTAAAAAACTTACAGTTTGTTTCCTAGATAAGAGAATTTAATGGGGCCACACCCAATTCATACGCTACAGTAAAAACTGGTGATTCTTCGATACTACTAGACAGCTTTTTCATCAGAGAGGTTCTACACTTGCTCACTGACTTTACTTTACTTAGAAACACTAAATTGCAAATAGTTATTTGCAAATTTAAAGGAAATTTGCCGGTATTTGAATCTAGGGGTTATACGAAATCGACTTATCAGCACAAGGACCCACGCTAGACTGACTTTTTGATCGCGGTCAAAATTAAAACCGCGTCGCTTTAAACCACCCCTCTTGCGCCACATCATCTTATTCCTCCGATTTGATTGGTCGGGCTCGAAAAATCGATAGTTTTGACGGTTAAACCGTTAAAGCCGAGAATTTTCTAGAAGGTAATATGATCAGGGTCGGCTTAAGTAAGGAAATATATTAAAAAAATAAAAATTTTGCATAGTGTTTTTTGGACATGCTACAGTTTATATAGTAGAAAGTTTTTATTTGGTGATTTATAAGTTATATTACTATTATTAAATTATTTTAAATTATTACTAAGTGCAACCTGTCCCTTGGCAAATAGCGCTTTAACGAGATAGATTACGGCATAGTCCACAGTACAGTCTAAAAAACTTTGTAAAAATTTTCTAAATTAGTTTATTTTATTAACAGTTAAAATAATAATTACTGTTTTCACATGTAGAACAAAAAAAAACAGAAAAAAAACTTGTCTCTCGCGTAATCGCTCCCATTATGATAACATAACAGAACTGTCACAATTGGAAGCATATCCGACGCTTATCCAAATGAGCTAGGAACAACTTATTTTAAAATAATATCTATACACAACTTATATCATATTTAATAACAATTCAGTATATATTTCGAAATCTATACATGTAGAACTGATAGTTCATGATTTGTATATATGTAGTTTTGAAAAAACTTACGTAAATGATTCGAATTAATTAAATTTATTGAACTATAAACCACGATGTAGAATTCAGGTGTCGGTGTGCGACTAATTTTACGGTGATAAATTCAATTCAGTTGTCGGTTGTCGGTCGCGCCAAAAGAAGTATAACTTCAAAAAGATCTAAGTTTTTATTTCTTTATACAGAAATCGAATCTACAACACAAAAATGCATGTTCCATTTAAAAACATCAACTTTCAGTTAGTTTAACCTACTTCTGATTCAGGACGAAAGTGTATTTTATTGCCAATTCATAGAGCATTCCTATGATTAACCTTTGTAGCAGATAAAAGATACTATGAAAAAATAAGATTGATAAGTTGGAAAGAAAAGATGAAGAATAATAACATTTTTAAGCCTTTTATACTAAATATATATTTTAAATTTTGTTCAATGTCATGTAATATTTTTTTTATATTTTAGTTGTCTTGATAAAAAAACTAATCAGTTTCGAAAGCTCGACTTTTAATAAAAGAGTATATACTTACCATAGTATTTTAATCATTAAGCCTTTGGACCGCATCCCCAACGTTTTTTCTTTTACACTAGCCGGTCAAGAGTAATTCTAATTTTATATATATATATATATATTTTGTGCTTTCGGCCAGCTGTGCCGAAAGCACAAAATGGCGATAGGACTCCTGTGTGAGCTTTCGTTGTTTTTGTGTTTTTATGTTTCTTTACACATGTTTCCCTTTGCTCCCAAGTACCCAACACTTTTGCTAGCCAAGTGCAATACCCTACTTGGTTATGCCGCACTGATGACGGCTAATGAGCCAGAAACATGCATGTCTGCGGTTACCATTCCTACTCGTGGCCTTATTGATCCTTTTTGCGTACATGCCCAATAATTTTCCCCTTTTGTTTATATTAATACGCGTTTTCTTGGCACTTTGTTTATATATATATATATATATATATATATATATATATATATATATATATATATATATATTGTTATGGTATTCAATAGTTGGTCTTTATATGTAATATAAGTGTAATTAAGACTAACTAGATATTAGAATTGAATAATCAATTTATGCAAATTATCAAGGAATCATAAATAAAAAAAAAATTTGGGTTGCGAGGTTTCTAGGGGGATAAAAAAAAAAAAAAAAAATTATTGATAGAATGTCATAGAATTTTGGAGAGAAAAGTCAGAGAAAAAGTTTAGAGAATTATATAGAATTTTAAAAATTTAAAAACCATTATAAAGTAAATATAATAATAATAGAAATTGAAAATGAAGATAAATACTGAATGTTAATGAATATAAATATAAAAATTATAAAAGAAGATTAATGTATGAATAGAATGTTATAATAACTATATGGTAGAGGTAAATATGGAATAAAATGGATATATATAGAGAAGATTAATTGGATATTTGCATAGATTGGATTTTCAAAATAAAATAAGCATAGTTTATAAAGATAAGTATTTCTGGTATAATTTGTTATCAGCTGGTAATAGAGGTATATTAGAAATAGTTATTCGGGGATTTTAGGAAAAGAGGGCAAAATTTCATTTAAAATTAATTAGTGTTAAGTTTATGACAGGATAAATGATGAATGTTATATTGTTTTTTAAAATGTTGTAAAGAATTAATATATTTATATATTAAATGATGTTAAAATTGAGATGGACTTTTTAGTTTAATATTATCGAAGAACCCAACCTTGAAGAGTCACAAGAATACAATTATATGAGTATAGAGATCATAACAATTATGGCGCCCAACGTGGGGCGTGAATAAAACAAGAATCCAGTTTAAAATAGAACAGTATATTGAAATTGAGAGGGTGATATAGACAATTGAAGTGATTAGAAAATTAGAACAGTGAAGAATTGAAATAAAACATAAATACATTATAATAGAAATAAGAGGATTAGGTGAGAGTTTTAAGTATATTTATATTTATATATAAAGACCATAAAATTTTGAAAATTTTAAAACTAAATACAAATCGAATAAATATAATAAAGTAATATAATAAGTTAACATTATAAATTAAATAAATATATAAAATAATTAAAAGATTTGAATAAAATGAATACAAGACAAAATAGAAGAAATAGAAGGAGAGAAGATGGAATACAGGAATCTAATGAAAATATGCATGAAACAGAAAGTAATGATGGATCGTCGGAAGGAGAAGAAAAAACAATGTTTCAAGTGGTACAAGCTGATGTGATAGGAGATGCGACTAGTTCAAAACCACATCAAGAAACAGAGATGGAGAAAATGTTTAAATTTTTGGAAAATAAATTTGATGAAAATAATAGAAAAATGGATTCTATGAAAAAAGAAATAAAAGATATGAACAAGAATATGGAAACATTTAAAGATGAAATGAAAAATATTATTAAAGAAGAAAATATCAAAATACAAAAAGAAGTCGATCAATTGAAAGATGGAATTAAGGCGATGGAGGAAATGGGTAATATACACCAGGAGAAGATTAATAATATAGAAAAAAATGTGAAGGAGCAGAAAAATGAAAATAAGAAAGAAAATGAAAGAATACTACAAACTATGGAAAGGAATGTAATGGAAGTAGCAAAGAAATTTGAAGATGAAACAAAAAAATTACAAGAAATGCAAAATGAAAGAACTGAGGATGGTTCCTATATGATAATACATGGAGGAGAAGGAGCAGTAAAATTTACAGGGAATATCAGTATATTACATCCATGCACGTATATGAATATGATTAAAACTAAGACTAGGAACAAAAGAGATTGGAAAGAAATTATAAGAAGTTCTTTGAAAGATAATGCTGCATTATGGTATGCAACACAGGAAAATGAAATATTAACCTTTAATGATTTTGAAAGGGAATTTCTTAAATATTTCTGGGGTGAATCAAAACAAGGGGTGAGTAGGGAAAAATTATATTTCGGAAAATTCAATTATAGATTAGGGAATAATTTAACTAATTATGCGTTACAATTATATAATGTTGCACAATATTTGGAACCTCCTATGAGAGAAGAGGAAATAATTTTATATATTTCTAGACATTATGATATAACAGTTTCTGAAACAATAGTTATACAAAATATTAAAAAAAAAGAACAATTGATTGAGTATTTAAATCGAGTTGAAAGAAATTTAAAGATTAATGAAAATAGATCACAAAATTATGAAAATGATAGATTTAGAAATTATCAAAACAGAAATGGATATAATAGAGTAAGAGAAGAAATGCGTAATAGAAACAATGGAAATTATAATTATGGATATAATGGGAGAGAAAATGGAAATCGTATAAACGGAAATACATATAGAAATGGAAATAATATGGATAATAATAATAATATAAGAAATGGAAATAACAGAAATGAAAATGGTTTTCAAAATGTAAATAATGGAAGATATGAAAGATCAAGATATAGAAATATAAATGAAATTCATAATAATAATAATAATAATCGAGAAGATAGAAATGGAAACAATAATGTACCTAGAAGAATAAATCAAATTAATATGCAAAGTAGAGAAATAGAAGAAAATGTAGAAAATGTTAGGGTAGAACCAGAACAAGAAAATTTTTAAATAAGCACCTACAAAATTTTAATGTTAAATGTTGTTATATACATCCTAGTGAATTTATAAAATTAGAAGAAAATAATAATAAATTAGAAGATAAAATTGGATTAGTAGTTGTTGAAGGAAATTTAGAAAATAAGAAAATTAGAATTTTAATAGATACCGGATCAGAAGCAACATTGATAAATGAAAAAATTATTGAGGATAATAAATTAGAAGAAATGATTAAAATTCCAAGAATTAAGTTAATAGGTGCTAATGGAAAAAAATTAGGGGAAATTAATAAGACTATAAATATTAGTATTAAAATTGGAAATAGTATATATAAAATACAAGGTTTGATTATAGGAAATATGGAGTATGATATAATATTAGGTACTGATGAATTAGAAAGAATGAATGTTATTATTAATTATGAAGAAGGTTGGATAAAATTGAAAGAAGAACAAATCAAATTAAATAAAATAAACAATAATGAGGAGATAATACATATAAATGAACTAAGAATTAATGGGGAAATGATGAAAGAAGGAGAAGATATAAAAAGTGATGATAAATATAAAGATGAAATTAATTTGTTATTTAAAAAATATCAAAATTTAATTACATTAGAGAATAATACTGCCAAAGAATATACTCACAGATTTGAAGTAAAGAATATAGAAAATTTTCGAGTTAAAACTTATCCAATTCCATATCAATATAGAAAACAAGTAGCTATAGAAATAGATAAAATGCTAGAAAATAATATAATTGAGAGAAGTGATACATCTTTCATTAATCCAATTGTAGTTGTGAAAAAAGGGAATGGAGAGTTAAGGTTATGTCTAGATGCTAGAAATATTAACAAATTTTCAATACCACAATATGAGAAACCTATGCATATTGAAGCAATATTTGGTAGAATAACAGGAATTGAAATTTTTAGTAAAATAGATTTAAAACATAGTTTTTGGTTAATACCTCTACATAAAAGTAGTAGGAAATATACTGGTTTTAGTATTGATGGTGTAGTATATCAATTTAAAGTAGTACCATTCGGTATACAAAGTGCATGTGCAGCTTTGGTTAAAGCATTACATAAAATTTTAAACAAATATGAAAATTTTGTTGTTCATTATGTAGATGATATATTAATTTATTCAAAAAGTGAAGAAGAACATAAAAAACACTTAAATATTGTGTTAAAAGAATTGGATTTAGCGGGATTGAAAGTAAATAAAGAAAAATGTCAATTTTTCTTAAAAGAAGTGATATATTTAGGATTTAAAATTAATAAAAATGGAGTAGAGATGGATACGGAAAGAGTAGATAAAATTTTAAAATTTGAGAAACCAAAAAGTTTAAAGCAAATAAGGGGATTTTTGGGAATGATGAATTATTATAAAAAGTTAATACCAAATCTATCAGAAAAACAGATTCCATTAGTAGAATTATTAAAGAAAAATGTAAAATGGAACTGGAATGAAGAAAGAGAACAAGCATTCAATGATTTAAAAAAAATGTTTACTAATAATTTGAAGGTATATCATCCAAATTATGAATTAGATTTTATATTAAGAACAGATGCATCAATTAATAAGTTAGCAGGGGTTTTAATACAAGTACAAAATGGAATAGAAGTACCAATATGTTTTATGTCTAGAGTCACAAAAATGTATGAAAGAAATTATAGTGTATCAGAATTGGAATTTGCGAGTATAGTTTTTTGTGTGCAAAAATGTCGATTTTATTTAATTGGAAAAAAATTTATAATTGAAACCGATCACATGGCTTTGAAGAATGTAATGGTCAATCGATTTAATAATAATAGGATATATCGATGGAGTTTATTATTACAAGAATATGATTTTGAAATTAGATATTTATCAGGAAAGGAAAATATTATTGCAGATACATTATCAAGAGAAAGTAGTGAAAATAAGGATAAAGGAAGAATAATACAAATTGGAATGAACAAATTAATAGAAGATGAAGGTATGTTTTCGGAAGAAGAAATAATAAGAAGTCAACAAAATTTAACAGAAAAAGAAAAACAGAATACTTTAATTAAAGATGGATATTATATAAAGGAAATAGGAAATGAAGAAGTTTATGTAATTGAGAGTTATTTAGGAAAACAAATATTAAAAAATTTACATGTAACATATGGACATATAGGTTCAAGAAAATTATGGTTATTATTTAGAGAAAATTTTATCATGAAAAAAGATCAAAAGATAGCAAAAGGAATAACAAGAACATGTAAGATATGTCAATTGAATAAAAATAAGAATAAAGTGAATAAAAATATTGGGAAAAGTGTTACAGCAATGGAAAAATTGGAAATAATAGCAATAGATTTCATTAGTAATCTAATAAGAAGTAAAAATAATAATAAACATATATTGGTAATTGTTGATGTTTTTACAAAATTTATAAAATTATACCCATGTAGAAGGACAAATTATAAAAGTATTAAAAATTGTTTACAAAAATTTATAGAAGAAATAGGTAAACCAAGGACATGTGTAATGGATAATGCAACGTATTTTCAAGGACAGAATTTAGAAAAATTTTTAGAAAGGAAAGGAATCAAAAAGAATTGTATTAGTATAAGACATCCTGCAGCAAATCCTGCAGAAAGATATATTAAAGAAGTGATAAAATTTTTACGAATAAGTTTAAATGGAAAGAAACATAAAGAATGGGAAAATTATATTAATAAAGTAGAAATGTATATCAATGATATTCCAAATGTAATAACAGAAGAAACACCAACATATTTAATGTTAGGTCAAAAACCAAAACGAAATTGGGAAGAAGAAGAAGAAAGAAAAAAATATGATGAAATTATAGAAAAAGTAAGAAAAAGGTTAATGGATGTGTGGGAAAAATATTATAAAAAAATTAAGAAAAAAGTGAAATATCCTGTAAGGTTTAAGAAAGGAGATTTGGTAATAATAAAAGCATATATAAGTGGAAATTTAAAGAAAAATGAATCAGGGAAATTAAAAGCTATATTTGAAGGACCATATAGAATAGTAAATGAGGAAGGTGTTAATAGTTATATTGTTGAAGATCCGATAACAAGAAATGTTAGAGGAGTATTTAATATTGAAAGCCTATATAGGTATTTTGAAGAAACTTAGAGTATTCAGAATTTGTGTTAATATGTTAATTGTTATATACTTTAAATTTTAAATTATTAAAATTTTTTTTCTAAAATTTATAAAATTTTAAATTTGGGAAATTGTTATGGTATTCAATAGTTGGTCTTTATATGTAATATAAGTGTAATTAAGACTAACTAGATATTAGAATTGAATAATCAATTTATGCAAATTATCAAGGAATCATAAATAAAAAAAAAAATTTGGGTTGCGAGGTTTCTAGGGGGATAAAAAAAAAAAAAAAAAATTATTGATAGAATGTCATAGAATTTTGGAGAGAAAAGTCAGAGAAAAAGTTTAGAGAATTATATAGAATTTTAAAAATTTAAAAACCATTATAAAGTAAATATAATAATAATAGAAATTGAAAATGAAGATAAATACTGAATGTTAATGAATATAAATATAAAAATTATAAAAGAAGATTAATGTATGAATAGAATGTTATAATAACTATATGGTAGAGGTAAATATGGAATAAAATGGATATATATAGAGAAGATTAATTGGATATTTGCATAGATTGGATTTTCAAAATAAAATAAGCATAGTTTATAAAGATAAGTATTTCTGGTATAATTTGTTATCAGCTGGTAATAGAGGTATATTAGAAATAGTTATTCGGGGATTTTAGGAAAAGAGGGCAAAATTTCATTTAAAATTAATTAGTGTTAAGTTTATGACAGGATAAATGATGAATGTTATATTGTTTTTTAAAATGTTGTAAAGAATTAATATATTTATATATTAAATGATGTTAAAATTGAGATGGACTTTTTAGTTTAATATTATCGAAGAACCCAACCTTGAAGAGTCACAAGAATACAATTATATGAGTATAGAGATCATAACAATATATATATATATATATATATATATATATATATATATATATATTATAAGACTGTCATAACGCTCCGTTCGTTTTATATATATATATATATATATATATATATATATACAAAAAGGGGAAAATTATTGGGCATGTACGCAAAAAGGATCATAGGATTACGAGTAAGAATGGTAACCGCAGACATGCATGTTTCTGGCTCATTAGCCGTCATCAGTGCGGCATAACCAAGTAGGGCATTGCACTTGGCTAGCAAAAGTGTTGGGGACTTGGGAGCAAAGGATGTTGGGAAACATGTGTAAAGAAACATAAAAACACAAAAACAACGAAAGCTCACACAGGAGTCCTATCGCCATTTTGTGCTTTCGGCCAGCTGTGCCAATGGGTTTTCGGCTAGCAACTAGCGTCGCAACGTTGGCGAAACGGACTCATTGTGTTTGAGTCGTTCTAAGCCCAGGATATTAAATAAACAAAGTTGCTAGCCGAAAACCCATTGGCACAGCTGGCCGAAAGCACAAAATGGCGATAGGACTCCTGTGTGAGCTTTCGTTGTTTTTGTGTTTTTATGTTTCTTTACACATGTTTCCCAACATCCTTTGCTCCCAAGTCCCCAACACTTTTGCTAGCCAAGTGCAATGCCCTACTTGGTTATGCCGCACTGATGACGGCTAATGAGCCAGAAACATGCATGTCTGCGGTTACCATTCTTACTCGTAATCCTATGATCCTTTTTGCGTACATGCCCAATAATTTTCCCCTTTTTGTTTATATTAATACGCATTTTCTTGGCACTTTGTTTATATATATATATATATATATATATATATATATATACATTATATATAGATATATTTATATACCTATACTCGAGATTTTTTTAAATTAATACTGTTTCTTATGATTTATTTCTTTAATTTGTAACGGACGTACTTTTTATTTTTCAGCTGTATCTACAATCATTGATTCCTTAGATGATATATACTGCCTACAAGAATCACAATCCCATGAACGTGCCCACCTTTTAGCTCTTTTAGATGATACACGTCTTCATATTTTACTTGAGGTAAGATTGTATATTTTTAACATTAATTGTATTAAAAATAAGATGTGCTTTCTAGCAGATACGTAATAATAGATTACATACTGAATATTTTGTTTTTTGGCAAGATATGGGTTAGTAGGTACATTTCATTACAAGAAGTTAAAGGCGATCTTTTCTTCCTGCGGATGAACTGCCCCTTAAAAGTTGCCAAGAGGTGCAATCCGACCAAGGGATGATTAACTTTCGAACCGAGTATTGTTCAAAAATGTTTAGCTAATATGTGGCAAACAAATCTAATTCCAGCATTAACTTGGTTTCGTCTCTCATATATTATTCGTTCCAAGTTTGTTCGGACTGACTAATCTTAACAGCTACCTAAGTTGTCACTTTAAAGCTTGGGCCGTTACAGCATCTATATTATACCAGTAGGTATCGACCTACGACGTGAACATCGACTCTTTTTAGAAGCTTAAACGCAGGAATGTCGAATTTACAAACAATGCTTTATAAGCTATACTCGTTTAAAACCTAATTTTGATTTCAACAGAGTAATTTATGGTATCATTTAATCCAGAATTTTATAAATCATTCTTTTACCATATTTTTCTAAATTGGATACACAAACGTCATATTTTACGATTCTTATTTTTTATGTGACATTTTAATTTCCTTTTTAAAATATATCCTGAAACATTCCTTATCCTTAACCGTGATTTAAATGCTTTTTTCATTATAAAAATTTCTTTACATTTATGTCTGTCAGAAAATATAGTTTGCAAAGAAATATGTACGTAGTAATTTATTAATAATGGTAAACTTATAACTTGAAATTATCTTATTTAAAGTAAATTATTAAAGAAATACAGGTTTTTTAAAAGTTAAAAATT
The DNA here is from genome assembly GCA_964028335.1 of Altica lythri. Lineage (NCBI taxonomy): Eukaryota > Metazoa > Arthropoda > Insecta > Coleoptera > Chrysomelidae > Altica > Altica lythri. The sequence goes on along the minus strand of OZ034805.1, from coordinate 7,638,131 downwards.
ATTTACCAGTTTAATGATTTTATTTATTTAAAAAATGTAAGTGAATATAAAATTTATGATAGCTATTTCTTCCTACGAAAAAGTGTTCTTGTGTGATTTTGATGTCTCAAACCTTTTAAATTTTTTTTAATTTTTAAATTTTGATTGTGGTAATTTTAAAAGTCACTCTGATACTTTAACAACTGGAGCCGGATTTGGCTGGTGATCAGAAGTATAGATGAACTTTATATTGAAACGAGCGAAGCTATGAGGAGTGACGCTCATCATCAGGATAGTTTTCAAAATTTAGTAATTTTGTAATCATTACGTGAATAAGTGTAGATGGGCCAACAGCTTCAAAGCGGCTAATAGGGTGAACATTCAAAATTTTAGGAAAATTCTCGTCATTCAGAATTTATAAGCCAATTGCAAATTAGTTCAAATGTATAAAATTGTATAGAATAAAAACCAAAAGATTATACACCTCTTTAATAATAATAATAATAATAACATATTTATTAATCTTTTAAGACAATACAAGAATGTGTAGGACAAGTCACTTATGTATTAACAGAAATGTATGTAACCACAGAAATATAGACAAACTTGATTAATATAATAAAATACAATAAAAGCAATAAAAAAAAGTGAGAGGTGTCAAGGGACACCCGGATGGAACGAAGTTCCTTTCGATTAATTAGTGAAGGAATTGTAATTTGTAAACACAACAGAGTGTTTATACACACATAAGCCTTTATTAATGTCTGTTTAAAATCTATACTTACCTAACTCTATAAGCAATATCCGGAACTTGTGCAGAAACACTGTCAGGATATATTATTGTTATTATTTTCTATTATTTTATTATTTATTATCTACAAAAAACCTGTATAAACTTAACAAAGTCGCGACACTACACTATCAAAGCAAAATAGAAAAAAGTAAATCCATTATCACTTGAATATTTTCAACAGTTCGTTTCTTTTAACAAAATTGTCCATTTATACTTGAAGTAGTTGCTCCACATGAAACATGCTTTTTAGCTGTAATATGGCATAGTATGCACTATTTACCTTTTTACATATGTAATTAATATTTGAATCCCAGCTCATGTTGCTATCTAGTACTACACCTAAGAATTTAGTCCTATCACAAAGTTGTATTTCAGCTTGATCTAATCTAAAAGTTACATTATCTATTGTTTGTTTCCTAAAGAAAAACTGCATTGTTATAGGTTTTAGTGGTATTCACTATTAGAGAATTTCTTTCACACCATGCAAGAAACTGATTGGCTAAATTATTAAGTTTTAGAACCAGATTAGCAGGTGCATCCGTATCTCCTGCTAACGTTGAATCGTCGGCGTAAAGAACAATGTGATCAGCATCAATGTATTTAGGAAGGTCATTAATATACAATAAAATATTAATGGACCTAAAATTTTAAACTATTTAATTTTAAATTGGTTAGTTGAAATTCAGGATTGTAACTCGCCATCGATAATATTTCTGCCAATTGTATACAGTTTACATTTTTTACATATTTAACTGTGTAAAATGTATAATATATAATAAAAACGAACACTCTAGCATTTTTGAGTAACATGATCTACTCTAATAACTGCTTCTAGAAGATTTTTGAATACCACATAATCTTAAAACAATCTTTTAAGTAGAGGTCCTTTTCTTATTCGGTGATCCCGGTACTATATGAAACAACAAAACTAATAAAAGCGATAACTAGTATTAACTTTTTTTACTTTTTTTTTAAATGTTTACTGCGCAATCTGCTTGTTTAATCATGAATAAAATAGGAAAATCTAAAAATGTTTCAAATTTTACTTTTATGTATTCAGACATTTCGTCATGCACCTATAAATTTACAAGTAATTCTTATATGTTGTACTGCTTTTACCCCTCTTGATTAAATGACGCTGGTTTAAAAATAGCTCATTCAACGTAAATGTCTGTTGTTTTGGCTTTTTATTTTATATGTTTGCAGGTATAATCTGTACAATTGAAGAAGATATTCCGAATGACGAGTATCGTTCTGAAATTTTACATTTTACCCCTATTCATCACCCTATTGTCCTCATCAAAGCTGCCTGTCCCTCTAAATTTCATATCTAGACACGCGGCAGCGTGTCAAGCCAAGTTCAAGCAAAGGAACTGGCTAGCCAGCGCAAAGTGTAATATTACACGAACCACTTGGTGCCACTTTTGACTCTTCTATAACTCAAAACCTCTTTAACGTAAACACATAAAACTACGTGTGTTTAGTTATATCCATAAGGACATCTAGGAGCCCAAATTTCATGAAGCTAGCTCAAACGGTTATAAAGATATGAAGGTTAAAAAGTCTTAAATTTTAGCACTGGCTGACTGACATAAGTATGTACCTAAATCTAACTTACTTCCAGATGACCTAGAACGGTGAAATTTGAAATCCCGCTCGGTAATTGGATGTAAGCGTAGGAAAAAGTCTAAAAATGAAAAAAAGTTAAAAAATAGGGTGTGTCCCCATACAACACAATTTTTTTAATTGTAGCGTTGGAACCGTTACAAGCAGATATTTGAAACTATCCCAATATATGTATGTATATTGCTATATAACAGAAATATAAAAATAAAGTAAAGTCAAAAAATAAGTGGTGTCCCCATACAAAAAACTTAAATACGCGCTAAACAAACGATGTGTCGTCGGCGGCGCGCAAATTAAATTGAATTAAATCGATGAAATAAACTGTCCACGGTATTTAAACAAGCGAGCAAAGGAAGTGCTAAAAAAGAACGAGGATAATTCATCATTAACCGCTGGATTAGAAGACGTTATCACGATCAAATTGGGTGCGCGAGTTATGTTGCGTAGGAATATTCATGTTAGTAAAGGGCTAGTGAACGGCCCTATTGGACTTATAGAGAAAATAAACTGGGATGTCGATAGAAACAATAGTGCACATAAAATTATTATCAAATTCAATAATTTAACTTATGAACTAGAACGTGTCAAGACTAAGTTTCAGATATTAAATAATGTATATGTTTACCGGGAACAGTTCCCTATTTGCTTGGCTTACGCTATTACCATCCACAAATCACAAGGACTTAGTCTGGACAGCGCTTTTCTTGACATAGACACTTCGATTTTTATATAGCAGAGGACAGGCCTACGTTGCGCTCTCCAGAGTTAAAACACTAGACGGAGTACACCTTATTAATCTAGACCCTAGTCAAATTAAGACACAGGATAGTTCAATAGTAGAATATAACCCTCTCAGATCGTTATATCGCCCAGATTTAGCTAATTTAATTATAAACAGGAAGCAGATAATAAATGGGCAATGCGCACTATTGTCTCTAACATTCAAGAGAATGTAGGCAATAGCTTTGCAAAAAGTAATGATATCCCACCAAAAACATAAATGTAAAAAAAGAGAGCCAAGTTCAATACAAAAATTATGCTTGGCTGTGGGCTTTGCCGCAAAAAGAATGGAGATCTAAATGAGTGCCAAGTTATATGCAAAATCCAAATATATATTTATAGGAACAAAATAACATTATGAACAAATATTAAACTCTATTTCTTTGCTTTATTGAATACCTATAATAATTGTTGTTATTTAAAAATGTGAGATCTTAAAGAAGGTTAGATTTGACTTGGCCAGTTTTTATCAGAATTTAAAAATATATGTTGAATAACTTTATAAAATAACTGATTTAATGAAAACTGGCCAAGTCAAATCTAACCTTCCTTAAGATCTCACATTTTTAAATAATAACAATTATTATAGGTATTGAATAAAGCAAAGAAATAGAGTTTAATATTGGTCCATAATGTTATTTTGTTCCTATAAATACATCTTTGGATTTTGCATATAACTTGGCACTCATTTAGATCTCCATTCTTTTTGCGGCGAAGCCCACAGCCAAGCATAATTTTTGTATTGAACTTGGCTCTCTTTTTTTACATTTATGTTTTTGGTAGGATATTTATATCATGATCTGATACTTACAAATTATATCAAACGCTATCTCGATGACGAGCGTCACAAAAAAATGGCGAATTTTACCCATGATAGCTTTGCTCGTCCTTAATTTAGACCTTCGTCTTCATGGAAAAGTGGTGTTTTTGAATGATCCAATATCGCTGCATAGTTTAGCATATTTCTAAATACGAATAAGTATGTGGCTATTTTTAACCGACTTCAAAAAAGGAGAAGGTTATCAATTCGACCATATTTTTTTTTTTTTTTATGGATGTTACCGAATATCTCCGGTGTTTATAATCCGATTTAAAAAATTCTTTTTGCATTCAAAAGAGTAGAATATCCCATTGGTCCCATAGAAATTTGGTTAAGGTCTGGTCATCAATGTGAAAGATATTCCAGAAAATACCTCAAAAATCAACAGAATAAGCTCGGCAGTTAAGTTAATATGTAAATAATGATGTAAAACATAAAAACATAATATTTGGCGAGTTACTGTCGCACTATAACCGATTTAAAAAAAGAGGGGGTTCTCAATTCGACCATAGTTTTTTTTATGTTACCGAATATCTCTGGTATCTATAATCCGATTTAAAAAAATCGTTTTGCATTCAAAAGAATAGAGTGTCCGTGTGATCCCATAGATTTAATGAAGGTCTGGTCATCAGTGTGGAAGATATTCCAAGAAATACCACAAAAATCAATAAAATAAGTTCTGCAGTTAATTTAATATGTTAATAATGATCTGTAACATAAAAACATAATAATTAGCCCGTTACTGTCCCACTCTAAAGCCAAAGACCTCTTCTCACAAGGAGAAGGAATGAGCATTTAATCAATTCTCTTGCTCACAGCGTGTTGGTGATTTCAGACAATTCAAGTCCATATTTCATCTATGATGTTTTCCTTTACTGTACGTGCTTCGTGTTTCTAGGTGTTATACAATTTACTTATGTCTCCAAAAAGTCACATTGGTACATGGGATTGTTGGGGATTGAACTCAGTACCTCTTGCATGGTATTTGGAAGGTTTTTAAAATATAGTACTTCATGAATCAAGTGGCAACTAAAAATGATAAAATAAAAGCTTTTTTAAAAAATTAAACCTCCTTCAAAAAAAAAAAATGCACTAAAAACATAGAAATAAAATCTTTATTTCTTAAAAAAAATTGGAAACAACTAGGCATCTGATTTCGATTTCCTTGAAGTCGGCTGCAATGGTTTATATCTTTGTAAAACATTTAAGTTACTAACATTCAAAATCTAGATTTAATAGCTAAGATTAAAATAGAGGGTAATTTGCCATTGGAGCCGACTTCAAGGAAATCGAAATCAGATACCTAGTTGTTTCCAATTTTTTTTAAGAAATAAAGATTTTATTTCTGGGTTTTAGTGCATTTTTTTTTTTGAAGGAGGTTTAATTTTTTTAAAAAAGCTTTTATTTTTATCCTTTTAGAAGAAAGCTATAAAAATCCTTAGGTAGGATTTCAATGTGTTGATGCTTTGTGTTTTTAAATAACGACAGTATTTATATTTACTAGTGACTTTTTTTGAAGAAGACTACCAATAATCATTGCAAATTCTTTTTTCGTCTCTGCGGTTTAAATTAAGGTTTGGACGTTCTTTCTGGTTCTGTCATCTAGAAGAATACCAGGGCCTCGTCTATATTTTCCGATTAAAAATTAAATAAAGAAGCTGATCCTTGCTACTTTTTAGTACCTACTTATTCAAAGTACGCAGTTTTATTTTATTACTTCAGATAAGCTCACGTTTTCTCCTCTTCTCTCCAAGACAGATGTATCAGCCATATCGGATCAAGAAATCTTTAAAATGCATTTAAAGGACTCAACTCTTTTCATACAACTGGGTTTTAAAGTGAATTTTTTAATAAGCCAGAGTGTGGCTAACAATTTGTATATTATAACTGTCTAACTTCTGGACCTAAGTTTCTAAAAAAAGCGCACAGTCATAATAACGTACAAGAAATATCCGTATGTAGAAAAAGCGCATATGGACATAAACGCATAAAGAAAAACTCGTACTTGAAATAAAAATGCACAAGAAAACAAACTCAAAATGAACACAATTTTTAGCAGACTTTTCTAGAAGGTTATTACTTTTATTTGTGCCAAAGCCTTATAAAAGAATCAATATAGATGGTCTAAAATTAAAATCTCTAGCAGTACCCATTAGCTATCACTTGTAACCTTAAAATAAAATCGAAATAATTATTGTAATAGCTTTACAGAAAGTCTTTCAAATAAAGAGAGATTAATGAAATCTTGACATATTTTTGGGTTCAACATACATACAAGGTGACGCTTAAAGAAAATATAAAACCATACATTTCTTTCTTTACATTTCGACAGTTGTCGTATCGTTTCAATTGATATGGGGTTAAGAGTGGTAAGAAGTGCCAAAAGTACCGTAATAAGAAGCGTCAACAGAGCATTAGGGTTGTATTTCGTAAACACTCAAACGGATTTCGGCGGGTGACGTATCTTTGCAAGGGGATGTATAGTGGTAAGATGTATCAGAAAGACCGAAATAAGAAAGACCAAAAAGGGATGAGGTTGATTATAGTAATACGTAAAAAGAAATTTAATAAGAAAGGGACAAAAACACATGAAGCCAGTCGTAAAAAAAGATACTTGGGTTTAATGTAAAGGGACATAATAGTCTAAGATCCAGCTACAGAATTAATGTACTCATAGGGTGTATGCTAAAATATTTTTTTATGTATATTTATAATTAAATATATCGAAATGGATCCTCCTTCCGGAACACCCTTCTTCAATAAAATTATCGGTCGTGGATTCCAAGATTTCCAAATTAGTTGTCCTTAAACATAAAAATTATAAATATAAAAAAAAATTCTTTCGCTTCTTTCTAAATCTTTCTTCTTCCGTTGTCCCACTCTTTCTCTATCTCTTCCTCTTTCTACTACTTTCCAACTCCTTCTTGCTGCTGCCTTTCTACTTATCTATTACCTTTCTGCTCTCTTAAAATTTCCAACTATCTGCTTTTCTGTACCTTCCAAGTTTTAGTTTCTTTCTATTTTGTATGATTATAATCTTTTGATCAATACCTTTTATTTATTTGATTATTAATCTCTTTATATTTAAATTCAAATTCTTTTACTTAATTTAGTTTATTCGATGACATTTTTCTTTTTACCAAATTCATTAATCACAATTTTTTACATAATCTATCTTAACAACATAACAACTCAAAAACAAAATAATTTTACCAAAAACATCTGAATAAAAAAATACTTAATCTAGACAACCAATTCACAAATCATGGATCACGTTCCAACATTTCATTGAAGGAACATGCACCATGAAGAAAAATCCATATCAATATATATATATTTATATAAACAAAAGGGGTAAATTAACAGGCATGTACGCAAAAGGATCATAGGATTACGAGTAAGAATGGTAACCGCAGACATGCATGTTTCTGGCTCATTAGCCGTCATCAGTGCGGCATAACCAAGAAGAGTATTGCACTTGGCTAGCAAAAGTGTTAGGTACTTGGGAGCAAAGGATGTTGTTTTTGTATTTCTTGACACATGTTTCCCCAACATCCTTTGCTCCCAAGTACCTAACACTTTTGCTAGCCAAGTGCAATACTCTTCTTGGTTATGCCGCACTGATGACGGCTAATGAGCCAGAAACATGCATGTCTGCGGTTACCATTCTTACTCGTAATCCTATGATCCTTTTGCGTACATGCCTGTTAATTTACCCCTTTTGTTTATCATAAATACGCATACTTGGCACCCTTTATATTTATATATATATATATATATATATATATATATATATATATATATATATATATATATATAAGTTAAGTCACGAGAACTGCTGGCCAATCATCAATTAGAAGTGCACCGTCAGCAACAACACCGACATTATATATTCTTTTCATTTTTTATTTAAATCACTTTTAAGTTACTTTTGTTAGCTAAAGGTCCCTGTTAATAAAATTTTTGCTTTTTAAAAATAGTTTTCCTTGAACGATAAACTTCACTGGCGCAGTCAGTAGGATAATTCGGGAAATTACACGGTATTTCGCGAGTAATTTTATTCATTTTTATGATTAACCGAATAACCGAATCTTAAGTAGTTAATCGGTACGCAAGATCGAGTGAATATCGGTAAAGTATCATTACTACAAAATTGTGTAAGTGTCCAAGGAGAACAATTAACAGGTAGCAGTAAGTCCTGGGGGAAGAACAAAAATCGTCCAAACCTAGAGGCAGCATAGATTTACGAACCTTAGAAGTAGGAAGACCTGGGAGAAGAACGAAAATTGTCAGATCCTATAGGCAACAAGGAATATGAAAATAATTATAATTGCGTAAGTGCTTTCCAATTTTACCTTTCCTGTTAATTTTTATTTTTGTTATAATAATTGTAACCGTAGAAAAGTAATTCGAAGTGTTATTGTTTTGTTATAGTTTTATTAACGAACGATTTAATTTGCAAAAAAAAATATTTACAGAATTTATCTACTTATTTAAAAGTTAATGACAGAAACAGAAACAAGTTTAGATTTAAGTAGTCTTTCCGAAGTATTAGATAGTTTAACAGATAGCGAAATGGCTCAAACTAATTACCAATTATTAAAATTATATTTGGATTCCATTCCACAATACGATGGTAATCCACACACTCTAACAATATTTTTAGGCAATTGCGAAAGTTTGATTAATCAATTTGCAAGTCAAACTGATGCTGCTTTAAATAGTTTTTTGCTTAGAGCTATATTAGGCAAACTAACAGGAAGAGCTCAAATGTTAATAGGTACTAGAATAGAACTTAATACTTGGCCACAAGTAAAAAATGCTCTTAACCTTAGTTTTGGAGATCAGAGAGATCTTGACTGTCTAATTCAAGACCTTACAACATTGAGACCTTTCAAAAACGAAGCTCCGTATAATTTTGGAATGCGTTGTCAAGATGCACGAAGCTTAGTTAATTCAAAATTAAATACTTTAGATATTCCAGCTCTGGAGAAAACAATTAGATTACGTAGTTACGATGATTTAAGCTTAAAAACTTTTATTAGGGGTTTACCCATGTCAATTCAAACAAATATTAGATTAAGAAACCCTGATAGCCTAGAAAAGGCAATGGGCCTAGTAATAGAAGAAGAAAACATTTTATATTCTACCCAACGCGGAAACAATTTAAACTCACAAACTTCTTTCAGACCAGCCACAAGATTTATCCCTACAAAAAATAATATTCCACGAAATAACCCACATCAAAATCGCCAAAATTTCCAACAAAATTCTTTTCAACCTCCACAAATACCACGGTACGATATATCACATAGACCACCCTCTTATCAACAACATCAAGAATTCCAACCCCAACATTTTAATAACAATTTCAATCCAAACAACAACGTTTATCCCAATAATCATTTTCAACCCCGTCCAAATAATTTTCAACCACGTCAAAACTATTTTCAGAATCAGAATTCTGTATTTCAGCCTAAAACATTTAATCAAACCTCCAATCAATCGACAATTCGAAATCAATTCAAACCAGAACCCATGGATACATCATCTGGTAATACTCGTATAGGATCTAAACAAAAATCGAATTTTACCTCTACACAACTTTTCAATCAACAAATTAATGATCAAATTCAGTTTTCAAATCCTTTCGAACAATATAATAATTCCCACGATAACGAACCATATGTACAAGATTCATATATGAATATATTCTCAGTATCCACAAGAAATTCAATACGATACCTATGATAACAATTTATCAGAAAACCACATAAACTCATGTGAACATGATGATTCTAATCATAATCCGTGTAAAAAGAATGACAATGTAAATTTTACTTTGACCCCAACATCTCAGAACCCGAGATGATACCCGTAAATGCTATTAAAGCAAATTTACCTTTCATTGTCGTCCCACAAATTAACGCTCGATTTTTATCGAGTCTAATAAATCCCGAATTAGCTAATAAACATTACCGAAATTTTATTTTTAAAACAAAATTTAATATCCAAACAGCACATGGTATTTCTTCACACAACGAAATAGTCAATATTCCAGTTTTTGATATTTTTAAAGTAAATCAATTTCATAAATTTTATGTTTTTAAATTTAGTGAAAATTTTGACGGATTAATAGGCATAGACTTGTTAGATCAATTAAACGCTACAATTAACGTTAACAGACGACAACTGAAAACTCCTCAAACGACCATACCAATAATTTTTGAACCCAATGAAACTAATAAAATCATTCAATCACCTATTTTAGATTATTCATTAATTATTCCCGGTAGAACCAAACAAATAGTTAAATTACCAGTAAAATTAAGTGAAGGACTAGGTATATTAGATTATCAAGATTTCGGTAACGTAATCGAAACACCTAAAGCCTTAGTCAAAATATCTAATAATTTTGCTATAACCTCTATTACTAATATAAGTGAAAATCCTGTAAGGCTAAATATCTCAGAACCTTTAGATGTAGAACCAATAGATTTATTACAAGTAAATTTTATAAGAAAAATGGAAACAGATGAAGAAATTTCCATAAACAATGACAAAATGTTAAAAGAAAATTTAAAAAATATTAGGTTAAATCACTGCAATAAAGAAGAAGTAGAATCACTTAAAAAACTTTGTTTTCAATACAGAGATATCTTCTATTGTGAAGGTATTCCTTTAAGTTTTACTAATAAAATTAAACACAAAATAAAATTAACTGACGACTCTGCTATATACACAAAATCTTATCGTTTCCCAGAAATACATCGCGACGAAGTAAAAAGACAAGTAACAAAAATGCTAAACGAAGGTATTATCGAAGATTCTAATTCCCCATTTTCCTCTCCTATTTGGATTGTACCAAAAAAACTCGACGCGACAGGAAAAAGAAAATGGCGTTTAGTCATAGATTATAGAAAATTGAATGAACGTACAGTAGACGACATATATCCATTACCTAACATTACAGAAATTCTTGACAGGTTAGGAAGAGCTAATTATTTTTCGACTCTCGACCTTGCTAGTGGTTTCCATCAAATTGAAGTGGACCCAGAAGATGTTGAAAAAACTGCTTTTAGCACTCCACAAGGACATTTTCAATTTAAAAGAATGCCTTTTGGACTTAAAAATGCTCCTTCGACCTTTCAAAGGGTCATTGATAATGTTTTACGAGGACTAACAGACGAAACTTGCATAGTAGGTGTACCTTGACGACATATTAATTTATAGCACTTCATTACAAGAACATTTAGAGAAACTAAAAACAATATTTGAAAGACTTAGAACAAGCAACCTTAAAGTACAATTAGACAAATCAGAATTCCTACAAAAACAGTTATGTATTTAGGTCATGTAATCACCCCTCATGGTGTAAAACCAAATCCCGACAAGATTCAAGCAATCAAAAATTTCCCTATTCCTAAAACCCAAACAGAAATCAAAAGTTTCTTAGGATTACTAGGATACTACAGACGTTTTATTCAGGACTTTGCCAAAATTACGAAACCAATGACAAAATGCCTTAAAAAGGGTGTATCAATAGTTCATGACAAAGACTTTATGTAAAGATATTCTAACAAATGACCCTATTTTACAATTTCCAGACTTTACAAAACCATTTATTCTGACAACAGACGCAAGCAATTTTGCTCTAGGTGCTGTGTTATCACAAGGGAATGTTCCAAATGATCGCCCCATAGCATATGCCTCAAGAACTCTAAATACATCAGAGACAAATTATTCAACTATAGAAAAAGAACTGTTAGCAATAGTTTGGGCTTGTAAATATTTCAGACCTTACCTTTACGGAAGAAAATTTTACATTTATACCAATCATAAACCATTATCCTGGCTATTCAATCTAAAAGAACCAAATTCAAAATTAGTTAGATGGCGACTAAAATTAGAGGAATTTGATTACAAAATTATCTATAAAAAAGGCAAACATAATACAAACGCAGATTGCTTATCGCGAATTTCAATTAATGCATTAGAAAACGAATCAGTGGCAAATAACGCTGGAGACGTAGATCAAGATATTCTAGAATATCTTCGAAATTTAGCCGAAAATATACCTCTAGACACACAACCTTCAACTAGCAAGTTAGACCAAACAAAAAGAATAAATATTATTTCGGATATTCAAATACCACCAGATAAAATCGACATTCAAGATAACAACTCTTCTGACTCGACTCAACACTCAACTGCTAACGAAACGACAAATCAAGGCATACCCATTCTGGACGATATAATAAATAACAAAACTCATCAGATTTTAGTTTTTCCAAATGCTTACCCTAAAATTGACATTACACACGAATCTTACCAAAATCATAAAATAATCAAAATCAAAATTCCAGAAACCAATAATGAAAACATTATTCTAGACTTTCTAGTAGAACATATTGATCTTAAAAACACAACCTATTTTTATTTTAATAAGGAAAATCTATATAATGATTTCAACAAATGCTACTTAAAATATTTTTCGGAAAAAGGTCCAAAATTAGTCAAATGTACAAAATTAATTAACACTGTAAAAGACGAAGAAGAACAGACTATTTTACTAAAAAATTATCACGAAGGAAAAACGAATCACAGAGGAATTAACGAAACTTTTGAAAAACTACGACAAAATTATTATTGGATAAATATGAAAAAATTTATTACCAACTATATCAATGAATGTAGTATTTGTCAAAAAAATAAATACGCCCGACACACCCCTTACGTCCCATTAATGTTGACAGAAACTGCCAGTAGACCATTTCACGTTGTACACATAGACGTTTTTACATATAACAACAAAAAATATTTGAGTATTACAGACGCATTTACTAAATTCGCACAGGCATATTTCATACCAGGTAAAAATGCTATTTACATTACAAAATCGCTAATAAAGTATTTTACTTCCTTCGGAATTCCACAATTAATAGTAGCAGACAAAGGTAGAGAATTTAACAACGAAACAATAAAAGACCTTTTAAACATACACAAAATTAAAGTACATTTCACAACCCCTGGTCACCACGAATCCAATTCGATAGCTGAACGATTACATTCTACTTTAATCGAACATTTACGACTTTTACAACAAACGTATCCGAACGAAGACGATTTAATGGACTATGCACTCATAGCATACAATAACTCCATACACAGCTCTACAAAATTCACCCCATTTGAACTCACTTTCGGACACACTGACTCCAGAAACCCTAACGAACTATTTCTATCTGAAAACTTTTATTCGGACTATATCAACAGTCACAAGGAAAAATTAAAACACGTTTATCAAAACGTTAATCAAAATTTGACCAACAACAAAACTAAAGTAATAAACAAAAGAAATGACAAAGGAGAAACAAACCCGGAATTTAAAATAGGACAAATAGTTTATAAAGTTAACTCACAGATACGAAACAAAAAAGATCCACCATTTTTTGGCCCTTATGAAATTATAAAAATTCATGATAGAAACCGAGTAGAGATCTTACGAAAAACTGTAAAATATAAAAAACAAACTAACCAGACAGAAATCATTCACATAAAAGAATTAAAAAAGCCTCCCGTTACAGGTTCATCTTCTGGACAACAAAGGTTGACACAAGAAGAGACACGTCAAAATTCCACGACTTAAATGACAATCCCGGACTCCTTCCACTCCACTTAGGAACGGCTCAAATTCAAACAAATTGTTGGACTTTTATACATATCTATGACATTACTAATATTACTTCTAACTTTTTAAACCTGAAAAATCAGTACGATTTCATAATAAAAAGCCTCTCAAAAACTCCTCAAATATTAAACTTCACTGAAGAATTTCAAAACTCCTACCATCTAATTCGAATAATAGAAAACAAAATTAATCTAGAACTAAATCAATTATACCCCTCCTGGAATACTCGATCAAAAAGATCCCTCTTCGACGGCATCGGTACCGCAATTAAATTTATAACTGGAAATCTAGATCAAAATGATGCGAAACACTATGACGAAGCAATATTAACTTTGACTAATAATCAAAATAATATTAAAACAATGGTAGAAAACCAAATTACTTTATTAAAATCATCTATTCAAAATTTTGAAAACAATTCAAAAACTCTCGCTCACAATCAATTATTAATTCTAAATTCTCGAATTACAGAAATTCAAGAAATAACTAAACAATTAAAGTTAGAACACACAGAGACATTTCACTATTTTGCTTTAGAAAGACTTGTATCACAATTTTATATTAGTTTTCAAATTATTTACGATTTATTAGAAAAAATCGAAGTCGCTATTAGTTTTGCAAAATTAAATACATTTCACAATTCAATAGTCGATCCAAACGAACTATTTTCTGAGATTTAAAATGTTAGTAAATATCTTAAAAATAATAAATTTCCATTTGAACCATCGTTTCAAAACATTCTCTTATTTGAAAAAATAATAAAAATTAAAAGTTATAGTAAGCTAAACAAGATAATTTTTATATTCGAATTACCTATTGTAGAAATCAATGATTATAATTACTATCACCTCTATTCCTTTCCAACAAGATATCAAACTCATTTTAAAATTATTATTCCGAAATCCAAATTCCTGCTCTCCACTAAGCACCATTACGCACTTTCCAATGTTCAGTGTAAAAAACTATTGGAAGAAGAATATTTATGTCAAGACGTCGAAAAAATTGAAGTTACTCCGAACGCCCCTTGCGAAGTACACCTCCTACAATATTCAAATTTTACAAATCAATGTCAACCAGTTCCGGCACAATTGAACGACATCAAAATTCAAAAATTAGAAAACAATAAATGGATCGTAATAACACCTCATAATGTTATAAGTGTTCAAAAATGTGGTAAAACTTCGGACAATATTCCCCTAAATGGTAGTTACCTAATTGAACTAAATAGTGCGTGTGAAGTTTCAATAGACAATTATTTATTAAAAACATTTGAATCAAAGACACAAAATTTCGTGAAAACAAAATTACCCAATTTAAAACTTTTAGTGAATAAACCGAACATTAATTTGAATTTTAAACAAGTGAAAATGAACTCTATAAAATTAGATGACTTAAACCATATACAAAGTGTCCTAAACCTAGAAGAAACCAAATTGGAAAACTTTTCCACAGTTCCAATCCATTTTGGGCATGTCAGCTTTTATACTATTTTTCTATATGTTGCAGCAATAATTATATCAGTTTATAGCATGTGGCACATATATAAGAAGAAGAAGAATCCAAATAAAGAAAAAACCAGAGAATCCATTAACAAAGAAGAGGAAAAACCAACAGCCTTACGATACCTTTCAAACTATGTTACCCCATAGTTTTCAATCAGCCCTGGAGGAGTTAAGTCACGAGAACTGCTGGCCAATCATCAATTAGAAGTGCACCGTCAGCAACAACACCGACATTATATATTCTTTTGATTTTTTATTTAAATCACTTTTATGTTACTTTTGTTAGCTAAAGGTCCCTGTTAATAAAATTTTTGCTTTTTAAAAATAGTTTTCCTTGAACGATAAATTTCACTTATATATAAATTTTGGTTGATCACGGCGCGTTTTTTTAAAACAAAAGTTCTTTTTAGTTAACTTTCGGGAAGCGCCACAGGAATAGGTTAGACAATGGATGAAAAGAGCCAGACGTGAGAGAAACTTTATTCCAAATATGCGAAATTTTCGGCGACTTTTTTCGCCTTCATCAGCGCCTAAAATATATATATATACATATATATATATATATATATATATATATATATTTATATATATATATATATATAAACTAACAATATCCAAATTGGATTGGGCAATGTAGTCAGGGGTTGGCGATGAAAGAAAACTTCTTTTTAGTTTGGTCGAGCTTTCGCTGTTTTATTTACAGCTTCATCAGGACACTGATAAACCAGAACATACAGTAAGTATATTGTAATGTACAATTAAGTTAACATATATAAATTTTGTAGGTACTTACGCTAAGTGAAGATGACGATAAAAGCCATATGCTCAAAGAAAATCATATTTTAGGAGGACAATGCCACCAAAACATTGAAGTTAATAGAAAACAGCACAGATAAGTTTAAAAACATAATTAAAAACATTAAAAACAGATTTTTTAAAAAACATACTAAAACTGATCTACATTTTATCATTTTAGGTGGTGTGTAAAGCCGAAATCAGCTCAGTCAGGAAACTAAAGTTAAAAAGTTAAAAATGTCTATAATGGTCATTAGTTTAAAAAAGTTTTTTTTTTAAGATAAAAAAGTTTTTTGTATATACTATTAGAGTGTTATTGCAGAAATTTCTTCAGAAGTGTTCAATTGTTAATAATAAAAATTAAAAATTAAGAAAACTATTGTAAAATAATCCCGACTGTAATATTAAACCATTAAATTACCAAACAAAACATTTATTGTTTTTCATTTGTTACTGTATTAAACCCAAAGTCAATAAATAGTAATGTATGTTGTCTAAACATAGGAGATGATTTTTAGTAGCTAGTTAAACAAACTGACAAGAATGCTAAAAGAAAGAAGAAGTAGTACTAACCCAACTTAATTGTAAAACAATAATAATATTGAAAAATAGATGGAGATGGTATTATTAAAAAGGATTCATATAATTCTCTTTTTCCCAGGATAAAAGGTAACTGTAAATTGCAGACAAATTTTGTATATCCGTTTTTTTTTGTTAAGTGGGTGTTCATCATTATTTATATGAATCATTTCCAGGAAATTGCGTTTTATTCTGTTGAAATCAATTGCTACGACCTTAGAGTTATTAAAATCCATGTTATGCCCCGAATCAATTACAAGTTCGGCTAGTGAGCAAGATCTCTTCAACAGGCGACAGTCGCTTTTATGTGAAATAACCCTACTGTATAGAGTGCGACTTGTCTGTCCAAAATAAGATCTGTTGCACACGTCGCACGTAATTCGATACACAACATTAGACTGTTCCAAGTCATTAGATTTACTCTTGGTCCTAGAGAATAAAAGGCCGATTGATTTGATTAACTTAATAGAAAATTTACAATTGGGTACTATCCGGAGAATATCTAATAATTTCGGAGTCAAGTCATTGATAAGTGGCAAAGAGTAAAAATGAGTAATAGGAGGATCAACTCCAGGATCTAGGTTGGGTTTTGGTTGATCGTTACTCACATTAAAAAAGATGTTGTTTAAAAGCCGTCTAGGATAGGAGTTTTCCAAAAAAATATTGAATATTACATTAAGATCTTTTTTCCCAAATTCAGGATGAGAAAGCTTACAAACCCTATTTTTAAGAGACCTAACTAAGTTTATTTTCATTTTAAGGGGGTGGTTGGAAAAGAAATTCATGAATCTATCCGATGAGATGGGTTTCCTATACCATTGTGTTTTAAGACCAGAAGATGTTCTATGGACCCTCATGTCTAAGAAAGGGATGCTGTTGTTTGTCTCCAGTTCTACTGTAAACTGTAGGTTTTGATTAAAACTATTGAAGATGTCCAAAGTTTCATTAACTTTGTCCCGGGCAGTGCAAGAATTAGATCATCTACATCTTGCACTGCCCCGGGACAAAGTTAATGAAACTTTGGACATCTTCAATAGTTTTAATCAAAACCTACAGTTTACAGTAGAACTGGAGACAAACAACAGCATCCCTTTCTTAAACATGAGGGTCCATAGAACATCTTCTGGTCTTAAAACACAATGGTATAGGAAACCCATCTCATCGGATAGATTCATGAATTTCTTTTCCAACCACCCCCTTAAAATGAAAATAAACTTAGTTAGGTGTCTCAAAAATAGGGTTTGTAAGCTTTCTCATCCTGAATTTAGGAAAAAAGATCTTAATGTATTATTCAATATTCTTTTGAAAAACTCCTATCCTAGACGGCTTTTAAACAACATCTTTTTTAATGTGAGGAACGATCAACCAAAACCCAACCTAGATCCTGGAGTTGATCCTCCTATTACTCATTTTTACTCTTTGCCACTTATCAATGACTTGACTCCGAAATTATTAGATATTCTCCGGATTAGTACCCAATTGTAAATTTTCTATTAAGTTAATCAAATCAATCGGCGTTTTATTCTCTAGGACCAAGAGTAAATCTAATGACTTGGAAAAGTCTAATGTTGTGTATCGAATTACGTGCGACGTGTGCAACAGATCTTATTTTGGACAGACAAGTCGCACTCTATATAGTAGGGTTATTTCACATAAAAGCGACTGTCGCCTGTTGAAGAGATCTTGCTCACTAGCCGAACATGTAATTTATTCGGGGCATAACATGGATTTTAATAACTCTAAGGTCGTAGCAATTGAATCCAACAGAATAAAACGCAATTTCCTGGAAATGATTCATATAAATAATGATGAACACCCACTTAACAAAAAAACGGATATACAAAATTTGTCTGCAATTTACAGTTACCTTTTATCCTGGGTAAAAGAGAATTATATGAATCCTTTTTAATAATACCATCTCCATCTATTTTTTAATATTATTATTGTTTTACAATTAAGTTGGGTTAGTACTACTTCTTCTTTCTTTTAGCATTCTTGTCAATTTGTTTAACTAGCTACTAAAAATCATCTCCTATGTTTAGACAACATACATTACTATTTATTGACTTTGGGTTTAATACAGTAACAAATGAAAAACAATAAATGTTTTGTTTGGTAATTTAATGGTTTAATATTACAGTCGGGATTATTTTACAATCGTTTTCTTAATTTTTAATTTTTATTATTAACAATTAAACACTTCTGAAGAAATTTCTGCAATAACACTCTAATAGTATGTACAAAAAACTTTTTTATCTTAAAAAAAAAAACTTTTTTAAACTAATGACCATTATAGACATTTTTAACTTTTTAACTTTAGTTTCCTGACTGAGCTGATTTCGGCTTTACACACCACCTAAAATTATAAAATGTAGATCAGTTTTAGTATGTTTTTTAAAAAATCTGTTTTTAATGTTTTTAATGATGTTTTTCAACTTATCTGTGCTGTTTTTTATTAACTTCAATGTTTTGGTGGCATTGTCCTCCTAAAATATGATTTTCTTTGAGCATATGGCTTTTATCGTCATCTTCACTTAGTGTAAGTACCTACAAAATTTATATATGTTAACTTAATTGTACATTACAATATACTTACTGTGTGTTCTGGTTTATCAGTGTCCTGATGAAGCTGTAAATAAAACAGCGAAAGCTCGACCAAACTAAAAAGAAGTTTTCTTTCATCGCCAACCCCTGACTACATTGCCCAATCCAATTTGGATATTGTTAGTTTACATGTTTAGTAGTCACCTTATTCTTTATATATATATATATATATATATATATATATATATATATATATATATATATATATATATATATATATATATATATACAGGGTGTCCCAGAATTAACTACGGAAACTTCGTATACGTATTCCTTGATGACAAATAAGTAGGGTCTTTCCTATAAAAAAAAATTTTTTAGAGACTCCTGTCAGAGTTATAACCCTTTAAAGAGGGGTGGTAAAAAACGGTTTTAATTTAATATCTTCTGATTGGTCCAAGATAAAAAATTAAAAATTTGGGTGAACATCATTTTTATAAAGACGCATTTCTCCTGCTACTTTTCACCTGCCCTACCCCATTCTAAGGGTGCAAATCAAGGAACCCCTCTTAATATTTTTTTTGTAACTTTCTTAGCAATTAATATTTGCAATAACAAAAAATTATTTTAGGAAGTTTTGATTATTTAGAAACTTTTTTGTTCCTTGTCGTTTTTTGCGAAATCGTTTCGGTTTGGAGTAAAAAAATAAAAAGTAGGACCATGTCAATTGAGTATCGTGTATCGCGATCAAGTAGCGCACATTTGCAAAGTAGGTTATAACTCTGACAGGAGTCTCTAAAAAAAATTTTTTTATAGGAAAGACCCTACTTATTTGTCATCAAGGAATACGTATACGAAGTTTCCGTAGTTAATTCTGGGACACCCTATATATATATATATATATATATATATATATATATATATATATATATATATATATATTAAATGTTTTATCATATGTAGCGGCAAGTATTTTTAAATAAATTATTGTTAGTTGATTTTTGGAAAAAAATTTCATTAACCTGTTTTTTGAATAAAATGCGGTAATGTAAAGGGTTGGTTAAAAGTTTTGAAAGCGACACCAATTAACCAGTAAAGAAATCAAAATTTATACAGTATTTTATTATTTTATCTTTCATTTAAATAAACAAAATTTATTTTGATTTGTCCATTAATTCTTTGTTTACAAGCCATTTGAAGTTGACGTATCAGATTATTTTGTTACGATGGAAAAAAACGAATTCGTGCAGTAATAAAATTCTCTGTTTTGAAAGGTTTATTAGCAACAGAAATTCATTCATCGATGGGTTTTGAAGTTTAAACCTTGTCTTACAAACGTCGTAGATGAACCACGTAAGACGTTCAAAAAGTGAAATAATACTAGGAATCATTGAGTAAGTCTATAAAATTGGTTGTTTAACTAAATGTAAAATTTCTGATGAACGAGTACTCCATATTTTACACAATGAATTACATATGAAAAAGCTGTTCTGAAATTTGGTGCCGCATTCGTTAACAATTCAACAAAATCTGAATCGAAAACAAATTTCTCAGCGTAATTTAAGCAGAATAAAACCAATTTTGTGCGTGGTTTTATAACTATGGATATGATTTGGATCTATCAGTATGATCCTAAACTGAAACTAAAACGTTTACAGTGGACTGAAGCTGGTTCTTTAGGTCCAAAACAGGTCAAAACGATTAAAAAAAAGGTTATTCCATCAGTTGTTTGGAATGCAAAATGGGTTTTGCTTATTATCTTAAAAAAGATAAAACAATTAACTCTGACCCGATCTGCAGGAGGAAACAATAATTTTTCATCAAGACAATGCTCACAAGTTTGAAACAATTCCTTCGCGTTTTTCGTCGAATGAAGATGCTATTGCAGCTGTTAAATAATATTTTGCAGAAGTTCCGGTAAATCATTACAGAGATAGTATAAAATTACTGGACGATCATTCAAATAAGTGTGTTTTAGTTGAGGGAAATTATATTAAATAAAAAAAAATTAATTTCTTTAAAAAATACATATTCCTTCATTTTTGCTTTCAAAACTGAACCTTGGCGCAGTCAGGTGTAGACAGATATAATTTTTATACATTTATACGGTTATAACGAACTTACATTTTTATTATTTACTAGCTGACCCGGCGGACTTCGTACCGCATAGAACTGATGTCTTTTTTTGGTTTTTTCAAATTTTTACGATTTTATTTTGTTTTCAATCATTATTTTTTTTTGATTTTATCGTTTTTATCATATTTTCTCGTAAGTTATCAGGTGTATACTATTTTTTTATTATATTTTGTAATTTATCGATTAAATATATTAGGTAGCATATTATTTAATTTAGCAAGAATTTGTTAAAATATGTGAGATATAAACTGCGCCATCATCCGGTGGCGTCATAAACCTTAAGTTAGAATTGCTCTTTTAAATATATGTGATATTAACTGCTCCACCTTACGGTGGCGCTAGAGTACTTTATTAAGTCGTAATTGCTAATTTAAAATATATAAGATATAAACTGCGCCACCTTACGGTGGCCTACTCAGGGTTGGAACTTCATTACTGAACCGCTAGATGGCGTTGAGTTTTTTGACAAACAATTCTTTTAGTTTTCGTAAAAAATAAAAAATATTTTTTAAATAAAAAGTATCCTATGTTACTTCTAATACTTCCAAGAATATGTGTACAAAGTTCCATGATAATCGGTTAAATAGTTTTCGCGTGAAAGCGTAACAAACAAACTTACATTCACATTTATAATATTAGTAGGGACTAGCTGACCCGGCGAACTTCGTACCGCCTACTGATGTTTTTTTACCATTTTTCCAAATTTTTACGGTTTTGTAAATTATCGATTAGATATATTACATATTAACTGCGCCACCTTATGGTGGCGTCATAGTACTTAATTACGCAAGAATTGCTAATGTGAATTTATACCATCTTAACTGCGCCACCTTACGGTGGCGTCATAATTCTTGATTTAGTAAGAATAACTTTTTTGAGATTTTTTGACAAACAATTTTTTTATTTTTCGTAAAAAATAAAAAATATTTTTTTAATAAAAAGTATCCTATTTTACTTCTAATACCTCCATGAATATAGGTATGTACAAAGTTTCATGATGATCGGTTGATTAGTTTTCGCGTGAAAGCGTAACAAACTAACTTACATTCACATTTATAATATTATAGTAGACAAATGGCCAACTGCACTAGCGCACTTAATAATGTTCACCAGTGTTGAAATTTTTTTAAAAGTATCTTTTTCTATTGCGCATTAATAAGACAAAGATTGTAAGTCTTTCTAAGTTAAATCTGGCAACTACGCTTCATTCTAACTCCGTATTGGTTCTACTTGCATATACGTCAAAATGACGTCAGTGACATGTGAATGCAAATCCAGGTATATATGACAATTTATGTTTTTAAATCGGTGGTTAACAAGATAGCATGAGATGCATGCGCAATAACTTTAAACAGTCGTACAACTGACAATCTCTATCCTCGTCTGACTGGTAATCTTACGCGCTAGCTTTTTTCACTTTAGTTTGAATATTTACTGATATTAACAGTGCAGCCAGCTTCCCTTATTTGCAATCAGGTATATTTATATATATTTATTTATATCATGATAAACAGAAAAAATAACTTTAATTGTATATAAAAAAATGAATATACATACATTAGGTAAAACTCATACCTGTTTACACCTCGCTGCATAAAGGTGCTGCCAATTGCCAATGGTAGCTGTGATTTTTTTTTATTTAATAATCGTAAATTAAACAATATCTCATCTATCATTCATTCTTTTTCTATCAATCATTCATTGATTTATTTATTACTCATTCATTCATTCATTCATCTACCAATCATCCATTTATTGATTTATCTATCAATAATTCATTCACTTATTATTCAATTAAGTACCTACCTGTCATTTATTCATGTTTTTCTTCTTTCTTTCAGTCATTTATTCATCTATCATTCATTTATTTATGTATCATTTAATTATTCAATTATATACCTTTTACCTGCATCTATTTATTCATCTATTGTTTATCTATTATTTATTTATTCATATATTATTTATCTATCATTCATTTATTCTTTCTATTATTCACGTATCATCCATTTATTCATTCATCTATCATTGATCTTTCATTCATTCATTTAGCTACCATTTATCTTTCATTTATTCATTCATTTCTAATTAACCTATAATTCATCTATCTGTTATTTATTCATCTATCATCGATTTTTTATTTTTTGAATTATCCTGGATCTGAAAAAATCAGGATTTTGACGAATTTGGAAAAATAAATTATCTTATAAAATGTTCTAATTCAAAACAATTACCTGTAAATATTAAAATCTAAAGAGCTTATTTACCTTGTCAGCTGCATACTGGTATTTTATATTTTTCTGTTTGTTAGAAAACTAAAAATATCCAATAAATATTTTCTTTTAATAATTAAAATTGCTCTTATTATATCTGTAAACCAATATCGTTCTCGATGTCGCTTCAAAATAAACAGTACACACCAAATGATAGGAATATATAGTAAAGATAATAATAATAAAAAAGCAGTCTGAAACAGGATATATCGTGAAAAAAGAAAAAACGGAAAATGTTATAAAAACAGGACAAAAGTAGGAATTAAAAAAATATGCATTAATCATGGAAAAGTGAGAAAAATTAAATAATATAAAAAATTGACATAAAATAAAAAAACAGGAAAATGGAAATATCGTGTAAATTGGAAAAGTAGAAAAAATTAAACAAAAAAAAACAATGTAAACAGCAAAAAATTGAATCATTTATAACAATTAGTAACACAGAGAAAAAAACGGAACAAATGAAAAAACAAAAAAAAAAACGGAAATATGGAAAACCGTAAAAAATTGCTAAAAATTAAAAAAAAAATAGAAGTTAAAAACTGAAAACGTTATAATAAAGTAGAAAATTTGTTCTTTTTTCTATTTTTTTTTCCTTAATTTTTTGGTTTTTTATTATTTTTTCGGTTTTTTTCTAATTTTTTCGTGTTTGTTATATTTTTTTTATAATTAGAAATGTGTGCTTACCAAGCCAGTGTATAGCAAACACACTTCATCAATTTAAGTGCTTTGGCTATTTCAAAACAATAAATATTTATAAAAATCAAGAAATTGATTATTGCATACTATTTTTAAATTAATAAGGTATTTATTTATTAATTTTAATTTTATTTTTATTAAACAAATGCACTAAAATAATTGCTAATAATTGGTTTCATTCTTTAGAAAAAAATAGATATGGATCGATAGGGATGGGCACCTGAATGTATAATACAGTTTTTTTAACCTTTAATTTAAAAAATTTAAATATTCACTTTTAATTTTTAATTCATTTAAAATGTTTTTAAATACAATATTTATTTTAACGATTACTAATGTCTTATTTAGATCGTAGCAAGAGCGTATTTATTGTACACATTTAGTACTTTAACAGTGCCTACTATGTTTTTATGATTTTACTTTTTTTAAACAGTTAATAACCAACAATTTTTCCCTTTTCATCATCAGCTACTTTTTATTTTAGTTGTTCGATCGGATTGAAAGCCGAGTGCTGACACCTCTCAGAACGCCGTTGAACGACGCCGTACAGTGCGCAAGAGACGCTGCCGACGCCTTACGGGATCTCGAACATCGTCGTGACATCGACTATCGAGAACTGCAGGAATTGAGGGATCTGCTTTGCCGGCCCTATTTTAAGGTGAGTTTAGTTTTAGGTTTAGGGAATAGAGGCTTATTTTCAAGATATTTTTATAAATTTCTACATAAATAATGCTGGTTCAAAGTTGAAACCTAATAATTTATTTTAAATAGCTTTGATTTTACTTTTACCAGTTACAAAAAAAATATATTTATATACAACGACCTTAAAAGCTGTAGGCGTATAGAAGGTTAGCCAGAATACCGAAAAATGCAAAACCGGTTTTTCTTTATTTCAACCATGCATTATGATAATTTTTTTTGGAAAATAAAATTTTTAAAATTTCGATCTTGTGTAATCATGTCAATTAAATATACCTACGCATTCTTTATAAATAGGTACGAAAGTGCATTAAACTTATTAAAATAACATATTTCAAATATTTCATTAAATACTTTAATAAATCGTTGACACTTTATATTGCTTACTTAAGCAATTCTAGAGCCAATATGTTTATTGACAGTACTCGTTTTCCTGTAAAATAACTAGAAAATATGGAGGGACTAGTAAACTAAGAAAGTAGTATTAAGTTAAGTTCGGAGGCGAGATGTAGTAACAATGTTTAAAATAAACTATATCTATACAGTCTTCCAGTGTATAATTTATTAAAGAATCATCTGTAAATAATTCCAACTTTACATGGCGATCCTGCCAGAGACTTCCAGTTTTTCAAAATTTTAAACGTTATTATAACAAGTGATTTTGATAGTAAATTGTGTAAGTGTTATCCTTATAATGTGTGCCGTGTTCTTAAAATAAATGAATAAAGAACAAAACATAAGAAAAAAATTGGAAACGCGAGCAGCAAACAGGAAGAAATTCTAGTGGAAGCAGCTGGCTCCGGAAATAACAGTGCCAGACAAGCCAAAAAATTACACGTACTAAGTTGCTACTAATAATAATTATTGTTAGGTATTGCTGTTATAGTTGCAGCATATGTTTTTTACAAAAAATTGAAACATGGATTTTATAAACGTATTAGACGAGAAATTAAAATTAATGAACTTCGTAGAGCAACTTCAACGATGTCTAACATCAACACAAACAACCGTACATAACCAGCTTTAACATCATTTTATGAACAAAAGTGAACAGTGGCGCGGAAGGTGTGTCAAATGAAGTATGAAACTGAATTGAGTGTAAATGTAAGATTATTTTGAGACAATCTAAAAAAGGACAATGTCGGTCGTAGAGAGAATATCGTAGTAGTTAACAGTAAGTTTTATCAAGTTTTTAATAGGTAATATAAGCAAGACAACAAAGAATTAATTGATAATTATATTATACGCATAAAAGAAAAAATTAGATAAATGTAAGATAATTATTCAATTATTGACGATAGACTTATACAGTGTAGAAATATTGAGCAAAATAAATTAATAATATCAAGTAGATAATAAGGATAGTAGTACAATAAATAATAGTACTGATCGTAACGTAATAGCGCAAATAAGTAATTTCAACATGCCTGATAAATTTGATTTTAAAATAGCTGCAAATTTGCTGCAAAAATTAACAGGAGATGTTAAGTCGGTATATCAATTAATAGAAGGTATAGCTGTACGAGACATCTTTAGAAGAGTCAAGTAAACCATTAGTAATAAATTATGTTCTAGAATCTTGTATTATTGTAAAGAGAAGATTAGGTTAATAAATAATTATAATACTCTAGTGAAACTAATTGAAGAGTTGAAAAAACATTTCATACCAAAAAAGTCAGCTGTTCATTTAATCAAGGAAATACAAAGCGACTTTAACTTTAGATGAGTTCGGAAATTCTATCGAAATGCTAATGTCAGAATTAACTTTGGCTCAAGCCTCTGATAACCCTGAAGCCATTAATGCCTTTAAGGAACAAAACGAGAAAACAGCTATAAACGTATTTATTAGAGGTGTAAAAAATTGTGAACGTCGAACAATTTTACTAGCCCAAGAACAAAATTTCGAAACATTAAGCGATGTTATCGTTGCAGCAAAAGAAATACAAACATCATCAGAAATACACCAATATATAGCTTTTAGAATAGCAGTAGACGACGAGGTTTTAGTAACAAAGGTAGTAGATTTATAAATAAGAATTTTGATCAGCTTAATCGGAGATATACCCAAAATTTAAATTCAAATGTACCTTTGAATAACCAAGACTACAGACAAACATGTAACAGACCGTACAGGGGTTTCAGTAATTTAAGATCCAATTTTCCTAACAGACGTGGACAAAATACTAGAAGTTACACCAGACAAAGATCAAGAAATTCGTCGGTGGGACACCGAAATAGTCAAGTGGTAACGTGTACAACATAACGTCTAATGAATTATATACATTTAATACTCCCCGCGATTCTAACTCAGCAGAGCATTCTCTTGAAAATCAGAAGTTTTTTCGATCCCCCTATTAATCAGCTAAATAATAATTAACAAGTTATTTTTAATGTAAATAGTTTAAATTTTGTAACGTTAAAGTAAGGAAAATACGCTATTCATTTGCTTTTAGATTCAGGAGCATCAGTGAGTGTTATTTTCAAAAATGTAATAAATGAAAACTTGCAAACAAATTCTGATAACACAACAAAAATTAATGGTATAACAGGTTTAACAATGTTGTTGGGATCAGCGATCGTTTCGTTAAATATTAATCAAATAGTTCTTCGACATAATTTTGTCATAATGCAACCATTTAGCAACACAATGCATGGTGTTTTACGTTCAGAACTGTTTCAATCTCATTCTGCGTACTTATATAAATTACGAAAATTTTAAATTTTTATTTTATGTTAACAACAACAAAATACTTTTACCAATGGAATCCAATTTTAACAGAAATTTAGTAATACCTCCTCGGCTCCTCGATGTGAATTTATTAGATTTTTTCTAGTTAATAAAAACCAAGACTGCGCATTCTTACCACAGGCAATAGCTGAAGAAGTTTTTGCCGCAGGAATTTTAAATATTTTAGATTATCCTGTATCAATTAGAAATTTTAAACCCCAAATTGTAAACACTTACGATAATAATATTATATCTTTTTTTAATACAAAATATTCATCTGCTGATCGAGTAGAAAAGCTTTTAAAAATAATAAATGTATTAGTGATTTAAATAAAGAACAAAAAAATTCAATTGAACGAATTTGTGCAAAATATGCTTACGTATTCCATCTAGAGTCTAGACCATGACCCGCTCACAGTAAATAATGTTTTCGTACTTCCGGGCCTAAAGTGACAACTTCACTCCCTTGTGACAGGTACTAAAGTGTCACATTTAATCCCTCCGGGATTAAATATTGACGAAACTCCCGGAACGATTAAATCACAAACAAACAAATTTAAGGGATATTTTATTGAAAAATATAATTAATTAGAATGGTAATTAACGTTAATATTCAAATTAATATTGTGACAGTTCGTCATATTGACCAGTCTTTCCTGGGTTAATGCAGCAGGTAACTGACGAGTAACAGATAGGTCCTTTTCATATTGAACTGGTGTTTGTTTCGAAGATCCTGCGGAAACAGGAAGCGAGAATGAGGACTGTGGCATAACTATAGTGGACGAATCGGCGACTTGACCAAATATTTTATCTGAAATTTTTTTTTAATAGACGATTCAATATATCCCTCGGCCACGTTGGAGGATTTCCATCCTCCATGTCTCTTCAGCACGTCTATTGTTGCTCCCGAATCAGCTAACAAAGACGCAGATGTGCGTCTAAAACAATGTCCCGTATAAGACGTCGCATTTTCTAATTTCAAGAAAGCTGCTATTTGCCGTGGAATTGTACCAAACATGTTTTTTCCTACTACTCGCGTAGTACATTCTTTGTTGATGTATTGAACAAAAAATTTTGAATGAGTTGTCCCTGTCTTTCGCAATGCCACATATTTCCGAAATATCGCCACAAAACTGATGGCACTGTTTTCTGAATTTTTGATCACAAAATTTCGGTCAATTTTATTTTTGGTGTTTCTAATCGCAATTAGGAAGGAATCGCCCAAATCTCTCACATCGTCGATTTCTAAATCAACCAACTCTTTTCCACGACAAGCTCCCGCAACGCCCAAAATAAGTGCAACCTACAAAAAAATTGATTTCTTAAAATTTCTGAATATAAACAAATTTCCAAATTTACCTTAAGCATTAAATATTTATCATCCGGAGCCTCCCGTAAGAACTGATCTACCTGCTCAGACGTGAGAATTCTTGACTTCTTTGGCTTAAATCCCTCATTTCTTCTCTTCAAAAAAGCTAATAATTTTGGAAATTTACTTATATCAATATCTTCTCTAATGTTAATAACCGATTTCAGCATTGAGTAATGTGCCCAGAGAGTTGAGGCACAAACCGCTTTTGATTTATCATCGAAGTAGACTAACAGCGCATTTTCAGTAGGTTGTCTCACATTTTTTAAGCGGCACCACTTTTTAAAAGCATCGTACTGCTGCTCGTATAGTTTTCTAGATTTCGGTGGTAACAATTCTTCACCTACTTCGGCTGCTCTTTTATCAATATCAGATACACCTTCTTCACTCATGATACCAATAATTATCAATAACAATGTTTCTTTACAATGACACTAGTAATGACAATGTTTCTAAATTATAACTGTCACAACGCAATGTTACTATGGTAACTTATTTTAAAGACAGTTTATTAAATGAGTTGAAGAGAGAAAAAACTGATTGAAATTATTGAAATAATTAATAAAATCATACCGGAAGTACGAAAAGTATCGTATATACCTTGCGACTGAAGTACATTTAATCCTTCAGGTAAATTATGGCCCTCCCTGCGGTCGGGCCATAAACTTTACCTTCAGGATTAAATGTACTACTTCAGTCCCGCGGTATATAATATACTATTATGAACACAAAATACGCCTTGAAAAAAAGTCCAGCTTATATAAATCGCTTACCGCATTCACAAAAACAGGATATAAAAAATGAAATAGACAAAATGTTGAAACAAGGTCTTCCCCGCTTTTAATTGTTCCAAAGAAATCTGATACAAACAATAATCGTAAATGGAAAGTGGTCATTAATTACCGAATGCTAAACAAACGAATAAAAGACAACAAATTTCCTCTTTCAAATATAACCGAAATTTTAGATTCACTCTCTGGGGCTGCATATTTTTCGCAACTAGACTTAGCATAGGGATATTACCAAGTAGAACTAGATCAAACAAGCCGACCATATACAGCTTTTGTGACAAATGACGGACAGTATCAAATGACAAGACTACCCATGGGACTAAAAGTAAGTCCCAGCGCCTTTTCTAGAGCCATGACAATAGCAATGTCAGGTTTAAATTACGAAAGTTGTTTTGTATATCTAGTTGATCCGATTGTGTTCGGCCATAATTTAGTTAATCACAATCAAAATTTAATAAAAGTACTAGATCGACTACAAAAAGTGCGATTAAAACTAAACCCTAGCAAATGCGATTTAAAAAAAAAAAGGAATATTATACCTCCGACATATTATTTCAGCTGAAGGTGTTTCACCTGACCCAGAAAAAATTAGAGTCGTCCAACAATACCCAATTCCTCATGATGCACAATCTACGAAACGTTTTGTAGCTTTCGCTATTATCGTACTTTTATCAAAGATTTTGCTCATATAACAAGCCCATTAATAATTAAGTCGAAAAAATGTTAAATTTAAATGGAGTAGTGAGTGTCAAACCGCTTTTAAGATAATAAAATCCAAATTGCTTAATCCACTCATTTTAGAATATCCAAATTTTTCATAAATTTGTGTTAAAAACAGATGCATGAGGAAGAGCTGTAGGCGCAGTATTATGTAATAAAGATGACAAACCTGTTGCATATGCAAGTCGCTCATTAAATAAAGCAGAATTATACTATTCTACAATAGAGAAAGAGTTGTTGGCAATAGTTTGGGCTGTAAAACATTTTCGGCCCTACTTATATAGACGCGAATTTTTAATCCACACAGACCACAGACCCCTAGTGTATTTATTTAGCATGACAAATCCCTCTAGTAGACTAACAAAATTTAGGCCCATTTTAAAAGAATATAACTTTACAATACATAAAAGGCAAATCAAACGTAACAGCGGATGTCCTTTCAAAAATTGAAATTTCTTCAAAGGAACTTCAAGAGATGTCCAAACAAAATATCGAAACTATAAAGGTAATGACACGCGCCGCTATCAAAAAATTAAATAATGATCTGGACACACAAAATAGATTAAATTCAAATCCCGAGGAAAGGCTTGATCACCCAGGAATCGTGGAAGTTTTGAAAGAAACGAAAAAAGCGGCAGAATTACGACCGGTCAACAATCAAAAATTTCATAAAATAGCAAAAAAAGAACAAGAAAATAAGTAGGTACATTTTTCATAATAATAATATTATTTATCATGCAACGTTGCCAATAATATATTTTAAATTGAGTGATAATTGTTTAATGACTGAACTTGAAGAAATAAGTATACTTGAATTACTTAAAAACAATAAAGTGACATCCAAACCATTATTTAAGTTTATAAATGAAGTTAAAAATATTCCAAACAGTTTAAATGATCAAAGATCACAATTTCACACAGAAACTCTAAGTATTACAACGACATCGACTTATCCATTTTAGAATTTTTTTTTAGATTTAGTAGGTCCCATAGCGCCAGACATTAGTGATAACAAATAGATTTTAACTATACAATGCGAACTATCTAAATTCGTTAAAGCATATTCGATGCCAAATAAAGAAAAATTTTCGAAAATTTGTAAAATTTTAAATATAAAACAATTGAACCCCATCTCTTACCACCATAAAACTTTAGGAAGTATTGAAAATACACACAAATACTTGGGTTGAAAGCTTATTTAAGAATTCAAGTAGCACAATATCAAAATGCATGGAGCACTTGGGTGCCTTTTTGGTGTTTTTCTTTTAACACAACCGTGCATTCGGAAACAAAACATACTTCCTACGAGTTACTTTTCGAACGAACATCTTGTCTCCCATATAACCTTAATTATTGTAATATTGATCCTGTATATAACCTTGGAAACTACACATTAGAGTTGAAATACAGACTAAAATGCAAGAAATTTTTAAAGGGTCATATAGTGTAATCGAAGAAAAAAGTCCGAATTTAGTGATTAGTGTAGAAAATAATAATAGACAGGTAGTGCACAAAAATAGAGTGAAAAAGTATAATCAGTAAAGTTATGTGTAGAACATGTGATTTCGCAATCCCCTTTATAACAACATTTAAAAGTAATGTTTATATGTTTCTTAGAATAAGTAAATGTTAGATTAAAATTTATAGATAAGAAGAAAAAAAAAATAAAAAAAAATGCAATGAAATATTTTTTTAATTTACCGGGGGAGGTGTAGTAATGTCAATTAAACATACCTAACCATTCTTTATAAATGGGTACGAAGTGCATCGAACTTATTAAAATAACATCTTTTAAATATTTACACGTCCTATTGCTTACTTATGCAATTCTAGTTAGCCAATATGTTTATTGACAGTAGTCGTTTTTCTGTAAAATAACTAGAAAACTAAGAAAGTAGAATTAACTTAAGTTCGGAGACGAGATGTAGTAACAATGTTTAAAATAAACCATATCTATACAGTCTTCCAGTGTATAATTTATTAAAGAACCATCTGTAAATAATTTTAACTTTACCCTTAATTTAAATTTTGCGCCAAAAAAATCCAAGGTATGGGATATCAAAAACCTACAATTTGAAATCAATATTAAATTTTTACGATTATTTTTAATAAAGATATCACAAAATAAGTAGAAAACACTTTTAAAATATTTGTAAAGCTATGGAGTGTTTGGTAATTTCTCTTTGTGTACCCATTTTTTTTATATGAAAAAATAACATGTTTTGTGTTTTAAATGTTTGAACAACCAAATTAATATTGAATTTATTTTCGTGTATTAATGAGCTTTTATCGCATAAAATAAGAAACTTTAAAATAAATACAAAATAAGAATTAATTAAATAGTAGATTAAGCAAAATAACCAAAAAAGACAATAAAAATAAATTTTGATCTTGTCAAAACTTATGTTATAAATTGTTCGCGGCAATATGAAAATTTATTTCTCTAAAATGATCATAATAATAGTAAAATTAATCATTGTTAATAAGCTAAAGCTTATATCGAATCGTTTTTAGGCAACTTTAACAACATGGTAATTTTTTTTCTGGAACTTTTTTTGATTAAAACGAAACGATTCTGACGATACCCAAGAAAAAAAAAGCCAACCAGACTCTATTGTCATGTCACATCATAAATGACCAATATAAGTTTAAAGTGCTCCAATAAGTTTATTTTGTTTGTTTGAACTTCGTTTAACTTTTTATTTTTATTATAATATTTTTTTTACTTCTAAATATTTTATTAATATCTACATGAAATTAAATTGTAACCACTGCTACGGTCATATAATAAATAAATTAGTGATGGGAATAATCGTATTATTTTAATAATCGGATAGCAAGTAATGGATGATTTTAATAATTCGAATAATATTCCGCTATCCGATTATTTTCGAATTGTTGTAATAAGATGCCACGTATTTTAATGAGTTTAAAACATAAATCAAATTAAGAATAATAAAGAAGTTAACTAAAAGAAATACAACTCCAGCTGAGTTCGGTAATGGTCTCTCTACTGGCAAATTAGTGCCCAGCTCAGCCGTAGAGGTAAGTAAACAAATACTAGTGAGTCGCGCCACCGATTTAGACGGTTAAAATCGGAAACCCCTGATGTCCCAGGCACCACTTCACCCACTGGAGATAATCAAGTAAATTTAGAATATTTAACAGTTCTAATTGAATTAAATTATAACTATAAATAACGATAAGTGAGCTAAATAAAACTAAAATATCCACTAGACTCTTCTTTAATGAACAATTAGGATACAGATTGTCAAGCCTCGTGCCTGACACACAATTGATATTTATAGAATAAATTATATGAACAATAAAAAAAAATTTATCAAAAAGGTGTGATCACACGCAACACAAAAACAAGGAAAAATAGCTTTAACTAAAATTAAGCCCGACTTAAAACTAATAGCTTATCTGTAAGTTTAAATGAATTGCCGCAGTCCTAGGCTTCACCAATACTTGGGTCGGTTCCAAAAATCAAGCCTTATCCAAAACCAAAAAGGCTTGCTCCAAACACAATAACCAAAGCTTGTACCAAGTATTAGGTCAGCAACCAAAATTCTGCCTGACTCAAGGACTTGTGCCTGTATCAAGGACTTATGCCCGTAACTAAAAACCCTAAAATCGTAATTAAGCATTAACATTAGGTTAAGAAGATTTGAATGACTCCTTGAATTAATCTGATTTAATAACATTACTCTACTTTACTGACTTAAATACAATTTAGACATATTGACTGATGTTTGTATAACAATGAAAGAATAAAAGTGAATTTAAATAAGTATTACAACATTTAGAAGCTGATTTTTCTGAATTTATGATTAATGATCAGACTAATAATTAAAATATGCTTCACAAACTTAATTTTGACTGACTAGTCACTACAAAATTATAACAATAACCTAAATCAAGATTTAAGCGCAATATTAATTTATAATAGTACAAAATGTTAATTCATAATAGCACAAAGAATTAAAAAGGAGTCCAGTTACACATAAATAATACCTAAATACAATACACGAATAAATACCCATAAAAATAAAGATTTTCAAATTAAGATTGGCGTTTATATGGCGTTATTAATCTAGTAAAATATAAATTCGACTCACCTATTTAATATAGGGTTACTTTTCTCGATAAACTCACTCCTGACACCCAGGTGGTAGACGGGTAAATCAATCTCTTCGTTGCTAATTGCAGGTAACTCACCACAACTCACCGTCTGAACGGTTTTAAACTTCCAAATCTACCTACTGTTTGTTTCCTGATCTATCTACATTTCGACCGAAATAAAACAAGAAATTAGGATTGAACAAACCACATGAATAAAAGGTGTGTGACTTACCACAGAAGAACCAACAAATCCGACACGCGGTTTCCAATTCTCGTCCAAAAATAACCACAAAATTTAACTCAACAACGATTCAATTGGAAAATGGGGTTTAGTTTCAAAAAGATCCAATATTAAAGTACGTTTCACAATAATTCGTTGACTTGGTACCTGCTCTTAAGGGATTACTAATAAAAGGTGGTTAATATTTCTTCGAACTTTGGCCGTAAACCGGTGAACTATTTACAGAAAGGTATTATTTATTTTTGTCCAGGAAGATATATTTTGGATTTTTTATTTTTCAGGTAAAATTTTAAATTATTATTACTGACCATAAATAGTAAATCATTAGTAAATGATTTTTGATTTTCTTAATTATCTTGGAAGAGAAAGTGGGAGTTTCGGGGTAATTTGTTTTTAAAATTTTTTCCTAGAATTTTAGTTTGTACTAAACATTATACTCTGAAAGTAATCTTGTGTTTATAACTAAGTATGTGGCGTCCTTGGGCAAAAAAAGTGCATTTATCGCCGGATGCGAAACAAATTGTGAAAAATGTGTTTGAAACATTGAATAATCGAGGTTATAGTGTAACCGATGCAGCAGAAGAAACATGTAAGTTAACCAAAACCCCAATATCCACAGTAAAAGATATTATCAATAAGCCAATAAGTAAACGAAAAAAACGAAGTGACGTTAATAATACCAAATGTGTTGATGAAATACAAAAAGATACAATCCGACGAACGATGTATGTCCTATACCAAGAACAAATGATACCAACCCTAGATTGTATAAAAAAACGGTTACTTAAAGACGACACGGGAATTATTTGTAGCCGTACAAGTTTGTGGAGAATTATTTCTCAAATGGGATTTAAATATTGTACCATTAATAAAAGACAAGTGATAATGGAGTCATATCGTTTACGAATGTGGCGTTGTCATTACTTACAAGCTATTCAAAAATATAGAAGTGAAAACCTTTCAATTATCTACCTCGACGAGACATGGTATGACACCCATGATACTCCAACGAAGGGTTTTGTTGATTCATCGGGAAATTGTAAAACAAAGGCTCCATCAAATAGAGGACAAAGAATTACAATAATACATGCCGGATCAGAAACAGGTTGGGTTCCAAACGCTTTATTGTTATCAGCAAAGAATATTAAAGATTCAAGTTTAGATTATCACGAAGATACGACAGCAGACCTTTTTGAAGATTGGTTTGAGAATTATTTATTGCCGAATATACCGGAAAAAAGTATAATTGTAATGGACAATGCAACTTATCATAGCCGTCAATTAAATAAACTACCAAATAGCAACAACAATAAATGGGAAATTCAAGAGTATTTGTTAAAAAATGACCTTTATTTTGAAGAATCGTACACAAAACGTGATCTCTTACAAGTTGTAGCAGCGTTCGGTATTGAAAAAGAATACGTTTGTGATACTATTGCTAAAAATATGGGCCACACAGTGTTACGGCTTCCCCCATATTATTGCATGTTCAATCCTATAGAACACATGTGGCATCAGCTAAAATCCAAAGTTAGATCGGAAAACGTTTCACCCACATTAAACTCAAGTGTTGTAGAGTTAATCAGAAATGTGACAAGTAATATTCCCATTGATAGCTGGAAAAATTCGATTCAGCATGTTATTAAGGTTGAAGGTACATATCGAAATGTTAATGTAACTGTAGCACCCTTAGTTATTAATTTAAATGAAGACGATAGTGATACTGAACTACATTTAGATTAAATAGTTGTAAATAATGTAGAATTAGTTCATTTGTTTAATTGCAATTAATAAATAAAGTTAAAATTTGTTTTTAAAAAATTTCGTGATTTTTTTTACAAAATAAATTTAAGTTTTAGTAAATGTTACTGAGTTTTGTTTAAATCTATTTTGAAAACCGGATTACGGATCTGTTAATGTTTACTGTACAGTGAGAAATTTATAACCTTTCATTACTAATCCCCTCAGGTAAGGTACCGAGTCAACGAATTATTGTGAAACGTACTTTACTTGTTACGGATTCACCGCGATTTTAAAACTTAACCCAAGGAACCTTCTCGATAGTATTCCACAACTTCCTTCTTCAAAAGCAGGTAACGAAAAAAAGACAAATTCCTACCTCCCTTCCGTTCGCAATCATTTGACGCACGTCTAAGGCACTATAAACATAGGTATTATCATCAGCCATGTTTTGTCCAATGTCAACCACAAAACCAGAAATAATAGAACAGATGTGTTGATGCCTATATAAAGTTGGGAACAAGTTCCGACATCAGCGCAACATGTTTTTGTTTAAAACTTTACTTCTACACCCTTTTTATGCTTAAAGTACCTTAAATTTATTTTAAACTAATAGTACTTACTCTGTCAC
This sequence comes from Altica lythri, assembly GCA_964028335.1. Taxonomy (NCBI): domain Eukaryota; kingdom Metazoa; phylum Arthropoda; class Insecta; order Coleoptera; family Chrysomelidae; genus Altica; species Altica lythri. The sequence continues at coordinate 7,600,873 of OZ034805.1, read as the reverse complement.
TATACCGTTATAAGTACTTTTTCGCTTTTCGCACTACCAGCTGGTTTAGTTCCCATTTTCACCACAAAATACGATTGCACGTCTCTTTACTTTATCTATGGTCTAACACGGAAATTGAGTGACATTGGAATAAAAATGGCTGATGATAATACCTATATCTATAGTAAGGCACTATAAACCATATATGTAATACTTCTATATGGACAGTTTCTATAAGTGGAAGGTGTTCCGACGAAGTGAAACAGATAGTGTATCGTTTGCTTTCTCTTCCGAGCACATCAGTCAATTCTGCGCATTTTAGAGACGTTTCAAGCATGCGCAGTATGGATAAAAGGTCTCGAACGAAAGAGAAAAAAATATATTGTGGGCACCGTAATGCTGCGACGTCCTTTCCTATACCAACGGTCCATATAGAAGTATTACATATATGCTATAAACATAGGTATTATCGTCAGCCATGTTTTGCCCAATGTCAACCACAAAACTAGAGATAATAGAACAGATGTGTTAATGGTTAATATAAAGTTGGCAACAAGTTCCGACATCAGCGCACCATGTTTTTGTTTAAAATTTTACTTTAACACCCGTTTTATGCTTAAAGTACCTTAAATTTATTTTAAACTAAAACCGCTAATAGTACTTACTCTGTTACTATACCCTCATAAGTACTTTTTCGCTTTTCGCACTACCAGCAAGTTTAGTTCCCATTTTTACCACAAAATACGATTGCACGTGTCTCTTTAAGTTGTCTATGGTCTGACACGTAAATTGATTGACATTGGAATAAAAATGGCTGATGATAATACCTATATCTATAGTGCCTTATCTATAGTGCCTTAGCACGTCGAAATAAGATATGGCCTCTACTATAGGGACAAACCGTAGCTTATTCAGCCAACCCTTTACGAACAAACCGGGATCATATTTATATAGGCGACAACAACAATCAAACAGTAACTAATTTCCTCATTTATTTTCGGTTTTATTTTTAAACATTATATAATATAAAGAAGACTGGCTATCAAAACTCACTAAAGGGATTATCATCAAACGGAAAGAAGAGGTAACAAATGAACTAATGACTGATGACAGAACAATAAACTTAAAAATAGTTTATAACCTACAAACTAAATTACTTACAGAAATTTAACAACATTGGAAAATATATGGCCAGAATATATTTATAAATTGATAACTAACTATAAACGAACTTAAATCAACCGATTTCTTACTTGAATAAACACTACAATGATAACAAATTAAGGTAAGCAATTTAGTTATTTTACTATTGTAATTTTTGACCCGTGACAACAAGGCAACTCGTTGTTAATTGTAAGTAAAGTACGTATATTATGTATTCTATTTACTTACAATATTTATAATTTATCGGAATCATCCGATGATTTTAAGAATCGGAAAAATTTCGATTTTTATATCCGAATACTCCCATCACCAAAAAAAATGGTTAAAACTGGTCTATACCAAAATCACGAAGTATAGATACCAGGAGTCTACACGGTATAGGCTTTTCCATAATATTTCTGGTCACAATAAGGGACTATAAACATAGGTATTATCATCAGCCATGTTTTGTCCAATGTCAACCAGAAAACCAGAGATAATAGAACAGATGTGTTAATGGCTAATATAAAGTAAAAATGGGAACTTAACCAGCTGGTAGCGCAAAAAGCGAAAAAGTACTTATAACGGTATAGTGACAGAGTAAGTACTATTGGTTTTAGTGTAAAATAAACTTAAGGTACTTTAAGCATAAAAAGGGTGTAGAAGTAAAGTGTTAAACACGGTTCACTGCTGTCAGAACTTGTTGCTAACTTTATATTAGGCATCAACACATCTGTTCTATTATCTCTGGTTTTGTGGTTGACATTGGACAAAACATGGCCGATGATAATATCATGATAATACCTATTGTTCATACCAAACAACTTTGAACGCACGTCAGAGATTTCTTGACACAACCACGCTAACACTGTTGCCAAGTGAAAATAAAATCAGGAAATATACATATAAAATTTTAAACCACATTAATTAACTTCTAAATTTAAATTTTAAAAGTAAATGGCGGGCGGTAAAGTAAATGGCTGACGGTGAAGTATTTTTTTATTTACACCAAGTTAGTAAAACACAAACTTTTATAAGCATAAGAATATTTAATATTACCAAAATATTTAATTTAATACAGAAATTATAACTTTACCAATCGAATCAAAATGTTTTTAAATTCATAATTTATAAATACTTTGCTCTGTTGTAAGTTGCTAGGAACTTTCACTAGCTCCGTGTTACTTGTATTTTTAAAAGGTGCTTCCTTAAAAGAAAATAATGGTATATATAAATAATATTAATATTAATCGCTTTCATCTCAGCTGCTGGAACCGCTGTCCTCGTTTGAATCAATTATAACTGGAAGAATTTCCATTCTTTCCATAATATGCTCGCGATCATACCATTTTTTAATTTCTGTCTATGTATAACCAATGGAATTCTTTCAAATCTGGGGAGTAACGGTTTCAAGTGCTTCCTTCCACATATTTAAGGAGTCCTTTTCTGTATGACCCTCTCTTCCAATATGGCGGTTGTAATATGTTTTGGCTGTTCCCCAGATTAATTCTATTGGATTAAATATGCAATGGTATGGAGGGAGACGTAATACCTGGTGACCATACTGTTGGGCCAAATCATCAATTAGGTATTTTGGGGGCGGTTTATTTCTAAAAAGAACATTTATATAAAGCTATATTAATTTGATTATTGTATTTACTGTGAAACAATATGTAAAAGTTCACTTTTAAACATCATGTTATCAAAAGGTAACTAATTGTTTGTCAACCATTCTCTTATGTTATCCTTATTCCATGAAGTATTAGGTATTTTATTTAATAACATATTTAAAGCCGCAGCTACCCGCTAAAATTTGCAAAGTGCCTTAGTCACAATAATCAACCCAGATCATAGTTCTATTTTTTGCCACTGGCTGCACAAGTTATCAGGAGATACCGATGTTTTTATTATTATGACATTTAAATCTCGCGAAATTAAATTAAATATATAATTAGTCCGGGAGCCCAGAGAGTTGTCGTCGCCGTTAAAGAGGCAAGGCTCCACTAAAGTTTTTTCTATGTATTTTGACCCCCTGATTACATATATCAAGGGTGGATTCCCAAAAAATGGTTAGGAAATTTGTTAACAAATAATTTGTTACTAATAAAAACACTGTTTTTTTGCAAAACAAAAAATATTACCGTAATCCTTGAATGATTTTAAGGAAAAAATTTTCCTATGTATTTTTTCATCAGACGCTGTTTTCAAATTAAAAATTGTTAAACAGTTAAAAAATAACATTTTTGACATTTTTCAAATTTGCATAACTTTTTATGTAATTACTATTTTTTAACTCTGCGATGACTATTCGACACTTAAGATCATAAAGTATGAGATGAAATTGGTTGCAATACGAAAATGCAATAATTTTATTACTTTTTAACGCTATAAACGATATGCACCCTTCATACACCCTGTGTCGTACGTTACAGGAGATTAAATGCATCTTGTTTATAGCGTTAAAAAGTAACAAAAAGATTGTATTTTCGTATTGCAACCGGTTTCATCTCATACTTTATGATCTAAGTGTCAAATAGTCATCGCAGAGTTAAAAAATATTAATTATGTAAAAAGTTATGCAAATTTGAAAAATATCAAAAATGCTATTTTTCAAATGTTTAACAATTTTTAATTTGAAAACAGAGCATCTGATGAAAAAATACATAGCAAGCATTTTTGCTTAAAATCAGTCAAGGATTACGGTAATATTTTTTGTTTTGCGAAAAAAACAATTTTTTTATTGATAACAAATTATTTGCTAATAACAAATTTCCTAACCATTTCTTGGGAATCCACCCTTGATATTTGTAATCAGGGTGTTAAAATACATAGAAAAAATTTTGGTGGACCCTTGTCTCTTTAACGGCTACGAAAAGCATCTAAATATTAATTTTTATATTTAAAATTAGTTGTCATAAAAGCTGTCAATAGCAACAAAACTTCCCGCGTAAGGATTTAAACGAGTATCTCTTGAACAAGGGTGCACTCTACCGACAATAGTTCTGTCCCCTAAATGGAGACCATTTGTTTAACATTACGTTTAGACTCCTGGTATCTATACTTCGTGACCAAAATATTCTGCTAAGGTTACATGGAAGTGAGTTTGGTCCAAATACTGTATGTATTTTTGGATCTACTGTCACTGTCATGCCATGTTATAAGTCGTATTATTAAGAAAACTGTTCACTTAATAGTAAATTATACCACGAGTCAATAATGATAGCTATTAGTCTTAAAGAATATTTACGAACCTAGACACGTTAGCTTTATATTAGCATTTATTGGGAGTGATGTACTCTACTTTATCTACGATTAATTTGTTAGTTTTATATTTTTAATGAACAACTTTATTTGTTAATAAGTTTAAAATTAGTGATAGTACAATTAATAAATGGAATTGGTCGTGAATGATCAACTTTTAAAGAGCTGTAAAGGAAGAGCAATATTCATTACCATTACTATTTATTCGTTTATCAATAGTGTTTGCTGCAGTGGCCTTGTTTCTCATAGACTGATCAATATATTCTTCAGCTACTTGTGTAGACCCTCAACTTCCATGACGCTTTAATCCAGTTGTATCGCCTCCTCCATCAATGTATAGAGCAGCAGATGATCTGCTATAACAATGGTCCGTGTAATTGTGAGGATTTGGCACCCTTAAATATTTGACAATTGGTCTACCAGTATCAACAAGTTTGTTTTTTCCTATACGTTGTATTGTGCATTTCGAGTTTTGATAATTTAAACAGAATGATTTGTTCTTTACATGATCGGGACGGAGATTCATATATTTCTTCACAATATTGTAAAACGTACTATTTATGGTAAACTTTTGTACAATTATGGTCATAGCTTTTGGTAGGGTTATAAATAACTTTTTTTGTAACTTCTTAACGTTTTTTAGACTCATTGTATAAAGTTGGATTAAGCGGCATGCACACATAATAATTAATATAACCTGAAGCAAATAAGAATATTTGTTTTAAAATTGGTAATTTAGATTAATATACATATTTAACTTATGCAAAAAACAAATTTCATCGGGAGCTTTGTTAAAGTGATTTGCATGAAAATTAAGGTAAGTTATAACTAATATAAAGTCCGCTTAAGTTTTTAAAAATAACAAACTCACCCATGCCAAAACGTCCCTGGTTGAAACTATTCGTTGCTCATTTACAATTTACTTCGTTTATATACACACACTTTACATTCTAGGAGTTTAACTGGTTTGGAATGTTTAGTTTCGAAAACAATTTGAGTTCAAAGTAAACACGTTATTTTCTGAATTTTTTAAAAAGTTCCCGTTCTTTAAAATTAACTTAAAAACTGTAAAAGATACAGAAAAAAATCTACAATACAAAAAATAGCTTATTCTTTACTGCAGATTTTTATTTTATTTTTATTTTTATAGACTAAAAATTAAACGAGATAGCGTTGTTTAAAGCATGCGTTTAGCACCATCCTCGAGCCCTTTCAGCGCAACCCTTTTTAAAATGAAGAACTTGAAAAAAAAATTAATATCTATACGTCATCTTGAAGCTTTTAAAATAATTTACAAATTGGTTTTTACGGACTTCTTAGCTTAAAAACTAAAGAACTTATGACTAAAAAACCAATTAATTATTTTAAACTTACACATGTGTGGTTTAGGCTGTAAATATTAAAGTACAGGGTTAGTTAAGTTTAATTAAAAATTATATTAAAAGTCTATGCACATCCTTGAAATATAAAGATTATGCAATAACGAAGGCTTCTAAGGCTTACAATATTAAAACTAAGGGTTAAATACTTACAATATATATTTGTTATCCTAACAAGTGCGGAAAGTTATACTTACCCGCACGCGAACTGCCGATGCCCGAACGACGCGAAGCGGAGTTCGGGCAAGCAGTTAAGTGCGGGAAAGTTAATTTCCGCAGGAGTTAGGATCAATATTTTTTCTACAAGCAAAATCACCTCGAAAATTATTTAGATATTTAAAAAGATGCGATTGTGACAATTAATTCTTTCATAGTGTTAATAAATACACGACTGTAGCTATAGCAACCCTACTTAAACAGGTGAGTTTGTTGTTGCTTTGAGTAAGGTTTACAGGGGTGATTTAATGAATTTTGATTTTTTTAAAAAATTTTAAAAACAAACATTTTAAAAATCCCTATTTTCATGTAAAATAATCTTAATTTTTTTTTTTACTATTTGTATGTAGTCCAACAAGATAAAGATAATAATACAATAATTTGTCAAAATTTATTAAATCACCCCTGTAAACTTTACTCAAAGCAACAACAAACTCACCTGTTAAGTAGGGTTGATATAGCTACAGTCGTGTATTTTTTGACACTATGAAAGATTTAATTGTCACAATCGCATCTTGACAAATATCTAAATAATTTTCGAGGTGATTTTGCTTGTAGAAAAAATATTGATCCTAACTCTTGCGGAAATTAACTTTCCCGCACTTAACTGCTTGCCCGAACTCCGCTTCGCGTCGTTCGGGCAATAAATTTTGATTTTTTTAAAAAATTTTAAAAACAAACATTTTAAAAATCCCTATTTTCATGTAAAATAATCTTAATTTTTTTTTTACTATTTGTATGTAGTCCAACAAGATAAAGATAATAATACAATAATTTGTCAAAATTTATTAAATCACCCCTGTAAACTTTACTCAAAGCAACAACAAACTCACCTGTTTAAGTAGGGTTGATATAGCTACAGTCGTGTATTTTTTGACACTATGAAAGATTTAATTGTCACAATCGCATCTTGACAAATATCTAAATAATTTTCGAGGTGATTTTGCTTGTAGAAAAAATATTGATCCTAACTCTTGCGGAAATTAACTTTCCCGCACTTAACTGCTTGCCCGAACTCCGCTTCGCGTCGTTCGGGCATCAGCATTTCGCGTACGGGAAAGTATAACTTTCCGCACTTGTTAGGATAATAACTATTTTTATACATGTGTTTCGTTTGTGTACACTGTACACGATTGACACAAAACTACTTATTGATATGTCAAAACAAAATATGAAATTTTACTAATTTAAGTTAAGTGTTTTTAAACAAATTACAACTGAAATTTGTAACAAACAGGTGATATGGACTCTAACGGTTATAAATTAGTGAATTGTTAAGTTTAATAACATACTTAATTATGTCCTTTTGGTTAGGTTTGTTTAAACATGTAAAGTTCATTTTATTAGATTAGCATTTTAATAAATTTTTGATGAACTAAAAGTTAGAAAACCCTAAATTTAACATGCTAATAATGTAAATAATATTTTCACATCAAGTTTAAACATCTGTTTTTTTTTGACTTCATACAGTGAATAATGAATTATTATTTATTAAGTAGCACTTGTTTAATGAACGTTTTGTATAACAGTCGTGTATAACGTGTATTACACTGTTAATGCTTCATTTCAATTTTAAGTATCTCCATGCTTAATTGAAACTTTTCTGATAGATTAAAGAGGTTGTAGTTGTTAAAAAACAATTAGTGTCATAGTGCCATGTAATAAACGCTTAGAATGAGTCCATATTGCTAGATTAATCGGATGTGGTAACGTGAAAATAAATTTGAAGGTTTTGGTTTTAAGAAACCTGTATAAATTGCGAAAATTAGTTTAAACTACTGAAATAAACTGAATAAATTTATTATAAACAATACATCAACATTAATTTCATGATTAACAATTCTGCTTTTTTGACTATTTAACAAAAAAAAATAAGGGCTAGTAGCTATTAAAAAATATGCCGTTCTGGGTCGACTATCACAGTAATAAATGTTGAAAAATCACACTAAAATTTCATAAATTGTACATTATTGTGGGTTCATTTTTACTCCCATGTAATAAATTCCTAAAATAAGTTTAAAGCATCAAAACTCTTTGGCCTAATAAATAAATTTTATTACATTCAAAAACTTCAAACAATACAAATTTTATTAATAAATATTTTGTTATTTAATTGTTAAATAAAAAAGTTTCGAAACAAAACAATACAATTACGTTTTGTAGTCGATATTCAATCAGTTTAAATCTCTGGTTTATTTTTGCTGATTAATTTTGATGTGTTATTTGTTCATTTATTTTGTGTACAAAATTTAAAAATTAAAATTAATAATTTGACCTATATTTCAAGACCCACTATTCCCATTCTTCTTTTATTGAGCTGTAGGATAATTGAGGAAATCTGGAAATTTGGGGAGGGGCGAGCAAGTGCTCTGCCATCACTGAGGCCACATATGGCTCGTTATGCTTCCTCCCTGTGTAGGGATATCCTCACCTCAGGCTGTCATCAGGCCTAGAGATTTAAAATATGTGATGAGGCTCCCGAGGAGGATCTTCCTGATATCGGCTGGTGTAAGCCAGTACTCGCCCAACACGAAACTTTTGATTTCAAAAATAGCATAGCAGTCATACATTATATGTTCTACTGTTTTCTCATCTTGTACGCAGCCTCTGTGTAGCGGCGATTCTGCTAATTTCATCCCAAGAGATGTTGTCGCAATTAGTAGTGACCTGTTAAGATTCCCACAGCTGTTTGGAGATTTTGTCTGGTCAATGCCTTACATTTTTTTGCTGTTTCTTCACCAGGATGTTGTAATAATTCTCTGGCCAGTATACAGTTCGTTGTTTCATCCCAGCATTGTATAAAGTTTTGGTGAGAGTGCTGTTTGATAAGGTCCCCGACATCGGACAGCTTGATAGATGGGCGAGGGCTAACATATTTATAGCTCGCACCCCTCCTTACTAAATTGTTCGCAATGCGGTTGCCTTTAGAGTTACCATGTCCTTTAATTCAGCTTAGACTGACCACATTGTTTCTGGCTGACTTCAGTTAGAGATTGGTGACATTCTAGTACTAAACTTAAACTGATACATGATCTATTTAAGGTCAGTAGTGTTTGTCGGCAGTCTGTATAAATATTTACATTCCTTCTGTTCCTATTGATTAATTCTTTTGCAACTATAGTTATGCCAGTGAGCTCTGACTGAACCACACTCGACAAGCCATCCATAGCCCAATTAGGTTAAAGGATCTAGAGTAAATTCCACATCCCGCACCTTGCTTCGCTTTTAATCCATCTGTGTAGGCGCTCAGAGCGTTCACTACGTTGGGGTGTGCTGTCTTATTTGTAAATATTTTGTAGGGTTTTTCAAAGACAAATTTTGGTACGACGGTATCCGTGTCTGTTTGTAAGAGTGATATCGCCTTTATCGATTCTCTCCACAGACTGTCCCTATGGGTGCCGGTCCCTACAGTGGGTTCGATATCAACCGTGCGAGACCGTACCGTAGTTATCAATGCTACTTCCTTAACAAATATATCAAGGGAGGTGAGTTCAAGTATTTCTTTCATTGCTCTGGTCGGTGTGCTTTGCATGGTTCCTGTTAAGAGAAGATTTTTGGATTTGGTTTAATTTTCTGATATCGGTCGTTAGTTTCAATTTAGGCTCCCACACGACAGCAACATATGTTAGCATAGGTTTTAGGATTGCCGTGTAGTTTTACATGGTGACCTTGGGGGAGAATCCCCACGTCTGTCCTATGGTTCGGCGGCATTGCTCATAAGATATAATAGTTATTATCCTAACAAGTGCGGAAAGTTATACTTTCCCGCACGCGAACTGCCGATGCCCGAACGACGCGAAGCGAAGTTCGGGCAAGCAGTTAAGTGCGGGAAAGTTAATTTCCGCAAGAGTTAGGATCAATATTTTTTCTACAAGCAAAATCACCTCGAAAATTATTTAGATACTTGAAAAGATGCGATTGTGACAATTAAATTTTTCATAGTGTCAATACATACACGACTGTAGCTATAGCAACCCTACTTAAACAGGTGAGTTTGTTGTTGCTTTGAGTAAGGTTTACAGGGGTGATTTAATAAATTATGATTTTTTTTAAAAACAAACATTTTAAAAATCCCTATTTTCATCTAAAATAATCTTAATTTTTTTTACTATTTGTATGTAGTCCAACAAGATAAACATAATAATACAATAATTTGTCAAAAAGGTTATTGGAAAACATCTCTAATTAATAAAAAAAAATGCGTGCGGGAAAAATTCTTTCCCGCACGTCGTGTCAGATTTCCTGACTCGACGGCTCTGCTGGTCTCCTCCTGACCTCTCTTTTTCACCTCTTCGGCCTTTACCCTCATAATCAATGAGCTGAAAACATAGCACAACCTCATCGACTTTCGTTTGAGGGTAGCCAATTCCTCGTACCCTACTCCGAATAGAGATACATTCTTGGTTCTGTTTTGGCCTCGCGGTGAAAGAAGTACCATCTCGACACCTGAAGGTTCGGGTTTTGGCCACTCAGCTGATGCAGCACGACCTCCTTCTCCTCGAGTATCTGGGTTAATGTACTCTTAATCCAGAGGGATGCTTTTGTCAGCTACGGTAGGCAGTCTACTTGCACTACCTCGAGTGATGCGTTCTCCCACGGTCGAAGGCCAACAACAGCGTTGGTTGGCCACGCCAACGTAGCGTCGTCATCGCAGGTAACTCTGATGAGTTCACCAGTGCGACCACTGACGAAACGTTGGTGGCTTGGCTTTAACGGAGGAGGCAGCTAAAATTTTGTCCAACTCTTCCAGGAGCATGTTCTGGACAAGAGCTTCCCTTTTGCCGTAGGGGTTATTCTTTTCTATTATAGCTACTCAAAGGTGACTGGTGGCCACCTTCTTGTAGCTTTTTGGTTGAGCAGCTGTTGTGTCCTGCCTAACCTTTTTCAGGGTTTTAGGCGTCACCTCGAATGAGAAGGCGCCTGACCTGATCCGTTTTTTTTACGTTCAGGTATGTTGTGTTCCTTGCCTCTTTTTGAGGAAGAACTAGCAGCATTATCTGAAGGTTGTGATTCTGAAGGTCCAGAGGCGGTTCGCGTTGCGGGGTTTCTCCCAGCCTCGCGTGCCTTGTGTTTAGTTCAGCACCGCAGACTTGTTTATCTCTGCGGTGCTTGGGTTTTTCTGGTTGAGGCGGATAATATACTTATACGTTATAAGAAATAATTTTTCATTTACAATCACTTTGTTATTTTAGTATGTAAAATAATGATTATTATTACGTACGGACCGCAACAGGTGGAGCCATCTACCAATCATTTAATGAAATGATAAATAATGTGACATTTACACACAACAGCATAGGACCGAAACCTAGGGCGACATCTATATTAAAGATATAGAAGGACTTTGTGACACTGCTTAAAGCATTGTGAAATACAGTTGTTAGACCACCTTTTTTCTCCACCATGACCCTCACTATGTGGTTCTAAAATTGCATAAAACCCTATTGTTTTTCATATTTGTAAAACCTTTTAATATATTTTAAGGACTTTTTAAGTTTGATACAATAAAATCATTTTTCGAGTTTGTTAACCTAATTAAAAGTTTTAATTAACATGACTAACTTTATATAATATTGCAATCTATGTTTATGTAAAGATTATGAATTATGACACCACAACCAATCGGTATTCCTTTTCTTATAACTCAGTGTCTCTATCTCCCATTTTCCCTTCGTTTAGATTCTGGGCGATAGAGGGAGCGTTGTGTATTACATTGTAATGCAGATGGTTTTCATTTTAATCAATACTTGTAGGTATTTAAAATAAGTTAAGGAAAGTAATCTAATTGAAACACACCTTTATGATTTAACAAATATAAACAATTGCTTAGCCACGAAACAATATTGTTTTCTTGTTTTAGTCGATATCTAAAAAGAATATTACTTTAATAAGTTTCTCGTTTTTAGAACACTATATTTTTTTCAAATCACATGCATTGAAACAGCTAGTTTTGATCTCTGTTGTGCCAGTCGAAATAAGACAATTTCAGACCAATGCAACTATTAGTCAGAAACAACGTTATTTCTCCCATGGGGCAGAAACAAATGACACTATTTCAAGTCTGTCAGAATGTTTCTGCCTGACAGTTGCATTGGTCTGAAATAGTCTTACTACGACCGCCTACATAGATAAAACTCACTGTTTCAATGCATGTGATATGAAAAATATAGTGTGTGGCATGGGATGAAACAAATACGATTTCTGACCCCAGGATGAATATTCTCGAGAAAAGTTTGTTCTTTAAGTTAAAAGATTATTTGCAGTCTTTTTTAACCAATTTAAAAATCTTTTATTTCGGATGAAGATCACGTTAGGGTTCTTTAAGGTCTCAATACCTGCTTTACTATCTGTCCTTATATTGATTTGTTAAGATTTAAAAGCCCTTAAAATAATTTGTTTTGTATATTTCAAAATTGCTTATAACTCTGCCCGAAACACGGAGGTGTGTGTTCGTCTGTCTTAAGTTTTCGACCTGTCTGTAAATGAGTAAATCAAATGTATTTTCTAAAATTTTGTTTTATTTTGTAGTGGTGTGACCAAGCGGAAATGTTGTTCGGAATTTATGCAGCCTGTAAAAGTTTATCTTTGCCTTACCCTATACAGGAATGTAGATGACCTTAAGTCTAGTATATGGAATTATCTCTTAGCAGAATAGTTTCCAGACCCTTGTAGAATTTCAAGCTTTCTATAGTTTTTTTAAATCTCATGCATTTTCCCGTATCGTTTAATTAGCCAAATTTTATTTATGGTCTTAACCCAAGTCACAATTTCTACCATATACAAGTTTACATTGTAAACACGATATTTAACTGAAGGCTATTGTCGAGTAGAGCAATGTTGGTTGGTGCTACGACCGTAACAAACATTTAACTATGTTGCATTGTACAATATATTACTAATTAACAATTCCATTCACATTGCTACGCATTTGTACAAACCTGAATTCAATTCTGATAATTCGAATTTGCTTTGCTTGCGCTAAATCTATTATAAAGATTATTTCGAAAAATTCGCATATAGGCAGACAAAATTCAAAATTGCACAAAATACTAAATATTACATTGCCAAGGTTTATGAATGAATTACTTAGAGCTATATACAGATAAAATGATTTTGTTGTTAACACTTATTGTAGAGATAAAAAAATTATACTTCTTTTTACAATTTAAGTAAATGATTTCAGTTGTTTTTATTAGAGTTCTCAAGGTTGATTTCAACAAATAGCTTGTTTGTTTAGGTTGCTATTTTTTAAATATTGTATTTTAATTTTTAAATATTTGAAAACTTAAAATCTTAAAGGATTTTTTAAAGATTTATTGGAATATATTAATAATTTGATTTCATTTAAAAGTTTCAACTGTTATTTTGACTTAGTTTGTTATTTTTTAATTAAGGCCATTTTTTTATTTTATTTTATTTTTCAAGTTTTATGTAATTAATGGATAGTTTAAAATTGGTTAATTTGTAAAATATTAAGATTTAATATTTTTTATATTATATTAAATTTTTAATAATATAAAGGAAATTATTTTATCCTTCGAATTAAAATATATATATATATATATATATATATATATATATATATATATATGTACATACATATATATATACAGGGTGTTAGTGAATAAGTGCGAAAAATTTCAGGGGGTGATTCTACATGAAAAAATAATGACAGTTTGCTGTATAACTTGTTTCCGCAAATACTTCGTTTTCGAGATACAGGGTGTTAAAGTTTTTCTTTTAAAGAAAAAATGGTACGACACTGAGATATTTCAAACTGAAAATAATTATGGAAAAAAAATGCCCGTTAAGATTTTTTATTTTTTTGCATAAAAACGACGCCCCATACGACAAAAAGATTGGAGGGATATTTTGGCACAAATTAAACGAGGATTTTCAAAATGATTTTTACTTTGAAATATCTCAGTGGCGTACCATTTTTTCCTTCAAAAACATTGAGATTACCCGTATGCGCGCCAATGATAAACATAAAATTTTTAATTGCATGTCAACCAATTCGCAATAACTACCTCTTAACAACCACCAAATTTCATTTGAATATCTTTACCGGTTTCAGAGCATAACATAAATAGTTAGTTTTTAAGAAAAATTTTAACACCCCGTATCTCGGAAACGAAGAATTTGCGGACAAATGTTATACAGCAAGCTGTTATTATTTTAAATGCAGAATCGCCCCCTGAAGATTTTCGCACTTATTTACTAACACCCTGTATATATATATATATATATATATATTGTAACGATTACATCGTTAATTGTTTGGCCTGGCCTACAAATATTCTATTTCATTAATTTCTCGTTTATTTTGCTACAATATTTTGGCCTGGCCTACGACGGTTCGAGTTTATCGAAGATTCTTTGGAGTCGACGCAGAATAGATTTCTGTTTAAAACCGGGTACCGTTGTTCATTTGAAAAGAGAGTCGGTATTTTGAATATCATTACCATTTTGTGCTTCTTAGCCAGCAGTTCTCTTCGTTTTTTTTCTCCCTTCATTTGGTGAGTAAGAGTTTAATTGTTTAATAATTTTTATTAATAGTCAAAAACTTGGTGAATATATTTTATTGATTATAATAATTTTATTATTCTAACTTTTAAATTATTTCGATTACAATCATTGTCTAAATCAGTTTTTATTGTGTTAAAAATATGTAAACAGATAAAGTGATTAACTTTTTTCTATTCTCGAACTTGGAGTAACTTTGGATGATTGTAATCGAAAACTAGATTTATTGAGATGGAATTTTGACGGTGTGAATTTTTTATTCATAGGGCCATTGCCAAATTTGTTGAAGGGTCCCAAGATAGGGCTGTTATGGATAGCCATTTTTTTGGTTTTTGAAGAGAAGCTTGTAAGCAGGTTTTAACAGTTACCGCTTCCTTTTGTTGAAAACATCTTGCCATCAAGCCTCAGAGGATCCGTCAAGTGTTAGAAAAAATCTTGCCAACCCATCTACAGAACCATTAGTTTTGGGAAGACCTCGACCCGACCGCATCCTTATGTTGGCTTCCAGACGTCATCCAAAGTTGGATAGTAAAAGATAAGAAATTAGTTAATTATTATTCAATCTTTATTAACTTAAATTAATAATTCTTTTTTGGCAATAAACAATTTACACTGATTTAACATCTTTTATTTGCTTGTCTGTAATTTTGGCGCCCTTAAATATTTGTTTGGGGGGAGTTGAAGAAAACCAGAAGGAAACCACGATCCTAGAGCTAGCAAGGGTAAGTTAACGTTTCAAAATTCAATTTGGAACGTTACAATATATATATATATATATATACGAATAATGGTATAGTGACTGGTTCAATATAACGTGACGTCAATCGTGGAGTTGCAGTCAACGTTTGGCCAAGGTAAGTAAAGAAAACTCTTTGATTTCAGTCAAATTGAAGACACATTAAAATTCAATCATTTACAGACAAACCTCCATGCTAAAAATAACAAAATAATAAGTTTTATGGTGTAAATGTATATATTTTTATGTATTTTAATAGTGATGTAAGGTACTTACGCCTAATAAGGCCCAGTTCTTAAGATGGCCCACTTTCAATATTTTGTACGTCTAAAAGTTCAAATGAATTTAAATTTTGCGCCCATGTTCGGTTAGTGCCATAGACAAAATTGCAACTTCATAAATAAGGAAGACAGTTGTCATTTTTGCAGTGGTTGCCAGTTTTTTAGTGTCGTTGCAAAGGGCTGACGATTTATAATCTTCTAATTTAAACCTTTTTAGTATTTTCTTAAGAAAACAAGAAGTTTTCGTGTTTTTTTTTAAATATAGCGTTACTTGGGTTTATGGGCACTTGACTCAACGTAAGAGTTGTTTATATTATTTGTTAATTTTCATTTATAAAAAATAGTTCTTGTGGCGGGGTAAATTACCCTATAAAGGCCCATCACATCCTATGATGGCTCGGGCCAATCGAAGATATGAGACAATTCAGATGTTTGTAAAAAAAATATTTGGTCTTTAAATAAACATGTTTTTTCCAAAAGTGATTATTAGAATAACGCCACAACATTGTTATTTGTTGAGTCTATGTAGAGGTTTTTGTTTATTAGGTAAATTAAATTTTGCTAAGTCGAAGATGGCCCACCGTCCAATTTGTGACCAAAAAAAACTTTTGTATCAGACTGATTACCTAAGAATATTATATAATATTAGGTCAAGTTTTACATAAATACTTATTTTTTGTTTTGATAGGGTTTATTGATCACATAATTAATATCGGGCTATGATAGGTGCCTATGTTCCAAAAAAAGCCCACTTTGAAGGTTTTAAAAAACAATTATTATCTTAACGAATTGTTTCCAAACATGTTGATTTGTATGATTACTTTATTCACAAATAAATGAACTATGTTGTGATAAAGGCAGTTTTCACAAATTTATATTTCTTTTCCAGCTATTAAAATTTAGCAAAAAGTGGGCCTTACAGGGCGCATGTACCTTACCTGAATTTTAAAATGTTTTATTAGTGTAATGTTGTCAAACGGAATTCGTCGCTTCTCTTATAACCTCACGATTAGTAAGTCATCACATTTGTAACAATATTTCTTTATTTTATAAAAATTGTTCTTCACCACAGATGTCCTGAAGAAGAATTAAATAAATTCGAAAGCTTGACTGAAATCAAAAAGTTTTCTTTACTTACCTTGGCCAAACGTTGACTGCAACTCCACGATTGACTTCACGTTAGATATATATATATATATATATATATATATATATATATATAAACAAAGTGCCAAGAAAATGCGTATTAATATAAACAAAAAGGGGGAAAATTATTGGGCATGTACGCAAAAAGGATCATAGGATTACGAGTAAGAATGGTAACCGCAGACATGCATGTTTCTGGCTCATTAGCCGTCATCAGTGCGGCATAACCAATGAGTCCGTTTCGCCAACGTTGCGACGCTAGTTGCTAGCCGAAAACCCATTGGCACAGCTGGCCGAAAGCACAAAATGGCGATAGGACTCCTGTGTGAGCTTTCGTTGTTTTTGTGTTTTTATGTTTCTTTACACATGTTTCCCCAACATCCTTTGCTCCCAAGTACCCAACACTTTTGCTAGCCAAGTGCAATGCTCTACTTGGTTATGCCGCACTGATGACGGCTAATGAGCCAGAAACATGCATGTCTGCGGTTACCATTCTTACTCGTAATCCTATGATCCTTTTTGCGTACATGCCCAATAATTTTCCCCCTTTTTGTATATATATATATATATATTATAACATATATGAGTGTGTATGAATAATAATTTGTTTTGATATATCAATTACTATGTTATAAAATATTCCTTACCATGAATTAATGTTGAATTTAAATATAAATATTAAATAGGTAAGAATTAACTTAATGTAATTATTTTCCAATATGATTATTTAAATATGCTACCGGCTATTCCCTTATGTCAAGGTCAGAGTTCAAATATTCAACAAAACTAGATTCAAAATCAGTTAATATACAAATTTTCAATAAAATGACTGTAAAACCACACTATCCTAGAACAATGATGTTTTCTAGGCATGAATTGTATATAAATTTCTAACCTTACTAATTCAAAATGTGTCAAACTTCAAAGATACCGTTGATAAACCCAAATATGCATCAAATATATGAAATGAAGTATTCTGATTTGAGTTAATAAACAATTCAAATTAAACTTATCAAAAAGTGAATAATAATAATTTAGTTAAACATGTAAAACAGTGAAATAAAAATGTTCATTAAAATTACAAAAATCAAACACATAAAAACTCTTTATTGTAACGAGTGAAAAGTGGTTACCATTTGTACGAAGCTTCGCTCCTCTTCTGGAAAACCAGGATTCAGTTCTCAGGACAATCTACTTTCTTCCCCGGAACAGCAAAGATTTCAGGAAACTTTGTAGAGATCAAACAATCAATTCCCCTTCAAACCAAAAGATACACTGCTGCTATTTCCTCTGGTAAGTGTAATTATGGCTTTCTTTCTTGTTAAATATTAGTTTAATCTTCATTAACTTAATTAAAATGCAGTTATACCATATACTGCTCAACCCCCAATTGAAATATCTATTTCTTCATAAAATAATATAAGTTTCTCTTACCAATTGCTTTCTCTGGTTACCTTGTGATAATATTTATACTTTAAACTGATTTAATACTTTCTTTTATCAATATTTTCAAAAAAAACTCAAAATTTCTACGGAGCAATTTTTTAATACAACTTCCATTTCAAGAACCAGAAAACAAGAGAGTTTCTATCAAATCAACAAAAAAACAACTGACAAATTCAACAAACTTAAATCTATACATCCTTAACACCTAATCGCCTACTAATTTCTTATTTAAATAAAATTACTAACAAAATCTAATTCTTGATTCAATATTACAATTTAAAACAATGATTATTCTTTTTATTCTTATAAAATTTACTAGCACTACAAACTAATAATTTTCTCTTTTTTAGAATATTTCATTTGGCATTTGAACTATTAATAAATTAGAATATGGTTGATAAATTTGTATATTTTAAAAGTAAGTAGAAGTTTTAATATTTATTTTAATTATTTGTGATATTTTTATAATTTAATTTTCTTATTTAATTATACCCTTAATTCATTTAAAAATTAATGTTTAATTACTAATGTATTGGCAATTTTCATAAGCTTTTAATTATCTACTTTTCCCATTTATCCATTTCATAATTATTGAAACTTTATATAATGTAGATTAATCCATTTTGAATCTTTAAATAAAAATCTTTGAAATGAATTTGTATTTTTTCTTTCTTATTCTATTTTCTTTTTCCTTTTTTAGGAATTATGAAGAAGATGATGATAATTGATCCTAATGTTACTGCATTTGCGCTCTGACCCGAAATAAGAAAATTTTCCTTTCTCTATTTTCCATAAGATTTTCATTCTACATTCTTATTTAATATAGCATAGTAACTCATATCATCTCAATATATATATATATATATATATATATATATATATACAGAGTGTTGACAGCACGGCATGCCGCGGCACTAGATACGTTTGTATCATCTCTTACATCTTGTTATATAAGACTGTCACAAACGCTCTGTTCGTTATATATAGATATATATATATATATATATATATATTAAATACTACAAATATATAAAACATATACAATCCAGAGAAACGTAAAATATTATTTAATATTAAGAAATGTCATTTATTTTAAACCTATTTAAAATGTTAAAAATAATACTTTCTGAATCGCACACCCACCTTAACACCGCGATACGATTTCTCACGATTTCTCTTACCAGCCATAACTTGGTCCGGGAGCTGTAATGAATTTTTTAATAAAATTACTTTTTCCCAATTTCTAGAAATTTTTAAATTTTATGTTAATATACCGATTTTTATTTTCATTTTTTCGTATATTGTCGTTGATGCAATTTTATCAAATATACTATTAATAAATTTTATTGTTTTCTATATGGTAATTTTTATATAACTTTATTCCTATTTAACTATTTGCATAAATAAAACAAATTAATATGGCTTTCATATCACACATATGCCAAATTTCTTTAAAATTATTCGCATAAGCTAAAGTAAGCCATTTGTATGCCAAAACCATAGAGTTTAACGTGCTTTATTGCAAGAATCCGCAATACTGGTTGTATGTATGTATGGTATACCCTCTAAAAGCCAATCTTTAATAGATTTAGTTGAGCAAATATCTTGTTGAATTCAATTCAATTTTGTGTAACTATCTATGAATGGGAATCGAATTAACAACTAGTTTCATTATTATGTTAACAGAATTTAGAATAAAAGTAGATTTCGAACCACATTTTTTCAGAAAATAAAAAAGCTCATTAGCTACATGTATACTGAATCTAAATTGCAAAAATGATGTGTTGCATTCCTAATAAATTTTTAGTGCAACATAATATCCTTAAGATTTTCGTAAAATCCAATGCTATACAACTAAAGTGTTTTAAAGGTATTAATCGTTTTTATTTAAAAATCCTTATTTTTTTACGCTAATAATATGGTGAAAAAAAATTTTTCGAAAATATTTCATTAATCCATTTGTTTATAAAAAATTTATAAACAAATGGCATGAAAAAATTATAAAGGTAATTTATATAATGTCTAGCATGAACATAACACCAGCAATAGCTTTAAATTAAAAAACTATATATTTAAACAACATTATTTTCATTTTTAATTGTTTTTTTCAATTAACAAATTAATAATTAATGAATTAAAGAAATTTTTAAAACTTTTATGATGTCATCTTGTTAAAAACATTGATAATAAGGGCTCCAAGAAAGGAAAAATTTTTAGAACAATTAATAAAACTTTTATACCGCCTTTTATAATAACAGAAATCCGTAAAAAAGTGTTAATTAACAATTAAATAACTGTTTAAAAAATGATGATACAACAATTTTTATCGCGTGACCATTTTATTTGAAGTGTTTAGATGACATCTGAATTTTTTCTAATTTTTATAATATTATTTAGTGGCATAAAAAAATTATTGAAAAGTTGCGGTCATTACAGAGGCCACGTGCGCATGCCAAAATTGCCGCGCGGAAGCCGATTTTCAACGTTAAATTAAAATTATAAATATTGGTTCTACAATTCCGAGAATCCAGAACATCCCAGCTGAAATTTTCTGCTCTTTCAGAAACGTTTTTAATATTTTAGCTATCACTTATACTTTTTAAGATATTAACAAAAACCGAAAGGACTATTTATTTTTTCAGTTTTTTGTTAATAACAATTGTAATTTTTATCTCCAGAAAAAAATCGAAAAATGGTCTTTCTCTAAATGCCATTCTGGATCGTTTGAGCTATCACTCATATTTTTAAGAGACTGGTAATTATTTTTCGCAGGAAATCAACTTCTCGACTAGACTAAACCTATCTATTTGCCCCTAGAATTAGTTAATTACTTAATTCTGAAAGTATGTGTATTGAGGTTTCATCCTCTACCTATGTACATACATACCGATTTGGCAACATCCAGAACTTCTGGTACAAGAAATTCAGTAGCTTGCATGAAGCGTTGGCAGCAAGTTTTACTCGTATTCATCATCATCCAGAAGACACGCCTACATTTCTTATGCTTTGTTTAACCCACATATTTCCCAATTCCTCGCAAACTCACGATCCGACTATGCCTATCACTATATAAAATATTAAAAACTTTACCAATCGTATCTATAGGCATGTGGATCAGAACGGCATTCTGGTGGAGGAAACGAAAGGATGCAGACTAGGACATCAAGGATGTAAAGAAAAACAAAGATTATTGATACTATAATATCCATAAAGAAATCTACGAGGGCGATTCCCTGAGTCCGCTTTGATTTTGTTTGGCAATAAATCCTCTCTCCAGTATGCTAAATGATTTAGGATAAAGATTTAACATGAAAACTTGCAGAGACAGCAGCTTGCATATCTGTCACAAATAATTCCAGTTTTGAACTGGATTGGTGCCGGTTAGATTAATATCTGCTCGTTATATATATTGGGTTTTCTCAGTAGACTTTGGTATTTTTGGTGTTGTTATAATAGGCATGTTGACAGTAGTTGTAAATCCATGTAAAGTTAAATTTAATTGATTAATGGTAATATTTAAATACCTAAAATCATATTTATTAAACGTAATTAATAATATTTTATTAATTAAAATTAATTCAAAAAACTTTATTTAATACACATTATCACGTGACTGTGAACGCCAATCACAGCGCATGACGTCATGAACCGATAAACAACTTACCGTCGCTTCTTGGTGTCACTGTGTGAACGAGTTATTTCTTTGATTTCTCTCGCTAATTACTCGCTATTAGTATTTGTAACTCACTTGTTATCATAAACCGAATTGTGTTTACATTATGGAGACTGGATTCATCAAAGGAAACAGTTCTAACTTGCCGAGAATCGATTGTTTGATGGTGGCGAATTTCTTTGCTACAAACAAAGATTTTTGTGCAGCGGAACTTAACATCAATTTTTTATAGCCTGTTTTTCTTCGTAATTACAATGTTCAACTCGTATATTTTTTAGATTAGATTTTAAAATATTATCGGTGTATTTAGGTCAGTAAAAATAGCATTTAACTTTGCACTAAATTTCCGATCCAAATTTCTTTTTTTATAAGGTTTCGGATAACTTACTGAGTATAAAATCACAAAATGCTGACAGATCCAGGTGACGCTAGAGGTGCTATCTTGAAAAAACGTTTTCGGCCGATATCTCGGAAACTATGCACTTTAGAGCAAAAGTCATATAGACAATTTTGCATCTTTTGTTTTCAGCAAACTTTTTTGTAAAACTTACTGTTTACGATTTATGTCCCATTTAATGAACCGGTTTTTCGATCGCAGCCAATAACTCTTGAAAGATTAGATTAATCAATAAAATGCATTTACTTTCAAGTTCCTTAGAGTTTGTCGGATCGCGAGCATTGTTTATCGGTTCGTGACGTAATCATAGTCACATGACAGTTTTGGGCGTTTTAGCGGGAAATTTTAAATCTATTCTAATTTATTACTTTTTTCTTTAAAATAAAACCATTTTTATTATTAAAATATTTTTTTCGCGGTTATTGAGAGTTTATCTATAAAATAAAAGCAGATCCGGAAATTAGTCAACATCCCTATTTTGTAAAAAAATTAATAATGACATTATGTTAAATTATGTCAGAAAAAAAAATAATTACTACAATTTCACATTGCGACTTAATTTAAAATAATTATATACACTATACATACACAACAATATCTATATATATAAAACTCAAAGGTGACTGACTGACTGACTGATCTAGTGATCTATCAACGCAGAGCCCAAACCGGCAGACGGATGGGGCTAAAATTTGGCATGCAGGTAGATGTTATAACGTAGGCATCTGCTAAGAAAGGATTTTGATTAATTCCACTCCCAACGGGATAAAATAGAGGATAAAAGTTTGTATGATCTATCAGCGCACAGCTTAAACCGCTGGACGGATAGGGCTGAAATTTGGCATGCAGGTAGATGTTATAAAGTAGGCATCCGCTAAGTAAGGATTTTCATTAATTCCACCTCCAATGGCATAAACTAGGGGATGAAAGTTTGTATAAAACTTTGTAAATTTTAAACCGTTCGGGCTGAAACTTTGCATGCATATAGATACCATGACGAAGGCATCCCCTAAGAAAGGATTTTGATTAATTCCACCCCTAAGGGGATAAAATAGGGGATGAAAGTTTTTATGAAACTCTTTCAATTTTTTAACCGATCGGTCTAAGATTTTGCGTGCATATAGCTACTATTATGTAGGCATTCCCTAAGAAAGGATTTTGATAAATCCCACCCCTGAGGGGATAAAATAGGGGATGAAAGTTTTTATGAAACTTTGTCAATTTTAAACCGATCAGGTTGAGATTTTGCATGCATATAGCTACTATGACGTAGGCATCCCTTAAAAAGAATTTTGATTAATTCCACCCACAAGGGGATAAAATAGGGGATGAAAATTGGTATAAAACTGTGTCAGTTTGAAACCGATCGGGCTGAAATTTTGCATGCATATAGCTACTATGACTTAGGCATCCCCTAAGAAAGAATTTTGATAAACTCCACCCTAAGGGATAAAATAGGGATGAAAGTTTGTATGAAACTTTGTCAATTTCAAACCGATCGGGCTGAGATTTTGCATGAATATAGCATGCAAGTTTTAAAGGTTTTAAAATAATAATAGTCTAATACCACTCGCGCTTCACTGAGCGGGGTGTGTAGAGCGGTGAGACGGTAGCACGCTGCTGCTGGCCGACATGGCACTGTCGATAGACGCGTAGAGTCTTGAAAATTCGAGAATAAATTTGTTTTATCACGTAGTGATGTACTAAGAAATTATTTTTTTAAATTCCATCCCTAAGGATTTAAAATAGGGGTT
This sequence comes from Altica lythri, assembly GCA_964028335.1. Lineage (NCBI taxonomy): Eukaryota > Metazoa > Arthropoda > Insecta > Coleoptera > Chrysomelidae > Altica > Altica lythri. The sequence continues at coordinate 7,576,936 of OZ034805.1, read as the reverse complement.
GCAAATTTGTATGAAACTCGGCGGCAAAAAGCTAAAGTCCACGCGGATGAAGTTGCGGGCGGCCGCTAGTAATTCACTATAAATGTTATTACAGCACAGACATTTTATTTTGTTTTTTATTTTAATATTTTTTTTACATAACTGATAATTATTGAAAATAAAATTAAAGATTTATTGCGGGATAGTCGTATTTAAGTATTGAAAATAATTGTCGCATATAAGTACTTTGTTACGGGGAAAATCTGGCTTTAACAACAATCTCAAAAAGTTGTAAGCAAAAATTATATTATGTTAAATATTATTATATTTAATTATAATGTTTTGTAGCTTCCCTGACGATGGCTGTAGCATCAGCCGATAGCTCGGAATAACTAATTTAAAAGAGTACACTTGTTCTTTTAATTTGCTGTAGACCCAATAAAATTTTTATCATTATATATATATATATATATATATATATATATATATATATATATATATATATATATATATATATACTGATATGGATTTTTCTTCATGGTACATGTTCCTTCAATGGAATGTTGGAACGTGATCCATTATTTGTAAATTGGTTGTCTAGATTAAGTATTTTTGTATTTTGATTGTTTTTGTTTAGTTTATAAGTTCTTTTGAAATTTTTATTATTATTGATTTGATTGTCATAAGAAAAACTGAAAACTGTCAGTAATGAAATTTGTATATTTAAAAAATATAATATGAAGAACGAAATATAACATATAAATAGTTTAACAAGAAGTTTGATTTAAATAAAAAGCATATAAATTAAAATAAAAAAAAAATCGAAAAGAGGTTGACCTTAAAGGCCATCCTTGCAACTTCCCGCTAGTTTTAACCGCAAAGCTATAGTAACGTGACGTATTTTGACGTTTTTGACTTTTTTTGAAATATTTAAAAAGCCATAACTTTTTAACGCGTTACAATTTTGATGTTCAAGATGGCATTTGACGCAGTTTTTTGAGACCTAAAAACGTTACCGGGAGTGCAAAATCGGTTAGTCAAAAAATCTCTAAGTTATTGAAAAAAAAAAACACTTTTTTTTTAAATTTTTCGACAACGATATCTCACGAACGAATTAACCGATTTTAATTTGCAAAACGGCATTCGACGTGGCTTTTTAAGCTTGAGAGCTGATTAGGTTATAAAATTGATCGATGCAATAGCCAAAAAGATATGCCCAAAAAACATAATTTTTACCAATTGTTTTTTTCGGTTATTTTGAAATTTCTCGAAATCTACCGGTTTGAATCGGTTCAAACTTACAGGGAATTTAAGTTAGATGGAACTGTTTGGAATTCTTTTTATTTCATTCTGATCGGTCAAGCCGTTCAAAAGTTATAAGAGGTTTACATACATCCACACACACATCCACACGTACATACAGACATACAGACACCCTCGTAAAAATAGTCAGGGGAGGTTCCTAAGACCTCAAAACGTTGAGATCCGATGAAAACTCGATTTTCGAAAAACGGGGTGAAACCAATAACTTCCCGATTTTAAAAAAAAAAATTAATTTTTTTTAGCGGGAAGTTAATAAAAATATATTGAAGAAGAAAAAAGATTGAAACCAGATTAGTACAAAGGCAAATAGCAGAAATCAGAGCAGAGTAGAAAGAATGAGATAGAAGGTATAGAAAAGCAGAATAAAGGAGTTAATAAATAGAGACCTGGATTGAAGACCAAGCAGAGAAAGAAAGGAAGTTATTTTTTTATATTGTGTAATAAGGGACCGGGATACTAAATTTTTTATTTTATTTTTGTCACTAGCAATCAATTTGGAAATATTGGAATCCGCGACCGAGAATTGTATTGAAGAAGGGTGTTCCGGAAGGAGGATCCATTTCAATATATATATATATATATATATATATATATATATATATATATATATATATATATATATATATATATATATATATATATATATATATATATATGTTATGATGTAGTGTTTCACGGATGGTAGAATGAACAGTAGTGGTGTTCCGGGTTTCAATCCGTTGGTTGTTTGTGTCTTCACGACGTTTCGCCAACATCTCAGCTGGCATTTTCAAGTGATGCTTCCTTTGCGGCTGCTCAACTTGGAATCCAAGTTGAGCAGCCGCAAAGGAAGCATCACTTGAAAATGCCAGCTGAGATGTTGGCGAAACGTCGTGAAGACACAAACAACCAACGGATTGAAACCCGGAACACCACTGCTGTTCATATATATATATATATATATATATATATATATATATATATATTAAAGAAGGTTGATTGGGTGTGAAGCAATAAAACATCGAATTTAGTTCACTCTTTTATATAATTCCAAGCTTTCGGTCAAATTTTTGACCATCTTCAGGGATAGATCTACAAATAGGTATAAAAAATAATCAAACTAGGTGTTTTAACAAAAACCTTGAAGGACTTACAATTGAGGTTGTATCGAAAGTTCTTCGTTCGGACAACTATGTTGTGGTAAGTATATTGATCGTGGTAAGTATTCTTAATACTAATGTAAAATGTAATAAAATAAGCTAGTATTATAATTTTTATAAAACTTAGCGTTTTTTCAAAAAAGCGTAGATTGTAGCGGTGCATGAAAAGACAACGAAAATTTTTTTTAAAATTAACCAGACGACATGTGTCATTACTCGATATTGACTGATATTGACTTTTGAATTAACAAATTAGAAGAAATATTAATACTTCGACTACTATTAGTTTAGCTGTATATATGTTAAGGAACATTAAAGTCAATTCTTAAAGAAAAGAAGAAGAGCTAATGTCATTATTACTACCTTGCAATAAGTAGGTTATGGTATTGTACCTTTACAAAATAAACAAAACAAATCCGAAATTTTATAGTTAAAACACATGAAAACTAACACAAACACCAACGGAGCACCTTTTACTAGTTTACGAAATCAGTCACAGGTAAGTAAGTACGCGTAAATATCACTTAAGTTATCTATATCCGATCTTTTATTCATACAAGTTGTCATTGTTTTAGATATATGAGCCATTTCAAGAAAGACACGTTTTGTGGTGTTACGTTCTCTATCCAAAATGCGGACACTATCGTAGTCAATCGTATGGTTTGTGGAACTATAGTGAGAACCCAGCGCAGTTCTATCGGGATAGAGTCTGGCATCGCTCTTATGGGAAACTAGTCGATCTTTTAACTTACGTGAGGTTTGCCCTATGTATACTTTGTTACAGACGCCACAAGGTATGGTATAAACTACATCAGATTCCAATAATTTATCCGTCTTATCTTTTAGTTTGGTAAATACGTTGTTGATGGTGCAAGTAGATCGGTTGGCTATTCTTAATCCTGGGATATCTTTGAAGAGGATGCTCAGTTTAGGTGTTAGTGACTGTACATAAGGAAGACTAGCGTACCGTATCTGTACTACATTATTCGAGTCATTAATCTGGACGTTATAAGATCTTATCCTAGAAGGAGTATTAAATAGCAAATGATTCACCAATTTGTGAGGATAGGAATTGTCCGTAAACATTTTAGCTAATATCAGTAAGTTGGTTTTTTGATATCTGACGTCGCTGATGTTCAGTATTCTTTCTTTCATCTGTTTTAGTAAGTTCAATTTCATCGATTGCTTGTGGCAGGACCAGTAGTTAAGATAACGTCCAGAGCTCATCGGTTTTCTGTACCAATCAATAGAAATGGTTCGGTGATCTCTTATAAACTTAGTGTCTAAGAATGGTACTGAAAAGTTTATATCCTCTTGTTCTAACGTAAATTGTATGTATCTGTCATAACTATTAAATCTGTCAAGTATATTATTCGTTTCATTTTTTGGTATAGCTAATATAATATCATCAACGTATTTTTTAATGAAACCCAGTTTATATGGTAAGTTTGGTACAATTTTATTTAATAAGTCGTCCATCACGTAATTCGCCAGAATAGGAGAAATTTTGCTGCCCATTGGTGTCCCAAAAGTCTGCTGGTAGTGATTGTTATCAAAGGTAAAGTTGTTGTTGTTAAATATGAATTTTGTAAGTTCTATGAAGATGTTACAATTAATTGAGCAAAAATTCTGAATATGGTTCCAATTATTTTCAATGGATTTTATACAAATGTCTAAGTATACATTGCTAAAAAGGGACTTAACATCCAAACTTGCTACCACGTAATCTTCCGGTAGTTCAAAGTTATTAAACAAAGTTTTTACTTGGAAAGAATCCTTGATGTAGTATTCATTTTCCGTGTTATATGCCCTGGACAGTATATCCGTTAAGAACTTGGTGATGTTTTCAGTTGGTGTGTTGATAGACGCTATTATTGGTCGTATAGCGAGGGGATTCTTATGGACTTTCGGTAATCCATAAAAGCGGCCAGGCATCCCTTTATAGCTTATCAACTGTCCTGTCAATTTTTTATCTAGATGTCCTTGTGTTTTAAGTTTGTTAAGTAACCTCTGCATTCTGTTTTGTATCGATTGAGTGGGATCGGAGGTAAGTTTGGTGTACGACGTATCGTTGTCTAGTAATTCATTACATAGGTTATTATAATGTATTCTTTCTAACAAGACAGTTAAGTTACCTTTATCAGATTTTATGACCATTAAGTCGGGATGGTCTTTTAAGAATTTCCTTGTTTTGGTGAGGAGGCTCATGTAAAACTTGTCTTCTTTGTTGGTGTCATGGAAGGCATTAGTTATTATGTTGGTAGATTTCGCCGTTAATATTTTCTTAGTCTGAGGGTCCGTTATGTAAGAGATAATCGAATCCACATCTGCCAATAGGCTTCTTATAGTGATATCTTTTCCTAGTCTAGGATTTACGCTAAATTTTGGTCCTAAGGAGAGGAAACTTAACATTAGTGTTCCACCAGAGATTCTAAGTTAGGAGTACTGAAGATGACCATTTCCATTCCTCGACGGAGACCTTTCTTACTCGTTGAGACAAGACCCATACCATACTCAGGATAAAGGACCCTTTCCCTCTAGAATTCCGGTACCGAGCAAGCATCTCCTGGATTGCGTCTTCTTTGAGTAGATGTGGTGAAAACGTTAAACATTTAAACATTAAAACAATAACTCGGTCCTAAAACATACAAAAACAAATACTATTAAATTAACTAATTACTGTAATTTGCCTAGAAAGGGCATTAGGGAATCATTACTTTACCATTAACAATAAATTTAAATTTTATTTGACTTTATTTACAAGCTATTTACCTTCAAAAAATAATAATAATAATTATTATATCTTACCCTGTACTAAACACCTTATAAATTACACCATGGGATGCCTAGGGTTTTTATCCCTATACTAAACATCTCATATATTATCCCATCGGGTGCCCAAGGTCTTATACCCTGTACTAAACACCGCATAAATTACTCCATTGGATGCCTAGGGTTTTTATCCCTATACTAAACATCTCATATAATATCCCATCGGGTGCCCAAGGTCTTAACCCTGTACTAAACACCGCATAAATTACTCCATTGGATGCCTAGGGTTTTTATCCCTATACTAAACATCTATTTAATATTTTTGAAACTTTCGGGCCAGGTAAGGTTTCTAGGCCATTCAGTGAAACCTCTCCTCTCCCTAGTTTCCTATTAAACTCATCTCATTACTATAGCACTTCTTGAAGCTTGTTTACTACTTGATAAAGCCGAACAAAAAAGTCAATCACAACAAAAATATTTAAAAACTTTAAAAATACACCATTATTTGGTTCCCTTCCGCTTCTTTCTAGACCTTCCTATACAATCCTGATACTAAAATATATTAATTTATTTAAATTAAAAAAAGGTTACTAAAACTGTAGTAAAAGCTGAAACAATGTAAAATATTATCTAAATACTGGATTGAATCTTTAAATATAAAAAAAAGTAGTATTTTAAATAAACTATTATAATTGATTTATTATTAATAAATAATATACAAAAAATCCTTTGTTTCTACAATACTACGTGTAGAAACAATAATTTTATGTTGGAGTCTCGGAGTTTCTGGTCCGATGTACTCTTACTTACTTTCGACATGCCACCTTAATTTCTCATAAACTTTAAAAAATTGATTATACCGAATATTTGGTATCTGTTTCCCAATTTACAACATATTATAAAAAAATACCAGAAAAGCAATGAAGACCTAATTGAATCAACGACAATTGAGATCTGTAACCATGAAAATAAATAATAAGAAAGGTTCAATGTCAATAATCTGAACTAATTACAGCTGTGTGTGCAGTTTTGCTATTTTGGAATTAAATACACAACTACCTGACAAATAAATAAATAAAATAAAACATTTGACCGTGACCATATCTGTAACTGTAACCTATATAATACACATACCACAACAAATAATTAAAAAAAGATCACTAAAACCAGAAAAATACCTATTCCCAATTGGTATAAATTATAACATAGATAATGATGGGGTATATTGATGAATATTTATTATTGCACTAAAGAAACTGGAAAAATATATAAAATAACACTTTACATTTTTTACTTGAAGACTGTTTATTGTTTTCAACAATACATATTGTATACATTATTAATTTATACGATTGACCGTGAAAAAAACACATAATAAGTGACCTACCTATACTTAAACATCTCGTAATTCAACATACACATAATAAAAAAATGCTAAATCTGCACTCAGGTCATAATCCTAAATAAATCAATTATTCCACCGTCAAATTTTATATAAAACTAGCGGCCGCCCGCGACTTCATCCGCGTGGACTTTAGCTTTTTGCCGCCGAGTTTCATACAAATTTGCAACCCCTATTTTAAATCCTTAGGGATGGAATTTAAAAAAATATTTTCTTAGTACATCACTACGTGATAAAACAAATTTATTCTCGAATTTTCAAGACTCTACGCGTCTATCGGCAGTGCCATGTCGTCCAGCTGCAGCGTGCTACCGTCTCACCGCTCCACACACCCCGCTCAGTGAAGCGCGAGTGGTATTAGACTATTATTATTTAAAAACCTTAAAAACTTGCATGCTATATGCATGCAAAATCTCAGCCCGATCGGTTTGAAATTGACAAAGTTTCATACAAACTTTCATGCCTATTTTATCCCTTGGGGTGGAGTTTATCAAAATTCTTTCTTAGGGGATGCCTAAGTCATAGTAGCTATATGCATGCAAAATTTCAGCCCGATCGGTTTCAAACTGACACAGTTTTATACCAATTTTCATCCCCTATTTTATCCCCTTGTGGGTGGAATTTATCAAAATTCTTTCTTTCGGAATGCCTACGTCATAGTAGCTACATTCATGCAAAATCTCAGCCCGATCGGTTTAAAATCGACAAAGTTTCATACAAACTTTTATCCCCTATTTTATCCCCTTAGGGGTGGAATTAATCAAAATTCTTTTTAAGGGATGCCTACGTCATAGTAGCTATATGCATGCAAAATCTCAAGCTGATCGGTTTAAAATTGACCAAGTTTCATAAAAACTTTCATCCCCTATTTTATTCCCTCAGGGGTGGGATTTACCAAAATCCTTTCTTAGGGAATGCCTACATAATAGTAGCTATATGCACGCAAAATCTTAAACCGATCGGTTAAAAAATTGAAAGAGTTTCATAAAAACTTTCATCCCCTATTTTATCCCCTTAGGGGTGGAGTTAATCAAAATCCTTGCTTAGGGGATGCCTTCGTCATGGTATCTATATGCATGCAAAGTTTCAGCCCGGACGGTTTGAAATTGACAAAGTTTTATACAAACTTTCATCCCCTAGTTTATGCCCTTGGAGGTGGAATTAATGAAAATCCTTATTTAGCGGATGCCTACTTTATAACATCTACCTGCATGCCAAATTTCAGCCCTATCCGTTCAGCGGTTTAAGCTGTGCGCTGATAGATCATACAAACTTTCATCCTCTATTTTATCCCGTTGGGGGTGGAATTAATCAAAATCCTTTCTTAGCAGATGCCTTCGTTATAACATCTACCTGCATGCCAAATTTTAGCCCCATCCGTCTGCCGGTTTGGGCTCTGCGTTGATAGATCACTATATCAGTCAGTCAGTCAGTCACCTTTGAGTTTTATATATATAGATAGTATACCCACAAAAAATCTTCATAAGAAACTCAAAAAACAATCCTCAATTTCTTCAAGATAAAACAATATTTATGAAAGTATCTCTAAATTGTGCAATAGAACAAATACAGTACATAACTTTACAAATTAATTAAGAACACAAGATATTTCGCTTTAAAAAACATATCGAACAGGGTAGGAAGAAAATTAATAGATGATACTGTTTAGGAAGAAACAGTTCACAGGAAATGGCACCTCTACCATGTCACATCAGTGACATGAGGCAAAAAAAAATGCTATAAAAAATGGCTACGAATAGTTAAAATTAAACTGATTAGGAAGAATCAGTTCAGGGATCAGAGAACAGCACCTCCACCATGTCACGTCAGTGACATGAGGCAAAAGAAATGCTAAAAAAACAACAAATAGTTCAAATTAAACTGATTAGGAAGAATCAGCTCAGGGATCAAATAACGGCACCTCCACCATGTCACGCCTGGGGGGGATTGGGAGAATGTGCCTTAATGTTTTGGGATGAGGGGTAGCTTACTGACGGCACTTCCCACCCAGGTCGTGGTTATCTAACCCCTGGCTAGGTATCCTGCTGAAGGCAGAAAACTAACCAAGGGGAAGATGAGATAAACAACAGGAAACAAACAACAAATATATTAACAAAGAAACAATAACAATGAATAATTAAATATAACTAACGAATAACAAAATACAAATCTTAACTAATCTTACCAAATAATCTACATGGTGGCATGTCACATTTACTCACGAAAATAAGTCAAGAGTCACAACGGCCAGACCTAAGGGTCTGTTTTAGGGACACCCCAAAGGGTGACCCTTACAGACAATCTTAGACTCCGAACTCCTCGAGTACGACCTCAACGACGCTCTTTTATATCCAATTCTTACGCTACGTGAGAATAAGAATTAAACTATATAAGGTCGCCTTGAAATCTAACGTGCTGACTTTGGCCTGGATAATTACAATACAAAATAATACAATGAAATCTAAAACAATTAAACAACTCTATTATCGTATGTGACAATACCATGCTGCTCTGTAGTCCGCCAGTGGTAAAGATTCTAATGCTTCTTGCAAATTATATCTTAGAATATTTTCGTATCCTATTCCATCAAGATTGTGATCATAAATGTGCAAACACAGAATGCTGTTGTTTTTAATGGAGCAGTACACGTTGAAAGACCAAGAATCTTGGAATCGCCTTTCTCTAAATAAAAACATATTTTCATCTGCCCAGTAATTTGAAATCCGCCGATTAAAGATTCCATTTTTACAGAATTTCGCTTCGTCACTCCAAATTATTTTCTCTAAAAACCTTTCATCTTCTTGAGTCTTCATCAGCAAAAACTCACAGAAATATACTCATTTCAAAAAGTCTTCTGGTGTTAAATGATGCACAAAATTAATCAAAGACCGTTTATACTTAAATTTCTTTAAGACTCTCTCAATAGTTTTGTATGCGAAATCCAAATTTCTTGGAGCATCTCGTAGAGAATCATTAGGATCGGCAGTGAAGTATCCCAGTATTGTAATCGTAATGTCTTCATTGTTTAATATGGGTTTGTTCTTTTTAATTTTTGATTTAAATGAAACATAGTTAGTTATATTTTTTATAACTGATCGTACAAGTTTCCTATTAGGGCTTGGGACGTCTGGGTATCTTTCAGTAAATGTCTCACACGTTCTTTCGGTAAAAGTCTCACACATTCTGGTCAAATTTTTGTGACACTCGCCGTATATCAACACTAAATTTAAGTAATTTACGTTAGTATAGCCTAAACGCGCCATGATTTTAAAAATAGTTGGTTACTAAGTTTTGTAACATAGACACCTAATAATAATTACAATGCGGATTGACGGATTGTTAGCGACTTTTTTCCATGGCGAACTTTTTGAAATCAAGTACATATTTTTAATAGGTAATCTCTTTCGTAAGACCCTTTTTACCTCTTTCAATGGAAGCTTGGTGTTTTATAGAGACTAAATTCTTAGGAAGACAATAATAAATGCACTATAAACTCATAATTTAGAAATTTTGCTATGTTTTTCAAAAATTTTCTCAAATTATTATAAATTATTTGTGGAAATTGCTATAAAAATCTCTAACAGTTTCGTCTCCCACTATTGACATCTTTCAATAATCTCTTTCGTAAGACCCTTTTTACCTCTTTTAATGGAAGCTTAGTGTTTTATAGATACTGAAGTCTTAGGAAGACAATAATAAATGCATTATAAACTCATAATTTAGAAAGTGTTTTTCAAAAATCTTCTCAAATTAACTTTCATATAATGAGCGATTTGTATGTGCAAATCTGCCCCTAGGATATAATTTCTGATTTATGTGGAAACTATTGATTATAGGTATAGGGAACCGTAATACAATTTGAAAGCCAAATAAATTTCAGGTAAGACGACGTAAGCATATACAGAGTGTCCTATTTGAAAATTTTGACTTATTCTGATTCAAAGTTCTGAAAAACGGCACACCGTTTAAAAACACCCTGTGTTGCAAAACTAAATTATTTGTTTATTGCATTAAAAAACATCACTTACCGTTCAAGCGTAGCAACTTTGGTTTCCTTTGATTGTGAAACAGTCCAGTTATTGATTTTTTAAAATTCAGTCGCATCTGTCAAAATTTTTGAAAAAGTTGAATAACTCAAAAACTATCGATTTACAATATAGACTGCTTTTTATAAAATTAGTCTAGAATTTTATGCGGAATCCGAAAATGTAATAATATACAGGGTGTTCTATTTAAAATAACGAAGTTTATGGTGACTTCCGGTATAACCGGAAGTGTAAGATTAATGACATTCTTTTAGGCAGATAGGCCATCAATGAAAATGACCAAGTACAAATTTTCAGATTTCAAATCAACATAGATCTCGAGATATTTCTACTCTCCCTTCGTCGTGACACACCCTGTATATATATTTATTTATTTATGATATAAAAGTGTACACCTTATATGGACAACATACTAAATATTAGCTTAATATCATTGAAATATTTTTTAATGATGTACAAATGCAATTTAGATAAAACAATTTACAAATTTAACGTGATAAAAAGAATTCAACCTCTTAGATCAGTTTTGTTTTCTTTACATGTTCTGTAAGGTTCTGCAACTTTTACATTTACATGTTTCATGGTGCACACCTAACTCGAATTAGGTACCAAAATATCAATGGCTACTGACTAGTACCAATAATGGCCCATAGTCATATATTGTAAGGACTATTAAATTTAAAACAGTGTACTTTCCATTCAAAACGAGTGCAATAAAATCTCCACTTAAGCTCTACAATAAAACACATAAAAAAACTATTTCGCAATCCAGTCCTACCCTACCATATAACAACAAACAGTTCAGTGTGAAATTTGCGTGGATAGCTACAGAAATGAGTTTTTCTTTATCATTCTTTCTAGCCCAAAGGCTACGCTTTTCTGACATTTACGGATTATTCCAGTGAATAAAAAAAGTAGGGTAGACATAATTTAAAGGGGTATTGGAAACAAAAAAGGAACTTCTTTTTGTTTTACGTTAAGCTATTAAGATTTTTTTCTAGTAATAAAAAAGAGGTTTTAACCGAAAACCGAACAAGCAATTTACTGCAATTTTAAGATAAATTACTTCCAGTAATTTTAATCGACACATGCTCTAGAAAGTCTAGAAGATTGAAAGATTACATTTGATTGTTTTAATTACATTTTATTTTTTTGTAAAAGCAAACAAAAGTATCCATAATTCTTCCAAAATTAAATGCAATAAAAGCAGTTAACAAAACACCCTTTCTACAAAATCAAACTGTTTTTGTGATATCAGCGTCACTGGTCATTTAATATGAAAAAAATACATAAAAAACAATTAATATAACTTTTTAAACTTGGGTTACAAATTACATTAAACATTTCTTTAATTGATTTCTTGTCAATTCCTAATGTAGAAATGTCGTTTTAGGAGTCTTCCGGAAAATAAAAAGAAAGCAGCAAACCCTGTTGAAGACCAGTACAGAATCGGTTCACACTTTATTTCAGTTATTTTTTGGAGTTTTTATAACACCAACAGGTTAGATCTATATATAGTTAGTAATGGATTCCGAGTTTGGCTTTTTACGGTATTAAGTAATATTCATTCGTGGAAGGTTTTAATTTAATTAATATTAAAAATAATTACTTCTCATAAAAAACAAATAAATCAAAAATGTTACCCAAAAAGTTAATAATAGTAATGTAAAAAGCAGTTGTTTAATATCAATCTTAAATCCGAGGCTATTAGAATCTAGATAAAAAGTAACGGTTTACTTAAAATAATGTAGTTGTAACAATCTATCTGATCGTTTTGTATTGAGAATAATTTCACCGGACTATGTAGATAAGAATTATAGTAAGCTATATTGGATTAAGCGTAATGTATCATTCTTTTTTTAGTTATTCTTCTCAATAGCTTTCATTTGATGCCCATATTGCAGAAGTGCATAAATAATACATTTTCCGCCATCTTGGATATTCTGCCTTATTGGATTTAAAATAACGTCACAATGTTTTCCAAGTTACTCTCAATAACTTCTTTCGTTTGATATCCATATTGTAGAAGTGGCTTATAATTAACTATTCAGTCATTTTGTAGGGTCAGCCATGTTAGGTTTAAAATTATGTCACATTATTTTTCCAATAAATCTCAACTAGACATTTTATTTGATACCCATTTTGTAAAAATGTATCAAAAACAACTTCTGCCATCTTGAATGTTATGCCATATTGGATTTAAAATGACGTCACATACCTTATCTTGCATTAATGTTTAAGATAAACATGTATATACAATATTAGCTCAATCGGTTAAAGATGTTTACTTCAAAATTGAGTTCAAAGATTACACCCGAACATACATCTATACATACATACATACATTGCACGTTAAATATAAGCTTTTATAAAGCGAGATATTTTATTGATACTAACTAAAATAAAGTAGTTTCAATGTAGCCAAACATCAGTTTTTTTTTTATTATTCATCAAAGTCAGGGCCGGTTTTTACACGTGCTATAAGGATAAATTTACTTTAATGAAGTAAACCAATCCGGTTTGGCTAGAAATTGATTCTACTTGGTTGTCAATTTGTTAAGGGATTGATTTTTGATTATTCGCTTTTATTAAGGATACTTCCAAATTTATTTGAAGAAATCTACACGGGTTACTGCAACTAAATTTAATGAGTTTTAGTTCTTTTGGACAAAAGGAAAAGAATTTTATTCCCGAACGGTGTAACCTCACATAGTTTAAACACAAATCTGTATCTGTCGACTTCGCATTTTGGTCTATCTTTGCTGTTAACGCTACTTTGTTATCTATTATTATTAAAAATGTAATTTATAAATTCTACCTATGCACACTATCATTGCTGCTACTACCTGTACATTGTCAATTATCATCTGTCACTGCTGTTAAGTTTATATGTGAATCTATTAAGTTTACAGTGTTGTCCATCATAGCCACCATATTGTTACTCTATTTTGCCGAAATTCGCATTATACTATGTCAGTGTCAGTACTTTTAACTTTGCAATGTTACCAGTATCAACATATTAATTCTACGACCGATTATGACATTTTGTGACTTAACGCCCAATAAACATCATTTGTATTCTGTTTTAATTCCTAATTAATAAACAAGAGTTAAAGGGCATTTTTGATATATTTAGCTATTTTAAAATATTCGTAATATTCTTAACTTTTGAGCCGACTCTGTGATTCCTCGATAAGATCAGTTTAGAAATGTAATCAATTATAATGACAAAAACAGTGTTGAACGGACTGGACGTAATGACCTTCTGCACTCTTCTAGCACTTCTCTTGATTAAAATTACTTCTTGACGGGAGACTTTGACCTTTACATGAATCTTTTATGCTTCTCTTTATGTGTGATTTATCGGACTCTAATATTATTGATATCATGGTTTTTTAGATTGAACAGAATCGAGTAAAATACTAAATTTATTCATATTTTTAAGATCTTACGACAAAAAGCAAAAGGAATTAAACCATCCACCTGTGCTGCTAATTTGCTGACATATACGTATTTGTCTCATTAGTTTTGGTTCTGGAAGTAACTGCTATCTGTACCGACCCAGCTTACAGTTAAATTTCACTTTCACCTGTACGGGAATAGTAGTGTAAGTAACAAGTCCCGAAAGTGGTCTTTTACTGGAAAAGTGGGCAATTGCAGGGCGAGCCGCAGGCGAGTCCTGCAAGCCTGCGAGTTCAGTAAAAGCACTTTTGGGACGTATTACGTATTAAAAACCATTTAAAAGCGGAATATCTTTAGATTTGCGTTGACGAAACAACAGTTACAACGGGTCGACAAATTGCTAATTTAATTGTTGGAGTTCTTAACGACTCAGGAGATTTTAAAAACTCATATTTAATTATTTAAATATTCTCGATAGATTCTTTGTGGCATAATAACATCTGTTCTTTATTTGGGGATCTTTTTGCTACTAAAACAAACTTATAAAAAATATAAATTAATATTTTAAATATTACCCTTGCTTATTGATCTTGATGGATATATCTTTGTCAGGGGTCGTCTTTTAAAACTGAAAATGCCTAACAAAAATGAAAATAATTTTTTTAAAAATGTTTCTGAGCTTTCGACAACCAGAAAAAAAGTTTGAAAGGCATAAAAGATTTTCTTACTAAAATAAAAAATACTTAAAAGAAATTACGATAATAGTTTAAGTTTACGTACTAAATCTTTATTCCGTAACTACAAAGCTCGGGTGGATACAAATTCACTAGAGAAAATCTCAGACACCTACAATTAAACTGCGGCCTTCTGCATTAGCTTCTACATTGTAATTGATGTAGCTACTCAAGCTCCAGCTCGTCAAAACTGACCCACTTGTCTGCAAAATGCAAAAATATGATTGATTTGTCTCGTAAACATGCGCCTGTACCGAAAGGCTTAGGATATATAAATACTACAAATAAGAGTTTTCTGTTATGCACTAAAAAACAGGTGAAAATTAATAGTACTCTTAGAATCTTTGCAAGGTCATAAATTGGAGGCACAAGTAAGTCAAAAGACTCAACTAAAACAATGGTCAGCTGAAAAAAATGGATGATATCAATCATTAGAAAAAAAGAGAATTTAATTAATCGCATATTAAAATTAATCACTGTTTTTTTGTCATGTTATATAACAAGAGTGGTAAGTAGAGGTTTACATACAAGTGGAAAAATAATGACGACGACTGTGTAAAACGCATTAACACTCGAGTTTTGTACTAAACTTTATCTAGCGTCACTACTGTAAATTGAAAAAGATAAAAAAGAAAGGTATATTTTTATTAACAAATTAACACAGTACTAAAGAATACTTTTTATTGTCATTGTGATTGACATACAGTCAGAGGCGGCTCGAGAAATTTTTTGATGGGGTTCACAAAAAAATAATTGAACTAAATATGAAAGGAGCGATTCAGCTTGATTATAGGTATTGGCGTCAGTGTTATCATTCTCCATTATTACTTGCATACACTCTTTAAGAGCCTCTAAATTATCATGTATAACTTTCACTGTACGTGTATTATAATTCCATCTTGTCTGTGGAGCGGCAGGTATTCTTTTATGTACTATTTCTTTTAAAATTTCGGATCGTTTCGGTGAAGGCGTAAAAAATGTTGGAAATGCATGCAAATTGCAAAAGAAGCTTCGTGTTGTGTGATTAAGCGATGCACGTTTTTCTAAAATTAAATTAAGTTAATTCGCGTAACAATGTACATAATAAGCGTATGGGTAGATATTTCTAATAATCTTTTGGACACCATTAGTACTTCCACTCATAACGGCGGTTCGTCTTCGTAGCTCTGGCCAACTAACTTATTTTTATCTATACTTAAAGAATCAAGCTCCTTCATAATTTTAGCTGCTATTACTTCTGCCGTATGGCCTTTAGGATGTATAAACTTCAAAAATCTTTTATATATTTTACCGTCATGTAAATACCTAATTATCAATGCTGAATAGTAGAGCAATCAGTTGATTCGTCTGTATGATACAGTACAGTAAATAAACACTAATTTAAAAGATACGTGTTGCCAAGATTTTAAGTTGTTATTTAAATAATAGTAGGTATATTGTGTGGCAAGGGGTGACACAAGACGATTTCTGACTAGGGCGAGAGTTGACTGTCATCGTCCAGTAAGAAATCATCTTTGTTTTATCCCGTGCCACAGACTATATTTTTCATATCACATGCATTGAAACAGCGAATTTTGATCTCTATAGCCAGTCGAAGTAAGACTATTTCCGACCAATGCAACTGTCAGTCAGAAACATTCTGACCGACTTTAAATAATGACATTTTTTTCTGCCCTAGGGGAGAAACAACGTTGTGATATGAAAATAATATTTTAATTACTAAACTGATTATTCAACTAAAAGTACTTCACAACATTATTACGACACCAGCTCTCTAATGTGACCCTCTCACGCCAGATTTTCCCCGTAACAAAGTACTTATATGCGACAATTATTTTCAATACTTAAATACGACTATCCCGCAATAAATCTTTAATTTTATTTTCAATAATTATAAGTTATGTAAAAAAAATAATAAAATAAAAAACAAAATAAAATGTCTGTGCTGTAATAACATTTATAGTGAATTACTAGCAGCCGCCCGCAACTTCATCCGCGTGGACTTTAGCTTTTTGCCGCCGAGTTTCATACAAATTTGCAACCCCTATTTTAAATCCTTAGGGATGGAATTTAAACAAATAATTTCTTAGTACACCACTACGTGATAAAACAAATTTATTCTCGAATTTTCAAGACTCTACGCGTCTATCGGCAGTGTCATGTCGGCCAGCAGCAGCGTGCTACCGTCTCACTGCTCCACACACACCGCTCAGTAAAGCGCGAGTGGTATTAAACTATTATTATTTGAAACTGTAAAAACTTGCATGCTATATGCATGCAAAATCTCAGCCCGATCGGTTTGAAATTGACAAAGTTTCATACAAACTTTCATCCCTATTTTATCCTTTAGGGGTGGAGTTTATCAAAATCCTTTCTTAGGGGATGCCTAAGTCATAGTAGCTATATGCATGCAAAATCTCAGCCCGATCGGTTTAAAACTGACACAGTTTCATACCAACTTTCATCCCCTATTTGATCCCCTTATGGGTGGAATTTATCAAAATCCTTTTTTAAGAAATGCCTACGTTATAGTAGCTACATTTATGCAAAATCTCAGCCCGATCGGTTTAAAATTGACAAAGTGTCATACCAACTTTCATTTCCTTTTTTATCCCCTTAGGGGTGGAAATTATCAAAATTCTGTCTTAAGGGATGCCTACGTCATAGTAGCTATATGCATGCAAAATCTCATTCCGATCGTTTTAAAATTGACAAAGTTTCATACAAAGTTTTATCCCCTTAGGGGTGGAATTAATCAAAATCCTTTCTTATGGGATCCCTACGTCATAGTAGCTATATTCATGCAAAATCTCAGCCCAATCGTTTTAAAATTGACAAAGTTTCATACAAACTTTTATGCCCCATTTTATCCCCTTAGGGGTGGATCTAATCAAAATCCTTTCTTATGGAATCCCTACGTCATAGTAGCTATATGCATGCAAAATCTCAACCCGATCGTTTTAAAATTGACAATGTTTCATACAAACTTTTATCCCCAATTTTATCCCCTTAGGGGTGGAATTAATCAAAATTATTTTTTAGGGGATGCCTACGTCATAGTAGCTATATGCATGCAAAATCTCAGCCTGATCGGTTTAAAATTGACAAAGTTTCATACAAACTTTCATCTTCTATTTTATCCCCTTAGGAGTGGAATTTATGAAAATTCTTTCTTAGGGGATGCCTACGTTATAGTTGCTATATGCATGCAAAATCTTAGCCCGATCAGTTTAAAGTTGACAGAGTTTCATAAAAACTTTCATCCTCTATTTTATCCCCTTAGGGGTAGAATTAATCAAAATCCTTTCTTAGGGGATGCCTTCGTCATAGTAACTATATGCTTGCAAAGTTTCAGCCCGAACGGTTTACAATTGACAAAGTTTCATACAAACTTTCATCCCCTATTTTATGCCCTTGGGGTGGAATTGATCAAAATCCTTTCTTAGCGGATGCCTACGTCATAACATCTACCTGCATGCCAAATTTCAGCCCCATCTGTCCAGCGGTTTGAGCTGTGCGTTGATAGATCATACAAACTTTTATCCCCTATTTGATCCCGTTGGGGGTGGAATTAATCAAAATCCTTTCTTAGCGGATGCCTACGTTATAACATCTACCTGCATGCCAAATTTCAGCCCCATCCGTCCAGCGGTTTGGGCTCTGCGTTGATAGATCACTATATCAGTCAGTCAGTCAGTCACCTTCGAGTTTTATATATAAAGAAGATGACCTACTTTAATCATTGATAGTTCTGTTTTGACATGCTTACAGTCAAGGGTGTAGACAAAATTTATTAATATACTATAATTTTGTTAATGGACTACTCGTATAAATTCGTTTACGATTTTACATTTATCGATACTCTTTTCATTTTTTTCCTTAACAAGATTTATCTACAAATATAAATCCTTGTCAGCCCCCGAATTTATGTGATGGGAATATCTGTAAACGGACTTATCTCGTATACGTCTCATTGTGATTGACATACAATTGCCTATTGTTATTTTTTCCTTCGTCCAGAACGTAATTTCAGAAATGATGGATGTAGGTAATCCCTGACTCTTGTGTGAAAGAAAAAACCGATGTAGGATGTATGTTTGAAACTTTTGTGTGAAATCATTTGGAAAAGTGTTCTGACTCATCAAGAAGAACTTTTTACATTTTTACTAGGTAAAAGTGGGTTAAACTTTTACTAAACTTGATTAAAAAACAGTTTTGTTATTGTATGTTACACTTACTTGTTTCCGTTTGATTTAGATTTTCATAATATTCTAACTATTTTAAAGATAAAAAATTGGCGAACATATATACAACTGCTTACAGCGATCTCTATTAAAAAAGTGCGATTTTTAAAATAGACGGTAAAAACTCTTTTGTTCTGTAAAGATATTTAAAATTGATTGGAAAACTGCATTTAACTGTACATTCTTAATTTGTTAATTTACCAGTTTAATAAAACAAGTTGAGTAGATGGAAGTAGTTAAAAATAAAGCATAATGAAAGTTATAAGTGATTAGGACACACACTTTAAATATTCCAATAAACACATCATTTGCAATTTTTGTCAATTTGTATTAACTGAAGTAAGTTAACAAAATCGATCGTTATTACTATTATTAATATGTGCACTCACCAGCACTCACACGGAGCAATTGAATTATTTAAATAAACTATGGAATTAAGTAAACGATTATTTGAGATATCTCTCATGGGATGTTTTTGAATTATTTTGTCATTTTTTAAATTTTAGAAAGGTATATCCTCAAGAATGTATTAAATGACATTAAGGAAAAGTCGAAAAAATGTCACATTCAGCAGGACTTTCCGCAACCGTTCTGGTTTGTATGCTTTCTAAAAGATAAAAAAAGCATTGTGTGGTTTTATGAAACCACGGTAAAAGTGAAACTTTTTTTACCCTATAGACATTTAACTAAAAATTTTTCGAATCATATTCCATTAAGGGTATAAAAATCGCTTTATCAAATCAAAATCGAAATCGAAATTGAAATTAAAATTAAAATTAAAATTAAAATTGAAATTGAAATTGAAATTGAAATTGAAATTGAAATTGAAATTGAAATTGAAATTGAAATTAAAATTGAAATTGAAATTGAAATTGAAATTGAAATTGAAATTGAAATTGAAATTGAAATTGAAATTGAAATTGAAATTGAAATTGAAATTGAAATTGAAATTGAAATTGAAATTGAAATTGAAATTGAAATTGAAATTGAAATTGAAATTGAAATTGAAATTGAAATTGAAATTGAAATTGAAATTGAAATTGAAATTGAAATTGAAATTGAAATTGAAATTGAAATTGAAATTGAAATTGAAATTGAAATTGAAATTGAAATTGAAATTGAAATTGAAATTGAAATTGAAATTGAAATTGAAATTGAAATTGAAATTGAAATTGAAATTGAAATTGAAATTGAAATTGAAATTGAAATTGAAATTGAAATTGAAATTGAAATTGAAATTGAAATTGAAATTGAAATTGAAATTGAAATTGAAATTGAAATTGAAATTGAAATTGAAATTGAAATTGAAATTGAAATTGAAATTGAAATTGAAATTGAAATTGAAATTGAAATTGAAATTGAAATTGAAATTGAAATTGAAATTGAAATTGAAATTGAAATTGAAATTGAAATTGAAATTGAAATTGAAATTGAAATTGAAATTGAAATTGAAATTGAAATTGAAATTGAAATTGAAATTGAAATTGAAATTGAAATTGAAATTGAAATTGAAATTGAAATTGAAATTGAAATTGAAATTGAAATTGAAATTGAAATTGAAATTGAAATTGAAATTGAAATTGAAATTGAAATTGAAATTGAAATTGAAATTGAAATTGAAATTGAAATTGAAATTGAAATTGAAATTGAAATTGAAATTGAAATTGAAATTGAAATTGAAATTGAAATTGAAATTGAAATTGAAATTGAAATTGAAATTGAAATTGAAATTGAAATTGAAATTGAAATTGAAATTGAAATTGAAATTGAAATTGAAATTGAAATTGAAATTGAAATTGAAATTGAAATTGAAATTGAAATTGAAATTGAAATTGAAATTGAAATTGAAATTGAAATTGAAATTGAAATTGAAATTGAAATTGAAATTGAAATCGGAATTTGAAATCAAAATCAAAATCAAAAGGTGTGTGTGCGATTCACACACGATAGAAGTGAAAACTTCAGTAAATCGACAAAAGAATAAAATGAATATATATAACAAGGGTAGGATAATTACAAAGTTTATTTGTTTAAAAATGAAAGTGTTTTAATTAATTTTAAAAAAATTTATTTAATATACGTTACATAATTTATTGCTCAAGTTCTATATTTTCAGTTTCAAAAATTTCATCGCCTACCAGTAATGTATTTTCCAATTTTTTTTATTATTACAATTAATTTTTTGTATTTTTTTATCATATTTTCTCGTTAGTTACCAGTTTTTAGTATTTTTTATAGTACTTTGTAATTTATCGGTTAGGTATATTATATATTAACTGCGCCACCTAACGGTGGCGTCATAGTTCTTAGGTAAGTAAGTTTTGCTCTTTTAAATATATGAGGTATCAACTGCGCCACCTTACGGTGGCGTCATAGTACTTAATTATGTAAGAATTTATAACATCTCAACTGCGCCACCTTAGGGTAGCGTCATAATAATTAATTTCGTAATAAACGCGTCCGATCGCTGCAAAATTCAAAGTGCTGTAAGGAAAATCGCGGCCTCCGTTGCCGCCGCCTCTGCCGGCCAGTACCACCGCAAGCGCTACGTCCCGCAATTTTAAATCTGCAATATCTTCGAAAATATTCATTTAAATCTTGTGCTATAAAGGACCATATGGATCTATATTAAATCAACAATGTATTTAAGCTATTTAATTGGATAAGGATTAATGCTGTATTGGTTAAAATCGCCATTATTTGTTGTAAAAATTAAATGTCAAAAAAATGTTATTGTGGGATATCCATAAGAGATAGACATATACCATCGCAGAGTTTTCTGTAGACCTTTTCAATGTGTGCAAATAATTAGTACATTATTTTGATAAATCTCGTAGGGTTCAGCCTGCGTTTGCAATGTAAGTGGAAAAAAATTGATAATTAACGACATCACATTAGAAACTTCAAAAATAACTGTATTTCTTTACTATTTAATGGATGTTATTATACATATAAACCTTCCTCTTGAATCACTCTATCTATTAAAAAAAACCGCATCAAAATCCGTTGCGTAGTTTTTAAGATTTAAGCATACAAAGGGAAATAGGGACAGAAAAAGCGACTTTGTTTTATACTATGTATTGATACCTACTTGGCGTTCGACCGACATGCGACCATAGAGATATTATACATAGAGGAGGCAAGCTGCACGGCTGCCTGTAAGTGGGAGCGTCCGGCCGTTAAAAAGAGAAAGAAAACCACGGTGGTCTTGTATCTTTGTCTAGCTCTCTGCTGATTGGTCTTTCTCATCATTTTCAGCGTTCGATAAAGCGAACGATGGATGATCTTCTGTACTACATCCTTTAGTAGATCATCTGTATTTTGAAGTGTTAAATCTGAATCTCGACTCTATATTTGATTGTTGATGTATTGTTTCTTTTTTATAAAAAAATAATTATCTCTATGTCTAATACACTGCTTTTCAAGCAGCCAATCAGTGACGAGGAGAGACAGAAATGCAAGACCACCGACGTTCTCTTTCTTTTTCTGATGAGCGGAAGCGAACTTGGCTGGCTTGCCCCCTCTATGTATAATATCTCTATGCATGCGACATGCAACATGCACTTAAAACGATCTAATAAAAGTTTCACTTTAAAAAATTTCAGAAAATTATATTATGGAATGTTTTATAATTGTGTGTAGTATCTTAAGTATTGGCAGAAGACAATTTTACTAGTCGCAGATCTGCATTTGGCCCACAGTTTCTTAAACATCATCGTATTGCGCGACTTTAAAATGCCAGAAATCATATAAGTATACTCCAATTAAATAAATGGGGTTACGTTTTATTTTCCGATGTGTCCAGAGTTAACCTCCGGTATCCTCATGATTGAAAGGGACAATGGCAAACACCATAAGCCACAAGACCATTATGCAGAATGTATCTTTCGTCCTAGGCTACCAAGAAGGCTCAGTTACGATGTGAGCCAGAATTTCTTCAGAGGCGAAGGTACCTGCTGTCAGATATATAAAGAAACTTTACCAAGACTTTGTTGTCCCTTATTTTAACTTTACTTGAAATGACATTTCTTCTAATGCATGATTATGTCAGATCTTATACCCTGAGAACCACTTAACAGTACTGCAAAGTCGTGTCTACGTGTAACCTAAAATCGGTTGTCACCAGCTTTTTAGAGAAATACAAACGTATTCCGTAAGTTGACATTTGCCGCTTGATAAGTTATAAGATAAGCATGCCAAGAATTTGGCCAAAAGGGGGCAAGAACCGTTATTAAAAATCTTTGCAGCAATCCGTTTTTGTTTTAATTAATTTGAGGTCATTTTGCCCCAATTCAAATATGCGATTTTTGTTCTGCCTTATAAAGTGTAATAGTTATTATCCTAACAAGTGTGGAAAATTATACTTTCCCACACGCGAATTGCCGATGCACGAACGACGCAAAGCGGAGCTCGGGCAAGCAGTTAAGTGCGGGAAAGTTAATTTCCGCGAGAGTTAGGATTAGTATTTTTTCTACAAGCATAAAAATAGTTCAAAATTATCAGATACTTAAAAAGATGCGATTGTGACAATTAAATTTTTCATAGTGTCAATAAATACACGACTGAAGCTATAGCAACCCTAGTTAAACAGGTGAGTTTGTTGTTGCTTTGAGTAAGGTTTACAGAGGTACAAACATTTTAAAAATCCCTAGTTTTATGTGAAATAATCTTAATTTTTTTTACTATTTGTATGTAGTACAACAAGATAAAGGAGATAATACAATAATTTGTCAAAAAGGTTATCGGATAACATATTCATTTAATAAAAAAAATGTGTGCAGGAAAAAATAGAAAGAGATATTTTCTGAATTGAAATGCGTGCGGGAAAGTGTTGTTTTACGCATGCTTGTAGAAAAAAAACTTTTTTTTACAAATAAACAAGTTGTTTTGTTTGCGTTTAATATACTAAAACTAGATGAACCCGCGACGACGTTCGCGTGGCGTGTTGATTTTAAAGTGAAAAGAAGACAAATCCATCTGTGAAAACCTCATTCGAATCGGATCAGTAGTTTTCATGTGATGCGCGCACAAACATACAGATGACAGACAAAAAAAACACACTTTTGGGTTCTATATTGATGTACCCGCGACCATCGTTTGTGTAGCGTGTTAATTGTTGTATAAAAATTTATACCCCGACCCTGTTAAGTTGAAATAAGACAAATACATCTGTGAAAATCGCATTCGTATCAAATCAGTAGTTTTCATGTGATGCGCGCACAACCATACAGACAGACAAAAAAATTTAACCAAATGTTTGGGTTCTATATCGATGCAGTAAAACCCCCCTCAAATTATATCTTAAATATCTTTAATGTACAGACTTTTTATTTTGACAGTTTTATTATATGTATACATAATAAAAATTGACAAAGTATAAAAATTTTAACTGTGTTTCAAAAATTTAACTGCTCGGTTGTTTTTTATTAGTAAGTATAGTTTTACACTGGAGGAGCAATGAAACTTAAAATTAGATTTATTTCCTATCGAACATTGGTTCTGGCATCAACCTTTGTTTCATTCTTTATATACTACTTTTCTCAGTTTTTTATTTTTCTTGAATAGATTGATTTAACATAAAAATATCAATAAACAATAGAAGGTTCTTTTTGGGAATTACTCATTTTCTTTTATTACATATTATTAAATAAATCGACAGAAAACAATAGCCTGTAAGATGTCCTGCAGGGTCTTTTTTCAAATACTTTTTACTCGCACACTTTCCGATTGCATTATCCGAACAAACACCAGAGCACATTAACCCAATTTGAAAGGGGCCTTTGTCGAACATCTCGTTCCATTACGTCGTTCGCCATCAGTGGCGGCTGATATAAAAAACTAAATTTATTAAAAAATATGCTATTCTGGTCAGAATTGTTTGTAATCATATTTTAAAATATCAGAATACTTGATAGCAAATTATTATTTGTGTTTAAAATTTTTCTGCTTTTATTAGTCTCGTTTTGTTATGTCTCTTATAATAATTGTTAGCATTAACTTTGGTATTTAATTTATATACAGTAACATTCTGCATCAAAAAAATTGATGAATAAATTATTAAACCATGTTTGGAATCATAGGTTTTCTCAAAGCGGAGTACTCTGGATCGCTGAGACGTATGAATACCGACAACGTAATGTAACGACCGTCACTACCGTTATTTTTCAGAGGATATGTTATTTATACATCATTTTCAGAAGAATAATTAACCAGAGAGTAATTAAAAGTGACTTTTAGTGATTTCAAGTGATAACAATTAATTTATAGTAAACACAGTTGATTGCAGCTGATTGCAACTAATTTTAAGTAATTATATATAATTGCAAAGGATCACAAATAATTTAAAGTGATATCAATGTTTGCAAGTAATCAAAACCAATTTCAAGTAATTGTAAGTAATAACACTAATTGACTGAAAGTAACCACAAAACATTTCAAATCATAAAATTTGACTTAAAGTGATCACCACTGATTTCAATTGAACACAAATAATTCCAACTGATTAAAATTTCAGGTAACCACAAATTATTACAATTTATCACAAGTGATTGAGGTTGATTTTAAGTAATTAAAATTTTAAGTAATCAAAATGGATTACATTTTTTCACAAGTGATTGCAATTGATCACCAGTGATTCTAATTGATTTTAAGTGATGAAAATTTCAAGTAAACACATGTGATTGCAATTGATCAGATTACTTAATTCCCAAATAATACATTTCCTTTTATTTTTGTTTTTATTTTGTAAGAAATAATCGTTAACTTTACCGCCCGCTACTGTAAACAGAAATATTTCCCAGGTTCTCATTTTTTTTTTTGCGAAAAGAGGTGTTTCATTTTTATACCTCTTTTCAATTGTGCTATTAAGTTTATGGTAGTATAAAGTACGTAATTTTATGGTCATCAGTGCTTTTTTTCCTTAGCACTTTTTATCAGCGATAACAAAATAAGTGTGGATGTAAAATATGTATGAAATGATGTCAAATAGCGTAAATTCGAATTTTTAAAACCAATGAACTTATTTTTACACGAGAAATATCTGTTCAGCTATTATAAACTTCTCGAAAATCTCTTGTGGTTTCCCGAAGTGTTGCAACGTAATATGTTTTAATAAATGCGAAACTGACTAATTCTAAATTCAACACCTGTGACCATCATATGCAATGTATCACTAAGAAGGCCTACATACTTGAAATTTGGTATGTGACATACGGTATTTGGGTTACAGAGGCATCACTGTGAGTTCTGACCTGATTTTCGGATTCTACATAATTTGTCAACCACAAAAAATAAATTAAATTATAATATAAATATAGTTAACCTGACATAAGAGGTAGTTGTTAATACTTGAGACTCTGCTTAGGGGAAAATAGTTTCATTTTGCAAAACATTAATTTTAAAATATTTAATTTTTTTAGTAATTGCTACAAAATGAAAGAATTTTTGGTAACACTTGTATTTTTTTATAATAGCGGTTAATTTTTAAACACTTATTGTTATTTTTATAA
The DNA here is from genome assembly GCA_964028335.1 of Altica lythri. NCBI lineage: Eukaryota > Metazoa > Arthropoda > Insecta > Coleoptera > Chrysomelidae > Altica > Altica lythri. The sequence continues at coordinate 7,550,387 of OZ034805.1, read as the reverse complement.
TTTAAAAACTGGGGTAACACGAATTCCGAACTACGGTCACAAGTATCAAAGGTCCAGGGGATAGCCGCTAATCCCTTACCTTAGTTGCGAACCGTGCCCTTTTTAAAGACATAATGATGAGATGATTTGCGAACCAGGCCTAAAGCGAAATGTGGCCGTTTTATGGCATTTAGGGTAATATTCAAATACATAATAATACAGAAATGAACCCTTTAGTAAATATTTTTATACGTACCTATTCCTACTCGGGTTAATAATTTCGCGAAGGGATTAAACCATCCAAAAATGTACGGTTCGCAACTCAGGTGAGAGATCGGTCAGCTGATAAGATGTAGTTCGCAATTCGGGTCGAGTATTAGAAAAATCTGACTACGGTTCGCATCTAATGCGCCCCGTAAAAACTATATATCTATTTATTTTTTACCCTCACACGAAAGTAAATAAGCTGTCCAGAAAGTTATGGACAGAACCAAGTATTTGTCCAATATAAAGGAACCTATAACAAGTTTATTTAAAGCGGTACCCTACTTCTTATCTACAGATATTATCCAATCTTAAACAAAAAGTTTTTTTACATTAGGCTGCCCTCAGAGGAAATCATGAATTTTCATTGTAATTAAGGTTGGCGATAAGATTATTAAGTTACATACACAGTACTATCCGCTGAACGGGTTATAATCAAATTTTCGAACTTATGTGATAATTTTTCAGAATTGTAGAAGTAGCTAGTACAAAGCTCGATGGCATAAACATTAAAAAATATCAGATTTTGTTTTAAATACAAATATCAAATATCTTTTTGCAACTGGAAAGGAACTAAGGAATTGTGACTAAACAGAAGCAAAAGTTTGACGTAGTTTTTATTTATTTTATTTAGCATGGTAACTTATTTTATAGATACATAAATCCCAACATTCCAGTTAATCTAATCTTTCTTTATACTGTTAATGAAATTTACCAACTAAATAGGCAATGAACAATTTTCGAGCTCAGGTTCCAGTTTCATAAAGTATACTGTTGAGATATTATTAAATTTATACCGCTATTTAACCAACCTTATAAGTAAACATGAATGTAATTTCTGCTCAGTAATAAAACTTTTACGATTATTAACTTTTACGGAATTGGTCAGATAAAACAAAATTGTTACAAAATGAAAATTTTGTAGGTGTTATAACTAAAATTTATGAATACCAAAAAATGCAGTGGTTTAAGATGTGTTTCTGTTTTCCCATATACGGTAATTTAATATAAAACTGTCCTCTATGGACAGTTACGTTAAACTAATTAAACAATTAGGCCAGCTAAAATTTAAGAAAGCTGACACCTGACACATCTATCATCATACAATTGATATAAATGACAACTAATATAAATATAAAGTGAGATAAGTGACAATTGGCATAAATATTAACTAACACCAATAAAGATAAACATAAGTGACAACTGACACTGATGACACACTGACACCAATGACAACTGCCACAGACGAGATCTGATATAGTTGGCAATAGTTATAGACGACAATTTACATGGACAAAGACTAATATAGATTATATCCAACATAGATAATTCCTATTTAAATATTCTCGATAGCTTCTTTGTGGCATAATAATGTCTATTTATTTCTTTATTCGGGGATCTTTTTGCCACTAAAACAAACTTATAAAAAATATAAATCAATATTTTGAAAATGACCCTTGCTTATTGATCTTGATAGATATGTCAAATTTGTCAAGGGTCGTCTTTTAAAACTGAAAATGCCTAACAAAAATGAAAATAATTTGTTTAAAAATAATTCTTCTGAGTTTTCAAAGATAAAAAATTTTTTCACTCTATACTTCTTTATGCAGTTTAGATTTTAAAATTTTGATTTGTTTTTTTGTAACTATAGATATATAGATTATTAACTCATTCTTTTTTTAAGGTGGTTAGCCAAGATCTAGATAAATCCAAAGTAAAATTTGAAATACATTCATTTGGATTTAATAAAATGTGTGCTGTTTCTTTTAATTTTCTTTTTATAGAATTTTCTTCTTTACATAAAATTTTTGTTTCAGTCCATTTTATTTTGTGATTTAGAAAATTAAAAGCATGTTCACAAATTTTAGATTTATCTATACCTCCTTTTTTAAGATAATTTTTGTGTTCATTGAGGCGAACTTCAAGAGGTCTTCCTGATTCCCCAATGTAGACTTTGCCACAATCACATGGTATACTATATACACAATTTTTTGTTTTTTGATCTAAATTAACTAGTTTTGTTTTGGATAAAAGTGATCTAATTGTATTATTTGTTTGAAAAATTGTCCTTATGTTAAAAGCATTACCAATTTTTTGAATTTTTTCAGAAATACATTTTATATATGGAATTTTTGTTGTTTTTAAATTTTGTGTATGGTCAATTTGGTTATCCAATCTCAGGTATATTCATACGTTTTGCTTTTTCGATCAAGTGATACTTTTCCTATTTTTATTTTTATTTTTATTTTGGGTCATCCAGGCTAAGCGCACATTTACAGAGAAATTATTTATATTTAATTTATTTTTGATTTTGCTGATTTCATTTGATATACTATTTAAAATAAAAAAGGTGAGAGGTGTCAAGGGACACCCGGATGAAACGAAGTTCCTTTCGATTAATTAGTTAAGGAATTGTAATTTGTAAACACAACAGAGTGTTTATACATTTATTATTGTCTGTATAAAATCTCCACTTACCTAACTATTTTATTATTTATTATGTACAAAAACCTGTATAAACTTAACAAAGTCGCGACACTAATACACTATAGAAAATAGTAAATCCATACCTGAATATTTTCAACAGTTTCTTTCTTTTAACAAAAGTGTCCATTTATACAATACCAGAGCTTTAGATGACATACATATATCTAGAATTACTTTTTATTTCAATTTAATTACAAACAGGAATTAACAATTTAATTCAAAATTTTAAAATTAAAATATTTGACAGTAACTGACAGTTAAGGTAATTTGACGTAGGTACCTAACTAGTCAAGTTACGAACTATGTTTAAAATGTTTATGAATCTTTTAATTTATAAAAACAGGATGAAATAAAATATAATACTATTATAGGTAATTATTTTTTTTCTACAGTATTTTCTTTTTAATGTACATTTTCTTTTAATTGTAATATATCTATCTATGAGAGAGAGAGAGAGTTTTTTATATTTTGGTCTGTGAGAGAGAGACAGACAGACGTGTGTCGTGTCGTGACAATTTTTGGTATGAATTTTTTTTGGCTAGCTCCTAGCCTCAGTCGTAACTGGTCGTAACGCCCGAAAGGGAACTTCGTTCCAATAACAATAATTTTTATGTCTGGCTTAAATCTAGCTCATATATGTATAGCTTAATTCGATTTTTTAATTGATTATGTGGCTGAAGCTAAGCACGATATTATGGCTATCAGCGAGAATTGGCTTGATCCTGGTGTGTCTGACGATATGGTGCAAGTACCTGGCTACATTATTGTTCGATGTGATCGTTTGTCGCGTGGCGGGGGGTTGCTTTGTATGTTAGGGAGGGGTTGGGGTTTGAATTGCTTCCTGATTTTTCTTCTTCTCTTCTTATCTACATATTGTCAGTTGTGATATCTTTTCCAATGTCGGGGTCTAAAACTGCCGTTGGTGTTATTTATCGACCTTCTGGGTCTAATTTACTGGCTGTCTTTGATTCCATTCAGAAGTATTTTTCTAATATATTAAATTTTACTGACAATTTCTTTTGCTTTGGTAATATAAACCTTAATTATTTTTCTTATTCACTGGCATCTCGTTGAGATAAAAATATTTTGGATGGTCTTGGTCTGCAGCAGTTGGTTAATGAGCACACTAGAGTCACTTTGAATTCAGTCTCTCTGATAGACCACATTCTCGTATCTGATGATTCTTTGATAGTCTATTCTGATTTGCGTGATCTCCACATTGTAAGCGACCACAAATGAGCTTTTGTTATTACAAATATTTCTTCTCCAGTGACTGTTCCTGTTTATCGTAATTTTAGGGGTTTTCCCGTTTTGACCTGGATCGGGTTCGTGGTGATACGGAGTTGGTTCCTTGGCAAATACTGTACGAATTAACGGATATAGATAAGTAGGTAGATTTTTTCTCCTCGCATTTACTGCAAATTTTTTATTTATACGCTTCACTTAATAAATAAGCAATTTAAACCGTGGATTACCTTTTACATCAAATGTATAATAAAACTAAGAAATTAAGCTCGTGCTAAATGTGATCGTTTGCGCAGAAATGATTCTTTTAAGGATTGACGCTTTGAACCACTACAGAGAGCTGTAAAATACTGTTACCTCTTTAAATCATCGTGAAAAGAGAGCCTACTTCAAATATGTGGCGGATAGAAATCGGCTTAATGCGGAGTCTTTGTGGAAAGAAATACGTAATTTCAATCTTGACAGAAAACCTAGTCAGGACTTATCGGGAAATTTGCAGGATGTTAATCGTGTTAACTCTTATTTTGTATCGTCTAATGTTATTCCCTACCTTTTCTGAATTTGATGGATTATTTCAATAGTACGATTCTATTTCAAGACGACCAATTTTTGTTTTCTCTTGTTTCTTCCGAGTATGTTTATGATTTGGTCTTCACAATTAAGTCAAACTCTGTTGGCATTAATGGTATTACCGGTAAAATGCTTTAGCTGTCTTGCCCACCTGTTCTATTACCTCTTACAAACATAATTGGCGGAGAGCATTATTAATAAAGATTTAACTCGTCTAATGTTAAATGCGAATAATTATTATGATAGTCTTCGGTCGCCAGGGATTGTGGTCTGATGGTAGATGTTAGTTAGTGTGTTCTTAGCACTTGGTTCTTAGAGATTATGCATGTGTTGCTGAATCAAGTGAGTAGCGCCCTTTTAGTGGTAATTGTGGGTGTTGATGGAACATAAATGTCTGACTTTTTAAATCATTTATTGAATCAACAACATTTGCTTAGGAGGATTTTTTTTTAGTTAAGGTTTTATGAATATTTTTATTTAATTTTCTCTTTTTATTTTGTAATCAGAATGTACTTTTTTAAATTTACTAAGCATCAAATTATATGTGATTTTATTTAAATGAATTTTAGTTTCGAGGTATTAGAAAACTTAAAGATTTCGTAACATATATATTTTTCCTAAAATTTGTACATTTTCTGAAAAAATTTTGCAAACATACTAAAGATTTAAATAAAGAAAAAGACTTGTTAGGTATATGTGATATGTCACTTCTGTAATTTTTACACTATTATTTTTGACACATTTTAATTTTAATCTGTCATTTTAACGAAATTTACATTTTGTTAATTTTGCTCATTTTATACTATAATTTATCACTTCGGCGTCAGTGTTATTGTGATTTTTCCTGTTGTCAAGTTTGAACTGTAATTCGATTGCTATCAAGAACACGTCAAGAAGTAAATATCTATCTTAAAAAAATATCTTCATTGTCTAACAGGAACATAGATTCCCAATTACATATATTGTCCAATTTATAATGTCAACACTGCTTATGTGCATTAAAAATTGTCACTGGTGCCACGTTACACTGTCATATGTATGTACTCTCAACTTCACACTAATATCTGTAAATGCTCCCTGCTTTGTATTATTATTTAATATTGATGCCACATTCATATTGTTATCTATTATGGCTCACATATTTACACTATGAAATATCACTGCTTATTAGTTTAAACTCTCATCTGTGATTGCTGCGATGTAGTAGTGTCATTGCTGTCAAATTTTTTATACTTGAAACTGTAAATCGCATTGATTTTAAAGTGTAACCTGTTAATACTACCACTTTTACATTGTGATCTATTATTGCCTTAATTAACATACAAACTGTGTTTCATTGCTGCCGTAATATAATATTTTGTTATTGTAAACTGCAAACTCCCACCTGTGAATGTCCATTTTATACAATAATCTATTATTGTTACCAATTTAAACGGTGAGTTATCACCTTTACCACATTCATACTAAAATCTGTCATTGTTGCCGTGTTAGCATTGTAATATTTAATGACTGTACAGTTTCCATTATAATCTGTAAATTATGTGACCGTTATACTGTAACGTGTCATTGCTGTTTAATTACAAAGTAATCTATAAACTGTGCATTGTCTTGTGTCAATGTTGTCACCTATCTTTACTATCATATTTACATTGTCATCTGTAAATCTGTAAATTCTGTTTCACACTATGAAATGTCATTTTAAGATACCATCTACACATATAGACGAAACAATTACGTAAAAAATTATAATGTTTGAAATTTTATTAATGATAATTTAGGTGCTAATATAAAGTCTAAAATAAAACTCTTGTATCTGTCGCTTTAATCGCATTCAGTTTAAGAACAACTGTAACATTTTATGGTACATAACAGTCATTTCTAATGTCCTTTTGGATTGACCTCCGCAACAATTAAATTAAACGATGTGAGCAGTTTATGACATATATAGTGTGTCAAGAACTTTTCTGCTAAAATGAAATCCTATATACTAGACGTAATTTCGATTTAACCTTAATTGGAAAATGATATTCTTAAGTCAACTACTTTTAAATATCTCAAAAAAATACTATTGAAAAAGTTAAAACTTGGTATAATGATTAATTCATTAGTAGCAAATTGTTTAATAAAAAAAAGTGTTTTTTTCTTACATTCGGTCTTGATGGTACTCAGGCCTTTAAAAACTTTTAAATATTATGAAAATAAGTGATCTTTTTTGAAATCGCTTTCTTGGACCGTTGTTAAAAAATCAACTTAAACATTTTGTGGATCTGGCATTAAATGACAATTTATTGTTAAATTATATCTAAAATATTAGGTTGGGTCTAGCAGATCAATAAATCGGACTTCTGAAATGTCTAACAGTTCTTGTAAGGAAAGTAAGATAAAATTGTCCACAAAGTTGTCAAAGTTGAACTCTTACGTATAGTGATTTCTTAAATAAAAAAATATTACTTTCTTAAAATTATCTTTAACAAAGATAACAGCACACTCAAGCATAATTGACAGCAACACCAAAAACAAATATTGTAGCAGGTGCTCTACATGACGAATATTTGTTTCAGTACTTAAATTTCTACTTTTCTCTAAAGATATTTAAATCTTTTTCATTTTATTACAAAAATCGTTGATTCTTACTTGAAGTTAATGTCAGCTTTCTATTCAAACAGCATAATTTGATCATTTTAAATAAACACAAATACAAAAGTCACTAGGGTTTTAATCTAAGGGTTTTGAATGCCAACTGATGGGACCACATTTTACAATTCATTGGTTTCCTTTCGTTTTGTCGAGAAACTGACGTAACTTTTTACGCTGCATGAACTGTCGAATCATCAGTGTAACATCGTCTCACAAATCATGTAAAATATTTTTGGAAAATAAAAATAATCTTGCCTAGTTATACGGCTAGGTAACTCTACATGCCCTAACAATTGATTTCCAAGTACACCTATCCAAACAATTATACTAGATCTTTGGCTAGTGCTTAGCCTCTTTAACTAGCATAATAGTGACCATTATTTAAGATGCTTGTTATGAAATTAAAAATAATTATGTAGTTTTTTCAAGAATCGGGAATGATCATGTAGCGAATATGGTCTTATATTTTGCTATCAAAAAATTTAAGTGTATCGTTTTTGTTAAAGGTAATTAAAAAAAAACAAAAAAGTTTGTTTTATTTAGGAAATCCCGATACGTAACATATAAAAATATACAATAATAAATTTTAAGTTAATTTTTCCTTACAAGTAGATAATATTAGAGATTTGACAAGTCAGATTTATTGAGCTATCAAAGCCAACTCAATATTTTAGACATAATTGAACAAAAAGTTGTGATTCTATCCCAAACACAACAAAATGTTTAAAATTGAATTTTTAAAAAAACTACGCAAAATAGCGATTTAACACAAGAGCAGCTAATCTTTAGACAACACCCAAACGTTTTTTAGTTAGATGTAAATTTTTTTAAGTATATGAAAATCCTAAGCAAATATGTTTATTGGTCCCAAAAAAACGCTACCGATAATAGTAAAAAACTCGTTTTTACATCACATACCTATATTATTAATGGCTTAATCATTATATTAAATTTGAACTTTTCTGGCAGCATTTTTCTGTAGAGATTTAAATAAAATTCACTTGAGAATGTTTTTTTCATAGAGCTTACGTAGAAAGCCTTTTTGTAATAGAATATTTTGGTTAAAATCGGCAGAAAATTGCGCCTAGCAAACGAGGTTTCATTTTGGCAGCAAAGTTTCTGGATTATTTTAATATTTTAGTTTAGCTAATCTTGGATAATTTTATTAAAGTTCTTATATATATATATATAAGCTTTTTATTTCATTTTGCAATATAAAGTAGCAGGTAAGAGAAAGAAAAGTTTTTGGTCAAATGTGTCAGCTTTAATTTAATTTTTTTTAACCATTTCATAAAGACTTTTGATTATTAATAATAATACTTATATTAAAAAGACAGAAGTTTGTTAAATTCAAATACTTTAATTTTCAAAAATTGTAAAAACTTAAAATCAAGCATACCTGCTAAATACTTCCTTATAAGATTTTATTTTGTGAACAACACATAATATATATTTTGTAACTCTCAACATTCGAGCTTGTGTCTTAAAAGTTTAAAGTGAAAACAAACTTGGCTGAACATCTAAAAGTTGGATCGAAAGAAAACCCAAAAGTCTGAATGGCAACAGAAACGATCCATCGTAGAATAGCGTCGAAACGAGCATTGATAGCATGCTCTAACAACTCCTAAAGGGATTAGAATCAGAAAACTTGTTACGGTATTGCAAATGAAAGTAGAAAGTAAATTAGTTTAATTTTTTTTGTTTCATCTTTTTTTCAGGGTCAAATTTTATTGATTTCAATAATTTAACAAAATTCGAAATTAGTGCTGAAAAAGTGTTATTTACCCAGAAACATATGGTCGTGATTTATTGTAAAGACTTTCTAAGTTTTTTATGTGAGACATATCTTTTTGAGTAAATGATTATTTGAGATTTCTCTCATTGGATTTTTTGAGATTTTTAAATTTTTGAAAGTTTTTAGAAAGAATAGGTAGGTATATTAAATGACATTAAGGATAAATTGAAAAAATGTCGCACCCCGCGAGACTCGAACTCGCAACTTTTAGCTCTACGCGCTGACGCTCTAACAACTAAGCTATAGGTGCTTAGCCATCAAATCGCCGAATGGTCGTTAAATTCAACTCATACCACATGTGACACTTACTTACTTTCTCCTTAAGCACATATAGTATGACGTTAATGAGAGAGAGACTTAAAGTGTGATATTTTAATTGTCGATTTGTGTTTAAGGAGAAAGTGAGTAAGTGTCACATGTGGCATTAGTTGAATTTAACGACCGTTTGGCGATTTAATGGCTAATCACAAGGTCCTTTATTTTGACTGGAATCTGTTGACACTGGGTTACATATTTCGAATACTTTAAGAGGTGTATCTCACACGGTGAATATGGTGTAATGGTTGTTGGCTGAACATCCTGGCATAAGAATTGTCTGGTGATTATTCTTAGCAAATGGTGTCTGTCTGTCCGTAATTTTGCTCACTAAGGAGGGGGTATTTGGAATAAGGAATTATGGCTTTAAAGTGGGTCTTATTTGGGGTTGGTAAGGAATATAAGTGATAGTAATTATAATCATTTTCCTCAACAATTGGGACCTCTAATATAAAAATAATTTTATTTTGCTTACTATAGCTTTTAATTTCGATAATTTTTTCAAATAATAAAATATTATTTGCTGATAAGTCAAAAGGAAATTTTTTATTTTCTAGTTTATTATTAGCTTTTAAGATTTCGGAAGATAACTCGTTTGGATCTGCAATAGCATTATGAAGGGCATTGAGTTTAGAAAAGCTGATTGCCACCTCAATTTTCTCTAATATGTCATAAATTATTTGATAACTTATTAAAAACTGTGTGACCAATCTCTCTAGTATAAAGTAATGAAGCGTTGATACATCAGCTAAGTTTAATTTGTTTATCATTTCTTCAATTTCCTTGATTCGAGAACTTAAAATTTCTTGGTTATGTGCTAATATATTAGAATTATTTACAAAGTATTTTATGGATGACTGTAGTAACGTTATTTGATCGTTGTCTACTGCTTTCATTTTATTTTGATTTTCAGTTAAAATTGTTATTGCTTTATCATAACGGATTGCATCGTCATTATCAAGATTACCAGTGAAAAATTTAATTGCAGAACCAATACCATCAAACAGTGATCTTTTTGATTTAGTTTTCCAAACAGGATTTAATTGATTTAATTGTAAAATTATTTTGTTTTCGATGATTTGAATTAAATGATATGAATTTTGAAATTCGTTAGTGAAATTGGTTATTTCAGGAGAGTTACTAATTGAAAGTTTAATTTGTCTGTAGTTTCTTTGTAGTGTCAAAAAATCTTTAGTAATGTTTGTTATGTCATAAATGTGAACAAAGGTCCAAAAATCAGTCTTGATTTGTGCCGTGCCTAATTTAAGAGGAAGGAGTCCAGGATTTTTGTTTAGGTTATGAAATTTGATTGAGTCTTTTCGGGCGTTGGCTGTCCAGAGCAAGAATCTGAAACGGGTGGTTTCTTTAATTCTTTAATATGAATAGTTTCAGTATGTTCAGTCATTTTCTTATGTTTTACTTTAGTAAAAGTTATTTCAACACGGTTTCTGTCAAGAATTTTGGTTATGGAGAATGGGCCTAAAAACGGTTTATCCTTTTTATTACGTTTTTGACTATTTTTCTTAAAAACAATTTGGCCTAATTTGAATTCTAGGTTTGTATTTGCTTTAGTATTAAGTTTGTCTACTGTCTTGGTCTTTTTGTCTGTTAGCTTTTCTTTTATTTCGTCATACAAATGTTTTAACTTTTCTTTATGATTGTCAACGTACTCAGAATAAAAAGATTTTGATAGGAAAATTTCATTAGAATTTCGGGTATCCGTGTGACCGAAGGTCAGTTCAAAGGGGGTGAAGTTAGTGGAACTATGAATTGAATTATTATAAGCGATAACAGCATAGTCCATTAAGTCGTTCTCGTCTGGATAAATATCTTTTAGGATTCTTAAATGTTCTATGAGAGTAGAGTGTAACCTCTCTGCAATTGAATTTGATTCGTGATGGCCAGAGGTGGTAAAATGGATTTTAATTTTGTGTAAGTTTAACAGATCCTTAACAGATTCGTTATTACATTCTCTACCTTTATCAACAACAATTAATTAAGGAACTCCAAAAGAGGTGAAATGCTTAATAAAGGCTTTTGCTACATGAATTGCGTTTTTACCGGAAATTAGATGAACCTGGGTAAATTTAGTGAAAGCGTCTGTAATTGTAAGGTAGTTTTGTCCGTCATAGAAAAATAGATCGGCGTGTACAATCTGAAAAGGTTTACTAGCTGTTTCGGTTAACATTAAAGGAGTATGAGGATTTTGTCTTGAATATTTGTTTTTCTGGCAAATGGAGCATTCATTTATAAAATCTGAAACCGAAGCTTTCATTTTTTTCCAATAATAATTTGTATGTAATTTTGCTAATGTTTCGTTGATACCTCGATGATTTGTTTTTCCCTCATGGTAGTTTCGTATTAAAAGTATCTGTTCTTCTTTATCTCTAACGGTGTTTACAAATTTCGTACATTTAATTAATTTGGGGCCACGTTCAGAAAAATTTTTTAAATACACTTTTGTGAAATCGGTAAATAATGTATCGTTATGGAAATATAAATAGAAAGTTAAACCTGGGTTTGTGAATTCCTTTAAAAAATCTAATATAAATTTTTCGTTCCTTTCAATATTTGGGATTTTTACTTTTATGATTTTATGATTTTCGTACAATTCGTGACTGATGTCGGTCTTCTGATAAATGTTTGGATAAATGAGAATTTGATTAATTTTATTATTATTATTTCGTCTAATATAGGTATGCCACAGTTTGTAGTTTCGTTAGCTGTCGAATGTATTGTCGAATCTGTTTCACTTCGATTGTCTTTGGGAATTTTAATGTCTGATATAATGTTTATTTTTTGTCGGGGTAGTTCGTCCATGCTAGCGGTAGGTTGTGGATCAAGTTGAATATTTTCAGCTAGGTCTTTTAAATATTCTAAAAAGCCTTGGTTTACCTCGCCAGGGTTATTTACGACAGATTCGTTTTCTAAAGCATTAACTAAAATACGTGAGAGACAGTCTGCGTTAGTATTTAGTTTTCCCTTTTTGTACATTATTTGGTAATTGAATTCTTCCATTTTTAACCGCCACCGTACTAATTTAGAATTTGGTTCTTTTAAGCTAAAGGTTTTTGGTCTGTGTAAATGACAAATTTTCTACCGAATAAGTATGCTCTAAAATGTTTACAAGCCCAGACTAAGGCAAGTAATTCTTTTTCAATGGTCGAGTATTTTGTCTCAGAGTCATTTAATGTCCTTGATGCGTATGCTATGGGTCTGTCATTTGGTACCGTTCCTTGCGATAAAACTGCACCTATTGCATAATTGCTTGCATTGGTGGTTAATATAAAGGGTTGACTAAAATCGGGATACTGTAATATGGGGTCGTTAGTTAAAATATGTTTACACGTATTAAAACAGTCTATAAATTCCCTGTCATGTATTATTTTAGAGTCCTTTTTCAAACATTTGGTCATTGGGTTTGTTATCTTCGCAAAGTCTTTAATAAACCGTCTGTAATATCCTAACAGTCCTAAAAAGCTTTTTATTTCGGTTCTTGTCTTTGGTATGGGAAAATTTTTTATAGCAGTAATTTTTTCTGGGTTCGGTTTTACGCCGTCGGGAGTGATAACGTGTCCTAAGTACATTACGGATTATACAAAAATTCAGATTTATCTAGTTGTACTTTAAGATTATGTTGTCTAAGTCTTTCGAACACTGTCTTAAGTCTTTCTAGGTGTTGCTAAAGGGAAGAACTGTAGATTAAGATGTCATCTAAATAAACTAATCAGGTTTCATCAGTAAGTCCACGTAAGACATTGTCCGTTACACGTTGAAAAGTCGAAGGGGCATTTTTAAGTCCGAATGGCATTCGCTTGAATTGAAAGTGTCCCTGGGGACTACTAAAAGCCGTTTTATGAACGTCTTGTGGGTCAACTTCTATTTGGTGGAAACCACTGGCTAAATCTAAAGTTGAAAAATAAGTTGCACTTCCAAGTCGATCTAGGATTTCAGTAATATTTGCAAAGGATATTTGTCACCTATCGTTCGTTCGTTTAGTTTTCTATAGTCAATGACACAACGCCAAGATTTTTCGCCGGTTACAGGATTAGGACGTTTTGGGAAAATCCAAAGAGGGGACGAAAAAGGAGAGTGTGAATTTTCAATTATGCCATCATTCAGCATTTTATTAATCTGTCGTTTTACTTCTTGTCTGTGTATTTCGGGGTACCGGTATGATTTTGTAAATATAGGGGTATCGTCAGTCAATGTAAGTTTATGTTTAATCTGGTTCGTAAAACTAAGGGGTATGCCTTCGCAATAAAAAATGTCTCTGTATTGAAAGCATAAATTTTTAAGTAGTTGTTTTTCTTCACGGTTGCAATGTTCGAGTCGTATGTTTTTCAAATTTTCCTTTAATTTGTTATCATATGGTTTCGAAAAGTCAGTATTGTCCATTTCACATTTATCAACAAAATTTACTTCTAGTGGATTTAGTATTTCAATTTCAAGTGGTTCGTGAATATCTAATTTAACTGGATTTTCATTACTATTGGTAATGGTTGTAATAGCAAAATTGTTGAAAATATTTACTAGGGATTTTGGCATTTCTAAACCTTTCGAAAATAGTTGGTAGTTTAGTATATTTGTTCCATTGGAGGCTTTTACTGGTAATTTAACAATTTGTGTGCAGCGTGGAGATATAACTATTGAATAAAATTTTGAATTCATTTGTTGAATGTCCTTTTCGGAAATTATGGGAATTCTTGCATTTGGTGTTATGATTTTATTTTGTTGCATGTTAACAGAAGCATTTAGTTGTTTTAAAAGATCTACGCCTATGATACCATCAAAACGATTACTGAATTGAAATAGATAAAATTTATGAAATTCATTTGAATTAAAAATAGGAAATGATGGAATGTGCGCGACTTCGTCGTGGTATGAAATGTTATGGGCCGTTTGAATATTAAAGTTTTCTTTGAAAATATATTTACGATAAAATTTGTATGCCAAATCAGGATTTATTAGGGATTTTGATGAGCCAGTGTCAATTAGAAATTTCGCGTTAATTTCTGGGATTTCATTGCATTTATGAAAATTACGTCGGGTTTGCAGGATCTTGAACTTGAGAAAAATCCTGAGTCTGAGTTTTATTTTCTGCAAGGTGTGTGGGATCGTCATAAATGTCTTGATTTCTATTAACATGTGTTGGAGGATAACCGTTGTTATCTGCGTAATATTGAGTTTCATAGACCGGGAGGCAGTAACACGATTTTGGACTGATTTTCCTATCATTGGTAGACTGCACATGTGATGTTCAGATATGGTAAAGTATGAAAGTCCCAAGTCGGCCGCGCACCAGGACGGCTGCACTTGACAGGAAAATTTCAAAATCCGGAAAATCTAGGAACAATGGACTGATTTTCCTGTTAATAAAATTTATCAGACATGTTATTTATAATATACAGAAAACAAAATATGGAAGCTGCCAATCGCAATTTACGTATCTTTGAAGCTGCCACCCCTCCCAACATGATAAATAGTCCGAAAAATGGACTGATTTTCCTACGGCTGAAACTTTGGAGTATTGTTATTTAATATGTATACAAACATAAAATAACAAGCTGCCAAGGGTTTGGCACGCAAAAAAGTAGCTGCCAAGATGATAAAGTCATAACGCGCCGCAAATACGTTGTAGATGCGCTTCATCTTTAATCGCCTGGCAGGCTGTCTTGGATCTATGCGATTATTATTATTATTATTGAAGTTTTATAAACTTGAATAGGTATACCATATAATTTACTGGGTGTGACTTTAACCTGTCATTTTACCGTAAAGGAAAAAAACGTCCTTTCAACATTTTAGAAAAATCTGAAAAATATATCGATGCATTCATTGACCGAAGCGATTTCAATATAAATATTGAAGATTTTTTCCAAACAATTCAAAATTACCTTTGTAAAATTTATGGTTTTGGCAAATTAAAAAATGTGGACTCTGCACGAGTATGTGCTTTTAACAAAGCATTTCCGCTTGGATTTTCGGGTCAATTTCCTTCAGTAAAAAAAATATTGATGGAGCGACATTGCCACCCTGTCAAACAGAAGTATTCCAGCATACAAGGAGAGCACGATTCATTTCATATTTATGGAGACGCTCTCATCTTCCTGTGCCAGTACAGATTTCTCCAATTGACTATGGCTTGGATTTGGCCCATAACAAATATATATTCAAATGGTTTGAAAGTGATCAGATTCCGCAATCCATTGACGAAATTACTTTAGAGTCTGCGATGAATGATGCTGAAGATTTACAACATGAAGGTAAATAAAATACCATGATTTAAATATTAATTGTTATGATGTTTTTATAAATTGATTAATGTAATTACTACATTTTATTATTTCATTACAGATGATGAATCGAGGCATATAGATGATTATAAGGACGAAGATGAAGATGAATATGAAATTCACTACTCGGATGATGATATTTGCGAGTGTAATTATGCAGATACCGAAGACAATTTTTAATCGCGACTTCTTCTTTTTTAGGTGCCTTCTTCATTACTGAAGGTTGGCGACAATATCAGTTATCTCTTCTCTGTTCATTGCTGCTCCCAATAAGGTGTGTGTGTCCAATCCTGTCCACTTTCGAACATTTTTGAGCCATCAACACTTTCGTCTTCCAGGACCCCTTCGGCCTTCTATCTTTCCTTCCATGAGCAGTCTCAAAAGTTGGTATTTCGTTCCTCTGTAAATATATGTCCTAGGTAACTGGTTTTCCGTCGTTTCACTTCTTGCAACCTATTTTTTAGGAAATGGTATTAATACCGATGTTTTCCACTCTGGGGGGAAATTTCCTGTTCTGTAGATTCTGTTAATCAAGTTAATTAATAGTTGAATATTTTCTTGGTCTAATAATTTTAACATTTCTATGTAAACGTTATCCGACCCTATAGATTTTCCGATCTTAGTTGATTTTAAGGCTGCATTTACTTCTGATGTTAAAATATTTAGTGTTGGTTCATTGTTATATTCTATTTGAGTTACTATGCATCAATAATATTTATGTTTTTTTTCTTTATACTTTTTTATATTTAGTTTTGTTGCATTCATTATTTAATTTCTCGTTCTCTCAAGGTAGCATGCAGAGATTAATATTATAACGCTAAAATTGTAATTGTAAATATAGAATAATATAGATCTATTATATGGTATTCCTATTCAAGTTTATAAAAGTTCAACAATAATAATAATCGCATAGATCCAAGACAGCCGACAATCAATAATCCAAAATTCATAATCCATCTCCATGGCATTTCACCGCTTTATATACAAAAAAATAGTAGTCACTGGTCTATGTCGTCACACTATACAGTAAGATATTTTATTTACACAATAGACACAGTGATACCATAACAAATCCCCACAATTAAAAAAATTAAAATTTTCTCCAAAGACATATTTTAATTTTTTAAATTTACTTTTAATTTTTTTTTATTATTATTATTTTTACAACCTTTTTATTCAGTCTTCCTTTACATTTTGTTAAATTTTAATATCTTAATTTTAATTTGATTTTAATCTTATTTACTTTTATTTAACTATTTTATATTTTTTTTTTATAATTATACATTATATCCTTCCAAATCTTCTTTAATCTTGTTTTAATCTTATTACATATTTCAAAATAATTTATATCCTCATCTTCGTACGTTTTCTTCTTAAATTTCCTTCTATTTTCATTATCATAATTCATTTCAGTTTTATATTCAATTTTAGTAATATAATAATATACTTCATTTTTATATTTCTTTTCATCAATTTCATATATCTCAATTTCATATTTTGCTTCTTTATTTTTGTAATATTTATTTTTATCATTCTTCTTATTATAGTCATAATCATCATTTAATTTTAATCTCATATTTTCATATTCTTTTTTCATTTTATCTTTATAAGTAACATATCCTTTATAATCATTATTTTTATTTTTTTCTTCTTGTACATTGTTTTCATGACAAATAAATTCTTCATATTTTCCCGTTGGTTTATTTCTCTTTTCGTTTATATTTGTATTATAATCTACCTCCTTAAATCCATATTTCAATTGGTCTACTTCTTTTTGTATTTTAATATTTTCTTCTTTAATAACATTTTTCATTTCATTTATAATATCTACTTTCATATTGTTAATATCTATTTTCACTTCATCTTTCAATTTCTGAATATCCACTTGCATAGTTAATATTTTCCCATTTACTTTGTCCATTTCAGCTTTCATTTTATTTTTATAACTCCTCATTTCTTCTTGTAAATTTCTACTATTTTCATCCATTTTTCTATTATTTTTATCAAATTTTTCATCCATTTTTCTATTATTTTCATCAAATTTTTCATCCATTTTTCTAATATTTTCATCCATTTTTCTATTTTCATCAAATTTTCCATCAATTTTATTTTCCATTTTTTCCAAAAATTTAAACATTCTTTCCATGTCTGTTTCTTGATGTGGTTTTGAACTAGTAGTATCTCCTATCACATCTACATTTACCACTTGAATAGTTGTATTTTCTTCTCCTTCCGAAGATCCATCATTTTCCCTTATACCAATATTTTCTATTGTTTCATCTACATGCTGTCTTATAACTTTGTGCTTCATCTTCTCTCCTTCTATTTCTTCTATTTTGTCTTGTATCCATTTTATTTAAGTATTTTTAATTATTTTATATTTAATTTAAAATGTCAATTTGTTATATTTATTTAATTTATATGTTGATATTCAAAAATTTAATAATTTTAATTTTAAAATTAATGTTTAGTTTTTAAATAAATTCTCCCCACAATTAATCACTGCCTCTATTATATAAACATAAATACCTTACCCATCTGTCAGTCCTGTCTGTCAAAGTCCTTGTCTTCCCTGTTTTTTGTTTTCTCGTTCTTGGTGTCTTCAGGTGCTTAGAGTTTTAAAGTTCTTGGTGCTGCCTTCAGATACTTCGAATTTTGATGTTCTAGGTGCTTTCTTGTTACCTTGAATTTTGAAGTTCTAGGTGCTTTCTCGATGTCTTCTTGATGTGTTCTTGTTAAGGCCCCACGTTGGGCGCCAAATTGTTATGGTATCGGTTTTTATGCCCCACGTTGGTTGACAATTTTGTAATGTTTTTCCTCTTTGGCTCCGGCTTCCAATGGGTCGGGTTCTTGTTTTATATATACTTTTCTTTTATTTATTTTTTTATTTCAATTAAAAATTGAATTTCTAATTAAACTATTTATTATTTTAACTTTCAAAATATTTTAACAATGACAATTCTTAAAAATTCTAATCAAGCAAAATTCAAAAATCAATAATCCAAAATTCATAATCCATCTCCATGGCATTTCACCGCTTTATATACAAAAAAAATAATAGTCACTGGTCTATGTCGTCACACTATACAGTAAGATATTTTATTTACACAATAGACACACACAGTGATATATATATATATATATATATATATATATATATATATATATATATATATATACAACGCAAAAGTCTAGAGATATTTTTATAAGTCGTTGTGTTTTCACCTGTAATCAACTTGAAAAAGTAATTCAAAATTTATATTTTAGATTGTTGTTTAATATGTCAAAAACATTAAAAAACATTAACTTTTTTGCAAAAAATAACAGAAAACTGTACGAAAATAATATTCTAAAAACCAATGTTTTTTCAAAGGTCAAAAAAAAATACAAAAAACACAAAAAATAAACTTAAAATAAAGTATGGCCACCACGTTGATTTATCACAGCTCTACATCTAGCATTCATGCTCAAAATTACATTGTTAATGTCTGCTTGAGGTATTTGTGTCCATTGTTCTCTCAGAAGCTCTCGAAATTGAAATTCATTGTGAATGTTGCCCATAAGTGGAGTAATTCGTCGTTAGAGCATGCCCCATACATGCTCAATGGGATTCAAGTCCGGTAACTGTGCTGGCCATGGCATTACATCAATACCCTCGTTATCCAACCAGTTTACTACGATACGGGCAACATGTGGTCGAGCGTTATCATGCATGAAGTGAAAGTTATCTCCAACAGCACCAGCTAATGGACCAATGACAGGTTGGAGAATAGTATCCAAATACTGCTGACTTGTGAGAAAGCCGCGGGGGAAAATGAGCTCAGTTCTTCCGTCAATAATGATTCCGCCCCATACCATTAATGTGCCACCTCTGTATGTGTACACTTCCTGCACATGTCGCAAGCGTTCCACATTTCCGGGCTGTCTCCACACTCTCGGCCGACGAGAATCTGGATGAAATCCAAATCTGGACTCATCGCTGAATAAAACTGTAGCCCAGTCGTTGTTAGTCCAATTCAGAAACTCTTGACACCAGGTTAATCGGGCAGCGCGATTGCCTCTGGACAGAGGTGGACATCTCAATGGTCGCCGACTACGAAGATTAGCTTCATGGAGACGATTCCTCACCGTATTTCTGCAAATTGTCACATTATCTGCCCGCTGTAATTCATTAACCAACTCGGGTGCTGTGATTGTGGGTTGCCTTCTAGCGGTTAAAACTAAATACCGGTCTTGAGCGGCGGTTGTAGACCGAGCACGTCCTGGATGTTGCTCGGCTGGACTCCCAGTATCTCTAAACCGACGCCATAATCGACTTATGACGCTTTGCGAGACTCCCAACTGTTCGGCTACTTGGGTTTGTCGCACACCAGCTTGAAGGAGGCCCACCGCCCTATTCATTTCATCCAATGTTAAATGTTGTCGTTCCATGGTAAAAACACACTATCTTTAACACACCTACTATGCAAGAACAGTATGAAATGACTAAAATCGGAATTAAATACAATATTAAAATGTCAGTTTTTTCGTCCCTTGTGAAAAAAGTTCTAAAACACGTATTGTTATCTGTTTTGAAATTTTTTTTTATTTAAAAAAGTAAGTATTTAGACTAACAGTTACAGTAGAAGCAAGTTTATATGAAACCGATAATTTCTTTCGTTACTTTTAGGATTTTACAAAAATATCCCTAGACTTTTGCGTTGTGTGTAACTGTTATATTGCAGTTTTATGTTATTTTTTCGATTTTGGTTTTGATGAGTTTTGATATAAATATTTAATATTTTCATACAAAAATTTAATATAACAATACAATGCCTGCGCGATCACAAACGCGAAAGCAGAAGCTACGCGCATGCGGGATCTTGGACTATTAAGGTGGCCTATATCTGATCTACGATTCATTGACTGTGGCTGCCTATTAATAAAAACCATCTCCATGAAAAGCCTTCTAGAACTATTATTTTCTTTACATAATATGTTCACATTATTGTAATCAATGCGATGGTCTTTTAATAAGACATGTTCACCTAAGGCACTGCGTTCTGGATGTAGTCTGCAATCAGATTTATGTGAAGTAAGACGATCTTTGAGGCGACGCGATGTTTGACCAATATAGGTTAAATTACAGTCCTTGCAAGGTAGGTTATAGACAACATTTGTCATCGATAACATAGGAGTTTTGTCTTTTACTTTTGTAAAGCTTTTATTTACAGTGAGTACTGTTTTATATGCGACTTTAGTATGTTTAACAGGTAGTAAAACACGGGCCAATTTAGGTGTAAGGTCTTTTGTATATGGTAAAGAAATATAGAAAGTTACATCATTTGAGGGTATGTGGGTATTATTAATAATATTATGTCTATTAATTAAGGGAGTAGACATTATATTAAATAGAATTTTCTTTAACAAAGACACAGGGTAACCATTATCTATAAAGAGTTGTAATAATATTTTCAGGTTTTTATTATAAAAAGAACTATCACTAAGTTTTAGAACGCGATTTTTTATTTCTTTTATTTAATTAATTTTCATCGAATATTTATGGTAAGAATTATAATGTAGGTACTTTCCAGAACTTAACGGTTTTCTATACCAATTAACTAATAAGATGTTATTATTTCTAATTATGCGACTGTTAAGAAAAGGAACAGAATTATTTGAATTTTAAGGAGGCAGTAACATTTTGTGGGCTTCCCCACAAATTAGAAAAATAAATATTTTAAAACTCCAATTAAAATTTTGTACTTGGTTGCCTTTTTAAGGGTGAACTAGAATAATATAATAATAGGTATTCGCTACGAAATTACATACCTTATAATGTATAACTGTTATATGATCTAGTTTTAAGTAAATTAATGTTTTAATTTTATTTGTAAATGTATGACAATTTAATAAATCACGAAAAGAAATAAAATGACAACAAAATTTTATGTTTGGAAAAGAAAATTGAAAGAAACAGCACATATTTTAGTAAATTTTAATAAATGTATTACCAATTTTAACTTGCAGATATCTAACATGTCACAAATTAAAAATCAACAAAAAAAAAAACCAATTGAAAGAAGAGTTAAATTATATAATTTAAGATTTTTACTTTCATTATTAATTTTTTATCTTTGAATATGACAACCAATCAATTGAAAATATTACTCTCAGTGAATCTCCTTTGGTTCCTGAGGATCATTATCATACAACGTTAGAATTTGACATCAAATTTCCAAATTATAATCGCGATAATCTAACAAACAATTCAAATGTGCAGTTTAATTTTAATAAAGCGAATTTTAATCAGATCAAGAATAATTTATCTTCTATTGATTGGAATAGTGAATTTTTTAACTTGAATACTAGTGATAGCATTCAGAAGTTTTATTACCATCTAGAAAATATTATAAATGTGAATGTTCCCAAATTTCCAAAATATAAATCAAAATTCCCCCATTGGTTTACTTTAAGTACTATCAAAGTTATTAAAGAAAAGAAAAAATTTCATGTCAAATGGAAAAGGTTCGCAAATAATTTAGATTATTTAACTTTCAAACTCTTGAGAGGTAGGGCAAAGTACTTAATAAATATAGATTTTAAAGATTATATAAGTTCCGTTGAAACTTAAATTACTTCAAATCCAAAATATATTTGGCAGTTTGTGAAGTCAAAAAAAGGCTTTTCTAGTTCTATCGATGCTATAAAAGATACTAGTAATAATCTAATCACAGATGGCGTTGCAATTTCCCAGCTTTTTTCAGATTATTTTAGCTCTGTTTTTAATACACCTACGCCACGTAATAACAACACTATAAATTTTGATTCTAGTATTAACACTATATCCTCATATTACATTCCTTTAATCAAAATAGTTGACAAAATTAAAAATTTTTCAGATAAACCCGCTGGTGCAGATAAAATTCCAAGTTGATAGTTCCTATTTTTAAATCTGGTAGTAAATATCTTGTCCAAAATTATCGTCCAATATCTAAACTCTGTATCATTGCCAAATTGTTTGAGTCAATTATCTGTGATTACTTGATTTCAGACGTTCAACATTATATCGATGAGGATCAACACGGTTTTATGAAAAAACGCTCTATTGAAACAAACCTTTTTACTTATTGTGAATATTTATTAGAGAATATGAATAAAGGTCTTCAGGTAGATGCCATTTACACTGACTTCAGCAAGGCTTTTGATAAGATTGATCACTCAACTTTACTATTTAAACTTGCTGCAGCTGGTGTACATGGCAATCTACTGCGATGGTTCGAATCATTAATAAGTAATAGGTCTCAGGCAGTAGCTATACGTAATTATATTTCACCCAATTAATATTACTTCAGGCGTACCTCAAGGATCCCATTTGGTGCCTCTATTATTTAATATTTATATTAATGACATAGGTAAATGTTTTAAGTTTTGTAGACATAAAAAATACGCTGATGACTTTACTATGCATTAAGAAAGACTTTAGACTTCGAACTGATTCAAAGTGATTTAAATAGGCTTGTGGCATACTATCATAAAAACTTCCTTTTCCTGAATTTAAATAAATGTTTCTCAATTACTTTTTCTAGAAAGCAATCCGTACACAACTTCCAATATTTTCTTTAAAATCATTTAATAAATAAAGTCACAGAGATAAAAGATCTTGGAATCTATATTGATTCAAAACTTAAATTTGATCATCACATTAACTATATTTCCAAAAAAGCTAACAGAGCCTTGGGTTTTATTATCAGGACTTGTCATGATTTTAAAACGTTACTTTCATTAAGAACCTTATTCATGGCTTATGAAAATAGTATTTTAAGTTTTGGATCAGTTATTTGGAATCCTTATATATATATATTAACAGACTTGATCATATTTAAAATAAATTTATAAATTATTGCAACAAGAAATTGTTTCAAGAAAGTAATATTTCATTAGTTAGGAGAAACCTTAATTTAATTTCTCTAGACGATAGACGTCAAATTTATGATATTAAGTTCTTATATAAAATTGTTAACAATCTTATTGATTCCTATGAGATTACTAGCCTTATCGCGATTAATATTCCAGCCTATAATACTAGAGATTTTAATATTTTTTACACTAATTTTAGCAACACTAACTATTTTCTAAATTCTCCATTACATAGGTGCTGTAAATCTTTCAACTCAGTTTGCAACCATACTAGTATTGACATATTTAATGATAAATTGTCTACTTTTTGTTACAAGTTAAAAAAATTATATTTAAATAACACTTAACATAATATTTAATTATTTGTACTATTTTCTTTTTTTTGTGTAATCTATAGAATTAAGTTGAATACTGTATCTGGGTTCGTCCCGAATGTATTCCATATTAAATAAATAAATAAATAAATAAATAAATAAATAAATAAATAAATAAATAAATAAATAAATAAATAAATAAATAAATAAATAAATAAATAAATAAATAAATAAATAAATAAATAAATAAATAAATAAATAAATAAATAAATAAATAAATAAATAAATAAATAAATAAATAAATAAATAAATAAATAAATAAATAAATAAATAAATAAATAAATAAATAAATAAATAAATAAATAAATAAATAAATAAATAAATAAATAAATAAATAAATAAATTACTGTCAAAAATAAAAAAATATCTACCTCCCAATTTAAAACCTGTTGCAAAGATATATTATTTACCTTATCTTGAACAACTAGAACTACTACCCCATTATACTCTTCGATACCGTTATGTATATTGTTATTATCACCCTTATAACCACGAAATTCCTTATTTTATGGGGATCGGGGCGGAGTGAACGGAAGGACAAAAGCGGCAGAATGTGAAAACATAACATATGAGTATAACAACGAATACAGCGAACACATCACGTTCCGGAAATATTTTCTGTCTGATATTGGTTAGTTTTGATTTTTAGGGTTTTTCTTTTTCCGGTTTTTTTACTATTCGCTCCGAGTGTGACTGCAGCGCCACACAAAATCTGAACTAGGGGAGCCTGTCAGAGTATTTTTAATACGTAATTCAATAGCAAGGAACACAAAAATAAATAAATATTATAAATAATAGTAAAAAAAAGTTATAAAAAAAAGGTTTCTTGCCTTTAATAAAATGATCACTACAAATACAATCGTATGGCTTGGAAACCCACTGTGATTCATCAGCGCTAAAAAATCACGTGTATACAAAATGTTAGAACAGTATGTGTAACTTTTTTTTTAATTAAAATTCAAGCATTTATTATTTATTATATTTTTTCATCACAGAATCCCTACAAAATTATTAACTTTTATTGAACTTATTAATTTTAAAAAGGTTTTTAATTGTTTAAATCTGTGCTTTAAATTATTGTTAATGATAAAATTAAGGATATGTATACTACGACTTACTTTAGCAGTTCAAAAAGCGGTTCAAAGCGGTTCAAAAAACGGTTTATGACGTAGACGGAGCTGTTTGTTTAAAACATTTTCACTTTCTATTATAAGTCAGTTGATAGCCGTGTTGATTAAGGCGTCAACTTTGTACACATGAGTTTGTGGGTTCGAATCCCACAACAGTCATCACACAGAATTTTTTTTCTACACTTATTCTCATACAAAATTATTCTAAGTTCTATTTGGGCACTAACACAAGAGGGGTGGTTAAGGTAGGGTAAAACTGACAGGTAAATTACAGGTAAAGGTGAATTGAGGTGAGATAAGGTGAGTTGAGGTGACAGGTAAATTGAAGTGACATGTGACAACACCTTCTAGTCATTGTCGATTCCTCGGCGGACCCTCTTCTTCTTAGGCACTCTGCATGAACTCGATGGCATGCTTACCAATCGGTCTCAGGACCCCGCTTGAACAATATATATATAAGGGGGAAAATTAATGGGCATGTACGCAAAAAGGATCATAGGGTCACGAATAGTGAATGGTAACCGCAGACATGCATGTTTCTGGCTCGTTAGCCGTCATCAGTGCGGCATAACCAAGTAAGGTATTGCACTTGGCCAGCAAAAGTGTTGAGTACTTGGGAGCAAAAGATGGTAGGGAAACATGTATTAAAAAACGAAAAACACAAACAACGAAACTCACACAAGAGTCCTATCGCCATTTGTGGCTTCGGCCAGCTGTGCCCACATTTCGGGGCTACGAACAGCGTCGCCGCGTTGGTGAGACGGACTCATTGTGTTTGAGCCCTTCCAAGCCCAGGATGTAAAACAAAAAAGGGGTGCCAAGTATGCGTACCTATAACAAACAAAAGGGGAAAAATTAATAGGCATGTACGCAAAAAGGATCATAGGGTCACGAATAGTGAATGGTAACCGCAGACATGCATGTTTCTGGCTCGTTAGCCGTCATCAGTGCGGCATAACCAAGTAAGGTATTGCACTTGGCCAGCAAAAGTGTTGAGTACTTGGGAGCAAAAGATGGTAGGGAAACATGTATTAAAAAACGAAAAACACAAACAACGAAACTCACACAAGAGTCCTATCGCCATTTGTGGCTTCGGCCAGCTGTGCCCACATTTCGGGGCTACGAACAGCGTCGCCGCGTTGGCGAGACGGACTCATTGTGTTTGAGCCGTTCCAAGCCCAGGATGTAAAACAAAAAAGGGGTGCCAAGTATGCGTACCTATACCAAACAAAAGGGAGAAAATTAATGGGCATGTACGCAAAAAGGATCATAGGGTCACGAATAGTGAATGGTAACCGCAGACATGCATGTTTCTGACTCGTTAGCCGTCATCAGTGCGGCATAACCAAGTAAGGTATTGCACTTGGCCAGCAAAAGTGTTGAGTACTTGGGAGCAAAAGATGGTAGGGAAACATGTATTAAAAAACGAAATGTGGGCACAGCTGGCCGAAGCCACAAATGGCGATAGGACTCTTGTGTGAGTTTCGTTGTTTGTGTTTTTCGTTTTTTAATACATGTTTCCCTACCATCTTTTGCTCCCAAGTACTCAACACTTTTGCTGGCCAAGTGCAATACCTTGCTTGGTTATGCCGCACTGATGACGGCTAACGAGCCAGACACATGGATGTCTGCGGTTACCATTCACTATTCGTGACCCTATGATCCTTTTTGCGTACATGCCCATTAATTTTCCCCCTTTTGTTTGTTATAGGTACGCATACTTGGCACCCCTTTTTTGTTTTACATCCTGGGCTTGGAACGGCTCAAACACAATGAGTCCGTCTCGCCAACGCGGCGACGCTGTTCGTAGCCCCGAAATGTGGGCACAGCTGGCCGAAGCCACAAATGGCGATAGGACTCTTGTGTGAGTTTCGTTGTTTGTGTTTTTCGTTTTTTAATACATGTTTCCCTACCATCTTTTGCTCCCAAGTACTCAACACTTTTGCTGGCCAAGTGCAATACCTTACTTGGTTATGCCGCACTGATGACGGCTAACGAGCCAGAAACATGCATGTCTGCGGTTACCATTCACTATTCGTGACCCTATGATCCTTTTTGCGTACATGCCCATTAATTTTCCCCCTTTTGTTTGTTATAGGTACGCATACTTGGCACCCCTTTTATATATATATATATATATATATATATATAAAGTAATCCGAGAGGAAGTCACGGCTGACTACGTTAAACAACAAAGGGTTAAGTAACAGGATGCAGCCAGTAGGATGAAAAAAGTACACTCTTTTTATTTTAGTGAGAGCTTTCGGAATGACTTTATTCCTTCTTCAGTCACAACTACAATAAAGTGAAAAAAGGAACTATTACTACTTTAATACAATTCATAATAGGATACAAAAATTTTTTAAAAGAACTTTTAACAACTACTTACTGTAAGTTGAGATTAATTATGAAGAACTGCATACAAACGAAAAATGATGAGCACATTATTGAATGATTTTAACAACACATTATTACTTTTTTCACAGTACAATTTGAAACAAAATTGGATTACTAAAATTCACAGTTGGTCTAACGGAAATGTTTTTTTTTAAACCTTGAAGTTTGTTACAAACTTGGCATGTCAAATTTTCAAATCTCTTCTTCTTTTTATTGTACAGAAACGTTCTGTGTTAAATGCAAATAGATAGTTAGTTGTTTTTTGATAATGGGGTCAGGAAAGATAACAACAACAGTGTTCCCTTTCTCGACACTAGAGTAATAAGAGGTAATGATAATGTGATCCTGCTTGACTGGTATCGTAAACCATCGAGTTCAGGTAGATACATTAACTACCATTCTTACCATCCATATAAAATGAAAATCAACTTAATTTTAGCTATGAAAAACAGAATCACCAGAATATGTCATCCAACACTCAAACATAACAGTTTAAAATACCTTGTGAATTTACTTAGAGAGAACTCATATCCTATTAAGTTATTGAACAAATTAATTTTTTCCACCAGTAATGTGCGGATTGGAGAGTTAGTTGAACACATACCTGATAACGAAATAACCCTTAAAAAATATTTTGGAGTTCCATTTATCAAAGATATCACACCAAAAATATCAAAAATTTTAAAGAATCAAAATGTTATTATAGCTAACAAACCAGTTAAAACTGTAAAACAACTATTCACCAAAACCAAAGATAAAACTGATAAAATGCTCAGGGCAAATGTTGTTTATGAGGTGAAATGTAATGATTGTGAATTATCTTATATTGGGCAAACTTCTAGAAGACTTAAAGATCGAATAGTTTCACATAAGAGTGATATAAGACTTGGTAAGGAATCTTGTGCACTAGCAACACACTGCATTGAAATAGGTCATAGAGCAAATTTTAAAGATACAACAATTTTGGCATGTGAAAAAAATGGTTTCAAAAGATGTTTCTTAGAAATGGTTCACATCAATAACAACCCTAATTCAATTAACAAAAAAACTGACATACAGAATTTAAACATAATTTACTCTAACATATTACATATAGAAAAGTCTTTACAAACTAATAACAATTCATTTTTAGATTTATCAGAAACTATATAAAATTGCTTAGAATTGTTTTTGATGTTGGGTGCGGGGTTACTGCCAACTAGTCTTGAGTCTTGAGGAGTTGAGAGTGACCCTGACCCCAATATCAAAAAAC
This sequence comes from Altica lythri, assembly GCA_964028335.1. Lineage (NCBI taxonomy): Eukaryota > Metazoa > Arthropoda > Insecta > Coleoptera > Chrysomelidae > Altica > Altica lythri. Next base: position 7,521,747 of record OZ034805.1, on the reverse strand, counting down.
AACTAACTATCTATTTGCATTTAACACAGAACGTTTCTGTACAATAAAAAGAAGAAGAGATTTGAAAATTTGACATGCCAAGTTTGTAACAAACTTCAAGGTTTAAAAAAAAACATTTCCGTTAGACCACATGTGAATTTTAGTAATCCAATTTTGTTTCAAATTGTACTGTGAAAAAAGTAATAATGTGTTGTTAATATCATTCAATAATGTGCTCATCATTTTTCGTTTGTATGCAGTTCTTTATAATTAATCTCAACTTACAGTAAGTAGTTGTTAAAAGTTCTTTTAAAAAATTTTTGTATCCTATTATGAATTGTATTAAAGTAGTAATAGTTCCTTTTTTCACTTTATTGTAGTTGTGACTGAAGAAGGAATAAAGTCATTCCGAAAGCTCTCACTAAAGTAAAAAGAGTGTACTTTTTTCATCCTACTGGCTGCATCCTGTTACTTAACCCTTTGTTGTATATATATATATATATAAATATAACCAAAAGGGGAAAATTATTGGGCATGTACGCAAAAAGGATCAATAAGGCCACGAGTAGGAATGGTAACCGCAGACATGCATGTTTCTGGCTCATTAGCCGTCATCAGTGCGGCATAACCAAGTAGGGTATTGCACTTGGCTAGCAAAAGTGTTGGGTACTAGTGACTAATTCAATACAACGTGAAGTCAATTGTGGAGTTGCAGTCAACGTTGTGGCCAAGGTAAGTAAAGAAAACTCTTTGATTTTAGTCAAGCTTTCGAATTAGTTTAATTCTTCATCAGGACATCTGTAGTGAAGAACAATTTTTTTATATAATAAAAATGTTGTAGTACAAATTATTGTGACTACTTACTAATCTTGAGGTTATAGAAGAAGCGACGAATTACATTTAAACAACATTACACTAATAAAACATTTTAAAATTAATGTAAGTAGGTACATCACTTTTAAAAAATACATAAAATTAAATAAAATTGTATACATTTAGACATAAAACTACTTATTTTGGTTCTTATTCGTGTGGAGGTTTGTATGTAAGTGATGATTAAGTGTGTTGTAATGTGTCTTTGGTTTCTATTTTTTAATATAAATGTTTTATATGTATAAGTGTTTTTTATATATAAATATATGGTTTTTTTGGTCCTCCGTCCAGAAACAATACTATTAATTACTTCAAAATCGTCCGGAAAATGGCATTTTCCGGCCTAGGCCGGCAAAGTAGCTTTTAGATTATCTAAAGAGATGGCACTATGAGTTTAAATTTAAAGTCATCAAAAATACATAATGAATATTACAAATTTTAATTAAATTTATTTAAAAACTGCGTATAATATACTAAACTTACCTATAACTTTTTCTAAAGATAAGCAGGATTCTAATTTACATTTAATTACTCTTACAACTTGTATTTTAAAATTTGACATTTATGTCAATTTATAAACATCTAATCTTGTATGTCACAAAGTAAAAAGTTTTTGAACTTGTTGTGTTTGCAACATATGTTAATTAAAACACTAATAACTGCTGAATCTAAACACGTATATTAAGTATTAAACAAGTTATTACACAATACACAACAACACAACTATACGCCTCTCAGGCACCTCTAGTGGCGCCACCAAGCGGACTGCCGCGACATGCGGTTGGGTCAATCGGCTGTCATAAGTGTCATATGCTATGTAATTCCAGCGGAGTGTGTGCTTTTTTAAATTTAAAATTTTAATCGATTGTCGTGAAATGTCCGCGAAAGAAGTTAGTGGTCACACTTGTTGTGTTGTTGGGTGCAATTCCCGGGGTTATACTATCTCAGAAATAAGTTATTATAGATTTCCCTCGAAATCGTGGGAAGTAGCTCGTCGCAAGGATTGGATTGTCGCAAATCGCAAACCGTAAAGTCGAGTATGTACCAATAATATTAGAACAATACACTATTTTTTTTTCAAAAATCTTTAATGTACCTTTGTCTAAATTCTTAGAAACAGCTCTAAAAAATGCAGGATTGCAGTTATTATTTAACTACAATGTGTATCGGCTCTTTACTAGATTAAGCCCCTGTTTGTACCGTAGATGGCGTAAATAATTGTAAAATTCATGTAGAAACCGTAACTGAGTTGAAATATTTATCAAGGTAATATTTCGGTACCTAAAAGTTCACCGAATAAAAAAAAGAGGCTTCTATATAAGCTGGTGAGAATCATATGGATTACAAAATAATTATATATTCATAACATGCTTATATTCTACATATATGTGTTACGCTGAATCCGTATAATTGCACATTTCATGACTTAGTAAAAAATTCGCCTAATTCATGATTTTAGCTATACTGATTTGCTTATTTCATATAATAAGCAAATATAAACATATAATTACAGAAAACTGTATCATTGTCATATTTAATAAAGCGTGTTTGTCAATAGATGGAAAAGAATAATACAGTTTTCTGTAATTATATGTTTATAGTAACAAGACGGAAGTCTTGTTGTCAATGTCGAATTTTAGTTTGCAGTTAGAGGTAAGGATGTCACTACTATCGTGTCCTTTAAACTTTCTTTATTGAAAGATATATAAGGATTACGATTTTAGTTCAATCTTTAGTCAGTGATTATGCTTTACAGCTCGCTGACGGATAACATATACCTTATACTGACGAGGTGCAAATACACCGAAACCGGTCTATAAGTTATGTTGTCCCTTCTAACTGCAAACTAGAATGGTTGGGTTTAAGTTATCTTGTAGATATTCCAACCCCGTTTGACTTTGAAGTATAATCCAATATCCGTTGGGGCATATAGCCCAGGAGGTAGTTGTTTCTTCTTAGTTGAACGGTCATTATCTTTGAAAATGTTTTTTCAAAACTTGTAAAGCGTTTAGAATAAAATTATATTATTCTTTTCCATCTATTGATAAGCAAATATCTTTCTCCAATTTATGAAATCAGCAAAAAATAGTTTGCCGATTACATGAAACGGACAACCAAGCAGATTTTAAACTTGTGGGTTATGTTAATATTTTTCGGGAAAGTACTTTAAAGTTTTGTTTCCAAATTAAGTTAATAAATAATGAATGCAAATAATAAAAGTATTGCAGTATGAGATGAGAAATCAAAAAAAGTTATACAAGTTTAAAATCTGTAGGTACCTAAATAATAGTGAAATGGTTGAGATAAAAGGCAGTATTATCAAATAAAAAATTTATATAGGTTAAAAAAGTTTGCCTTATGGTCCATACAAATTTATTTTACACTAGCTGTTGCTCGCGAATTCGTTCGCGTTTTCGTCGTTTTTCGTAAAAAAAGTAGCCTATGTCCTCCATCACGGTTCAGTGGTTTTGATGTAACAGACAGATTAACTTTCGTATTTTAGTAGGGAAATATAATGTGCCAATCTACAATAATGTTAAAAAATATCGCAATACGGAACCGCACTATATTATTGTTAATAGCTTTGCCCGCGACTCCGTCAGCGTGAAACTCCTTATGTGTTATTAAGTTAATGTATTGGTAATATTGTTTAGATCACGTTCACATGAGGCTTAAGTACCTACAGAACAAAAATACTTCTGTGCAAAGCTTCCAGGTAAACTATGTTAAAAGTTGACCCGTCCGGCACGTAAACATAAAGATTACTAGAATCCGGGAAAGAGTGACGTACAACGTACACCTGACCATGCGAGAAACAACTGACACCGAGATCTACTCCAGTAACACCAAAAGTCTGCCCTTGAGCCTTATTAATTGGTATTGCATAACACACCGATACTGGGAATTGCGCTTTTTAAATTGGAATGAAAAATAACTAATACCTATTTTATAAAATAACAACAACCGCCTGCCTGTGCGTTCGCGACCTTATACAAAAATAATCCTTATAGCATAATTCACTATTCACGCGCGGTGGCTTATTATTCGCGTACTTTCTGTATAACTGTGGTGTTTCTATACCGATTTCTATGATTCTTTTTTATGCAATAGTTAATAATGTTAACTTTTTTAATTAGGGATGACTGAGAGTGTTATAAACGTAATAGTAGACAAATATAATCAGAAAACTTCGAACTGCTAAGCTATAGTTACACGTGTTATTGTGAGACCACCATAAAAGATAGACATATGCTGTCGTGGGATATTTTTTATATAATTTTAAGAACATTTCCGTTATACATGATTTCTGTATAGCTTTAACCATTAAGGTTGCACACGCGACGGAAGGATAAAAAAAATGGAGTAGGTAACTTCTCCCGTTTTCCCTTCACTGGTCTGCTCCTATTGATTGTAGCGTGATTAAAAGTACACTATAACCAGCTCAGGAGTATGACAAATAATTGTACCAGGTTTCGTTAAAATCCGTCTAGTAGTTTTTGTTTTTATAACGGTTATACAGACAGACAAAAATTTTACTGATTGCATTTTTGGCATCAGTATCGATGCCTAATCACCCGCTGATAGTTATTTTGAAATATATTTCATGTACAGAATTGACCTCTCTACAGATTTATTATAAGATAAGATAAGATAGATAGATGTTTGCTGGTCTTTAATAACCTAGATGTTAGGAATATGGAAACAACTATATTGGAGACAATACCAACATTTACTATAAATAATAAATTTTGTTAGATCTCCAGGTTTTAATTGAGACACGACGCTTACATTAACATTTTTAAACAAGCCAGCAACATGACTGAAATATCCAATAAGAAGCTGGAATCACTTACAGTTGGATATAAAGTGCTGTTAGGTAGAAATAATATTATTTTATACTTTGATAAATATAACTAATTTTAATTTAGGTATAAGTGAATTAGATAGATTTTTGGTAGAAAAGAAGAAAAATTTATAGCTGGAACAAAACGTGACATCGTAGATACTTGACTTGAAAACAAGCTCTTCAGAAAACTAAATTTAAAAAATTAAAATTAAATGATGTATCAGAAAACAAAACAAACATTCGATTGCTTGTTCGTGTATAGCTTCTGTTGGTTCTGGGCTGGGGTATAAAAGATGCAATTGTAAAAAAAAACAATTAAAAAAATGTAGTTATGTAAAAAATGATTATGTATGTAATTCTGATTGTTACACTGGAATAGTTTGTAACAATATACAATATCTACTTTTTTAAATTTAAAATAAAAAAATATTAAAACTTATAATTCAAATGGTTTTATTAATTTCATTTAAATTTTACAAACACAAAGGAATACTACAAATTAATATTATAAGAAACCTTGATCTAAAAATTCTAAATTGTTTAAATTTAACTTTCGATGGACGTATCCGAGTTCCTCCCGCGGTCACTTTCTGACCTGCGCCACTCTTAATAACAGCCGAGTTCCTCCCCAGGCGTTCGTGGAAATTAAAATCCAAATTTAGGTAATTAAAACAGGTAGCGAAGTAAACGATTTATTTAAAAATATTACATAGGTAAATTGTAGTAACATATGGCATATACAAATTCAAGACTATTTATGGTTCCATTTGTAAAACTATTCTTTAGACTTTGCATAGAATTTGGTCTTTTTCTTACATTTGATCTTATATTTTTATTCTGATGTGCGCTGTTTATTTTAGCATATGTAAAAGTTTGAAAACTTAGCAGTGTTTGTAAGAATATAAAAATTGATAAATGGCTGGAATAAAAATTACTTTTAAAATGAGAATGAAAACTCTCACAAGCATTTGTCGTGCGAGTTGCACTAGCCGAAAAAGCGGCCCACATATGTGGACTGAAACTACACTGTTCTCCTATATAATTATTGACTGGATAATCAGCAAATAATGTTAAATTTTCGGACACAGACATTATTTCCATAAGTTCTACAAAGCAGTCTCCCACGTCTTCTGGAACTAAGTAAGGCAAACCAAAAATGTGATGGATCCATCCTCCTATTTCCGACGTCTTATCCTTATAAAAATTAGATAAACCTAACTTCTGGATCTTACGGCACTATGATTGTTTTATTTGAAATAAACAGCCTTTTACTTTTACTAGAGGAAATATTCCTCTCAGTGCAATATGCATTGATTTTTCGAAGTCTGCATATACATCTTTTGGTTCCAAGAAAGACCAAGATCTCTACATTTTTCTTTAATAAACTTCCACATATTGCAATATGTTATGGAACTTTTGTTAGGCAGAAGAACAAACACTAAAGGCACATATTGGCCATTTTTGTACCCATGAATGGTATACAGTTGGTAGAAAAACTTGGTACAATATTGGAATGTACCGTCTACATATAAAACATCTACAGAACATAAAAAATGTAAATTCGTAAAACAAGAAAATATAATTATATTAGTGTCTGCATCATTAACCAACAAAAAATTGTCATTTCTTGTAGTTTTAATCTGCATTACATTTAAAGCATCATGTACATCTGCAATATTTTTTGCTAGCGGTGGTAAAACTGATCGCCTAGCTGCATATATATTTTTTCTAAAATGTTCAATAGACCGCATATCAATGCTATCTGAATTATGTGCTTCGATTTCCTGGTGTATTAACTTCGCTGGCCTCTCACAAATATCTTCTTGAGCTTTTCTTTTCACACTGTTGTTAATTTTTTGTTTTACTATAGAAGAATTATCAACATTATGATTATGCTTTAATTCTGCTTTAACTATTTTGTTTTCTGTAATATAAAAAATACATATCCTGTTAATTATTTTGTTGTCTAATTGTTATATAAAAATTACCTTCAGTGTGTAAATACGCAGTACAAAATTTTTGCAGGCATCTCCAACGTAATCGGTGGTTAATCAATTTTTTAGCTAATCAAAATTTCGCACCATTCACTACGAACATTTGTTGACCTTTTTCACTTAGTATATTTTTCACTTCCATGCTGATCAATTGAAAGAAACACGTAAACTAAAATTTTGTTGTTTATATACATTATTAGTTTATGAAATTCATTAAAGGATTAGGGATTCCTTATAATCCCCTAGCCCTCACTACCTGTTACATCGTACCCAAATTTTCGACCGCGGGGAGGAACTCGGCTGCGCCTCTTTCGGACACTAGTGTTTTTTTCCGAATTTTTGCATTTTTTTTAAATCCTTTTTTTTATATTTTTTTAAATAAAATTACATTAAAAAATTTTAGATTGTCATTATTAAATATATTGTCTTAAGGGATAAATCCAATCAATTACAAAAAGTAGTAATCAGTTTTCCGCTTGTGTTTGTGCCTATTTTATGAAATAGACAACCCAATTACCTATTACCTTTTGGCGATTTCATGAATGGGCAAATTTTTTAATAATCAAATCGACAAAAACAGATTCGTATGCAAAAGAATGATATAGAATGTGTTATTCAGTTATTAAAAAATAATGGTTCAGGTGTTACACAAAATTTACAGAATTAAGACAAAATACACTCCATTTTGCTAGCAGACCATCTAATAAAAAAAAAACTTATGTGCTATACACAAAAAGGAGTTAAACAGAAACAAATTACCTGTCATAAGTTTTTTTTATCCACACTCTAATAAGTGCTTAAATTATTTAGTACACTCATGAAAGAATTCATAAATAATAAAAATAAAAATCGTATACAGAAAATGGGAAATAAAACCTGGGAAATTTTGAAATAATACACAAAGAGTGTAAAATTTTGCGAGACTATAGTATCTCATGTTAAATGCATAACAGATAACTGAAATGTATACAGTATAAACTTACTTTGTAGCATTTAGTAAACGATGGAAATACAGATGAACCTTTTAGTTGGTTTTTCTAAAAATATAATAATATTAAATAATAATTAACTGAAAAACTTTTTTTAAACCCTTTTCAAGCATTTTCATCGAATTTTTGCATCTAACCATATGTTTATCTCACCCAAACAATCTTTGTTTTTTTGGTGTCTTTTGACAATAATTTATCATGTACTGTTTAGTAATATGCTCATACAATTGTTGTTTTTTTTTATTAACTAAGTATATAATTATTAATGATGATATTAAATATTGTATTTTATTTATGTAGATTTACTAGCTCATTTATATACACAAGCTAACATTATAATCACTGATTACACTTTTAGTAAAAAGTAAAAAAGTAAAGTAAAGTAAAAATAAGTTTTGTGATTTATTTTGTTTTTTGTGTTTAGTAATAAAATAACAATTTTCCGGTAATTTTGTTTTGGGCAAAAAGACATGTTGAACTAACAGATATCTGGATCTGAAAATTTGGGAAGGGGCGAGCAAGTGCTCTGCCAGCACTGAGGCCACATATGGCCCTTTGAGCATCCTCCCGTTGTGTAGAGATATCCACACTTCAGGCTGTCATCAGGCCTAAAAATAGGTGATGAGGCTCGGCTAGTGTATATATATTGAAACACTTATAGGGACTTTTACACAATTTATTTACAAAATTGTTAAGATACACTAAACTCTGCTGGATAACGTCTAACTACTTGACAATACAATGAACTCTTATGAATACTTGAACTTGAACTGACGTTAACTGCCCATGCATCCCCTTATATACAACTTTATTTAATCTAGTTAGTGTGTTTAGATCTTTCTAGAATTTTCTAGAAACATTATTTAATCTAGTCAGTGTGTTTAGAAGTTTCTAGAATTTTCTAGAAACATTATTTAAAATGGTCAGTTGATTTTTAGAAACTTCTAAAAATCAACTGTCAATAAAAATCTTTCAAATTAAGGTCCCTTTCTTTACGGTTATCCCGTTTCACTGCCTCCTCCTTAGATTCATTCCTCCTGGAATGTTATTTCCTACATCGGAATCCCGCAAACTCCCTGAGCCAGCCAAACCATCTTCTTGGAGTTGCTGCGCATCTCCACTGTGGTTTCCCTGGTAAGGCACCAAACGATCATGATGGACCACGACGGGTTTCCCTCTGGGAATTTTCACGATCCGATAAATGACATCGTTAATCTTCTTCTTGATGGTGTAAGGACCGTCCCAGTTCTTTTGTAATTTGGGACAAATACCTCGACGCCGTCGGGGGTTATAGAGCCAGACTAAATCTCCAACTTGGTAACTCTTTTCCATTGTCCGTGTGTCATAGTACCTCTTCATCCGATCACTAGATAATTGTAGTTTTCCACGCACCAGGTTGTGTATATTCTCTATTCGATTCTGAAGGTCGGCGACATATTGTTCACGTGCCATTTCTTCACCAGGTTTACAACCAAACACCAAGTCACATGGTAGCCTCATTTCTCTACCGAACAGGACCTTCGCAGGCGTTTGGCCAGTTGATTCGTTGATGGCCGATCGAATTGCCATTAGAAATAGTGGAATATGTCGATCCCAATCCCTCTGACAATCTGACACCACTTTTGACAGATAGTTGGTTATAGTTCGGTTCATTCGTTCCACCATTCCATCAGACTGAGGGTGCATCGCTGTGGTTCTCGTTTTGTGGATGCCTAATCTTTGGCAAACTTCTTGAAACAGCTTGCTCTCAAAATTTCTTCCTTGGTCTGAATGTAATTCTAGTGGTACCCCAAATCGGCTTACGAATTCTTCAACCAATATGTCTGCTAAAGTGGTGGCTTCCTGATTGGGAACTGCATATGCTTCAACCCATTTAGTGAAGTAGTCCATTACAACAAAGATGTACTTGTTTCCTACATCGGTCTGTGGAAGTGGCCCCAATACATCTACTGCGATTCTTTCAAAAGGACTTCCAACCAGGTATTGCTGCATTTCCGCCTTCGGTTTTCGGTGCGGACCATTACTGGCAGCACATGTAGTGCATTTACGACACTAATCTTTAACATCATTAGTGCAATTTACCCAGTAACATCTATCTCGGATCTTTTGCAGCGTTTTTGTGATACCCAGATGTCCTCCAGAACTATCATTATGCATCTGTTTTAAAATTTCCGGTACAGCATTTCTTGGGACCACTATTTTTTTCCTTGTTTCTGTGCCCTCGGAATTTTCTACAAGTCTTTTAACGAGCCCCCCGTCCAAAACTAAAGAGTTCCATTAAGACCAGTATGCTTTTAAAGCAGGAGAGGATGAGGATATCTCTCTCCACAACGGACGATGGTGTATTCTCTTCCACTCCCGAATCTTTCTCAGAACGGGATCGTTTTCTTGTTGCTCCTCCAGCATAGAGCTCTCGTCTTCTGGCACAACCTTAACTAAGGCAAGATTTTCCTCGTTCTGCTCCATACGGGTACAATGGGGACAATCTGGTCGACATGGTCTTCTGGACAGTGCATCAGCATTACGATGTCTTGTTCCAGGTCTGTGCTCGATTTCAACATCATATTCCTGCAGTTTTTCGAGCCATCTTGCTATCTGTCCTTCTGAATTCCTAAAGCTAAGTAACCACTTTAAACTAGCATGGTATGTTTTGATCAGGAATTTTCTGCCATACAAATATTTATAAAAGTGTTCGACGGATTTTACAACTGCTAAAAGTTCCCTCCGAGTTACACAGTAGTTATTTTCAGCTTTCGATAAAGTTTTGCTGAAGTAACCAACCACTCTTTCCTTACCATCTTGTAGCTGTGACAAGACGGCTCCAATTCCCACATTGCTGGCGTCGGTGTCCAGAATAAGCTTACCATCAGGAAGTGGATAAGCAAGAACAGGTGCTGACGTAAGCGGTTTCTTCAATATTTTAACCGCCTCTTGACATTCCTGATCCCAATAAGGACTTATCTTGTTCTGTCAAACTTGTCAAGGGTTTGGCGATGTCTCCGAAATTCTTGATATATCGTCGGTAATAGGAACAAAGACCCAAGAAAGTCCGGAGCTGATGTTTGTCGATAGGGATTGGCCATTCCTGAACGGCTTGTATCTTAGCGGGGTCAACAGAAACGCCATCCTTGCTTACGTTATGTCCTAAATAGTTGACCTGTCTCTGGAACAAGTGGCATTTTTTAACATTCAATGTTAGATTAGCGTTCTGTAATCTTTTAAAAACTTCTTCCAGGTTAGATAAATGTTCCTTAAAAGTCTTACCCATTATAATGATGTCGTCTAGATAAACTAGAAAAGTTTCCCATGACAAACCCCGCAGGGTGTTCTCCATTAGCCGTTCAAATGTCGCAGGAGCATTACAGAGGCCAAACGGAAGGACCGTGAATTGCCACAACCCTGATCCACTGGTAAAGGCAGTCTTTTCTTTGTCTACAGGATTCATTTTATCTTGCCAGTATCCGCTTTTAATGTCCAAGGTACAAAACAAAGTAGAACCCGCCAAAGCGTCGAGGGCATCATCAATCCTTGGCAGAGGATAACTGTCCTTCTTAGTGACATCATTTAGCTTTCGATAGTCGACACAAAACCGCATTGATCCGTCTTTCTTTCTCACTAATACCACAGGAGAAGCTCACGGACTACTGGATGGTTCGACTATGCCATTTTGAATCATTTCTTTAAGGGCTCTGTCTGCTTCTTCCTTCTTAACTTGAGGCATCCTTCGGGGTACCTGTCGAATCGGACGTGCATCACCAGTGTCAATTCTATGTTGTACAACATCAGTTCTTCCCAGTTTACTTTTAGAACCAAATACAGGTTTATAACGGTAAAGTAGATCTCTTACCTGTTTCTTTTCTAATTTTGACAAAGAGGGGTCTAATTTTGTTATTAATTGTTCAATTCCGTTGGTCTCATCTGTTTCCGTAACGTTTAGCTGGTGAATTATGGCCGTTACTGGTTCTAAACTTCCCATTTTCGTGTCCTTTCGTAGAAGAACTGGATGATCGTTCAAGTTCATAACTCGGATGGGTACCTCTTTGGCGGATCCAACAAGAGTCTTACCCACAAGGAGTCCTTTTCCCAATTCATGGTCATGGTTTTTCGGCTCTATCATGGCTGGGGCACAATCTGGCTCCAGTCCATCCAACCGCGCTGTGACGACACATTCGCAGCTCGCCGGAAGTTCGATATCATCGATTAGCTTAATCGAGGCATGGTCAACTTGTTTTCGGTGCAGGAATATTTTTTCATTACCAGTACAAAGGATACGTCGGCTAAGATCCAAATGAAAACCACAGTGGAGCATAACATCCATGCCCAGAACAACATCTTCATCAACGTCAGCCACCAGCACCGAGTGAACAAGAGCGGTTAAACCAAACTGTAGCGTCGCTTGTATCTCACCGTAGACTCTAGCAGATTCTCCTGTAGCTGTACATAGTCTCCAACTGGTAGGCAAAATCTTATTTCGCATAATGATGGTTGGTCGGACGATAGTTTTCGTAGCTCCAGTATCTACCAGCATGCTAATATTCTTCCCATCAATGAGGCCATCTACATATAAGCTGTCCACGTGATGTCGCATAGTTGCCAATTTAATGGTGTGAGGGGCCCCAGGAATGTTTGGGATCGATGTCGCCCTCCAGGAGTCGACCCGTTTAAAGTTTTCCTGCTGTTGGGGTACTTCAGCAGGAGATTTTTCTTTTTGGGGCAAGCATTTCTTATATGGCCTAGTTCTTTGCAGTTCCAGCATCTTACTGGGCGCCTTCTTTTTGTAATATAGAGCTATATTTATAAGGGTATTTATATTTGTAATTGTATTTATATTTATATTTATAGGTTTATGTATTTATATCTATATTAATTAGGAAACACTCAGTAGATTTATTACGATTATTGAGAAACTATTTAAGTTTAGTTAAGCATATTAGTATTTAGAAATAATGTAAATTATGTCGTCACGAATTCCGACGACTCAGCAAGAGTTATGAACTCGTCGGAGTGAGTGACCGAAAATCGGGGCTTTTTAATAAAAACTATTAAACTGGTAAGATGTGTTTTTAATATAATTAAGAAGTAAAACTCATGAATAAATATATGAAAGAGATGTTTTATTACATGGCGACCCTGCCAGTCCAGCGTTATCACTTTGGTTAATGTTAATGGGCTACTCTGTTATTTTAATAAATAAAATGGGACAACAAGAATCAAAAGAGGAAGTTATAATTGCACAAGCTGGTAACAGTGGAGGCCAAACAACTAATACTCAATCCAATGGAGTAAAGGAGGTACTAGAAATTATATTTATTACATTGGCTTTTCTTATGGTATTAGCATATTTATACCGTAAATGTAAAAATATGGTAGAAAGGAAAATCGACAGACATATAAGGGCGAGCCAAGAGTTAGTTTAAGAAGATAGAGAAGATTTTATTTTTAGGTTTTGCGATTAAGTATAAAATGAATGGATCTAGAAAGACAATTCCAAAATTTTGCTGAAGAACTAAAAGTGTTTTATAAGAACTTAATAAAAGACAATACCGAAAGAAGGACGGATGAAAGTGTTACAAATCGTAAGTTAGAAACTTTAGCTAAGTGTAAAAATAGTTATAAGAATTTAAAAGATTTGTTTAATAAATCAGACATAGATTTTCGTATTAAAACTAATATTAAAGAACTTGCTATTACAATAGAAAAATTAATTAATGCAATAGAAAATAGTTTAACAGAAAGATTACGGGTTTTGCAGCATACTGAGCAAATTGTACAGGGTAATAGTGTATCAAATTTAGATTGTTCAATTAATAAAATGACGGAAAAATTCGATTTGAGAACAGCGGCAAGTCTGCTACCGGTTATGGACGGTTCTGAAACTGTAACCAAACAACTTATTGATGGAATTGAATTGTATGATTCTATGCTTGATGCAAATGGTAAAATATTATTAACTACTTATATTTTAAAGAAAAGTTTAAGTGAAAATGCAAAAATTAGATTAAATAAAACTTACACTGATAATGGGGCTCTAGTAAATGATTTAAAGAAATATTTTATAACTAAAAAATCTGAAACATCCTTAGCTAGTCAATTACACAATGCTAAACAAGGGTCAAAGACTATTGATCAGTTTGGAAAAACGTTAGAAAAACTATTAGCAGAGCTAACACTTTCTCAAGCTGGCGATAATTTAAGTCATAGTAATATTTTAAATCAAGTTAACGAAAAGATTGCAATCAATACTTTTGCAAATGGGCTTAGAAATAATAATTTACAAATAATTGTCAAAGCACGAAATTATACAAATTTAAGTCAAGCAATACAAGGTGCAAAAGAAGAAGAACTTAATAACTGTTGCAAAAGTAATGACCAAATCTATCAGATAAGAGAGCATAGGAATTTTAGAGGTAATAGTTTTAGGGGTAATAATAATAGCAGAGGAAATAATTTTAGACCAAATAATGTTAGAGGAAATAACTTTAGAGGAAACAATGGTAACAGAAATTCTTATAGGGGTACCAATTACAGATCAAATAATTTTAGGGGTAATAATAATAATAATAATACTAATAATAATACGTTCAATAATAATAATAATAATAGAAGGGTATTTCACCTAAATAATTCTAATGCTAATACAAATGGTGAATATTCAGAAAATCCTCAAATATCTCAACCATTTTTTCGTGACCAACAATAATTCAGAAACATTTTATAATATTTTTGCTTTAAATGGATTGAATTTTATTAATTTATTTTATAATGGTACTAAACTTATATTTTTACTTGATACAGGCGCTAGTGTAAGTGTAATTTTTAAAAATAAAGTAGTTATTAGCGAAAGAATTAATTCATCAAAGAAAATGCATATTAATGGATTATGTGGGTCAGTAGTATCAGTTGGCACAGTACATCTTTCATTACAAATAAATAAAATAGAACTTTGTCAGGAATTCCAACTCCTAGACGGCCTTGCAAATGACATTGAAATGCACGGTATTTTGGGATCAGATTTCTTTTATGACTACGGAGCTACGATAGACTATGAAAAGTGCTTATTCTCATTTAATTTATATAAGACCAGACAAGTAATTCCTCTTGTGTCGGAACAACAATTGTATATATCAATTCCTAGTAGATGCGAAATAGTTAAATATTTTAAAGTTCAAACCAACGGAGATTATGTTGTTCTGCCGGGTGAACTGTGTGAAGGAGTCTTTGTAGCGGGAGCTTTAGTTCGTGCTAACCAAAATATAATCCCTATTAAAATTTTAAATGTTAGAGATCAAGAAGTTATCTTAAAAAATTTTAATCCAAAATTAGAAACAATAGATTGCTATAATTTATGCGAATTTAAAGCAAAGCCAACAAATTCTGTCAGTAGAGCAGATAAACTGTTAAATTCAATAAATTTCCAGCATTTGAATTCGGACGAAAGAGACTCATTACAAAAAATTTTAGTAAAATATTCAGACGTATTTCATCTTGAAAATGATCCGCTCACGGTGTGCAATATTTATAAAGAAAAAATTATACTTAAAGAATCAACAAAACCACATTTTATTAAACCTTACAGACTGCCACATGCACAAAAAACACAAATTCATAATGAAATAGATAAAATGCTTCGCGACGGGATTATAGAGGAATGTAGGTCAGAGTTTCAATCACCTTTGTTAATTGTTCCTAAAAAGGGTTTTGATGAGAATGGTGTTAGAAAGGCTAGAATTGTGATAGATTATAGACAATTAAACCAGCAAATAGAGGATGATAAATTTCCATTGCCTTGTATATCTGAAATTTTGGACTCATTATCAGGAGCAATGTATTTTTCTCATCTTGACTTATCTCAGGGTTATTATCAGATCGAACTAGACAAAAATAGCAGGAAATATACAGCTTTTGCAACCGATAGAGGTCAATATCAAATGACGCGACTCCCCATGGGATTAAAAACAAGTCCCAGTTCATTTTCACGGGCAATGACAATCGCAATGTCGGGACTAAACTACGAATGTTGTTTCGTTTATCTTGATGATTTAGTAGTTTTTGCAAATAATTTAATTAATCATAATAAAAATTTGGTAAAAGTTTTTCAAAGATTAAGACAGGTTAATTTAAAATTAAATCCGAATAAATGTGAATTTTTGAAAAAAGAAATTCTTTACTTAGGTCACCAAATATCTTCAGAAGGTGTCTCTCCTGATTCTTCTAAAATAGAATCTATTCAAAAATTTCCACTGCCCAAAGATTCCCAAGAGGTTAAAAGATTCGTTGCTTTTACTAACTACTATAGAAAATATGTAAAAAATTTTGCAAAAATTGCTCAACCTTTAAATTATCTCACGAGAAAAAATGTTCCTTTCATTTGGACTAACGATTGTCAAAATTCTTTCGAAAATCTAAAAAAGGCTCTAAGTAATCCACCGGTTCTACAATATCCAAACTTTGCACCAGAAAATGAATTTATACTTAAAACCGACGCATCAAATTATGCATTAGGTGCTGTACTATCTAATTCAGATGATAGACCTGTTGCATTTGCAAGTCGATCTCTTAATAAAGCCGAGAAAAACTATAGCGTTATAGAGAAGGAGCTTTTAGCAATCGTTTTCGCAGTAAAACACTTTAGACCTTACCTATTTGGTAGAAAATTTTTGATCTTGAGCGACCATAGACCGTTAGTTTATTTATTTGGAATGACAAATCCCAGCAGTAGATTAATTAAGTTTAGACTCATTCTCGAAGAATACGATTTTACAGTAAAATATATTAAGGGTAAAGATAATGTTGTAGCGGACGCGCTATCACGTATCGATATATCTTCAGAAGAACTAAAAAATTTAAATAAAGAAGTGTGCGATTCAATTTTTGTTACCACAAGAGCACAATCAAAAAACGTCGAAAAAGAATTTTTAAGTAGTTTTAAAGATGATTCTGACGAAAGGATTGATCACCCTGGAGTTTTAGAATTATTGAAACCGCCTAAAGATTCGTTTAGTTTAAATATAATTTCAAAAAAGGAATTTGACAATTTAGTACGTAAAAATAAAAAAGGTAATTATATAGTTGGAAACTTAATATGTGATAAAGATTCGCGAATCATATATTTTTATCAGGATCCTCGATCATCATCAGACTTAGGTACGATGTTGAGAGACCTGAAATATATTTATAATAAAAATAAAATTCCGGAATTAATTATTTTAAAGAATCGAAAAAGTGCACAAGTAATTAAATTGTTAATGAAATTCCGTAACGAGATTAAAAATATAGGTATCAAAATATCTATTATAAAAGATGTAGAAAATATCTTAGATAATGAAACTAGACAAATTATTCTAAATGATTTTCATATTCTCCCTACTGGAGGACATGCAGGTATAAACAGGATGTACAATAATATTAAAAAGAGGTATTTTTGGCAAAATTTAAATAAGGATGTAGAAAGTTTTGTAAAAAGATGCGACCATTGTCAAAGGTGTAAACATTTCAATCCAAACAAAGAACCTTTATCTATAACCACAACTGCTTCATCAGGATTTCAAAAAATTTTTATAGACTTAGTTGGTCCACTCCAAGAAGATGTAGAAAATAATAAATATATTTTAACGATACAGTGTGAGTTAACTAAATTTGTAGAGGCATATCCATTAAAAAACAAGGAAGCTAATACAGTGGCAACTACACTAACTAATAATTTCATATTACGTTACGGCATTCCAGATGAAATTGTCTCAGATCAAGGTACTGAATTTATGGCGTGTATTTTTAAAGAAGTCTGTCAAATTTTACAAATTAAGAAACTTAATTCAACCGCGTATCATCACGAGACACTAGGCGCTCTTGAGAACTCTCATAAGAATTTGGGTGCTTATTTGCGAATTCAAGTTGCAAAATTTCAGAATGCATGGAGTTCTTGGGTTCCGTATTGGTGTTTCGCTTACAACACAACAGTACACACTGAAACAAAATATACCCCTTACGAACTTATTTTCGGAAAACTCGCAAAAATCCCCTCTAATTTAAATTCTTGGATAGACCCTATATATAATTTTGAAGATTACCCTCACGAACTAAAATATAGATTACAACAAGCATGTAATGATGCAAAACACAATCTAGAGGTATCAAAAAGCAAACGAAAATCTATGTATGATAAAGACATAAAATCTGTAAAATATAAAGTAGGGGATAAAGTAATGTTAAAAAATGTAATTAAAAATAAATTAGAACCATTGTATATAGGTCCATATACGGTGATTGAGGAGAAAGATCCCAATATTTTTATAAAAATAGACAACCGTATAATAGAGATTCACAAAAATAGGATAAAGTTATATAATAGTTAAAAAAAAAAAAAATATATATATATGTCTAATTGGTTAAGTAAAGAATATTTTTTTTTTTCTCCTTCCCGTGGGAGATGTAATATAGAGCTATATTTATAAGGGTATTTATATTTGTAATTGTATTTATATTTATATTTATAGGTTTATGTATTTATATCTATATTAATTAGGAAACACTCAGTAGATTTATTACGATTATTGAGAAACTATTTAAGTTTAGTTAAGCATATTAGTATTTAGAAATAATGTAAATTATGTCGTCACGAATTCCGACGACTCAGCAAGAGTTATGAACTCGTCGGAGTGAGTGACCGAAAATCGGGGCTTTTTAATAAAAACTATTAAACTGGTAAGATGTGTTTTTAATATAATTAAGAAGTAAAACTCATGAATAAATATATGAAAGAGATGTTTTATTACATTTTTGGAGGTAACTGCATTAACCTCTCCACTACCGCTTCGACGTCGTTAACGGAATGGACGGCATGGTCGTAGTTACCGGTGACTTCCCTTAGTCGAGCAACTCCACGTGAGGCCTCCGTCGCCGCCTCAAACTCCAGGGCAATGGTCAAGGCGTCCACAAGAGACTTCGGCCTCGCCAACCGTACAGCCCGCTGCAACTCGACGTCTCGAAGACCATCGGTTTGGACTGCCAGGCACTCCAGGCAATCCTCCGCTGCATTTGAATACGCAAGTCGTACCATTCTTGCTACTTCCGTTTCAAATTCCTGGATAGTCTCTCCATTTTTCTGCTTTTGGCTCTTTAACTGCATTCGGTACACCGGTTCTAGATGAGTTTGAACATAACGCATCTCTAGACGATTCACCAATAAATCGAAGTTGTCAGATTCATCCGGTGTTAATGATTGCAAGACGTCTATAGCCTTGCCTCGCAGAGCTACGGTTAGGGACAATGCCTTCTTCTGGGATGACCATCCATTCGCTCTGGCCGCTGCGTCGAATTGTTTCAGGTAATTTGGCCAGGAAGTCTTCCCGTCGAAAGTCGGGGGTTTCATCGTCGTTCGTACTTGGGTAGTCTCCCCATTTCCTCGTCGGTCGACGTCTACGTGGCAGGTTTCCGTCCTTTCTGCATCTCCGTCGCCGTGGTGGATGGGCTGGTTTCGACGACAAGCTTCGTGTTCTCATTGAAGCTTTCTGATTTCGGACTGCATTTGCTGGATGATCTGGTTTTGCTCGTCTCGCAAGTTGGCGACTTGTTGATTTTGTTCGTCTCGCAAGCTGACACTTGCTGATTTTGTGCATCTCGCAAGCTGGACACTTGCTGATTTTGTTTGTCTCGCAAGCTGGACACTTGCTGATTTTGTTCGTCACGAAGAGTGTGCATTTCGGAGCGCAAATGCGATATTTGCTGGGAGAAGGAACTGGTTAACTCTTCTGGTAGGGTAAACATCCGTTGTGACAGCTGGGGCATATCTTCGCGCTGGCTCTTCATCTGACTGGATAGCTCCTCTTGCTGGCTCTTCATCTGACTGGATAGCTCCTCTTGTTGGTTCGTCATTCGTTGTGATAGCTCAGACAGTTGTTGCGTCTGTTCTTCTTGTTGGCTCGTCATTCGTTGTGATAGCTGGGAAAGTTGTTGCGATAGTTTAGAATTTGCTTTTTGAACTGGGTCTTTAAACTCCACAGCGTCAGGGTCCAAATTATTATTTAGGTAGTATTCACGGAGCCTATTCAACAATACAGATTTGGTCCCAGTAGTTTCCAACTCTAATTCTTCAAGCTCTCTTCTGAGCTCAGCCACCAATAGTTCATTTATCTTTTTTCTAGGCATTCTTGTATCTTCACCCCACCCCTGACACCAATTTGAAACACTTATGGGGACTTTTACACAATTTATTTACAAAATTGTTAAGATACACTGAACTCTGCTGAATAACGTCTAACTACTTGACAATACAATGAACTCTTGTGAATACTTGAACTTGAACTGACGTTAACTGCCCATGCATCCCCTTATATACAACTTTATTTAATTTAGTTAGTGTGTTTAGATCTTTCTAGAATTTTCTAGAAACATTATTTAATCTAGTCAGTGTGGTTAGAAGTTTCTAGAATATTCTAGAAACATTATTTAAAACGGTCAGTTGATTTTTAAGAACTTCTAAAAATCAACTGTCAATAACAATCTTTCAAATTAAGGTCCCTTTCTTTAAGGTTATCCCGTTACAATATATATATATATATATATATATGAAAGAGAATTCTTTGCTGGCTAATTAAATAAAGTAATTTAGATTATTGGGTATGAACAGTAGTGGTGTTCCGGGTTTCAATCCGTATATATATATATATATATATATATACATATATATATATATATATATATATGTTATGATGTAGTGTTTCACGGATGGTAGAATGAACAGTAGTGGTGTTCCGGGTTTCAATCCGTTGGTTGTTTGTGTCTTCACGACGTTTCGCCAACATCTCAGCTGGCATTTTCAAGTGATGCTTCCTTTGCGGCTGCTAAACTTGGAATTTGTAACGTGAAACACCAATTTGTAACCCAAGCGGCCAAAACAATCCCTTTGAGAAAAAGATAAAGATAAATCTCAAAGAAATTGTTCAACCACGTTGGGCGCCAATTTGTAACGTGAATATACCCTTGCTAGCTCCAGGGTTGTGGCTTCCTTCTAGCTTTCTTTTTTTAACTCTCTCCCAAACATTTAAATAAGGGCGCCAAATACAGACACACAAATAATAGAGAAAAAATCAAGTTTAGCAGCCGCAAAGGAAGCATCACTTGAAAATGCCAGCTGAGATGTTGGCGAAACGTCGTGAAGACACAAACAACCAACGGATTGAAACCCGGAACACCACTACTGTTTATATATATATATATATATATATATATATATATATATATATATTGTTATGAATCCTCCTTCCGGAACACCCTTCTTCAATCAAATTATTAATTAAAATATAAATATATAAAAAATATTTTCTTCCTTTTCTTTCTACTCCACTTCCTTTTTCTGTTCTTCAACCCTTTCTCTATACCTTTTAAGTTCTGGTCTTCTTATTCGCTACTTCTTCCTGCTCCTATACTTTCTATTTCTTGTCTCTTATATCCTCTTACCACTTTCCATCCCTAAACTCACTGCTTTTCTGTACCTGCTATCTTCTCTGGTTTAAGTCCAATAATTTTATTTCTTTTACTTATTTATAAACTCTTCTTATTATATTTTTTTTAATTCTTTTTATTTCAATTTAAATCTCGATATTTCTTATATTTTAATAAAATTCTATATATTTTTGTTAACTTTATATTTTCAATGACTTTTAAAATTACAATTCTTTTGACATCCCAATCAATAATACTCTTCCTAACAACGCAACAACACAAAAAACAATCTTAATACAAAAATACTTAATCTAGACAACCAATTTAAAAATAATGGATCACGTTCCAACATTATTTTTCGATTAAACTGTAAAAACAATAAATTTAATAAACTTTAAAATCCACTTTCAAGGCCCAGCCTTTAGTGGAAGAACCATAATTTATTTAAACATATTATAAAAGCTTTTTACTGTAAACTCTCTAAAATTGGTGAATAAATTATTTTTGATTTTGATTATGAAAAAAAATCCATATATATATATATATATATATATATATATATATATATATATGTACAAAATTTTTGAAAATACAATAAAGAAATTTAAAACTATTAAATAATAACAAAAGTAAACACAATAATAAATTATAATATTGCAATAGTTTTTGCATATTCATTTTATTATTTAATGCTTTTTTAGATATAAAAAATATTGTGTCTTCGAAACAGTAGAACACATTGTTGAAACTCTATGTCTTTCGATATCCCATAAAATTCCAGAATAGTCGCTGGTTGATTCCCTGTCCCTTAGGAGTTTTGTTTAGAGTATTTTTTGTTAAAATTATAAACATTCTAATATTGTAATACTTTTTAAAATCACATTTAATATATATTCTTGATTGTATTACAAAAAATCATAAATATTTAAATAAACGTTAACTAATAAATCGAAATATATATAATAATGCTTTATTGTCAGAAATTTTACAATTTGTCGACAAAGCTAAAAAACATACAAAAAAGTACAAAACCTTAAAATCTAACATATCACATAAACAAAATACAAAAAAAATATTTATACAATTAAAGAAATTGAAAGTCATCAAAAAAAAAGAGAAAGAAGAAGAATAGGAAAAAAGAAAAAGTTCCTTGAAGTAGTAAATTAGTGTGTATTTAGAAGTTAAAATCATAATATGAAAAATTCATTTACTGTGTACAAAGATCTCTCCAATAAGTGTGCCTTCAAAGCTCTACGGAATGCGGGAAAGAGTGTAATAGATTTGATATTGAAAGGCAGACGATTGTGCATCTTTTTTGCATTATACAATATAGAGTTTTTGATCAACTCTGATCGTGGGATTGGTAAACAAAGATCAAGCTCCCTGTTTCTAAGTGGATAGTGGTGGGAAGGCGTTTCAGGATTCGCTGACGCGTGCTTGTGGATTAAGCAAACGGATTCAAAAATAAATAAAAAAGGAAGAGTTAAAATTTGATATCTTTTAAAGTTTTCCCTACAATGAGTTCTATTGTTTAATCTTAACATGTAACGGATAGCTCTCTTTTGAAGTTTGAAAATACGGTCAAATTGAGTCGCACAACACGTACCCCAGAATGGAATGGCGTAACGGAGATGCGACTCAAAAAGGGCGTAATAGACTGTTCGAGCTGTTGACAAGTTTAATTCCTTGGAAACTGATCTTAGCGCAAAACACGCAGAACTTAATTTTTTTGACAATGCATTTTAGTTTTAGAGAGATTGAGGCACAGAAGGTTAAAATCGCACCACGATTTAATAGTGACTAAGTCACGAGATACGATACTATAAAGGGATGTACTATCCGGGTTGCTCCAGGTAAAACTAGTATCATCAGCAAAGAGGCAGAGTTTACCACTAATATTTAGGTAGGCAATATCATTAATAAAAAGCAGAAATAAGATAGGACCTAGAACTGAACCTTGAGGCAACCCACAGTCAATTGGCTTACAGAAGGATGTTCTCTCATCAACCCTTACCATCTGACTTCTGTAGGTAAGATAAGATTTAAACCACTCGAGTGGTATTCCTCTAATCCCATAGTGTTGTAATTTGTGAATTAAGATGTTGTGGTTTACACAATCAAAGGCCTTAGATAAGTCGCAGAAGATTGTTGCTGTAGAGTTCTGATTGTTAAGACTGGAGTAAACATTGTCAAAGAGCGAGAACATAGCATCATTGGTAGATTTATTGTTTAAGAAACCAAACTGTTGGGGAGTTAGTATTTTATACTTGCAAAGAAAAGATAGCAATCTTTTTTTAACCAATCTTTCAATAATCTTCGACAACGTGGGGAGAAGTGCTATTGGGCTATAGTTCGAAGCTTGATCTTTATCACCTCCTTTGTGCAAAGGAATAATTATCGCAGTCTTAAGGCAGCTTGGAAAGACTCCAAGTTGAAGTGACTTGTTAATCAAGTTAGTCAGATGGCTTAGGGTGTTTACCGGTAGATTTGAAAACATTTTCAGAGTAAGCCCATCCGTTCCAGCAGATGATTTGTTTTTAAACTCATTAATTGTGTTACGAAGCTCGGCCATTGATACAGGTGAAATAAAGAAACTGTGTAAATTTTCGTTTCTGAGATAAGAAAAAGGATCGTGGGAAGGAGTTATGGAGCTCACTAAGTTCTTTGCTACATTAACAAAGAAGTTGTTTAAGTTCTCTGGAGAAGTAGGAATTTTGTTAGATGAAGAGGCCCGGTCTCTTAATTCATTTACAATAGACCAAGTTTCTTTAGCAATGTTACCCGCATTTCCCAATCTTCTATTGTAATACATATCCTTGGCAGCTTTGATAGTTTTAATATAAGTTTTCCTTTACAGTTTTTCATAATTTTGGAAGGAGACGCTATCTAAGAATTTTTTTAAATATGATAAACAGCGCATGTTCTTAGAAGATAATCGTAAGCCTCTAGTAGACCAGGGTTTGTGTTGCTTCACTTTAATAGGCCTGAGAGGAAAGGATTTGAATGCAAGATCAGACACTATCTTTACAAATCTAGAGAATTCGGAGTCGTCGTCATCAGATAGAATATATATGTATATAACAAAATGTTGCTATAATTTTAAAATTTAACATTTAAAAAAATAATCCAAATACATAAATAAAATTAAAATAGAAATTATGATAAAAAAAAATATTAATAGGTACCAACAAATTTATATGTTAGATTTTAAAAACCCTAAAAAATTCATAAATTCATAAAATATAAAATTAAAAAAATATCTTTAACTAAATCTTAAATCAAAACTTTGTATAAAAGTATTTATATTTATATATAAATTTGAATCAAAAACAATCCATAATGCAAGTATCTTATTTTTGTTTTGAAAAAATTTAATAAGAAACAATTACAATTTTAAAATATTAAAAAAATTTGGAAAAATTACAATATATTTAAAAAAATTTAAAAGAATTTTAAATAAATATTATTAAAAATTAAACATAAAGAAATTGAAAAAAATAAATAAATAAATTCAAATTCAAAATATATATTTCAAAAAACATTATACAAAATGATTTACTATGAATATGACCAGATGGCAGACAATGGACTGGTGTCTGTGTGTTCACCATCCGTCATATAAAAAAATAAAAATACTAAAATAATAAAAAATAATAACATGAAAATCTTACGTCTAACTTAATTAAGCTTACTTACTAAAAGAAATAATTAAATGAAACTCAATCCCAACCAAAACTAACTGGAAAAACATTCGATATTGTTTTCAAATAGCCAGTTATTCAAATGATATTTAATTTTTTGAAAAGGAATATTTTTAAATCTGTTTGATAACATATTAAAAATTTTAGGTATCGTATAAGAGATAGATCTTTGATACCTTGTAAAAACAGTTTTCGGAGCAATCACTTTTCCGTTTGCAGCACTTCTGGTGTTTATATGATGCGTGACGTGTTGCAGGTTATACGTTTTTTTATTGGCAAGTCGGATAACAGATTTTATATAGAGTTGATTAATGTTTAATATTTTAGCCTCTTTAAACAAAGCCTCGGTAGAATATCTTTTATTTTTGTTATGTATAACTTTCAAAATGTATTTATGACTTATAGTCAAAGGCTTTAGAATGCTATTAAAAGCTGCGCCCCATACCGATAAACAATAGTTTAATACAGACTCAACTAGTGCAAAATAGACAGTTTTTAAGAGTTTAATGTTTAGAATTTGTCTTAGCTGATAAAACTTAAAGATCAATTTTCTAACTCTTTTAGACACAGTGTCCACATGATATCTCGCAAGATAAATTAGCATCAAATACAACTCCCAAGTATCTGACTTGATCTTTTCTACCGATCTTAATTGCGCATTTACACCCTTTATCAGATAAGCAATCATGGTCATGGATAATTAAATCGTCTAACTCATCTCTTCCAGCAGCGCCAGCCCCTGTCATGAAGAAACATACAAAGTTGGATTTACTTGCATTAAGGGACAAGTAATTTTTATCAAACCAAGATTTTATAATTTTTAGCTTTTAGCTTTGACTATAATAACGGTATCGTCTGCGAAACATATTACTTCTACATCATCTAGGAGTTTCATAATGTTGTTTATGTATATTGAGAATAGAATTGGGCCAAGAACTGTTCCCTGTGGCACACCGAACTCTACTGGTCTTTTGGAGCTGT
Source organism: Altica lythri (assembly GCA_964028335.1). Classification (NCBI taxonomy): domain Eukaryota; kingdom Metazoa; phylum Arthropoda; class Insecta; order Coleoptera; family Chrysomelidae; genus Altica; species Altica lythri. Next base: position 7,495,943 of record OZ034805.1, on the reverse strand, counting down.
GAACATCATTAATTTTCACATCTTGTGTTCTATAACTAATATAGCTTTTAAACAGATTGTATGTAACATGTCTAATTCCAATTTTCTCCATTTGCTCCATTAGAATTCGGTGAGTCACAGTGTCGAATGCTTTTCCCAAGTCAATAAATATTCCCATGCATTTCGTATTATTGTTGAAACAGCTATTAATATATTCAGCGACGTAGGTGACAGCATCTTCTGTATTGCAATTTTCCTTAAATCCATATTGTCTATCGGAAAGTATGCTGTTTACCTCAAGATACTCGTTCAGTCACAACTTCATACATTTCTCCACCAGTTTGGCAAGGCTGCTAGTTAGTGCAATCGGCCGATAATTATTTAAAGTTTTTTTATTGCCACTTTTAAATATCGGAATGATGGTTGCATGTTTAAAAGCCGTGGGGAAAATGCCGGTATCAAATACAAGGTTTACCAGATGCAAAAGTGGGTTCAGCAAAGTAAGATGATTGTCCTTTATCAGCCATACTGGAATTTTATCTGCGCCTGGTGCTGCATTATTTTTAAGTGAATTCATTTGCAAAATTAGTTCGTTTTTTGTAATGTGCTGCAGATACATGGGATAAGGTATAGATTTGTCAACATTAAATTTAATTTTTGGTTGTTTTATTTTTTCAGCCATTATCTTTCCAATCTTGCTAAAAAATACATTAAAGGCATCCGCCACTTCTGCATCCGTATCAACTTCAGTACCATGCTCATTGACGATAGATGCTATTTCGCTTTCGTTAGTTTGCTTCTCATCTGTTGCCTGATTGATTATGTTCCAAGTTTTTTTAAAGTCACTTTTAGCTGCATCTAATTTATCTCTAAAATAATTATTCTTAACTGTCCTGATTAGAATACTAAGTCTACTTCTGTATTCTACAAATCTCTGGTAAGATTCCGGTGTACCTAATACCACGCTGACTTTTTTAAGTCTATCTCTTTCTCTTATTGAGTTTATTAAACTTTGGGTTATCCAGGGCTTTAATTTTCGATATTTACTCTTAATAGCTTTAATTACATGCTGACTTAATATGCGATCTAAAGTATCGGCACATGACTCAGCATCCCTACACTGCAACACTTCATCCCATGATTGATTTTTAATGGATTCATTTAATTTCACATAGTTTATTTTTGTTATTTGTTTAGTGTCGTGTACAATATTTTTTTTTGGCTACTAAGGGTGAGTATTACTGGGTAGTGATCTGAGCCACCGCTAACCATCACCAATGAACTAGCGGTAAAGATTTTATTACTATTCCTTATAAAAAAGTGATCTAAACATGATGGCTTTTGTCCTATTCTAACCCTAGTCGGTATGTTGACCATACTTGTAAAACCAAATCGACTTAGGCACCTTAAGTATTCAGCTATGGGAGTTTCATTTGTCTTTAAAATATCTATATTAGTGTCTCCTAAAAATAGTTCAGTGCTAAATTTACTACCAATATTATTGTATTGTTGATGAGTGTTGCTTCGCTTTTTTAGGATTTATTGATTTAAAATTACTTATTTTAAACTGCTTTATTAAGTATTACAACTATAGTAACGTATTAATTCAAACAAAGACAGGAAAACAAAGTTAGTGGTACGACCGTTCTCAATCTTGTCTCGTTGTTTTTCTCTTCGTCCTCCTCCGACATCGCTCGACCTGGGGTTGAATAGTGAGCCAGCATACAGGCGTCGAAGTGAATATTGAACATGCCGCCGGCCTTGACAAACGGTACTTTGTCAAAGTTATAATGTTATGACTCTATAGGAAGCCGACATAGTTTTTGTACGGCTCTTCTGGTGACTCCGGTTGCGGTTTTAACAGTGACGACTCTAGCTATGCCGTCTCTTCCGGGGTGTAGCTCAGTAACGCGCCCCATTCGCCATACTTGTGGTGGATTGACCTCGTCTACCATGACAACAAGATCACCTACGTTTAAAGGAGTACCGTGTGGAGTTCTCCATTTCTGACGCTGCTGGAGGGAAACTAAATACTCCTTGGACCATCTGGACCAAAAATGCTGGACCATTTGTTGCAGACGCTGATAGTGATTTAATCTGGTTGGTGGTAGTTCTGTAATATCTGCTTGACGAAGGGACAATAAGGGAGCACCGATGAGGAAGTGGCCAGGAGTTAAAGCAAAATAATCATTGGGATCGTTGGATAATGGAGTGAGTGGTCGCGAGTTTATTATTGCCTCGATTTGACAAAAAACGGTCGATAAATCTTCGAATGTTAAATGACTATTACCTATAACACGTTTCATGATATTTAGCGATTTTTACGGAAGCCTCCCATAAGCCACCCTGATGGGGTGAATGGGCGGGAATGAACTTCCATTCGATTTGATTATCAGCTAGATAATGCTCAATTTTAATGTTTTTTAATAGTGTTTTTGCGCCAACGAAGTTGGTGCCGTTATCCGAGAAAATGGTTTTGCATAATCCACGACGGGAAATGAAACGCTTTAGGGCAGATAAAAAGGAATTACTAGATAGGTCGCTAACTGTCTCTAAATGAACTGCCTTCGTGGCAAAACAAATAAAAAGGCACAAATAAGCCTTGATTATGGCACGATTTCTTAATTTTCCGTCTTTAATCAAGAAAGGTCCTGCAAAATCGACACCGGTAACGTGAAAAGGACGATTAGGAGAGACTCGATCCCTAGGAAGGTCGCCCATCAGGCGCGTTAACTTTATGGGTTTGGCGCCAAAGCATACCAAACATTTGCGTAAAACACTGCGAATTGCAGCTCTTCCATCGATTATCCAGTATTTTTTCCGTAGCGCATTTAAAATAGCCTGAGAACCCGCGTGAAATTGTCTATAATGCTCATTTAGAATGATTAGTCGGGTAAGACGATGGCGCGTAGGAAGTACTATTTGATGCTTGCTCTCAACTGGCAAATTGGAATTCGCTATTCGCCCTCCGACACGGATTAAGTTTTCAGAATCCCTGAATGGATTCAAGGATAAAAGTTTTGAACGTTTTGGTACGCTACCCTTAACTGACAAAGAATTTATTTCATCCGAGAACACTTCAAATTGCACTAATCGTACGAGAGTTTTGAGAGCATGGTCAAGTTCGTTTGATGATATGAGACCTAATTCACGGTGCATTTTTACCTTACTACAGTTACGAAAGAATCGAAAAATAAGAGCAACGATGCGTTTTAGTTTATGCAGAGTAGAATACCTATCGAATATCGAAAAGTCGATGACGGCTGACGTAAACGTGACGAGTTTTGGTTTTCGTTTTTCTGGTATGATTTGACAGTAAGCATTCGATTTGGGCCAGAATTTCCGCTCTTGTTTAAGCCACACAGGGCCTTCCCACCACAGCGCGTTATTCGTTAATTTGTTTGGTCGTTCTCCTCTAGAAACCAAATCCGCGGGATTGTCTCCAGAAGGCACATGATTCCATTGACTGATGTCGGTATTGGACTGGATTTCCGCCACTCGATTTGCCACGAATACTTTCTATGAGCTTGGAGGTGCTTTAAACCACGATAAGACAATGCTGCTATCAGTCCATAAAAAAGTTACGCTTATTCGTAATTTTAGGGCATTAATCACCTTTTTGTATAGATTAACGAGTAAAACCGCTCCACATAATTCTAATCGAGGTAGAGATATAGTTTTTAATGGTGCCACCCTGGATTTGGAACATAATAGTAGCGTTTTAATTGCATGTTGTGGTGAAATGGATTTTAGGTAAATGCAGGCATAAGCCGATTCCGATGCGTCGCTAAAACCATGAATTTCTAACCGATTGGCTTCGGGAAGCAGAGCGTGCCGCGGTATAGATATTTTTTCGACTTCAGGTAGATGACCTATATAGTTCAACCATACTTGTGCTGTTTCGGTCGGTAATGGATCGTCCCAGCCGATTTTTAATTGCCATATTTTCTGTAATAGGATCTTGGCTGGAATTATTATAGGCGATAGGAGTCCTAACGGGTCAAACAATTTGGCAGTAGATGACAAAACCATTCGCTTTGTTAAACTAGTACAACTTAGTTCGATTTTGTAACTGAATGTATCCCTGTGCGCGTTCCACCACATTCCGAGTGTTTTTCTTGCTTCGTTGTCAGTTATTTCATACTGCTACGTTTCTTCTAAACCAGATTCCTTTAGTAGGTCCGTATTATTGGAAGCCCATTTACCCAATTCGAATCCATATTTACTAAAAGTGTGTATGAGTTGCGATATTATTGTGACCGCGTCCGCTATCGTTTCAGCTCCGCTCAGAATATCGTCAACATAAAAATCCGATAAAATTATATCGCTAACTACCGGGAACTTGTCTTTGATGTCAATGCCTACCTGCTGTAAACATCGAATTGCTAAATATGACGATAAGGAGAGGCCATATGTAACGGTATTGAGTACAAAATGGCTTTTTTTTATGGTCAAGCACAGGCACTGCTGGAAAATTGCTTTAAGGCGCTCTGAGAGCGGTGCGTGTGCGAAGAAAGCGATTTACGTTGTTCTTAAATCGTTGAAGGTTATATTCGGTGGGAAATACGGCCTCAGAAAGGCCGATTCACAAAGAGGATGTCCTCCAGAAGAAAGAGTTCTTAAACAATGATGTTCGAGGAGTATTAAGTTGAACCACATAGGGATGGGCGGAAGTGGTTTGTCGTGTATTTCTGCTATGAATTGCTCTAGGTGGAATCAAGCGGGCAATGTCAGTAGAACACTTGCCATGGAAATATTTGTAAAAGTGGGTCAAATCACCAACCTGTCTTCGATGTTCTAAGCTGTCGAGGTTCTTGGTTAGCTCGTGGTCACCGATCAGGCGAATGGCTCTCCTTTGGATGGAATCCAACAACCGAAGGGTATGCTTCGGTGCAGAACTCCAGACATGAGAGCAGTATTCCAGTGATGGTCGAATCTGGGCTTTGTAGAGTGTCAAAAGTTGTTGTGGTGTATACAGCTTTTTGGTACGGAAAAGTACTCCGAGTTTCTGAGAAGCTGTCCTGGCGATTGTTACCACGTAATTATGCCAAGACATATCTCCTCCCAGATTGACACCCAGTAAATTAATAGACGAAGCCAGTGGAATTGCGTGTCCTGCCATGACTATATCTGGTTCTGCAATGTTAACCTTCTTAGAGAAAACTGCTGCCTGGGTTTTTTTAGCGGTAAATTCGACTTGGTTACTGTCACCCCAAGACAAAATTTCTTCCAGGTCTTTATTGAGTCGTGATACTTCATGCTGTCTGCGAAGATGTGCGTCAGCAGCCGATGTTTGAGAATTCAAAGTAAACGATGAGATAAGTGTGCTGTCGTCAGCAAAGCTATAAATTGGATTTTCTGTCTTCGCTAGAAGGTCGTTAATGTATAGTAAGAAGAGGGTTGGGGATAATATGGACCCCTGAGGAACACCAGCATTGATGGTAAAGGTGTCCGAGAGAAACCCGTCAATCGCCACTTGCAGAGAACGGTCCTGAAGAAAGTTAGAAAGCCATGAACAGAATCGACCGGGCATACCGTAGGATCGCAGTTTACTTAGGAGCCCCTCGTGCCAGACGCGATCAAATGCTTTAGAAATGTCCAGTGCAATAGCACGGGACTCCCCATGATGTTCGACTGCGTTTCTCCAAAGATGGGTGACATATGCTAGGAGGTCTCCTGTTGATCTGGACTTACGAAAGCCGTACTGATGGTCGCTGATAATATTAAGGCCCTCTAGGTACTTTAGAAGTTGTTGGTTAATAGCTTTCTTCATCACTTTTGATATAACTGAAAGCAATGCGACAGGTCGATAGTTGTTTGGCATGGTTTTCTTGCCTTTCTTTGGTATAGGCTGAACTCTTGCCTTCTTCCAGCAAGATGGAAATATTCCTTTTTGTAGGATAGGTTAAAAAGTCTACAAAAGATTGGTGTTAGCTCATCAGCGCATTCCTTGAGCACTATAATAGGAATTTCATCTGGACCAGAAGCCTTCCTGACATCGAGCCCTTTAAGAATTCGTTTGACAGGACGCTGACGGAATACGATATCAGTCATTTCCGATTGAACTGCTGGAATGTTCGGTGGTGTTTTTCCCTGAAAGTTTACGTTGGAATGGGAAGAAAATAGTTCTGCCAGTAAGTTCGCTTTATCTCCGGCTGTGGTTGCTATTGTGCCGTCGGAACGTGTTAGAGGTGGAATATTTGATTTGGTAAAATTTTGACTGACGGCCTTAGCGACTGACCAAAAAGACCTAGATCCGTTAGGACTGGCAAGAAGTTTGTTTTTGATCCTCGTGTTATGCGTCTCTTTGCTTTGATCTATCGTTTGCTTACACTGGTTTCGAGCGGTAACAAGGGTGGTGCGATTCTCAGCCGTTGGATTTTTACGCCACTGTCGGTAAGCTAGATTTTTAGATCTGACTGCGCGTTTGCAGTTTTTGCTAAACCAGGGCTTGCCGTTAGAAGGGCGCTTATTGTAATAAGGAATAAAGGCTTCCATGCCAGTAAGAATGACATCGGAGACCTCTTGAGCACAAACGGATGGATCATCAGAAGAAAAGCACACGTTCAGCCAAGGAAAAGTGTGAAAATGGTTCTTCAGGTCATCCCACCTGGCTGATCTGTAATGCCAAATCTTGCGAGGTTTAGGAGGCTGCTCAGAACAAATTGGTAGCTCGCTGATATCAATATCTGGATTGGTTCGCCATACTATTCGTTGAAAGTTCCTTTGCGATTTAAATATGTTTATCATGCGGTACATCTTACGTATGTCGGCTTTGAATGCAATCCTATGTTTCCGATAGCGTAATATAATGCAAAAAAGTTCGCCTTGCAATGGCGGTCCGACTAATAGCGCGTCGTTCAGCGATATTCCGTTTGACGATTTGGATGAACCATCGAAAACTACGCGCAATTTGGTGGTGCTGCTTGTTTCGTTTAGTACTCCATGATGCGGTAAGTAGAAAGTATGGGAATTAGATTCAACGTGATTTTCAGGTTCCACCCGAGACATATGCCCCAGCATTTCATATTCTTGCATGAAATCTATATACCGTTTCTTGAAATCTGGGTTTCTTTTAAATTTTTTCTCCATTGCGTGTAAGCGATTAACTGCAGATTCTAAGGATTCTCCGAATTTATCAAATGTATCCTCGAACGGCAGTTGAACTACGAATCTTCCGGTTTCATCTCGTTCCGTCGTTGTCGTAAAGATTTCTTCGCATTTTAACTCCTCAGAAGATCTGTTCGATTTGGGTAGAATTTCCTCGATTTCCCAGAACTGCTTCAGGTCGAAACTCAACCCGTTTAATGCTAGACCGCAAACTGCGTTATTGGTTGTACCCGCGCGTTTTTCGCTTAAAATAGGAATTGGACCCGACACGATCCAACCTAGAATCGTAGACTGTAAAACTGGTAGATGCGGTCCCAATTTAATTTACCCGGACTTCATCAAATTATAAAAAACTTCCGCGCCTAAAAGAAGATCAATTTTACCGTTAATATTGAATGAATTATCAACTAAACTGATGTCACGTGGAATACTTACTAGAGATTGATCAAATTGTGTAACCGGTAGATTTTCTGTGATTTTTTCCAGAATTAGGAATCTCAAATTTATTTCATACCTTTCCGTTAATGATTTTATTTCGGTACTCACGCTATAAAGGACATTAGTGGTCGATTCTCCGACACCGATTACTGGAATATTCGTTTTAGTTGCCTTGAGGTTCAACCTTTCGTATAAACATTTTGACATAAAATTAGGTTGCGAACCAGAGTCAAGTAAAGCCCTACCTGTTTGCCAATTGCCAAGACTATCCTTTATTGAAACTAAAGCGGTTGAAAGTAAAATTTGCTTTTCACGCTCATGGAAAATCATCGTTACATTATTGCCAACTTGCGTTGCATTATTATTTACGGAGCCCAACGAAACAGCTCGGTTTGGCTCTGATGCGCTTTCGGTGTTATCATAATGAAGCATTGTATTATGCTTCTTTGAACACTTTTTACACCCTTGAGCATTACAATCTTTAGACCTATGATTGCTTCTCAAACAATTAATACATATTGGTAATTTTTTAACTTCTGCTAAACGCGACGCCACTGGTAATACTTTAAGTTTTTCGCAAAAATATATGTAATCCCCATCTATCTAGCGGCCCAAATTAAGAAATTTAAGGTTTAAAACAGTGCTACGAATTGGTCACTAATTGGTCATAATTGGTCACTAGGTCCGACTAATTGGTCATTTATACAAAAAAATTTGCAATAAGTTTAAAATATCAAGGTCATCCAAAAAAATTTTAGCGGCTCAACTTGATCGTAGAGAGCTCAATCAAATTAAATTTAATTGGTCACAAAATGGTCAAAATTGGTCAGTTTATAATGATAATTGGTCAGCGTTATTGACGGAGTTATAAACTAAATTATGACTTTCAAGGTCAGTCCCCATCTATCTAGCGGCCCAAATTGGGAAATTTGAAGTTTAAAATAGTGCTCCGAATTGGTCATAATTGGTTACTACCGACTAATTGGTCATTTTTACAGAAATTTTTGCAATGAGTTTAAAATATCAAGGTCATCCAAAAACTTTCAGCGGCTCAATTTGATAGTACAGAGCTCAATCAAATTAAATTTAATTGGTCACAAACTAGTCAACATTGGTCAGTATATGATGATGATTTGTCAGCGATATTGACGAAGTTATTAACTTAATATGACTTTCAAGGACAAGCAAATTTTGTAAGCGACCCAAAATCAAAAATTTGCGTTTCAAAAAAAATATTTCTAAAGGTAGGAACAGTTGAAATATTGTAATTTAAAACTCCTCTAGTGTTATATTAATTGGTCACGAATTGGTCACAATTGGTCAGTAGGTCAGAAGGATTGGTCACCTGTTTCAAAGGATCTTAGAGAGGGGTGACCAATTAATATAACACTAGCTTTAGAAATCTTCTTTTTTTTTAATTGCAAATTTTTTATTTTGGGTCGCTTAGAAAATTTGCTTGCCTTTGAATGTCATTATTTAGTTAATAACTCCGTCTATAACACTGACCAATTATCATCATATATTGACCAATGGTGACCAGTTTGTGACCAATTAAATTCAATTTGATTGAGCTCTGTACTATCAAATTGAGCCGCTAATTTTTTTTGAATGTCCTTGATATTTTAAACTCATTGCAAAATATTCTGTATAAATGACCAATTAGTCGGACCTAGTGACCAATTATGACCAATTAGTGACCAATTCGGAGCACTGTTTTAAACCTTAAATTTCTCAATTTGGGCCGCTAGATAGATGGGGGCTGACCTTGAAAGTCATAATTTAGTTAATAACTCCGTCAATAACGCTGACCAATTATCATCATATACTGACCAATTTTGACCAGTTTGTGACCAATTAAATTCAATTTGATTGAGCTCTCTACGATCAAATTAAGCCGCTAAAATTTTTTGGATGACCTTGATATTTTAAACTTATTGCAAAAATGTCTGTATAAATGACCAATTAGTCGGACCTAGTGACCAATTATGACCAACTAGTGACCAATTCAGAGCACTGTTTTAAACCTCAAATTTCTCAATTTGGGCCGCTAGATAGATGGGGCTGTAATAGCCGCCCTTACAAAACTGACATAAATTTTCCCGTTTTGTCGCAACGTTACTAACGGAATATTTTTTGATTTGATTAGTCTTGGACGATTGGTTTCTATCTCGATTATCAAAATTTTTTATTTGTTTGCTTGGCTCATTCTTTCTGTAATTATCCCGTTTTTCTAAAAATTTGCATTTTTCGATAAGAAATTCAATAAGGACCTTGGTTTCCGGACGTTTTAATTTTTTCGTTACTACGTGTTCCTCCCAATCATCCTGTGTTTCCGGGTCTAACTTTTGCCAGATAATATAATTGAGTAAACTACTCCATTTATTTACTTCTTCACCGAGAGACTCTAACGACCTAATATGTATTTGTATATCATCCGTTAATTCGCGCAAGGAATCTCTAATATCACCTGAAACCCGTTTCATTTCCACAATCGCTTTTATATGTTTACGCGAAATTAAATCTTTGTTTTCGAACCTGTTTTTTAAAAGATCGCAAGCAACTAAATAATTATCATTCGTTACGCTTATTGACTGAATTACTTTCGCCGCAGCCCCCGTAAGCGAGCTTGACGATTGCTAGAAACATGTCCCGAAAATGTTCCCACTGCTCGTATTCCCCGTTAAAAGTCGGTAATTGCATTGTCGGTAATGTTACATTCCTTTTAAACTCGATATTGTTTAAATTGCTACCGCTTAAAATGTTCGATGCTACCGGCGTACTAGATTCGTTTGTCTGTGCGTAGAATTCGCGTATTTTCGTTTTCGCTATTCCGATTGATTCGTAATACCTATTTTCAAATAACTCTCGCTCATTGCTATTTAATTCGGATTTGTCAATTTCTTTGATTGTTGACTGCACCCCGTTGAATTCCGATAATAAAGGAAAAATATCGTCCAAACGCGATTCTAGTTGTGTAATGTTGTCGGGATCAAACCGATTTAAAAATGTTTCAAAGCGCGATAGTTTACCCTTAATTTGACCTCGAAATGCTTTATGTTTTGCTACTTGTTTGGCCATTGCTCCGATTACGCTATTTGCCTACCCGATAGGCGATAAACCTCGATATAAAAATGTACCTCTTCTAAAACGATCAAAGCAAATTATAAACCGATATTAAATTAATGCAATGATTACTGTTACTCGATCGATAAAAATATCATGCACAAACGTTATTTATTTTAAAATCGATCACATTTACAATTAAATAGAATAAAAACCGATGCAGAGGAATAGTTAAAAAGAAAAGCAGACTTACTTGACGATTTTTCCATAGGTTAAAACCATTCGGCTGAAGGACCATGTATTGTTGATGAGTGTTGCTTGGCTTTTTTAGGATTTATTGATTTAAAATTACTCATTTTAAACTGCTTTATTAAGTATTACAACTATAGTAACGTATTAATTCAAACACAGACAGGAAAACAAAGTTAGTGGTACGACCGTTCTCAATCTTGTCTCGTCGTTTTTCTCTTCGTCCTCGTCCGATATCGCTCGACCTGGGGTTGAATAGTGAGCCAGCATACAGGCGTCGAAGTGAATATTGAACAATTATCATTATACAAAGTTTCAATTGCAGCTAAAAATTCATTTTTATTTGTCGATGGAAGACGGTATATCCATGTTAAACCAATAATCGATTTATTTTTATTGATGACGACTCTAAGAAACTTAAAATTACCTATACTTATAATATTACAATCTCTAACAAATTCACTTTTTACGTACATCACAAACCCATCACATTTGTTTAGCTGACTAGTATTATAAAAGATATCATAACCTGGGATATCGTAGTTCTCCAAATTCCAGAGCGTATTGGACTCAGATATCGCTATCACATCAAAATCAGTCTTAAAAGAGTTCAGGTATACTAACAAGTTGTTAAAGTTTTTGTTTAAGCTACATATATTTACGTGTATTATGCTAATATCACCTAGATTGTGCTTTTTTACTTTGGTTGTATTATCACAGTAGTTACATTGCGGCGTTAAATAGTTATCTAATATTGGACTACTATCCATAAATAAGGTAGAAAATAAAACAAAAATGTTACTAGGTATCTATAAACTAGTAGAATTATAGTTGCGGCAGCCGAGCATTTTCTATCATTTTCGATACCTGAATCTCTGTTCTAATTTGTACCGGTTTTGATTTTTCGTTTATTTTGGCTAGTACCTGACCACCTCCTTGCCATACATATATCTATAACCATTATCTTTAAGCTTCCTGGCTTCTTTTAATAATTTATAAGTGGCCACAGTCATTTCTTCATTCACATATATTGCCTCCACTCCCTGAATGCTACATTTTTTCCCATCTAAAGTAAATTTTTATATTTATTAAACTAATTTACTTTTTAGAAAAAAAAAACTTAATTTTTTCTTTTTTAAATAAAAAAAAATAAAAAAAAATCAATTATTTGGGTACAAAAATTGTTACAACAAAAAAATATCGGTAAGTAAAGCTACAGGTTATTCTGGTAATTGCTATTAATAATAATAATCATGTAGTGCAAAGTGTTACCGAACCAGACGAACTCCGTTTCTTGTGATTACCCTACCAAAATAGGTTTTTGAAATCACAACAATTAATTTTCGTCGCTTACCTACTTTATAGATTTGTCATGTTGCTAGAGCATCTTAAATGTAAAAGTTATGGCGAACATTACGTTACTCCTCGAGCTATTAAATGGGGTATCAGCTATTTGATCGTAGTATTATTTAATAGTACATTGTGCAACTAGTGCAATAAGTTGGCGGTTGCTCACGAGTGCGGTATTAAAAGCACGAGTAATTGACAACATCGCGCGGGTTGCACATACCATATTTTATTACAAATGCGTCGATATATGTGTGCACAAATATATATCTAAAAAATACATGTTAATTATCAAAAAACAAGTGTATTTGACTCAATTAAGTATATGAAATTAAACAGCATATTAATTTATTTATTTTTACTTTCGTCCAAATAAATGGTCAAATTTAAAAAATTTAAAAACGTAATCTTAACATTTTTTGGTGCTACCGTATTTAAAAGTCCGTGCTTAGTAGTTATTATATTCAATTGGCGTGCGACAAGGATAATTTGCGTGTGTCAGATAAACTTGTCGCACGCAAATAACAGTTGTATTAACGAAAAAATGCATGCATATGTTAAAAATGGGCAAACAGCTCAATAGCGAGCGCTAAAATATTACTTATCCCGTATGAGTAATAAAAAATAATTAATATGTAATATTATATAAAATAACAATTTAAATAATATTTTAATAACAAATAATAAAATATATACATGGGACCATATCTTGTTTTTGGAACATCAAAATTCAATAAGTATCAAAAGTCTAATGCATAGAATTTTAAATTGGAAATATAAAACAAAATGGAAATATGGACAAATATATTTACTTCACTTCTTCCTATTCCTATGTAACCAAATATTTTAAGATGTAATAAACTTTGCGGTTACTAGTATTCGAGTGCTATATATCATATATTGAATAGGTTTGCTCTTAGAGCTTGCTGCTAATATCCAATTACCGGAAACATCGATATTTGTCTTCCGAGACTTCTTCCGGTTAACTACTGTAATAAACTACGTCTAAGTGGACTTTACAAAGTTGTTGCAATTACAAAATTAATTGAGGAACGTCGGAGTTGGAAACATAAACTTTGTCTTAAAATATTATTAATTAATTAATATATTGTTATGTTAATCAAACATTAATCGCACCATTATTTCTGCATAAATAATTGTAAGGTATTGTCTCTAAAAATAAAAATAAATGTATGTTAGACGCCTTAGTACCTGTAAAGATATTTATATTATTATGTTCTTCTTTTTGAGACCGGCTTTTAGGTCTGTGTTTTTATATTGTCTTCTCTTCGGCTCCGGCTTTGAGGTCTGGGTTCTTATATTTCTTTCTATATGATATTCTATTTATATTTATTTCAATTATATAATTTTTAACTTTTATTCTTTTATTAAAATTAATTTATTAATTAATAAATTTAAAATTCAAATTATTTATCTTCTAATAATATTTCAACTCTTTTCATATTCAAAAATTTCTAAACCAAATTTATTTATCTCCCTCGTCCATAGGTAACCTCTTAAAACAAAACAAAACAAAACAACTCTATAAATACTTTCTAAAATAAAATTTTTAAATGACCTATATAAAGACAGTTACCTATTATTAAATACAAAATTTTTTTTATCCAATCAAATCATAACAATATATATTTAGATATTCACGTTATACGACACGGAATATTGTGGCTAAACTAAAAGATATTAACAAAGTTTATTACTTGAGATAAATACAGTCTTATTAGAGGTACATTTTAAAATTAGTTTCATAATATACAGGGTGTCCCAAAATTGCAAAACATACCCTGAATATTATTTTAATTTTGGCTCTTACGACCTAACTAAAGGTAAGGTTGTTAAGAGTTTCCTATACCGAAACCTTAAAGTTTTTAAAATATTTTGTTTTTTGTGGAAATTACGAAAAAATTTTAATGTCAAATTTCTTGGAAAGTATTTCCCCTTTTTTTACCACATTCACACTAATTGTTGTCAATTAATTATAATTTAAGTTCTATTTATCAATATTAAAAAAAAAATCATACAGGGCCTTTAAATATTAAGATTAAATAATTACGGATTTTGACAGGTGATAACTTGTTTAATTTAAATGCAACACGCTGTATTTTATATCACCAATGGATTCGAAAATGGATTCTATTATAGTTCAAAAGAGAATATCTATAGAAAACTGCTACGGTTGCTGTTAACTAATATCTCCCGGTCAACTTTGGTTCACTCACTCTTTAAGCGTGCATAAAAAAGTTCTACTTCAAAAAACGTAACGGTGTTTCAATTCTGAGAACTAGTGGAAGGGCGATAAGATGGCATATTAAGAAACAAATGTTAATGCTTGAATAAAATAAATCAGATAATGGTAAGATTATACGCGCACAAGTGGCGAAGGCACGTGAAATGAAGGCATTACAACAAATATTGGGAATTTCATGTGGTTTTCTTTGCTTCACGTTAGCGCTGTTTAGTGCTGACGCCAGACCGAATTCTTTGCCAATTTTATTTAGATGGACCCATTCAATTTTTTTGATGGATTTTAAACTCATTAAGTAACACATATTTTTGTTGATGGAAAATTGCACCAGTCCCAGAAAATTTGTTATTAAGTGTTTTTTTGTTTTTTATTACCTTTTGACAACCACATCGTTTGTTGTTTTCAAAGATTACTATGTAGCATTTCTTCTTTGCAAAGGTTTTTTAAATTTTCAATTATCAAAAGAGCTCATTACATTGTATAATTGTAAGCAACGTCATAACGAGTAAGGTCCAAAATTATTTTGTTTTTTAATTGAAGACAATCTTTTAATGCCGGATATCTTAATCCTTTTTCCGGATGATCAAATAGGTACATGAGAAGCAGGCAGTAATAGTTATTTACGTAACGAGTTATGAAAAGTCCAATTTTGTTTAACAAGTGTGATGTTGCAGCAAGAGCGTAGCGAGTGCTGCAAATGAACACGAGTTAAACAAAATGGTGTTTTATAACGAGTTCCGTACAAGATTTTTTATAATTTTGACGAAATTCCATAATTAAAAAAAATCATAATTATCTAATCATAATTAAAAACAATACATCTAGTTCTCGTGTTTATTTTGCATTGACACCTTTCTAATGACAATTCTATTTAATACAGATATAATTAAAAGGTAAGTTTCTGATTTAAATATTAAGTATACTTATTTAATTTTTTGTTTAAAAATGTCTGCTTTTACATATTTCTTTAATAAAAATAGTATAAAATAGTTCTTAGTTGTTTATATTTGCTTTATATTTTTCGTAACTTGTTTTGAAATGAAGTTTTCAAAACTAGTTACGTAAAGTTTTACTTTTCAAAACTAGTTATGAAAAGTAATGACTTTCAAAACTGACAGCAGTTTTGAAAAATGTCACTTTACTTGTCAAAATTATAAAAAAAAGTTTATTGTATATGTATTATTAACAAAAAAGCCAACAATTCTAGACACAAAATAAATATAACCCTTTACTAATATCTTATTCAAGTTTTTAGACTGTTATACAAATATCGAAACCGATAGTCCTATACAAATTTTAATGATCTGTGAAGTTTTTTTGATCTAAAAAAGATCATTGGCGAAAATATGGAAAATGGATAGAAATGCTAGTGATTTATATTACGAATTTTTCGTACGATTCAGTAAGATAAATAGATAAAAAATCAATTCAACCGTAATGCTTTTTGAAAGAAAAAACGATTACAAATCTAAATCATAAACGAAAACTCAAAATCAATCCACATAAAATATATTTGTTGGTAAAAAATTTCTACAAAGTGTTGGCAACTAGTTTCGGGAAAAACATTCCCATCATCAGGCCTATAAGTTATAAAAGAGATAGTTAGATACAAAAAATATAATGGTAATTACATTGTACAACCTTATTAAAAGTGTAAGTAATGTTCAAAATATGGAAAACATCAGTAACTAAGTGAATTTTCCTGTGTATCATTGACACTGCATCATACGAGGATCCATCAATAAGGTTTAATGTGGATTGAAGTAAAAACCAAAAAATAATTCGGTAATTAGTTGATTAAAAGGGTAAAATTAAAAATATAAGGAGCTGGCCAGCTAAATAAAAGAAAATTAACAGGTAATAGAACAAATTACATAAGAGAAATTAGGTATAATAATACGAGGTACTATTATAACATAGAGAAATAAATCTTGAGGGAGAGGATACTTTATCATCCACTTCATTAAAACACGTGGAAGATCAATATTCCACAAATCATAGGAAAAGTGAACATAAGAATTGTTACAGAAAAACCGTAACTGCATGAAAAAGAGTTCACACCTTAAAAATAATGAAGAGGTAAAAGGAAAAATGAAGTATCCAGTAGAAAAACGTGTCTTGAATGCTTCAATGGGTGGAAGCAAATGGCGTCGCTTATGCAAGTTACATTGTTCATTGTTCCAAAAGACCAACCAAAGTAAGGCAGTATACAGGACACCTGGCGTTATATTGGGACTCATCAAAGCAAATAAAATTGTACTGCAAGATCTTGACAATCTAATGGAAGCTTGATCAAAAACCACTTTTAAAAAACTACACCACATAAACCGGACAATTAAACTTTATTAAAGGTACTAGACGGAAATGACCTACTGACATTAATGACAATTAAGCGGAGGGAAGGAACTTTATATAACAGCAAAGTCACAGAACAAAATTCACAGGAAAACTTTACAAAGTTGTTAATAATGTAGTTAGATAATAAACAAAGAAGGGAAAATTTAATAACAAATTTAATATAAGTAGAAAAGATTATAAAGATATATACAATCAAATTTAATATAAGTAATATGTTACCCAAACAGCACAAAGGCATCTCTAAGATGTCTAAACAACGTCTGACATGGATGTTTAAGACAACTTTTGGATGTCCTATGACGCCTGCCAGACATTTTAAAGACGTCTGAAAGACGTCGAATGTTAAAAAAGGTAACGTCTAAAAGACGTCTTTTTCAGACCTCGTCAAGATATCTTTTTCGGACCTCTTTAAGACGTACAATTATTATTTTGAAATTTTATAAACTTAAAAAAAGATCTTGCGCAAACTAAACTTTATTAAATTATAAAAAAAACAAACATTAATAATAAACTTAAAATAATAACAATCATTATAACGTTTTATTTAGCCGTTCCCTTGCCATTCTTCTGTTCGAAGCTCTTCTTAGCCAGGTTTGTATAGATGTTTCAATTATTTTTATATTGTCGAAACCTGCTAACTCTGCTGAACCTGTTCAACAAAACTTGATTAAATATACATTCTATTAAATCGCTTAAAATGTAATGCAAAATTTCTGAAAATTATTAAAATATTTATTTTTTTGTTATTTTTATCTTCCATTGCTTTCTTCCTCCAAAATTCATGTTTTAACTGTTTCTGCATACTCCCGTTCGTTAATTATTTTGAAAGCTATTATTTAAAAGTTAAAATAAATTTATTTATACTTACGAATAATAACCCTTGCTAGGTTGGTATCCTTAAATGGACGATTATTTTTTCTTCCTAGCCAACCATATTTTAGTGCCTGCTCGTTTGTTAATGAAGAACTTTCATTGGATATATTTTCATGTTCACTATCAAAATGTAACAACTGTGATGATACACTACTACATCCAGGTTCATTAGAACCTATTGCTATTTCATTGCATTGTTTTGCAGATTTAGAAGGAGTTTTAGTATCATCATCACTATCACTAATAAAATCATCTTTATTTTTATCAATGGCCCTTTTAGCTCTCATATAATATTTTGATAGATTGCGTTTCATACCTTAAATTAAAAATCCACTATTTTAAAATTTAGAAATAATCATATTAGAAAAAACAACTTACCTTTATCTTTAAAAGTATGTAAATTTGGTAACAAACTTTGTTAATTATTGTTAACAGCTACTGTATTGCCTTTTTTAAAAAACGAAATCAATAGTATATAAATCAGTTAATAATAATAAAACCACAAGCACACCACAATACTAAATTCAAACAAAGCAAATCAAAACCACCTCGGCACGGACACATTGAAAAGTAAAGTAAGGTTATGTTTTACTTTTACGGTATGAACCGAACAAAGGCACGCGACAGCTTGGTTTGGCTTGGTTGGTAAGCGCGCGCGCAAGCTGATTCGGAGTTAGCCGGGTACCGTCGGTATAGATATTGCACGAAGTACAAGTTTACCACAGGTACTTAACTCATAAATTGTTGAAGTAGCACAGTGGAAATAGTATCTGCCTATGATACAGGAGGCCCTGGTTCAAATACGCTCTCGGAGTGAGTCTTTTTATAAGTTTAAACTTTTTTTATTTTATAGTTATTTTTTATATTTTTAAAATTTCACGCCCCTTTAAAAAATTTATTTGTTTATATTTATATATGTTATTCAAATAAAATAAATTTCAAATTAATATAAATAATTATTTATGTATCTATTTAAAAAAATTAATTAAATTTGCATAATTAATTTGTTTCGTACCGGTAAATTTTAAATCGATATTAAAAATAATAATAAAATTATTATAAAAGTAAGGTCCAATAAAGATTTAAAAAATACATCTTAAAGATATCTTTGTGTAACGTCTAAGAGACGTCTGTATTAGACGTCTTTATTATATCTTTTATAAGTCTTTAGGCGTCAAGACTTGAAATTGACCTAAATTGGATGTCTTTAAGACATCTTGTGCTGTCTGGGTATGTTGTTGAACAATGTCAACTAAAAATTTAAAAATTTTTTAAGAAAAAGAAGAAAATTAACCTTCAAATCTAAATATTTATGTAATAGAATGATATTAATAAATATGGATCATGCTTTACGATCGAATATTGACAACATCCAATTATTTGGTGAATTATGACCAATGTACTATTCAATAGGTTTCATAAATCTAATCATCAGTTAGGTAAATGATAAATGATATATCCACTGGTTGTGCCGGAAATTATAAGCGAATTACGAATAAACAGATCCAATTAAATTGCATTAATATATAGCAGGGAATAATCTAAGAAATTATAATAGGTTTCCGTAGTCAGGAAATGCACAAATATATAAACACTTCAGTTTTAAAAGCGTGATTACGAACAGATTAAAATTTTGAATCTGGGTCATAGAAAATTTTCCCAACACCTATGTGTATTTATATTATTTTACTAAAATAATATAGCAGGAAAATAATTTAGAATTTAAAATTTAAAGAGAAACCAAATTAAAGCTTCGTGGACGTTTATTTAAATGTAAATTTGACTTTTTAATATTAGAAATTTAATTATTTAAAACATCTCTCATATGGTGTTTAACACTTATATAAAATAGAATAACAAAAGAATTAAGTTAAAAAAATTTTACATTATGCAGGAATTGTATCTACGAGGTTTATCTGCCTTAAGCTGATTGGCCACAGATGTACCTAGCGACTTGATGACATTTATAAATGATTATTTTAATTTAATTTAATATTCAAAAGAAAGTTGAATGTTACATTATGCAGAAATTCTGTCTAAGATGTCTATCTACAGCCAATAGCGCCTTTAACCGATTGACCACAGACGTATGAATACACTATAAAAATGTATAAAATATAACAAAAATAATATTTTAAACAGAAATTTGTATATCATTAGTACAAAGAAGTTTGAAGTAAACTCGTGTCGGTTATGTATATTATTCAATTAAACGTAAACCTAAACTCTTTTTTCTTTATTGTTTCCTTGCGCGTGTCTATGAGATTGATTGACGTCTGTGCAGAAGATTCTGCTGCAAAGAAAGAAAAAAATTGATTTTCAAATTTAGGTTTTGACATATAATAATCCCTATGCGGTTAAAGTAATATTTTTCTGGTCTGATCTCAAAAATATATTATAAAATCTATATCAATTTAAGTTCTTTTTACAACGCACTTTAATTTATGTCTATAGCTTTTCACGTTTTCGAGATACAGTATTTTGTCTGGCTTTGACAACCCAGTTCCTTTTTAATCGAAAAATGGTTACCAAAAACAGTGTTACAATCAATCTATTTCGATACTGTTTTTAGTGTCGAAATAGAAACTTTGTGAACGTTAATTATAAAAAAATTATTTGTGAGTTTATAACTGCATTTTGTGGAGACGGCAGACGGTGTATTACACCTAGATCTTAGTTATTTGAATTGTCAACATCGAGTCAAACTTGCTGTATCCATGTTTATAATAATATATAAACTTGGAAATAGAAAATTAATTAATGTAAAAGTCAAATTTTATTAATTCTCAAAGAGCGTCGCAGCCTTACAAAAAATAACTAAATGTAAAGAGTAAAAGCGGTAAAAAACTATTTGTAAGTGCAATAATAATTAAAAATTTTATTGGATATTACAAATCAATGTTAAGTGTAAACGGGTTCCATGACAAAACAGAACTTGACAAAACAGAACATGACAAAACAGAACATGACAAAACAGAATATGACAAAACAGAACAAGACAAAACAGAACACTGACAAAACAGAACACTGACAAAACAGAACACAGACAAAACAGAACACAGACAAAACAGAACACAGACAAAACAGAACACAGACAAAACAGAACAAAGACAAAACAGAACACAGACAAAACAGAACACAGACAAAACAAAAGAAGTAATTAATAATTAAATATTATTTTATATACAGGGTGGACAAGTTAAAAGTTTCACCCTCCCCTTAAATTATTCAATTTTTTTTGTTTGAAAGTGAGACAAGTACTTTTTCATATGCGATTGTAAATTATTTGACGTTGTTATTGCTTCCGGTTCTTACAAAAATAAATCGAAGATTTCTGCCCATTGGTGCCTAAAGGGCAACCCTCTTTTTATTTGTAATATATTCCTGTCATTTTGTCAGATAAGAAAAATCTGATTGGGTTATTAGTTAAATGGAACAGTGACTTAAATTGAACAAATAGCTCAAATTTGTGATTTTCTGTTATTTTCGTAAAAACAAGTTAAGGTTAGTGAAAGTTTTAGGTGGACCACCCTGTTTACTTAATTTAAGTTTCTACTGGAATCAGAATTAAAAAAAAAAATGGATGAATTTTTATTATATTTTTATTATCATATACATATTTATTATTATATATACATCAAAATGCTATTGAAGATTGGCTATACGGCGTAGAAATCCTAATTTATTTTCTTCATGTTGATAACCTTGCACAACTGTTGCCATTTGATTGCTAAGTGTTTCATATTTTTTATTTCTCACTTCTAAGCGATGTATTTATGTATTTTAATAGTATGATTTACTTTAATTTTATCAAACAGAATTCGCAGCTTCTTTCATAACCTCACGTATTAGTAAGTTATCACATATAAAATATTATAAAAAAATTTTTTCTTCACTATAGATGTCCTGAAAAAGAATTGAATAAATTCGAAAGCTTGACAAAAATAAAAGAGTTTTCTTTATTTACATTGGCCATAACATTGACTGCAACTCCACTATTGACTTCACATTATATTGAACCAGTCACTATACCATTATTCATATATATATATATATATATATATATATATATATATATATATAGAAAAAAATGTAATATTAAAAGTTGCCCAACAGTTATGTTAACTAAAGTCAATTTTTTTGAAAAGCTCCATAATCGATTTCTATTTTTTGGCTGAGATAATAATTTTATTTTAATGTTTTATCCGTCGATATTATTAAACATTACTTTTTTGTTAGGATACTGTATTATTTTGAATAATTTCAGGTGTTTACACAAAATAAAAAGAACTTTACATAAAAATTTTGAAGATTATTTTACGAACATAAAAATCACCTCCAGTCAAAATAATAGTTGGGTGGAAGAGATAGGGCACACCGCACACCGCGCGGACCTCCATTTTCAATATTAAATAAAAAGTATAAATAATATATCTGAGAATAACTTAATAGTCGGGATTAGAAATTACAAGAATTTTGTCAGTAATGGGAAAACCGGTTAACCGGGAAAATCCATTCAATTGATTTAATTAATACTTCGGCACCCTTCAAACATAATAACCTTTATGTCATTTCTTTGAAAAAAAAAAGTTTGAGAAAAGGTTGGGGAACGTTGATTAACAAATACATGCTTTCATCATTTATGGTTGTAATATGGCGAATTAAAAAAATTATAAATTTTTTTGATTTTTAAATATATAAATAAAATACAGTGTGTCCGCAGATGAAAACTATTTTTGTAAAAAATCTTATTTTTAATTTATTGAAAAAAGTAATTATTTATAAAAATTTTTGCTTCTTTTGAAAATAAGATTAACATCCCCGATACGCTTACAGGCAGAGCTGCCTAGACATGTTTTGATGAAGCAAAAGTTATGGAGAATGACTTTTTTTCGAAAAATTAAAATAAGATTTTTTATAAATATACTTAGTTTTAAGTCCATTCGTGGAGATAAATAAATTGATAAAGTGCATTACAGTAACCCACGCAATAAACATTACTTTCCATCAAATCTGATTAGCACACCGGCTTTTTATATAGTGTGTCCCAAAAGTTTATTCCACACTTATTTCCTAAACCAAAAATATCTTGAAGAAATCCTGAAATAGGTCGATTTCTATTTTTAATTTCCGATATTGATCCACTTTTTTAATGCAATATATATACTATAAGGTTCTGTTTTGTCCTTGTTCGGTTTTGTCCTTGATCTGTTTTGTCCTTGTACTGTTTTGTCCTGGTTCTGTTTTGTCCTTGTTCTGTTTTGTCCTTGTTCTGTTTTGTCAGTGTTCTGTTTTGTCAGTGTTCTGTTTTGTCTTGTTCTGTTTTGTCATGTTCTGTTTTGTCATGTTCTGTTTTGTCAAGTTCTGTTTTGTCCGATTACGGTGTAAACGGTGTTCTTAATCTTTGACTTTTATTTGATAAAAAAGAGTGTGCGTGTAACCTTTACGCGCGATTGAAGTAAAACTTATTTGACATCGCAAAATAAATTCAAATTCAAAATATGTTTATTAAGAAGTAGCTACAGGTTTTTGATTTTTTCGTTTATTATTATTATTTATTGATGAAAGAGTAAACTATTCTTGAGAATCCGCCATTTTATTCAAGTGACAACTATTTTGTTTTGTAATTTATCTAAAATTCATTAATTTCACTTTCAAGTTTTAAAAATTTTTGACAGAAATTAACGGTTAGGTTAGGTTAGCCAATCAAAAGTTTTGACGTACATATCGCAAGGAAGTCAGTAAAAACATAAAGAACTGTGTGTGTGAAAATCGTGAGAAATCTGATAATTTCTTCCGTATTTTAAATGTTAACTGTCAAACAATTTCTAACAAAACTAATAGAATAGACCTGATGTTAAAGCAATATGGACCAGACATATTAGGTCTATCCGAAACAATAATGACAATATCGGCTACATACGATTTAATTATTACTCTGATACTGTTACTTCAATAGAACTAATAAATCACATGGCGGTGTACTAATTGTGACAAAATCTTCCATAGAAATTATGAAACACGATTTTTTGACTAATTTATTACTTGAAGTAGATATTGAAATCTCCAGTATTTTTTTTAAATACTTCAAACTCTGTTGTATATTAAATATTTATAGATCCCCATCTGGAAATTTCAATACATTTATAGATAGACTTTATAGAGCATTAATTTTCTGTACAAATAACTTTATATCTTTTATTCTTTGTAAAGATTTCAACATTAATTTTTTAAACGATTCACAGGAAAATAAAATGTATGCATATAGAGTACTCACTCATTTTCATTCAATATTTTTTCATCGATTTCTTTATTAATAAATCTACTTTGTTTGTTCATATTTGAAACAAACACTTTATACACAAATTTTAGGCGTACAACAATGTATTTTGGTTGAAAAGCTGTCAATTTGACAGGTCAGCAAAATATGTATATTATGTTGCCTATATTTACAATTACAGATTTAACATTTATTTAATATAGTAGGCGAAATCGTGTTAGGTTTTTTGTATCAAGAGTTTTTGCGTTACATTAGAATATGACGTCACGTCCGTTAGAATTATTGAGTTACCCCTAGTCGCGCCTAAAGAAGTTTTACTTCAATAAAAACTTTTTTGATTTTTTTGTGAAAGTATAAGAAATTGTTTTCAGCGAACTAAAAATCGTGAATTACTAAAAGCTGCCGGTACTAATGAATATTTTGTAAATAAAGCAGCTAATAATAATAGAGCAAATATATGTGCATGTTACCAATGTTGAACAAAATTAAACTGATGTTCTTGTTAAAATTGTTCTTCTTAAGCCTGTACAACAAAGTATAAGTTGTAAGATAGTTGTAGATAAAACGAACGACGATTTCGCATTTTTTTTTGCTGGATTGGTATCATGACGGTATAAACTCTGCAGCAGTACAGATAAAGATACTAATAAAAAAGACAAAAAGTGAAACAAATATTCAAATATTAAAGAAAGTCCAAGATTTAAGTTAGGGTCCAATAAATGTGGACCTTACTGTGTCTTGTTAAGGTTTAATGGACTCTCGTTAACTACTATTGAGCAGTTTAACGGGCGTGTTATTAACAATTTCCTTATACCTCGTAACTTTACTACAGACTGTAAGGCTTCGAAAATTGACAAAAAACAAAAAAACCGTTTTATCTTTTGGCCTTTGAAATCAACTACACAACTTAAGTTAATTAAAGATATTTTAATACAAATAAACTGATATTAAATTTTCCACTTTTATTTTAAGGTTAAAAATTGATTTGAATATTACTTTGACGCTAAAATACCCTTTTAATGGATAAAATTTGCAGCGTCAATATTACTAAAATATTTCTAGAAAATGACGGTTGGCGCTAAAGTTAGCGTAGTATAAAATGTTTATGCTATCGTAATCTAGTGTTAATATTATTGTAACGTAGTGTTGACATTGTTTTAATGTACCGATGAGACTATTCAATCCACTACTTTTTTACAAATACAAAACCAGTAAATCTTAATATAAAATACGGGGATAGGCTAAGCAAACTTGCAAATTGAAAAAGGAGGCTTACGAAGTGAGTCGTAAATGATGTTAACCAAATGAAATTTACGTAAAAATAAAATTAAGTGAAATAGCCAAAAGGTATCCAGAAGAAGATTCTTATAAATCTTTATGTTTAAGAAAACAAGAAAAAAACATACTTATCCTTGCTTACACTAATCTTACTTAAAAAGATCATTTTGGTCAACTTTTTAATGAAATGATATAGTATTGCCACGAGGTGAAGAATGAGAATGTGCCGTAGTGTTTGGAATGAGGTGTAGCTGTACTAGAGGCACTTCTTACCTAGGTCGTGATTATTTAACACTTGCATAGGTATCCTGCTGAAGGCAGAAACCTAACGAAGTGAAAGATAAGATAAACCACAGGAAACAAGAAACAATGAACACAAATTTATGCATATTAAAATGAAAAAATACGTAAGTATGCATGCAAATGGCGTTAATAAGTTATCTTTAAGATATAGAGTGTAAGAGTGGAAGAAAAATACAGATGCATTTTTTGCCCAGTATACTGATTATTTTCAGAATACCAGAAAGTGGTTATTTTTGTTTGATTATATGGGTTTGAGTAACAAACATATGGTTCAATTTCAAAATTATAATTTGCAAACGCATTTAATTTGCAAACTGTATGCGAACGGTTTACGTAATTTTGTGATTATGAAACATATTGAGTTACAAACACAAAATTTAATGCTGACTACGTTTGACCGAATTTAATGAATATACGCTAATCAGTATGTAATTCTAGTGACCAATGTAATATTTAACCAAAAATTATTTTGATAGACTAATGAATTAAATTAAATGTTTTTTTTTTAATTTTGAAACCTTTTTTTGTTTCAGGTAAGTCGAATAATTCAATAGTGGTTTATTTCAAAAGCTCAGCATTTGAGGGTAAGTTATGGTTAAAGATCGAATTTTCGACACAAAAACATGCATGCTTGTATGAACAATTTTATTTATTTGTTTTACAATTATCAGATTATTAATGTTTAATGAACAGCTTTTGTTGAAACCTTACGACGTTAGTCTTTGAAACAATAAAGTCCAAAAGCTATAAGAGAATTAGTCTAACCGTTTTTTTCACCCCGCCAGAGATTAATCTTGAAACTAAAATATAAAAAACTTTTAAACCATAAAAATGAGTTCTGGTAGTATAGGCTAGGATACAGACAAAAAAGGTAAAAAAGGGTTTAGCAGATATCTGAAATTTTTTGATGAAATAATAATGAATACACAAAAATATGAATCCCGGAAAAAAGCGCACAGGAAATAAGCGCAAAGAAAGAAGCGCAACAGAAAAAAGCGCACAAGGAATAAAGCGCACAGGGAAAGAAGCGCACACGGAAAAAGCGCACAGGGAAAGAACAACACATGGAAAAAAGCGCACAGGGAAAGAAGCGCACTCGGAAGAAAGCGCACGCGGAAAAAAGCGCACATGGAAAAAATGCCAAATCGAAATAAATGGTTTTTAGTTTATATAATGTATAGCTGCTGTATCTTGTTTATTGTGCATCCGTTTTGTAATCTATCATGAGAAAAATAATTTTAAATGAAAGTATAAAAAAACTGAGACTTTTATACTTAAATTGTGAAATTTTTTCAGTGACTTTTATTTAAGGGTGGGGTTTAAAAGCTATAATATTTAAAAAATGACAAGAAACGATTTTGATAATACCTATCTCATATTAGAAATTTTTTTTTTTATTCATTTGTCAGAAAATTTCATTCTTGATAAAATTTGTTGCATTGTGTAAAACCTAATTTAGATCCATTAAATTTCTAAATGGTGTACAAAGAACAACAAAAATAGGAATTTCAAAGACGAGTAAAGTAGCCTTTTTCAAAAAATTCTAGCAACATGTTATAAACAAAAGTTGTTTGGAATCAAAATCATTTTCAGGAAAAAATTCAAAAATTTCGTTTTTTTTTATTTGCCCTATTTTCATAAATTATTCTAAATCAAATCACTTTCACATAATTTTGTTCAAATTCAAGTCAAGTAGTGTCTTAATCGTTATTTCCCCTGAATAATCCCATAAAAAATTACCGTTAATGACACTTTACCGATTTAAAGTAATTTTAAAACTAGCATTAACAGATTTATTATTTTCTTTCTTAGAAATATATGTTTTTAACATTAATTTTTATGAAGGGCATTAAGTAGGTACAATTTAAACAAAAAATATGGTAGGGGTATTCTTATAAATATTTGCATAATTTAAAGTTTATTCAATATTTTCTAATTCTTGAGAAAGTTAAGTTGTATTATTATAACGAACGAAATGGAGTTTTCGACTACTCAGAAATACTCAGAAATGCAAACGAGCTCTTGCTTACAACGGTTTTGATTTTGCATTTTTTTCATGTGGGCTTTTTCCGCGTGCGCTTTCTTCCGTGTGCGCTTTTTTCCGTGTGCGCTTCTTGCCCTGTGCGCTTTTTTCCTTGTGCGCTTTTTTCCGTGTGCACTTTTTTCCATGTTCACTTTTTTTTCGTGTGCGCTTTTTTCCGTTTGCGCTTTTTGCTTTGCGCTTATTTCCAGTGCGCTTATTTCCTGTAAGCTTTTTTCCGGTCACCAAAAATATACACCCAGATATGCGTCGTTTTGTATAGCCAGTGGAAAAAGCTCAATATTCAGTATTTTGCTTTTATAGTTTTCAAATAAATTTCTATAAATTATTATCGGTAAATTTAAAAATTTCGAACATTAAAAGACATTTAATTTTATTTTTTAAGAATTAAAATCACCAAATAATTAAGCTAAATACGCGTCATTTTAGCAATATGTTCATAACTATTGTAATAATAATTTTTTGTACAACTGTCATTAAAAGTGACACTTTTAATGATAGCAAACAATGTTAAAAACGATTGTTTACATAGCAGCGTGTTAAAAATACTTTTAACACGTTGCCATGTAAACAAGTTTACTTTTAACACGGTTTAGTTTACTTTTAACACGGTTTGGTTTATTGTCATTGCAAATTCGCTCGTTTCATTATCAAAATAGGGAAGTTGTACAAAAAACATTGTATGGTATTTGTGTTAAAAGTGATTTTCTTTTGTTCGTGAAATTGTTCAATTCGCTCCGCTCATTTCACAAACGTTTTCACTCACAAAATAAAACCTCACTTTTAACACTCATATCATAAATAACTATTAAATGTGTTAATATGTGTGTTAAATTTTAGCCGGATTGGTTTACTAGTTTATTTAAAAAGCAAATTATTTATCCCAGAGACGAATTATTTAAACAACTGCTCTTGCCCTAGAAATAGTCCTACACAGAGAAAAAAAATCGCTAGCCATTAGCGAATATTCACTTGCAGTAGCAAAAAAAATCGATTAAATAGAGGACAAATGACTTATTCATTTACCACAGAAAAAACCGTATTGCTAAAATTAAACATTTACAGTTAATATTGAGATCACTTACCATAGATATATTTCAAGTAGTCTATTTTATTTACCGTAAATTATTTAGTCGCTTACAGTTATCGACCTAGATAACTTGCTACTAGCTACTAGTTTATTAAATCTGACATACTGGATACCTATCCTTAGTGATTTATTAATTTATCCCTAATAACTTTTTAACTTAGAATAGATAAAATGTATATTTACCTTAGTAATACAGGTTATTAGGACTAATTGAAAAGTTTATTTACAGTAATCGATTTATTTATTAACCTAAATCTTGGTATTTAGGCTTATACAGGGTGTCCACTTATATTTCCCCTATTTTAACTGCCTTTAAATTCTAAACGGTTCAGGAGGTAAATATGCGGTTTTCACGGAATTGTTACTTCAAATTTCATATTTTTTCCATCAATATAGTTTTCCATATTTGCAAAACACTCAGAAATGGGTTAAAAAAAATCAAATTTATAAAAAACATTTTTTATTTGAAACTTATAAAAAATTAACATATGACTTTTCAAAATATACAATTTTCTCAAAGTAACGTGACATCAGATTCAAACTTAATGGGACCACCTGCATATTTTTACATTTTTAAGTTTTTCTTGATAACACGATTCCAACAAACTAGTACACTTGTGATCTAAGACGATTAAATACAGGTACAGCTGCTTAAAAATGCTTGTTCCTCGACAAATAAGACAAGACAGTTCATTTTGAATTTGTAATTAAAATACAATCCTGCAACATTATAATTGTCTTTAATTTATAAATTCAAAATAAACTGCCCATTTCCGAGGTATTGCTTGTCTAACCATCCATGGGACAAACATTTTTAATTAGCTGTAGCTCTTAAATTAGTCGTTTTACACCACAAGTGTGATAGTTTGTTGGAATCGTAAAAATATAAGAGTTGTCCCATTAGTAGATTCGAATGTGATATAAATACAAAAAGGTAATTGGTAACATAACAAAAAAAGCTGCAGGATCTGTTCTAATATACAGCCCTAAAATTACAATTCTGTACTACTGTTCAGTTCCGAGATATTGTTTGTCTGAATCATCGTGGGACAGATTTGTTTTAACTTACATAAAAAAATAAGAAAATATTTAAAAAAAAGTAGTGTAAGTTCTGCTATTAGAGTGTACATTCAAAGTGACCATCTGAAAATAAAAATGAGTCTCTGAAAAGCAAGATAGATTATCAGTTATCTTAACTTCATAAGCAAACATATGTTCATTAAAGGAAATTACATCAATTTTTTTAAAAATGAAGCAAATCAAATTTTTGGAATTAACCAATATATGATCAATTTTCCTAAAATTAGGAGGATTTCTTTCAAATAATATAACATCTCCAATTTTGTATTCTGTATTGTTAATTGAAATTGACCGACAAACATACACTTTTTCAAAAAGTTTGCCGTCTATATTTGAACAAATTTTTTGAAAATTTGGAATAACGGATTTTACATTCTGAAAAATAGCTTTATCATATATAAGATTATCTTGAAAGCCCTTTTGGGAAAGAATTCTGTAGCATAATTTTAATTGGTGTTTAATAGCCAAAGTTTTTGTAATGTTGACTCTTGAAGAAACTACATTTGCTGATAATTTGGATTCTCTATGTTTTGCTTCAAATCTAAGAGTAGAAAGATGTATAAGTGGACCACTTTTCAACATAATATCAGGATAATGAGTAAGGTTGTGAAATTTGGGTTTTAGTGGCAAATTAAATAGATTCTGATACAAAGTGTTATGCTCTTTAACTAACTGTTTTAATAAAACATGGTTTTCTTTAACAATAACAAACGGATTTAATGTTATGGCTAAAATTTTCCTCAACAAAATATATAAATTCCAAAACTTATTATTAATCGGAATTAAATCGCCAACTATCAAACCGAGAAATAGAATTAGGGTTTTAGCTTCTGCACAGGACATGTTTAATTTTTTCTTCCTCAAATTATCATAATTTATAAGTGGAGGTTTATTAACGTTTTTACCGTAATCAAAATACTTTATCTTAGAATTCAAAGTATCTACAGTAATAATTTTATTAATGAATATAAACTGACAAAATATCTCTATAAAATCAAAAATTGCAACACCTTCGAAAATATCATGCGCAATGTCAACCGCAAAATTTTCAGTTACATGAAATGATGGTATTTTATTGAACACACACTCTTCTCTTAGACCAGTTAAAGACAAATTATTTTTTTTGAGATCCCTGTCGTAATTACTTTTATTTCTAAGCTTTTCGTTAACCTGTTCACATTGTTTTTGCATTTCTTCACGGTCACATTTACAAAATCTACAATAATAGTTCGCTCGAAAACTTTCAGTAAATCCTAAAATTGAGTTCAACCCCAAATTGTCTCCTAAGACAAAACAAACGCAAAAATATATGTTTTGTGTTCCACTTTCAGTTTTAATTGTAATCCCTTCAGATTCCAATTTTATCAGTTCTTCAATTAATTTGTTTAAAACAATACTACAACCAAATTCACTGTAATCTGCTCTATGAAATAATAATGCTAAGAATATATTGTCCAAATGAGCTAAAAACTTTTGAGGAATGCAGGGAATTGAAAAATAGACGGCTCCTAGTTTATGAATACCGGCATGCGAACCTAATGGGTTTCCGGTTTCATATTCATCAAAATATATTATTATTGGAAAAGTACTATTTGTTGAAAGATTAAGGTTTTTTACTTTAGACTTTCAAAAATCTGTATTGACTATGTTTGAAACATGCTTTTCTTTTTCCATTGCTTTAATATTTTGTAAAGTTTCTTTATAAATAAAAGGTAATTCAAAAAGTTTTCTCAGAACTATTTGCATTGGAATAAATTCAGCTGTATACGTTTTGGGCAAGCCAATTCCCTTATAAATTTTATCAATTTGTTCTCCTACAACATAATCCACTGGTTTAATATAAAATTCACATTCCTCAAATTTTTTTAGCCTAAAATACTCAGTTTCAAGGCCAGTAAATATATTTTGCAAAGCATTAACATATTTAAACACTATAATTTTTCTGCTTTCCTCAATACAATATTCGGAAATCAAATCATTTAAACTTTCTCTAAATATACCAAGTGCATCCTTATATAACTTACTTACAGCATTTAGTATATGTTGAATGTCTTTTCTACAAAAAGTATTATTAGAATATAACTCAGAAACAAAGTGTAAAGATTTATTTTCCACTACTTCGGTAAACTTTTCAAAACTGGTGAGGTATTTAGAATCTTCTGAAACTAAAACCTCTGCTGCAACCTCTTCTGTAGAGTCATCAAAATTATCAACATATATTTCATTACATAAATACTCTTTTTCAGAACTAGTGTGATCTAATTTTTGGGTCGAATTATTAGAATTATCGTCAAGGCAATGCTTTTTAAGGTGTTTCCGAAATGAATTAAGAGATTCAAAGTTTCTGTAACAATTTGATTGCACACATTTGTAGTTAAATATTTCTTTAGCATCATGTAATAATTTCATATGTTTCAGCATTATTTTAACATCTTTGAAACTAGTTTGACAAAAGCTGCAAGTAAACATTTTTAACAAAGCACCGAATTATTTTTATTAAAGAAAAATAACATTATTAACTTAAAACCACAACAAATCTAATATCAGAACATACATTACGTGATTTAAGTGTGAAAAAAATTTACATGTGTGATGACACATCGGCCACCACAGAAGAACTTGCGCTATTTTTGGACTTATTTGGTATCTTAAACACCAACTCTTGGATAAAATTACATACGTGCCTGCTTTCTACTGGGTACTCTAAATTTAATCCGTGAAAGATCTTAAAAAGAAGCTCCAAGCATCTAATAGCTGATGTGCATTTGTAGTGTCTTTCATGGAAGTAAATGAAAAAATGAGCCTCCGCCTCGTTCTCTAACTCTTCGTTCCAAACCGCAAAAGGCTGAAGTGGCAAATTGAACTTGTCCAGTTTTGCCTTTCTTCTGTGTAATATTTCTTGAAACTCTTGAAAATCCTTAAAGTAAGAATAAATATAAGAAAATATATAATACATAGATATTACTTATATTTTCTTTTCAATCAATTATTCCTTTGCAGTAAGTGAGGTAAACAAAGACAAATATTGAAGTTTACACATGACCACATTTTATAAATTTTATTGATATACTGCAAAGAAGTGATTTAGACTTTGTACTATTGCTGCAGTCTATATTATTCATATGATAATTTACAAACCTTAACTGCAAAAACAAAACTTTCCCTAATTTCCACCCTAGTTGGCCTCCAGTTCGAAGAATTTTTGACCTGGTTTTTCACCGTAACAGGTGAAAATAAATAAGGCAGTGCCAGTAAAGACTTTGAAGACACGTCTGGAAAAAAAAACATATATTGTATTACAAATATGTCAAATAATTAAAGTGTTAACTTGCCCAAGTTTAAGTTTGGAAGTATTATTTTCCTATCATTTATCTCCTCCAAAATTGCAACAGACACCTTGGGCCATTCATTATAAATAATATCTATCTTATCATCAAACAATTGGTTAAAATCGTGTTCCACCTAAAACATGAAAAATTCTGTAGTCAACAAATATTTATTTAATATTATTATACAGAGTGGCTCATTAAAAATGAAAGAGAGCTAATGTTAAAATAACTTGATATTAATTAAAGAAATAAAAAAACATTTGGGTGTAATATGAAATAAGTGTAACTTAATTATTAACAATATTTTACTAAAATGGAGTTGTAGCTACTTAAAAAAACATATTTACCAATTCTAAAGTGTAGCTTGTGCTTAAGCATGGAAAATCACTAAAAATTTGATCTAATTCGGCATTCTTATAATGCTTCTGTCGAAATGGAAAAGTATTTTCCCAAGCTTTTGCAATGCGTACATATGGCTCGATAGCAGACTTTAAAAAAATTAAATCAGCTTCCACATTATCATCTTCAACATGGCTGACTTCGATGGCCTTATTGTCGATTGTATTTTTGTTAGCAACACGAAGCGCCGCTTTTATATTAACATACCTCGACCACAATTTTCCCTTTGCAGGTTGTCTTAAACCAGAAAATTTTGCAGACGAGTATGGGATAAAATATGTGTCCCTTATTTCCCCTGGAAATAATTTCACTATTTTTTCTGCTGCACACGTAAAGTGAAATGCCTTCAACCTATGAAAAAATGAAAATTGTTAATATGCTTTGATTGATAAATATATAATTTTCTTACTCTGCTTTTAAGGGTTCGTTGTGTAGTTTTATCAATTCGCTTACTACTATTTTACAAAGTTTCTGCCTCATATCATTGTTTAGTTTTTTTTTATAAAGAAGTATTAATCTCCCTTCAGGAGTTCCTTGGAGAATATTTTCTAATTTCTGAAAAACGAATAAGTATGTGTAGAATGTTTTATCTGCCTGTCTGTCTCTCATCAGTATGCCTGATCCAATGGCCTGCTGGGATTATTTAAACCCAGTATAACTAATCAATTATACAACGATTTTACTAATTACTTTTCCGCCAACCTATCTAATATGCGAGAAAAGTATTGGTTTACCCACAAAAAAGTTGGAAATTTGGAAAAAAAATTTTGAGTTATTTTCACGTTATTCATCAACAACAATACGAAAAAACGGTTTTTAGAAAAAAACTCCTGTGTGTATGTCGTCGTTGTCGTCGGCCACTTTTCGTTGCAAGTCTTGTTAGCACGATACAGCCTCCGGAGTGCAATAAATGACCAATTTTATGATGGAATATTGTTAAGGACATTTCACAGATGAACCCTATTGATTTTCAGCTCACCAGAGCCAGTACATCGGGTGCTGTGGTACTTGAAGTACGACATTTTGTCGTTTTTCGAGAAGTTTCAGTTTGTTAGCACGATGCAGCCTCCGGAGTATATATAAGTGATGAATTTTATGATTGGATATTATTCAGAGCGTCTTAAAGATGAACCCTATTGATATTGAGCTCACTAAAGCCAGTACAACGGGTGCTGTGGTACTTGAAGTACCAAATTTTTGTCATTTTTGGAGAATTTTCAGTTTGTTAGTACGCTACAGCCTCCAGAGAGTATACGATTGATCAACTTTATGAATTAGTATTGTTCAAGGTGTCTCACAGATGTACCCTATTGATTTTAAGTTGACTAGAGCGAGTACAGCGGGTCCTATAAAACTAGATATGTATACTAAATTTTTGGTTATTTTTGGAGAAATTTCGGTTTGTTAGCACGATACATCCCCCGAAGTGTATACAAGTAACAATTTTATGATAGAATATTGTTCAGGGCCACAGATGCGGAAAAGTTAGTTTTAATCTTTAAAACCGTTTATTTTTTTTTTTTCAGAATATAATTACCAATAATTTAGAGATTTTTTATTAAAATCACCTAAGATTTTATTAAAGATACTTAAATGTAATTATTAAAAACTTACATCAGAAAAAACTTGTGTGGTCAGCACTGTTTTTAATTTTTTTGGAGTTGAACAAGCTGGGATATCTACAGATGATTCCGACCTTGATTCTGATCTCGATTCTGACACATCGTCATCAAAAATCTGTTTTAGTTCTTCATCTAATTCAAAGATTATGCTGTTGTCCTCGTTGGTCTCAATTATTATTATGAGGTAGTGCCATATTTGGAGGTACCAATACATGTAAAAGAGCTCTAGACATTTGAAACAACGTTTCTTAGTTTATACGTAATAAGGACTCCATTATTCCGAAGGTTTAAGTTTAGAGAAAAAATTATTAAGTTGGTTTTGCTGGATAGACCATTTTCATTATAACTTTATATTTAAATTATTTTATCTACTCCTTTGACAGTAAATGTCATTTTCACCATGCAGGGTAAGTAAGCTATAACGCACAGTCGTGCGTAATGAAACGTCATGTTCGAATGACGTTTCATTACGCACAACTGTGCGTTATAGCTTACTTACCCTGCATGGTGACAATGAGTATAAATGACATTTACTGTCAAAGGAGTAGATAACAGTACAGTACGTACGTCATATATTTTTTAGAGATGTCAAATATTTAGAATTGAAATTAAAATATTGAGTCGTAGATAAAGCATAGTACGTAACTCGAGTGGTAAGAGGTATAACGTACTCGTGTAATTACGCACTAGCCGCTACGCGGCTTCGTGCGTAACTTTTCCACTCGTACGTAATGTCCTACTTACCACTCTTGTTACGTAATATACTATTCTGATAGTTTTAATATCCGTTTATTATATGTATGATCCTAAAACTAAATACATACAATATAAGTTTTATTTGTTACAATTTAATAGTTGACTTCCTGATTCAGATATAAAAAAGTGAATTATTATTAATATTTATATTTATTGAATCTTAAAACACTTAGGTATTCGACAAATTTTTTATTTATTTTATTACAATTTTTGATTTTTATGTGTATGGGTACCAGATTTCATTATAAAGTTTTTATAATATTTCAATACTGTTTTTAGTTTCAGTAATAAACTCGGAAATAAACGTTAATTTTCAGCATCACTTCTATTTGGCTCAAAATTTTCGTTCACAATTGAATATCTTAGTAGTTTTTTGTCTGAATCAATGTTGATACCTTTCCCTAGAGGATTGTTCCATTTCTATCAGTGAAATGTGGTCCACACGCGACCAACCTCACACTAAATTGTTGAGAGTGGTTGCGTTGCGAGCGCACTTCAATGCGGCATATCCGCCTGATGGCTCTGGCTGTGCTATCCTGTCATTGAGACTTCCCGCCAGGCGCAGTCCCCAGTAGGCTACAGCATCGGAGCCCGGATCGGTGTTACGGACGTTCTCCCTCAGGTTGGTCTCGTCGGCTGTTGTGTTCTCTTTCTGATTTGCCGGTCGGACACTCGTTCGCTCACGTGTTCCGTTTGGTCCCCAAGGTCGATGGTTTTTACCGCATGTGCGTCCGGTTCAGAACGCAGCAAACTGAATGTTAGGTTAAAGATCCAACGTGTATGTTAGGATTAAATTTTTAATATCCAATGAATGTGATGATGTTTAAATTTTGTCGTTGATTTAATGCTACATCACTTGTTCGTTAACAAGTTAGTTGATAATATTGTTTTTAAGTAACTTTAGGTAGCTTACACAATAACAGTATTTAAGTAGGTATTTAAAAAGCTTATTTAAATCTATCTAAAATGTCTTAATTATGACCTAAATTCATAATGTTAAGGTAACCAAATTTATCGATTTAAACCTCATATATACCTATACTAAACTAAGGCACTATAAACATAGGTATTATCATCAGCGATGTTTTATCCAATGTCAACCACAAAACCAGAGATAATAGAACAAATGTGTTTATGTGTTGATGCCTAATAAAAAGTTGGCAACAAGTACCGACATCAGCGCACCATGTTTAAAACTTTACTTCTACACCCTTTTTATGCTTTAAGTATCTTAAATTTATTTTAATCTGAAACCACTAGTACTTATCTGTCATTTTATACCACTGTCACTCGCTTCTAATATAAATATAAAGCATCCACCATGTTTTATCCGCTATCACTAATTGTGACTTGGCCAACTTAAATTAACTCACAAGAAAAACCGGCTAATTTTATTTACTAGGTACTACAATGCAATGTTGTCAAATTTAGAAACGTTGTTTTATTTAAAGCTATTAAAACAATGTTTAGAAGTCAGTTTGTCATTTTAAAACGTATAATTATCCACGCATTTACTATACCCTTTATCTAATTTCTGCAGTAGTTAAATTTTTTGGTTTGATTAATCTTGTAATAAAATCAGGCGAACTATCCAAAACTCAATTAAATATTTTTAAAATTCGTCTATAGTTTGTAATTTACCTATACATACTATTGAAATGTTTACAAATTGTGGATTTCACTGCATAATTTAAACAAGAACATTTATTTAAATGCACACAAATTTTATATAAGTTATATTAAAATAAAAGCACAGTGATTTTTGAAGTTATACTTCTATTCGCACACTCTGTGGAATGAATTAGTGTGTAGCTAAATGGGAAAAATTATTACATATGTAATGGTGTGAGTAAGAGAGAGACAGAGTCACATATAAGGTATATTGTTCGGTAAAAATAAAGATGAAATATTTACTACATGTTATTAGTCATCACTATAAGTCCTTTGAATACCGTTTAAACATTCATTGCATTGAAAAGAGATAGATATACAACAAACAGTCTGAGCTATTGTTATTGTATTACATTGACGTATCGCATTATGTTTGACATATTATTTTATAATTCTGTCCAGTAAGTATACATATTAAGTTTAGTATTTTATAATAATAATACTATTCAGTAATGAGTATTGTATTGTAGTCTAAAATACACATGGTTGCATTATATCCTTCACTATGCTTTTGAGTCGAAGACATGCGTGTTAGTTAAAACCTGTTTCTGCAAAGTTACTGAAAAGTGCAGTTCAAAGTGCTTTAAAATTTTGTAAAAGTGTGTACCTATATGTTGTTAGAAAATGTTTTGCATTGTTTTCTAGTGTTTTAAAATCTGTAATAGCCCACGGTAAGCAAATCGGGTTTTGTAAACACTTTTTTTGTACATTGATCGTTTAACTGTTTGGTTTTCGTGTTTGAAGTAAGGACACACATCAACTGGTCTTATTTTTCTTAGTATTTATTTAATTGAATACAGTTAATTTTAAAAAAATATTATTTTTACTTGCCTGTGTTTGTAGTTATTAAGTTTTATTAGTTAACAGTGCATAGAAGTATAACTTATGCCGGCAGTCCCACTGACTGCCACACCTTTTTTTTTCTTAATTTTTTTACCATGTATTTCTTTTATCTACAGTCACGAATAAAACAAAACTGCAAGGCCACAGCTTTTTTGTGTGGATTTGTAAAATAAGCTAAAAGATTTTCCCTTTGTTATTTATTATGCTAATAATACTACATATGTAATGCGTTGTATGTAAAGGTATTAACTGTTTCTTACCTAAATAGTTATATTTTATCAACTTATGCTAACTTTCTAAATGTACATTAGTATCAAACCACAAAATTTGCTATAACAATATGCCCACTAAATTCTATTATTATATTAGTAATTGTTTAAATATTTACGCATGTTTTTATAGCTTTGTATTTTTTCAATATACCTAAAAATACATGCAAATCTTTTTTAAATGTAGTTTTGTTGCTGGTACAGAGTAATAAGACTGAAATATACCCTGTTTGTAAAAGTCAATAAGCCAGGGTACTGAAAGGTTTTTTTGATGTATAATAGATAGATAGATAGATAGATTTATTGTATAGAAGAATTACAAATTCTTATTACAAGAGTTGGTTATAAAATACAGAGAACAAACATCTAAATAGATACTAACAATAGCACAAATATAAAAAACAAAAAAAAAACAAAAAAACCAATGTATAATAATACTCTAAAACATGTCATACAAGGCTACTCATTAATGATAAAAGAACGCAACTTTAGGATGTTCAATATAAAGTAGGCAATTTGTTTAAGTTCCTGAGTAGAACCATAATTTAACAAAAAAACTAGGTCATCCATCGAATTCAATGTAATTGCATAGTTTCTCAAACTCGCGTAAATAGGACATTGAAAAAATATATGGCAAAGAGTTTCAGGTTCCTGAAGATTACAAATGGTACAAAGCTCTCCTTGATCAACTATGTAAACAGATTGTTTATGAGTGAATCTTAGATGTTTCCTACTTGTGGTACGTATTTGCGCCAACAATCGTACAATAAAGATAGGCATTCTAGCATTCAGAAATTTTTGAGGAACAGTCCGCAGCGATAAACTTTGATAGAGCAATGGGTATGAAGAATGAGTTAGTCTATTAAGATCGCTTGTTAAAAGATGCCCTTTAACTGCCTCCAGTATTCGAAAAGTTATTTTCGTAGAAGTAGTGGGCCTGAGTAAACTTGTCCAATGTACATCTTGTCCAAATAACGTTAGGACTTGTTTTAATTAAAGTAACCAGTTATATTTAGGATCAACATCAGTAAGAACCGTTAAGCGACCATAACAGACTTTAGGAAGTCTCGAATCATCGAGTGATTTTAAAGTGTCTAACCATGAAAGCGCTGATTTTAAAATTAAGTACAGAAGATTTATGGAAGATGTTTCCAGCCTTACTATGTAATCTGGGGTATTTAATGGCAGAGCTAATAAGCGTTTAAAAAATCCAACTTGAACTCTTTCTACTAAGTTCCCATAACGAAGACCCCACACGCCAATACTATATGAGAGCGAAGAGAGTACGATGGAGTTATATAAGCAAATTCTAGACTCCCAAGAGCTCATCCTGGATTCACACATCAAGTTCATCACAGCTCCAATAGCCTGATTCGCCTTAGTAACAGCTTTTTTTGACATTTCAAGAAAAAGACTGGAAGAAGTAAATTCAATTCCTAGGACGGTGTATTTTTTCACAATTTCAAGTGGCACGCCATTGTAGAAAAATTTATAGGGATGTACAGGATGATAACCTCCCCTGCTAAAAATCATTATTTTAGTTTTGTCGGTATTACCGGTAAGAAGGTTGTCGGAAGAATATTGTTCTAACGTTCTAAGCTGTCTCGAAAGGTCAATTGGAGAATCGCCAAGGATGATCAAATCATCGGCATACAGAAGCATAAGAACTTCAGTGGACATATCAATACTTAATCCATGGTGGCCTTTTGATGTAAAAAACTGTTCAATATCGGACAAGAAGAGAGAAAATATGAGTGGGCTTAGTGGCTCTCCTTGAAGAACACCTTCAGAGATGGGGAAACACTTGCTGTACTCATTTTTGTCTTTAACACACATATTGATGTATCATAGTTTATTTTATTATTGAAAAATATATGTTTTAATGATCATGCTAGAAGCTTTAAAATGACTAGTTGTAAAATTTTTATTCTTATTTAGATAAATGCAAAAGAAAGCAAAATTTAGAAAAATAAATATGTGATAAAGAATGGCTTTAAAATTTTTATCACATATTAAGCAGGCAATACAAGACCCACATTTGAGCAAAATTTCTAAGTTTTAAAACAATTTTTGTAGCGTGCTCTAAAAAATGGTTATGCCAATAAATCTTTGATCTTTTTAACGTTAAAATGAAAACGATAAAAAGTACATTTTTTACACTAATTTGTTGTGTTTAATAAGGGGAAAACCCGAATATAAACCGAATTTTGTTTGCGATAACCCCTTTAAATCGGACATTTTTTTACGAATACCTATCTCTTAATTCTCGCATTCAAGAATTAATTTGGTCGTATCTGCAATCCACAAAGCGGTAATGTTCCAATTCTTATTTTAATGGCTCTAATATTTAGTAGTTAAACTGCGACAGATTAAGAATGTATAGTGAATATTCCAGTGCTTTCCAATGAATTTTGCTTTATTTTAATTGGGTTAACGTATCTTTTTTAGCAAAACGTTGTATTATCATAGAAAAAAATCCTACTTTGAATGGGCATCTCAACTTTTCGGTAATAGCATAGTTATAAGTACTTGTAATACGTCTTTTATGGATCAATATATCTCTGCTTTTTTGGATGCTACTGCTTCATGTTTTTTAATGATTGCCTATTGAGACGCTCAAATAGAATAATGCATTATATTACTAATCTCACAGGGCCCAACGTACCTTAATGAATGTTCAATATCGTCCCAAAATTCTTTGACATATAGCAATACTGTTTTTTTTTTGTTTTGATGTCAAAAGTCATCAGAACATTCGTCGCATTGGTGCGTATTTACTTTGCAGTTGACTCTCGGCCATTGCCAATTTTTTGTGATCGTCATAAAATTCTGCTTTAATAATAACGGTACAAGTTAGATGTTTAGAGCCGAGGCGACAAAGAAGTCGAGGCTGGAATTTCTAAACTAGAACTGTAATGACAGTCCATGGCCGTGTATTCTACTATGTTCTGTTCCATACTGTGTTATATTTGAATTATTAAATTAAAATTAAATGTTTTTTTAGATTACCTACTTATATGTATAATATTTTCGTCATTCTTAATTCGACCTGATATGGAACTATAGAATTCTATATGCTTATTTTTCGTAAATTTCCATTTTATTTCTGAAATTGGATTAAAAAATTTTTTAATTTCAATATTACCCAGATCTTTAATTTTTCAGTTCCGCCATGTATTTTTTTGTTTTTTAACCCACTTTGTCTTTGTAAAAATATTTTGTTTTTGCCAAATTTAAATAAATTAGATAACAGTATTTTATATAATCAAATCATAAAACGATGAATAACGAGAAGCACTGAAATTTATACTTCTTTTTTGGTGACTGCGCCCTGTGTTAGGCTCTGTCTAACCGACATCTGAAGTAAAAACCACCTGCATTTTCGCAGAATGGGAGAATACGGGACACTACATATAAAGGGATCTAAGGTGGAGAATGATAAAAAAATGACAAAATTCGAATAAACCATAAAATGATTAATTATATAATAAAATCAGAAGACAATAAATGCAGAGTTTTCTTCTCATTTTTTTGGTGTCTGCGCGCTGTGTTATGTTCTGTCTTACCGACACCTAAAGTATAGGTAAACACCTACATTTTTGTGGAAAATAACAAAATATGACAGACTACATGTAAAGGGAGCTAAGGTGAAAAATAATGAAAAAGTGACAAAATTCGAATAAACCAGATCAGAATAAACTATATAATGAATACAGAAGATGATGAATAACGAGAAACGCTGAGTTTGAAAGACATTTGGCCTATATAAACCGATTAAAATTGACAAAGATTTTATAAACAGATTCGGGTTAATTATTAAATAAAATATTAAAATAATACACATGAGAGCTGAGTAATCGACACTTTTTGATAGGATTTATTAAAAAGTTGTTTTTTGCGTAATTTTTTCAATTTCTCTTTAATGTCATTTTTT
This sequence comes from Altica lythri, assembly GCA_964028335.1. Taxonomy (NCBI): domain Eukaryota; kingdom Metazoa; phylum Arthropoda; class Insecta; order Coleoptera; family Chrysomelidae; genus Altica; species Altica lythri. The sequence continues at coordinate 7,453,368 of OZ034805.1, read as the reverse complement.
AAAGTGATAACTTCTTATGGGAGGGTAACTGATTTTTAGCGTAACGCGTTGAAAAAAGCGTTTATCATAACGCGTTGTTTATCGTTGTTACAAGCAGGCGCAGTGAAACATAATAATAATAGAAATAGGTAAATAAAAATATTAATACAAATATCTTTATTCATTTATTTATTGAAGTGATAACTTCTTATGGAAGGGTAAACTGATTTTAGCGTAACGCGTTGAAAAAAGCGTTTATCATAACGCGTTGTTTATCGTTGTTACAAGCAGGCGCAGTGAAACATAGTAATATCATTTCTCTCTCTCTCTCTCTCTCTCTCTCTCTCTCTCTCTCTCTTTGCTTTTCCCAATGTAAGTTTTAAGTATATTTGAATTTACCGTGTTATACGGTATTAATCTGTCACTAAATACAATTCATTACTTTTTATTAATTATTAAATATTTATATCCATTTAATATCATAAAAATTAGGTTATTTGCTATATCTTTGTATTTAAAACTAATTTAATTTCTTTTAATTATAATTTAAATTCATAATTTAAACGGTTCGGTCATCCTCGGCATCTATCGTGGCAGTTGTAGGAGAGAAGAAATGGAAATTAAATCAAATAGAAATAGGTAAATATTAATATTAATACAAATATCTTTATTTATTTATTTACTCATTTATTCAAATAACAGGTTGTCTAAGAAGAAATGACAGTCTGATTAGCCTAATTTTAGCATAAAAAAGACCTGTTTTGGTGGTTTCATTTGTGAATAATCTTATAAAAATTGATTATAAAGTGTGTTATTAATGTTATTATTGATAATAAGGATAAGAATTTAAGTTTTAAGTGTGTATTAAATAGCACTCAGGCCGTTCCACGTTAAGGGTGGTTGTATTGTGAATTACTACGCGACTGATTAGAAATTTTGAACTGTCATAGTAAAAAATTTTTGTGTTGTAATTAGTAAAAGTTATAGTAATAAAAAAAACGGTTAAAGGAGTTTATTTGTGGTAAACATTAAATAAAGTTGTGTTGTAGGTCTAATTAACGGAAATTACGGTAAGAATTGTGTTATTCAGTAAAAAATTGTTTAAAAACTTAGATTACAAAATGATAATTGTGATAAGCCCGCCAAAATTTCTAGTGCTAAATATCAACGTCAATACATGTTGAAGAAAAAAATGGAAGAATAGGTGAAATCCGATTCTGCTGAAATAATCAGTCCGTTCCACGTAAAGGGTGGCTGTATTGCGAATTACTACGCGACTAATTAGAAATTTCGAACTGTCATAGTAAAAAATTTTTGTATCGTAATTAGTGAAAGTTATAGTGATAAAAAAATTTCAGAATTTTCAAAATTTTCAAAATATTTAAATTTTTAAATTTATACACATCATCATATTAATGTACATAAAATTTAAGTAATAGGCAAAGTTTTTCTGAAGTTAAAAAATTTCAATATTAAATAGTTCAACTTGGATTAGGTTAAGTTATCACTTCTGTCGCGCGTTCTGAGACGCACACTTTTTTTTGTTTGTATATCTTTTAAATTTAAAAAATATCATTAGAAATATCTCAAAAATAATTAGTTTACTACAAATCTATAGTTCCGTCTTTCTAACCGAAAAAAATATATGAAAGGGCACAAAAAAATGACTTAGAAATTGATGTTTCAATTTAAATATTGTCTGTAACTTCTTTGTAGCATAATTGTAGTTATATGTTTACTTCTTTAATTGGGGAACTTTTGCCACTAAAATCAAAGTAATAAAATGATAAAACAATATTTTGAAAATGACCCTTACTTATTTATTTTTATAGATACGTCAAATTTGTCAAGGGTCGTTTTTTTAAAACTGAAAATGCCTAACAAAAATTAAAATAATTTTCTGTTCTGAACTTTCGACAACCAGTTCGGTGTCGTTTTTACAGATAAAAAGGTTTTACAAATACTTCTTAATGCAATGAATTATATGTATATATGAATTATGTATTTATTTCTTTATTAAATTACAAATAAGTTGTAACATTATATTCTAATAAATTAACGGTGTATATTTGTACAATTTTTTTAACTAAAATTATTTTTTTATTTATTTGTAAATTTTTAACAAATTTAGGGTATGGGGTTGGGTTAGGGAAGGGGCGGCGAAATTATTGTCGCACCCGGGCGTACGATGCCCTGCATAAAATGATAGAAATATCGACCGTTTAAGTATTTTTGTTTATATCCGAACTATACTTTAAAGTTTTATATACACGCATAAATTCTGCTGACAGGGTAAAAATTACTGTGATTATAAAACAGGATACGAAGAATTGAGGACTGTTTCTTAAAAGAGAATAAGAATAAAATAATATACAACCTTAAATGGTTTTGTTGGCATGTTTCTGAAAAGTTTTACGTTTCTTAAATGTTTCTTTTACGACTTCTGTTTTATCAGATATTTATTTATGACAGTAATTTCTTGAGAAGTAAAGTTTAATTCGGGTCTAGCTTATCTCTTGTATAAAACTGTTGATGTCAGTTATTTCGTGATATGTTTTTGTCTGAGGTTTTAATAGTTGTCTGGGACGATTATTATATTAAAGAAATAAGTTCAGTTGCCAGTTTGGCAACAACTTTTTAATTTGAACTGTTACATTCTTTTATACCAAAATATTAACCTTTTTTCAACTATTTATCATTTATTTCTTAAATGAATTGTATAGAATCAAATTTTGCACTGGTTGCAATATTTATTTTTTCAATTTATTCAAATGCTGTATATTTTTTATCAGTTCTTATTAACTTTTAAGTTTTTATTTTGCTGTACCACGTTCTGTACCAGAAATACAAAAAAATAACTAGAAGGGCTTAGCTTATCGCAACTAAAGCAAAAAATATATAATAATAACTATACACTTACATCCTGATATAAGTTCGGGTATATATTAAATTTTAAATAAAAGAGATGTACGTAATTAAAATATCCACGTATATTTACATTTCATGAAAGTTTTACAAAAACAAAAATAAATCATATTATGTATGGTAAAATGCAAAAATTCTAGTAAACTAATTATTTTGAAACATCTCTAATGAGAATTAAAAAAAATAAAATACCAAAAGCAAGAACTGATATTAAGGAAAAATCGGAAAAATGTCACATCCGGTAGGATTCAAACCTGCGATCTCTACCCATAATTGTTATTAGTGGTTAGTTGACGACATTCTTATTTCAACTGTCAATTGGACAAAAAACTTTTTCTTATTAACGTTATATACGGGATTGGGAGAAAGTGAGGAAGTGACCTATGGTACATGAATTAAATTAAGATATGATAAAAAAACGCCCACTAACCATTATCGAAGCTGTTGTAGAAATGGTAAAAGATACTTCCGGCTGTATTAGAGAATAATTTCTGTTGGATATGACATTCAATCGATTTTTTCTTTTTGCCATTTTTGTCTTAATTTCAAATTTTACCGTTTAGTTGTTAGAATAAACACGTGACACTTTTAATTTTTACGTAAACATGTCTAAAAACTGATCTTAAAAGCAACTAAAATTACAGAAAGTCGAGACAAGTAGACATTAAAATTATAGTTGATAAAAAACCTCAATCAAACACTAAATAGTTCCTATTTATTTGTAACCATATCAGAAAAAAATACTGCACATGTACCTGACATGAACCAGGTAAATAGTAGAAAAAAATGATTATTAGCTTAATTGACTTAATAGACTATAAAATTGTACTTACTAAATCTATAAAAAACAGTAACATATTTTTTGCACGATAGAAAAATTTTGCTTAGTTACAGCGTTTGTGCCTGATCAGTATGTTGTGTTTACTGGTTAGGTACTAAGATAAACAGAAAGATAAGTAGAACGGTAAGTAAATAATTGCATATGTGATGTATACAACGCACTTTTGACATTTTAACGTTATTAAAATGTCAAAAGTGCTCTGTCTAATGTCTAATACGGAAAAATATTTCTATCGTGCAAAAAACGTTACAAGGATCACGAACGTTAAGGACTACCGATCTTAGACAAACAATTGTCTTCGATCGGTAAAATGTCCTTACCGTTCTTGATACTTAATATACTAATACTGTACCTACTTTACTTTTGTCAAGACGGAAGGATTTTTGCTATAAATATAGAGGCTACGGTTGGTAAATTGTGTGTAGTAATATTTAAAAATCAACTGCAATTCTCGCTGAATATATTCTAACTCTTGTAGTGTTCGATCATTTATTACGCCTCTAGTAACGTGAGCAGATTTACCAACGAACATTCGGTACTTATACTTAAAGATGATTTAATAAGATAGAAGACATATGGTTGAAAAAAATTCCCAAAGTAGTTCCTCTGTTACTTTGTACCTTTATATATTTAACAATTGTCTCTATCAGAAACTCATTCTTTTAAGTCGGTGCGGGTGCAAACAAAACGAAAAAAATAAATAGATATAAAGCAACCTAATAGGCAATTCGAGAAATATGCGAGATTTGTTCAGAAAGAAAAGGAAATTTTGGATTACACAGGCTACGTACCTACTTGCGATTCTCGAAAAAAAATTTTGTCCTCAATATATGTTTACCATATCAGCCATTTTGCACTGTTAGTTTGTGTTTGACAGACAGAAGACGTGATTTGGTATACCCTTCAATTTTTTCTTGTTTCAAATAAGATGGGTCAAAGTATCTGCATTAAATTTTGCGTTAAAAATGAAAAAAAAAAATGCCAATGCATTCAAAATGTTGTTTGTGACATTTGGTAAATCTACCATGAGTAAACCAAGATTGTATAAATGGTATAAACGCTGTAAATAATGCTGAATAAACATTAATGACGATTGGACACCCGAGCACGTCAACAACTGATAAAAACGTCGAATCAGTAAAGCAAATGGTTTTGGCAGATCGTCGAATTATTTTTAAGGAAGTTACTGAGAATGATGACATATCAACTGGATCATATCATGTAATTGTATCAGATGTTTTAAGGCAGCAAAGATAGTTCCAAAATTGCTCAATTTTGACCAAAAACAACATCGCATAAATATCGCTCAGGAGCTGTAATATGCCAACAACGATCCAGATTTCCTCAAAAGAATTATAACTGGTGACGAAACATGGACATATGGCTATGACATCGAAACCGAAGCCCACTCATCCCAATGGAAGCGGCCAGAGGAACCATGCAAGACCGAAAAAAAACACGTCAAGTTCGGTCAAATATGATGGTTTTGCTTACTGTTTTCTTTGATTATAATGGCGTAGTGCATCATGAGTTCTTGCCACAAGGTTGTGCAGTCAACAAGGAATATTATCTGGAAGTTATGAGAAGTTTGCACAAAGCAATACGAATTAAACGGAAGGATTTTTGGAAAAACCCGTCAAGAATTTTGCACCATGATAATGCACCGGCAAAATGATAACTGCCAAACACAACACCCTTATCATGCTTATACCACCGTATTTTCCGGACTTGGCCTGCTGAAACCTTTTCCTATTCCCAAAACTATAGAGACCAATAAAAGGATGACGTTTTGCCACAATTTTAAGGCAGCATCGAAGAAAGAGCTGATGGCCATATCAAAAATCGAGTTCCAGAAGTGCTTCCAAGATTGGAAAAGCGCTGGGCCAAGTGTGTTATATCTAAGGGGAACTAATTTAAAGGGGACAAATAGATATTGATAAATAAATAAATATATTATGAGTTTTTCAGAAATTCTCGTATAACCTTAGAAATTTTACGACCTTTGGCTTGTAGAGTGTGATAAAGTACCTAATTTTATTTCGAATTTACTTGAAAACAAAAATATTACATTGTATTTTAATCGATTTATATATTTTTACATATCATATTATGTTTTCGATAATATATTACAATTTTTCATTTTCATAATCTATATATTATCTAAAACTCAAAGGACTGACTGACTGACTGACTGTCTGACATAGTGATCTATCAACGCACAGCCCAAACCCCTCGACGTATGGGGCTGAAATTTGGCATGAAGGTTATAACGTAGGCATCCGCTAAGAACGGATTTTGATTAATTTCACCGTCAAGGGAATAAAATAGGGGATGACAGTTTGTATGAAACTTTGTCAATTTTAAACCGATCGGGCTAAGATTTTGCGAGCATATAGCTTTTATAACGTAGGCATCCCCTAATAAAGGATTTTGATTAATTCCACCTCTAAGGGGATACAAAAGGCGATGAAAGTTTGCGTAAAAGTATGTCAATTTTAATCCGATCGGGCTGAGATTTTGCATGCACATAGCTACTATGGCGTAGGTATGCCTTAAGAAAGGATTTTAATAAATTCCACCTTAAAGGGGATAAAATAGGGGATGAAAATTGTATGAAACTTTGTCAATTTTAAACCCATCGGGCTAAGATTTTACATACATATAGCTACTATGACATAGGCATCCCCTAAGAAAGGATTTTGATAAATTCCCCCCTAAGGGATAAAAGTTTGTATGAAACTTTGTGAATTTCAAACCGATCGAGCTGAGATTTTGCATGCATATTAGTCGAGGCAATGAAGCATTATGATAGGAAATCTTTTAGGATAGGACGGATCGTAATGCGGTTTTTTGTATTTGCTTTCAAACAATATTTATACCATTCCTACCTACTTTCTACCTAGTACAAACCGGAAGTTGCATTGCTGCAGCCAAAAATGCTTTCAAAAAATGCATTTTTTGAGAGTTTTTTTTGACAAATTTAATAACTTTGTAAATAAGAGTCAGAATTGGCCCAAGTTGGGTCCCCAGGGGTTTTTAAGCTCGTTGATCACGATTATGATGTTCAAATTGACCCTCCGAACAACTGGAGCTCAGGAACGTCGACGAACGTCGTCTCCGGGGGAATATCCCTAACTTCATGCGAGGAAGGAGAAAAACACGAGACTCGAGGTTTTTGGGTGAATTTAAATATGGCACCTGCAAACACCTCACGGACACCTGGTGCGCCCCAACATGGATGCGGACGTCATCTTCAAAATCATTATGGGGGCATTATGGGTACAAAAAACTAAAGTTCACGCGGATAAAGTCGCGGGCGGCTGCTAGTTTTTTTAAAATTTCCCTTAACTCATTTAGTTAGTATTTGTTTTTTAATTTTAAATACCTTTTTTAACTCTTTATTTATTTTACAACAGTTATTAATTTTGTCCAGTTTTTTCTGTTGTTGCGGTATTTATACATTTTGCACGGGTCATTTTCAATTTTTGATAGTCTTTTCTAAAATATTAGAGTATTTTAAATACTTATAAATGGTTTAAGTTACTTTTTACCGTGGGTACCTATTTGTTTCTTACGAAGTTATTTGAATTTTTTAATATGCTGTCTAATTCGCTTTTTTTATTATTAATTTATTTTTGTACGTTTTTACTTTTCGTTTTTTTTGCAAACATTTTAATTGTGTAATCTTTTTATGTGTAATGCATAAAATTAATTATATATTTTACAACAATCCAATTTTTTCCGGGGTAACAAAAAAAATCTATGAACTGTGAATTAAGGCTGGGGCTATATAGTCGAGGCAATGAAACATTATAATAGGAAATCTTTTAGGATAGGACGGATCGGAATGCGGTATTTTGCATTTGCTTTTAAAAATTATTTAAACCATTCCTACCTACTTTCTACCTAGTACAAACCGGAAGTTGCATTGCTGCAGCCTAAAATGCTTTTGACAAATTCAATAACTTTGTAAGTAAGAGTCAGAATTGGCCCAAGTTGAGAACCCAGGGATTTTTAAGGTCGCTGATTACGATTATGATGTTTAAATTGACCCCCCGAACACCTGGAGCTATGGAAAATCAACGAACGTCATCTCCGAGGGACTATTTCGAACTTCATGCGAGGAAGGAGGGAAACTCGACAATGGGGGGGGCGGGGGCTTTGAGTCGCTGAATTCAAATATGGCTCCAGCGAACACCCCACGGACACCGGTGCGACCTAACCTAAATGCGGACGTCATCTTCAAGAATATTCCTGGAAATTGCAACAAAAACGAACCGAAAATCATTATGAAAGCATTTTGTTTGCGCCGCTGAATCCAAACTTCATGTGGAAAACGACCCCCCGAACACCTGAAGCGCCCTAACCTTGCTCTGAAAGTCATCCTCGAGGTTTTCCCAGACACAACTGAAAATAGGAACCGCCAATCGTAACGGGTGGTTTCTTGGGGCGCTGAAGTCAAATATGGCACCGGCGAAAACTCCACGACACCTGGTGCGCCCTAACCTTGCTCTGGACAACCTTCCCGAGGAGTTTCCAGACAAGTTCTACGCGTTGTTTGGCGAAGCCTGGTGTTAGGAAAAAGTATCTGTGTATACTTGTATACTTACACAAAAGCGTTTTGAGCGTCGGGAAAAAAGTGAAAGGCTGCTCGGCAAAGTTCGGAGTTCCAATCGCCGATTATTCTCGTCATTTTTTAGGACTGGATCAACTTTTTCCAGGGCCCCAGGGGAGAGTTACACATGAATGAATGTATGAAATTATGAGACAATTTACAGTTCGTATTGTCTCTGGAAAAACCGCGAGGACTGTTCAGTGCCAGGTTAGGGCGCACTAGGTGTCCGTGGCGTGTACGCTGATGTCATATTTGAATTCAGCGCCCCCAAAAAAAAACCGTAACGATTGTCTGTTTGTCTTTTTTAATTGTGTCTGGGAAAACCTCGGGGATGACGTTCAGAGCCAGGTTAGGGCGCACCAGGTGTCCGTGGGGTGTTCGCCGGTGCCATATTTGACTTCAGCGCCCCAAGAAACCACCCGTTACGATTGTCGGTTCCTATTATTCAATTGTGTCTGGGAAAACCTTGGGGATGCCTTTCAGAGCTAGGTTAGGGCGCTCCAGGTGTTCGGGGGGTCGTTTTCCACATGAAATTCCGATTCAGCTCACACAAAATGCTGCCATCATGATTTTCGGTTCATTTTTGTCGGCATTTCCAGGAAAATTCTCAAAGATGACGTCCGCGTCCAGCTTAGGGTGCACCAGGTGCCTGTGGGGTATTCGAAGGTGCCATATTTGAATTCAGCTGCTTAAAAAATCCCCGGGTGTCGAGTTTCTGTCCTTCCTCGCATGAAATTTGGGATAGTCCTCCGAAGATGACATTCGTCGACGATCCTAAACTGCAGGTGTTTGGGGGGTCAATTTGAACATCATAATCGTGATCAGCGACCTTAAAAACCCCTGAGTACTCAACTTGGTCCAATTCTGACTATTACTTACAAAGTTATTGAATTTGTCAAAAAAACCTCCCAAAAAATGCATTTTTTGAAAGCATGTTTGGCTGCAGCAATGCAACTTCCGGTTTGTACTAGGTAGGAATGGTTTAAATAATTTTTAAAAGCAAATGCAAAAAACCGCATTCCGATCCATCCTATCCTAAAAGATTTCCTATTTTTGGCGTTTTTAGTGCTTCATTGCCTCGACTAATAGTGATTTTTTGAGAAAAACGAAAAACAAGAGGTACTGTTTTGGAAAAAAAAGACTTTTCCTATAAAAAAAAACAAATTAATATTGTTGACATCTACTTTAATTTTTTTTGTATGTTTGGCCTCGTTAAATAACCTAATTTATACGACTTCGTCTGAGAAATATAAAATGCTTTAGATAAATATAAACTATTTATTATTCAACGAAGGTATAGGTAATGGTAGCTATAACACATGATGATAAAGTTTACAACACGAGCCGCAGGCGAGTGTTGTAAATCATCTAAGTGAATAATAGCCATTTTACACGAATAGAATACTGTATTTTGTCCACGACAAAGTTGCTAAATATACAACTTAAAAAATTTGAATGTACGCTAATTATTGTAATAGAAGTTTCAAATATATATGACTTTTATTTCAAAGTATGTTGCCTAGATATAGGTAGTGGTAAAAATATGTCTATTCTTTATACATGTGTTTTGTTTGTTTACACCATTGATATTTAAATAAATATTAATATGTCGGAGGAAAAAATAAATTTGACTAATTTGAGTTTTTCTCACATAAATTTTGTGTTTAATCTTGAACACTAGCAAGTAATTGTTTCATAAAATAAAAGTAAAAATTTGTTACAAAAGGTAATAAACTATTGAATTGGTAAGTTTTATGACAAACCTAATTGTCCTTTTGTTTGGATTTATTTAAAGATATATTTTTGAAGTTATACTTTTATTCGTACACTCTGTAGAAAAAGATTGTGTAGAGTTAAATGAGAAAAATCATTACATATGTAATGGTGTGAGTAAGAGAGAGACAGAAACACTTATAAGGTATATTGGTCCGTAAAAACAAAGATGAAATATTTATCACATGTTATAACTATAAGTCTTTTGAATACCGTTTCAACATTCAGTACATTGAAAAGGGATAGATATACAAAAAACAGTCTGAACTAATGTATGAATATCATAGTGACGGACCACATGATTATTTGACAGATTATTTTATAATTCTGTTACGTAAGTGAAGTAAAGTTTAGCAATTTATATTAATAATAATATTCAGTAATGAGTATTGTATTGTAGTCCAAACTACTATCACATGGTTGCATTTTGAATTATATCCTGCACTATGCTTTTAAGGTTGTTGGCTACATAAACAGAGTTTTTACGAATAGTTGAGGAAATAAACTAAAACCTTTGAAGTTTGTAACGTAAGATGGATCGGAATGCGTTTTTTTGCATTGGATTCGTTAAAGTATCAAGAAATTTGTCGCTATATTTTATAATGTAAAAATGGGAAATTGCATTTCTGCATTCGAAAAGTGCATTCCGAACAGACAATAGAGAGAAAACTTACAATGTGGTAAGTATTGCTGAAAATGGGTTCAATTTATAAACTCGGGGTTTTTGGGGTCGCTGTACACGAATATTACGATTCCGAAAGTCTCTGCGGCACTTGGTGCCTAGGGTATTTACCTCTTCTCCTAGGGTTTAATGTAAATTCTGTACGAAATCAGTGCACACCTGTTACTCGGTGGTTTTTTAAATCGCTAAATACGATTATAATAATGACGATGGTCTTCGAAACACCTGGTGCTTAAGATGGACCTCGTCTCCAGGAATATTATGCAAATTAGATACAAATAGAGTGTGCACTCGGTTTTTGTGGAGGTTTTTGAGGTCGCTAACCACGATTATCATATAATGATTTTGCTAAATTATTCGCATACAAATTTATGAATCCGGGCGTGTGCATAGAAGTATAACTTCTGCTGGCAGTCCCACTGACTGCCACACTATTTTTTTTTATTAGATTAAGTATTAAAAAAATTGGGCATTTTATCCAATTTTAGGTGATCTAAAAGTTATATAACCCAATATATTACATGCTTATAATGTAAATAATATTCTTAAATCAAGTTCACACATACGCTCCATTTATCACTAGTAAATAGTAAGTAGCACGTGCATAATAAACGTTTTGTAGAGCAGTCGTGGACAAAATAATTTAATGCATTACTTAATATGTATGCTGGTATTTCCAAACTTTAATATAACGTGTTGGATTTCATCAATCTATGTCAAGTAATAATAAAGCTATAGCAACTTAACTTTAAAACTAACTACTTAAATGTTGGGAAATATCTGTGTTTATAAATACAGCCTCTACAAAGTTTAAGTCCACCTAAACACATTAATTTTCCACACATTTAAATGGAAAAGACGATTTGGGTCACGAAATAAACTTTATTTTGAAAATTTTTCCGTCATCTGAATGGAGGTAATGGAAAATAGAAGCATAACTTATTTCATTAAAATTTTGGCACTCGCTTTCGAAAAAGTTGTTTCCAATAGTAAAATATGATTTGACTTTTGTAGTTTCATATCTTGGTAGCTTTCTGGCAAAGAACACGTTTTAAAAAATTTTACGAATTTGACCTAAAAACTTTTAAAATGTCGAAATAAGTAGATTAAATATCCATGTTTTTGAAAAAAAAAAGGTTGAAGTAAAAGAGGATTTACACATTTGATAACATTGACAGCAGTTGCCGCTAGCGGAATAGAAAGTGTGTTTTCCTACAAAAATTAAAAAAAAAACGGAATGAAGGAAAGTAGTCAAAAGTTCACTTTATTTAATTGGGACTTGGCAACAACAGGCAATTTTGCTTGGTTTTGTTTAATGACATAAAAGCTTCTGTAACAATTAATTAAATATTTAGTGGTTCAATATTCAATCAACTAGATAAAATTCAAAGAAGGCTTTCTTGGACTCAGTTATTACACTATGTTGATATGAATGTAGATTATATAATAATCTAAACAAATTATTTTTAAAGTTATACTTCTATTTATGCCCTGGATTTGTGTGGGGTCAAATGGCAAAAATCATTACATATTATGTAATGGTGTGAGTAAGAGAGAGACACATATAAGGTATCAGTACATTGAAAAGAGATAGATATACAAAAAACAATCTGAGCTAATGTTTTGGAATATCATAGTGACGTATTACATTGTATTTGACAGATTACTTTAAAATTCTGTCACGTAAGTAAACATATAAAGTTTAGTATTTTATATTAATAATATTATTCATAATATGTATTCAGTACCTTGCATTATATTCTGCACTATGGGGTTTTGTAAACACTTTTTTTGTACATTGATCGTTTTACTGTTTAGTTTTCGTGTTTGAAGTAAGGACACCAGAGACAATATTATATATTATCTCTGAAGGACACACATCAACTGGTCTTATTTTTCTAAGTATTTATTTAATTGAATACAGTTAATTTAAAAAAAAAAAAATATTTCTGCCTGCCTGTGTTTGTAGTTATTAAGTTTTATTAGTTAACATTGATGCCATTAATATATATTTGATGGCGCCGAGTGATGATGATATAAATGTGAAAATTACATGCGCGAGTTGTAAACGATCTCTAAAAGGCGAATTAAAATGTACCAAATGTGAAAAACAGTATCATCCTGCTTATCTAGTTCGTCTAAGAGGCGCAAAAGTGGTTGGTGAAAATTTAATCATCTGTCCATCATGTGCTGAAACTGAAAATGATGGCGACCATGCGTCATAATATAAAATACAGTGTTATTTGTTTGATGGCAAAGAATAATATAATTTCATTCTGAACGCTTTACAAGTTTTTGAAAAAACATCGCTGACGGATACCTAACATATACCTTATACTGACGAGGTGCAAATACACCGAAACCGGTCTATAAGTTATGTTGTCCCTTCTAACTGCAAACTAGAATGGTTGGGTTAAGTTATCTTGTAGATATTCCAACCCCGTTTGACTTTGAAGTATAATCCAATATCCGTTGGGGCATATAGCCCAGGAGGTAGTTGTTTCTTCTTAGTTGAACGGTCATTGTCTTTGAAAATGTTTTTTCAAAAACTTGTAAAGCGTTCAGAATGAAATTATATTATTCTTTGCCATCTATTGACAAACACGCTTTATTAAATATGACAATGATACAGTTTTCTGTAATTATTCGTTATTTGTTTGGTCGAGCACTTTCTTTTAACAGAAGAGGTTCAGCATCTAAGTGTCTTTGGTTATGACCCGAGCTCTTATTTTTGTCGTGTACAGAATAAACGTGGTGGAGCTATGATTTTGGCAAAACATGGTATGGAGGTAAATCCTTTAAAAATGATCGAAAACTTATCAGTTAAAGGACGAAACACCTGCTACTTAAGACGGATCTTGTCTCCAGGAAATGTTGTGCAAATTTGATACAAAATCAGTGTGTACTCGGTACTAGGAGGTTTTTGAGGTCGCTGAACACGAATATCATATAATGATTTTGCTAAATCATTCGCATAAGAATTTATGAATCCAGGCGCGTGCATAGAAGTATAACTTCTGCCGGCAGTCCCACTGACTGCCACACACATTTTTTAGATAAATTTCACTTAGTAACGCATTCAGTATAAAATATTTATCAATTTAACTAGCATAATAAATAATTTTTTCTGTTTTATTTTTATAAAACTCGCTAAAAATTTATTCATAATTTATTAACCAAAAAGATCTACTACAGGTTTGTTCCAATAGACTGCCAAAGAAAAGTCAGACACATGCGCAGTAGGATTAGACCGTTCCAACACAGCCTCGAATAAAATCATGTAAACTGTCAAAGTGTCGTTTCAACAAGAGTTTTGATTCGTACATAAACGCGTTAAGGAACGGTCAAATCTGAAATTTTTCTTCCCTTTAAAAATAATGTTATTGTCGAAATTGACTACACACCTTACAACACCAAAAACTATTCCGTTACTCAAAAGTCTAACAAAGAATGAATTTATTATTAGGTACTAATAAAGATAAGATAGAATAATAGAAGCGTTTCAACAAAGTCCATCAACCATAAACTAATACATGTACCTCCTAGTCATTCCCATTTTATAGTTTATGACTAGTCAGAGTGGCTCTGTTGGTACAAACCTTATACTAAATACAAAACAGCACTATTTTTGTTTTTCTGTTTACTATATGCAACCAAGCAATATTTAAAACCCACTTAATATTATGTTGTAACAATTAATGAAAGATTTTTTAAAAATTCAAAAAGCTAGAACGTTGTTTCAAAGTTTAAAATAAAGTCAATGCTATCCTGTAAAGCAATATAAAATACAAAAAAAGAATTAAAATGTTATATTTAGAGAAAAAATGGAATTAGGTTTCCGCCTTGAATACAAAATTGAGATAAAGGTTCCACTCCTGTAAAGTAAATAACTATTGTAGCTTACTTGAAACCGTGTCGGATTCAAAAGTCCAAATGGCTGCCACGTATTTTAATGAATTTAAAACAAAATCGAATTTTGAAAACCAAATAAATTAATTAAAGGAAATACAACTCCAGCTGAGTTCGGTAGTGGTCTCTCTACTGGCAAATTAGTGCCCAGCTCAGCCGTAGAGGTAAGTAAACAAATATTAGAGAGTAGCGCCACCGATTTAGACGGTCAAAATCGGAAACCCCTGTTGTTCCAGGCACTACTTTACCCACTGGAGATAATTAAATAAATTTTGAATATTTAACAATTCCAATTGAATTACACAATAACAGAAAATAACGATAAAGGGAGCTAAATAAAACTAAAATATCAACTAGACTCTTCTTTAATGAACAAATTTAAGAATTACAGACTGTCAAGCCTCGTGCTTGACAACGCAATTAATATTTATATAAATCCAAAAATAAAGAATATATGAATTATATTAATAGAGAATTTATCCCAAATGTGATCACACGCAATATAAAAAAAAATATAAGAAAAATAACTCTTAACTAACGACTTAATCTAATTTAGCTTATCTGTTAAATGCTAGATACAGTTCCTCGTCGTTCTTGTCTGCTCCAACACTTAGGCCGGCGTCCAATTCAAGCCTGTTCCCCAGAACCAATAGCTTACGCCAATATTAAAAAAACTCAAGCTCGGCTAAGTATCAGGTCAGCAACAAATCTTTAACCAGTAACTAGGACTTAAGCCCTGTATCTAGGATTTACGCCTGTATCTAGGACCCTAAAATCGTAATATAAAATGAACGATAGCTTAAACAGATTTTAATGACTCCTTGAATTAGTTTGACTTAATAACTTTAATACAACTTGAACACATTAACTTGAATTTATACTACAATGAAAGAATAAAGTGAATTTAAATAAATAATACAACATTTAGCAATTGACTTCTCTGAATTTACATTTAATGAGCAAAACTAATGATTTAAACGTACTCAACGAACCTAAATTTGACTTGCTAGTCACAATAAAATTATAACAATTAAATTAAATCAAAATTAACATAAAATTAATTAATAATAGTAAAAAAAAAATGAGCAAAAAGGAGTCTAGTTTCACATTAATAACCTACATACGACACAAAGAAATACATATGTAAAATAAAGATATTTACCAAGATTGCGATTAAATGGCGATATTAATCTATTAAAAATATAATTACGTGACTCACCTATCAAGATAGGGTTATTCTACTTCGTTAAACTCGTGATACCCTAGCTGGTAGTTGGGTAAAAACAATTTCCTCGTCGCTAAGTGCAATGATGGGGCAAATTCCGACCACGATTGCTGTCTAAGTGGTTTTAAAATACCAGTCTTCCCTACTGTCTGCTTCATAAGGAACAAAAGGACCATAAGAATCAAATAATTACATGGATAAAGAAACGTGTAATCACCAACAGAAAATTTTACTAAATATCCGGACACAATGCCGTATTTTCCACCGAATTCACCAAAATTCAGAAAAATCTCTTCCTCAATATTCGATGGAAACAAATGAAGCTTAATTACGTAAATCCAACCTGAGTTGACCCCGATAAACAGGGATGCAAATTAAACTCTTAAAAATCTTCTCGTTAACACGTGTTCACTTCGAAAGCTCTAGGTGAAAAAGAAAGAATCTCTCCTAATATCATCCTTCACTCGATTTGACACACTTCAAAAAGAAATAGATGGCCTCTACTACTATAGGGACAATAACCATAGCTTATTCAGCCAACAACTTACGAACAAACAGGGGTCATTTGATACGTTTAATCTTATTATTTAAATAGCTAACAACAAATATCCCAACATTACTTAATTTCCCTATTTATTTTCGATTTTAATAATAAAGTTATAAATATGACCGAACGCTGGCTGCAAAACCACAATATCCAAGTTATCGACGAGAGGGTAGATCAGATGAACTACTGTCAGTGATTTCAAATAATAACACAAGAATAATAAATTATTTACAAAACCCATATTAGCAACAACTAAAAATAATTTATGGTCGAAAATAATAAACAACAGTTGGCGATTAACTATTAACGAACCAAATTAGCCGGTTCTCGACCCAGTAAACCTTTAATAATAGGAATTTTTAAGGTAAGAATATACTATGTTTATAGATTAAAATATCTCAGTGTTAACGAGAAATTAGCCCGTGACAACATCCCCTCCCCTAAGAAAGGAGAAAATCTATCTTTTCGACGATAACTTAATAAGTATGAAATAGCCAACAATCACAATGAAAGAGACAACAAGCCCAAACAATAGCAACGAACAAATTGTTGAAGCAGCCAAACAAATAAAACGCCATATTCGCATTCTTAACTCGTAAAGAATAACAGCTCACAACACAACAACACCAAAGAAAGAAAGAAAAAAAAAGTTTTGAGTAATACTCGGGAGCAAGCACCCAGTGCGTTGAAGTACGACCAGACTGAAACGACATTGGCCCTTCCGTTTGGGAGGACTGTATTCGAAGTCTGCTTAGGTAAGCGGAAGCAGTGCACACTTCCAGGGGCGACCTCGCGAAGGATGTTAAACGCGTCATGGTTACACACCCCTGGACCTCACACCTTACAGTGTACAAAGCCCTTTCACCCAGCCGCCAACGAACACAATCAACACCCACTTCTAGACCTCCGCCGGTGACTAACAAAAGGGACAAGTTATGGTATCAAAGGTTCCGGTACTGCTGAGACTTCCACAGGAGGCCCTGCAAGGTCATCTGACTCTGACAGCAGTAGTGAACCCCAGCATAGTGACAGTTTTCCCTCGGGTCCCTGCCGGCGAGCAATCCACCTCCCACTGACGGAGCGTAAGCAATGCAGTTCCACTGAAGGCGACACCCCGTGCAGCCCCAGCACCCACCGGAGCCTAAGGCCGTAATGCAAAGAAACACGGAGGGACATTTTGGGCCGAAGCCCGGGACCTGAAGGGACCCAGAGTGATAAAGTTCACTCCAGACTAATAACCACAAAAAAAAAGAAACCCCCCCAACTAACATAATTCCCTAGCAACCTAGGGACTAACAAAATAAACCGTCCTAACGTACTCCTAGTACAAAACCGCAAAAAGGACACTTGAAACCTAAACCAGACCAACATCCAAACTAAACTGGACTAATATCCACAACACAAACCCAACAACAACATTACCCCTAAACTATAAACTCATAGGGTACAAAATGCAGGTACGGCCTAATCCTAATCCTTGCTCCAGACTCAAATAGGGTAACGCAATAATTAACAAGAAAAAAAAAATTTGGAAGGAGCAAAGAGACGGAAGCATACTAGAAAATGCTGATGGAAGCAACACAATACAATTACTGATGGAAGTAACGTAAGATAATACAGATTCGGGAACTAGAGACAAGATAAAATGAAGAACAGATAACAGAAAGTTCCAAATCCTGTAGTGTTAAGGTTGGAGGACTTTTACCTACCCTGCCTGGAATATCCTCGGGTGGTGAAATTCTTAGGCCTCCAGCCACAAGGCACAAAAAGTCAACGATGGTCGTGTTGAACAAGGGTTTGAATCCAAATAACGAAAGATACCATAAGTTTACAAAACCTAAGTTCCTACTAAACAGACTGAAAATTTCCTCAATAAATCCTACCATGTGGTTTTTCCACCGGACACTCAACAACCAATGGCCCGGTCGGAAAATCAAAGGTTTGGCCCCGAAATCCACAAAATGTGTCGTAGAACCACTACGAATAAAGCCAAAACCATAAGGTCATTCTAAAGCCAAACAAGCAGGAAAACGATGTAACTAAATATAGATAAGGTACAGATAAGTTTACTAAGGTAGAACGAAATTTGGACCCAGGAAATATTTAGGTTGGTAAACCAACCCAATGGTACAGTAATATAGCCCAATGCGGATTCCGATATTACAACGAAGCTCTATTAACTCAGTGTGAATTCTTATATAAGAATACCCAGTGTGATTTCTATTATGAAAATACCCAAAAGAGAATCTTTTAAATTCCATAAAAATGCAAGTAGCTGGTACTGACGAAGATTCGCATGAAATTTTGGTTTTGACATGAGCATGTCCCCGATAGAGAGATCGGATAAGTGGGATTTTGAACTCCTTAAGAATTAAAGTTTATTCTAAAATGGTTTAGGGTGAATTCTTGTATAAAAAAAAATATACCCAGTGTGAATTCCTTATGACCTTTCATAAGAGAATAAAACAAATAATACGAGATGGATAAGGACCCAACAGCAAGAGGGTAATCGATTCTCACAAATTACTATACTAGTAATTCTGCATTTCAAGTCTAAAGATATATTCTGCTATTATTTTCTGTGAGTTACCAAAAATGTCTGTAAAGAACCTATTAACATAAAAGAGCTTCTAGAGAATGGAGTGAGAAGGTAACCGATATGGATAACCTCTAAGTTCTGCCTCTGCGTTTCAAGCAAGAGATTTCACGTAGTTTATGAAAGATTATCGCAAATCACAAAATGTCTGATTCCGCACTGAATTTGGAAACGGGAAGGGTGACCAAGAACAAGGTAACCGGTATGAATTAGGGGCTAGCAAAGTTAAGGTTAGGGGACTCTTACCCGCTCCGCCTGGAATATCCTCGGGTGGTGAAATTCTTAGGCCTCCGGCCACAAGGCCAACAAAACAAAAAAAAAACAAAACACTATACAGAAAAGTAAGAACCATAGAGAATAAACGAAAGTCACAAAAGAAAAACAACCAAAGATTCAAGTATACTACAAGGAATTGTCGTCTGGAGCGAGTGTTTTACAAAAAGGCTTCAAATCCTGAACATGCCAAATACCTTTCGAATTTCCTAATTCGTCCTGGAGTTCATAGGACCAAGAACCACACCTACGCTTTACAACAAAAGGACCAAGATATGCGGGTGCTAATTTCGCCGAATAGAATTTCAAAGCATCCGACAGGACTGTATTCTTTCTCCAAACTTTATCCCCACAACTAAAAGATAGAGGTCGACGTCGCAGATTATAACGATTCGCATTTTGCACTCTTGCGGACTCTATACGCTGTCGAACTTGCTGATATAGCTTCGTGAAGCTCTCACGACGGTTTTTAGCATAGTCGTTGATTTCGATTGGGTCCCTCCGAAGTTTATCCTCGTAATCCGTTCCATAAAGTTTGTGTTCCCTACCAAAAAGAATAAAGTATGGACTATATTTAGTAGTTTCACTAGGCGTTGTCCTGATTGCGCATCCGATTTCATTAAGATGCTCATCCCAGGTCCTGTGGTTGTCTTGCTTCACATATGTACGTAACATGGTCTTAATAACCCTATTGTGTCGTTCGGTGGGGTTAGCGCGTGGATTGTAATGTGCGGTAAAGAACATTCGGGTGTTATATTTTTCACACAGTTTCCGGAATTCTTTTGATTTCATTTGAACACCGTTATCACACGTTAAGGTCATGGGTGCTCCATACAACAAAAAGAAACCTTCCATAATTTCTGTCAAGTTTTTGGCAGTAGCGGTTCGACACGGATATAAGAAGACTGCCTTACTGAAATTATCAGAAACAACTAGAATATACTGGTAACCTTTTTTTGATTTAGGAAGAGGTCCAATGTAATCTAGGCTTATTGCCTGGAAGGGTTCGGATATTACAGGACGATCGCCCATCAACCCAGCTGGTGCTTTCTGCTCAACTTTATTCTGAGCACAACTCTTGCAACAACGAACATACCTAGACACGTCGACTTTCATTTTGGGCCAGTAAAAGTTCTGACAGATTTTCCCAAAGGTTTTATACACGCCTACATGTCCAGCAGATGGTAAATCATGACAACGTTATAGAATGGGAATGCGTTGGTCTTTAGGCACCACCAATTTCCAATCGTCGGAGAGAGGCGACAAATTAAGAATATTAGGTTTTACTAACTTATACAGGGCACCATTTTGTACACGCCATAACGGATATTTTAAGGGGTTGTCCTGAACCTTTAACAACATTTTAGCATACCACTTGTCGGTGGTGGTTGCAGGGGTGACGGTAAGGTTGTTTAATACGTTTACTGAGTCAACTGGCTCGGGTACTGCTCTGGAGAGGAAATCCGGAACTACATGATCCTTACCCTTGCGATGGATTAGTTGGAAGTCGAATTGTTGCAAACGTAATTGCCAACGTGCGAGGCGACCCTGAGGATCCTTCAGCCGACGGAGCCACAGCAGCGAGGCGTGGTCTGTGATGACGACAAAGTGAACATGATCTAAATAATGCCGTAACTTATTGACCGACCAGATTACCGCTAAACACTCCTTCTCTGTCACCGACAGCTTCATCTCCTGCCTCGTCATGGACCTAGACAGGTAGCAAATTACTCTCTCCCCTTCCTCATGTTGCTGGGTTAATACTGCGCCAAGACCATAATTCGACGCATCGGTTTGTAAGTAAAATGTTTTACTGAAATCGGGGGCAGTTAAAATAGGGGCAGTAACTAGTCGCTCCTTTAGCTCGACAAATGAGCGTTGACAATCAGCTGTCCAAATCCATTTAGCATTTTTCCTCGTTAATTTCAAAATTGGTGCTAATACAGAGGAGAAATTAGGGACAAACCACCTGTACCAAGAAGCCGTACCTACAAATCTACGAACTTCACCAACGTTCTTCGGAGGTGGGATATTTATGATAGCTTCCACCTTTTCGGGATCAGGCCGTAGGCCTCTGGCATCAACCACGTAACCCAAGTACTGTAATTGAGGTTTGCAAAAATGACATTTCTCTTTAGAGACAACTAAACCAGCGAGGCGTAGATGATCGAACACTTCCTCAAGCAATCTCAGGTGGTCTGTGAAGGAATTGGTGATGACGATGATGTCGTCAAGGTAGACCATCACATTTGGTTCCAGTTCAGGTCCGAGAATCGTATCCACAATCCTTTGCCAGGTGGCGGGTGCATTAGATAATCCGAACGGCATTCTACGAAACTGGAATAATCCTCTTCCGGGTACAGTGAATGCGGTGTACTTACGGGATGATTCCTTTAATGGCACCTGCCAGAATGCAGATTTGATGTCTATGGAGCTTATGAAACGTGTGTCTCGCAATCGGTCCAAGATGGTCGATATATACGGAATAGGGTAAGCGTCATTTCTGGTGCATGTATTCACTTTACGATAGTACACACAGAATCGGTAAGATCCATCCTTTTTCCTAACAAAACAGACGGGACTGGACCAGGGACTTTTCGATCTCTCAATTACTCCTAACTTTAGCATCTCCTCCACCTCGTCATCGATGACCTTTTGTTTATGAGGTGATACCGGATAATAACGCTGCTTAATCGGTCTTGTTCCAGGTTCCAATACTATTTCATGTTCTCCTACCTTGCAACAGCCTAGGCCGGTTCACATCTCCACGAATTTCCGATGAACCAAATCCATTACTGCACTTCTCTCAGACTCAGACAACTCATCCAGGCTCTGAACACTGGCTAATTCCAATTTCGGTGATTCGGAGTGCCAAACATCTTGTTTCAGGTCGGGGATAATTTCCATAGCCTTCCAAAAATCAATTCCCAATATGATGGTGTGGGATAACGCGGGTAATACAAGGACATTAATTAATCGAGTTTTCCCCATTAGTGTGAGAGGGGTCTGGACATACCCACTACTTTGACAAACCTCACCATTCGCTACTGTACACGAGCTCGGATCTTTTATTAATTTAAGGCCTAAACTGAGTAAAATTTCAAAGCCAGGTAACCCTACTATAGTGCGACTGGCGCCGGAATCTAGTAAACCTAACAAGGAATAACCTAGCACATTTATTTGGAGATAAGGCCGTTGATCTGCCTGTGCATGGGAAATGACATAATCTAGCAACGCTTTATGAGAACTAACTAATGAGTTGGTTGTACTAATATTGCACTGGAAGGAAAAGTCACGACCTAACGATTCTCCCGAGATCCGTTTCCCTGCTGCCTACATTTCAAACAGTCTCTCTAGGTGACATTGGGAGTACCACAGCGATAGCAATGGACCTTCCTGGAGTTGGGACAATTCCTACTGACATGTCCGGTATTTTTACAATTCCAACAGATTGGAGAGCTAGAAGTACGACCCGAACTACTAGGGTTTGTGTCAATTCTATTTATTCCCGACTGTTGAAGATCGGGGTCTTCCCTGTGGGGTTGTGCCTCAACAAAAGCGAAGTCTGGCTCCACGAATTGATTCCTCTTACGAGAAGGGGGCACGTAATTTTCTACCCTGTATTTCTTAGTTTCCAATTTTATACATTCTTCTTCCAACTCTTCAATAGAACGTACAACCGGTAATTGAGTAGCATAAAAAGGGGACAGGTTCCTAACCAACAAATCTAACTGCACTTCAGGAGCAAGACTACCATGACGCCGAAACAACGCTTTCATGCAAGACAAATAGTCGATTATCCCTTCCGTTGTATCTTGAGTCCTCTCTAAAATCTCTTTAAATAGCCTGGCACGATAATCAGGTGGTTCAAAATGCCTCAACAACAACTCTGACAAACTCTGCCAATCCCTAAACCTATCGACGTTGGCTCGATACCAGGTTAATGCTTTGCCGGAAAAGAGGTCTATGGCACTGGAAAATAACTGTTCCTCAGTGACATTACGAGCTATTCTAAGTTCTTGAACCATATCTAGAAAATTATGTACAGAAGACTTGGCATCCCCAGCGAACTTCACATTCCATTTTTCCAAATTCAATGGTTTCTTTTGGGTATAATGTACCGTCCGAGTGATGTTAGGGGAGTTCGACGGTGCAGAAACACGAGAACTGTTATGAACTGGTGGAGATTCCTCATCGAGATCTTGGACAACATGACTGAGTTCCGGGTTACGTTAAGCGGCAGTATCAACTGAATCTAAGGCAGCTAATGCCTCCATCAACACTTTGCCCCTCTCCAACTTCTCTTCGGTTGTCAATCCGGCCTCCGGAATACGTTGGGTACGATGGTAAATGTGAACTAGTTTCGACATGGAAGAGTTATATTTCCTCTCGATATTTTTGCCCTCAAAATTAAGAACCGTTTCCTCCGACAACAGCTTCCGAATCAACCCTATTTCCTCTTTAAAATCTGCTACGGTATAAGGGGGTAGCGTAAAGGTACCTGCTTTCTCCATTTTCAGGATCGGCCGCAGGGCTGTCCTCATCTGATCAACCGTCTGCCTCGAATCGACTAAAATTCCCCTAACTAAAAGTTCGTGGACCAACATGTCCTTTTTAAGATACGAAATGTCCATCTTGTACTCCATGATATGTGATTAAAATAACGACAATTCAACACAATTCAACAATAAACGAATAAGTGACAACTACAAACTTTTCAACAAATAGGCAACAACTTGTGGTTCGGTATCAATTAGCAACGATAGATAATGTTAAATAACTTACCAATGATATATATATATATATAAAAAATATATGCAACTATGTAACTCGTCTCACGATTGGTGTGATCAGGTGTTAATAACGCCAATAAATTAAAATATTAAAAAAAAAGTTACTACTTAGCTCACTTAATATAAACGCGATAGTAAATAAAAAAATACTATCAACAATTTCTTAATTACTCGCCCAATTAAACAAATATATGCCCCACGTTGGGTGCCAAAAATTTGCCACGTATTTTAATGAATTTAAAACAAAATCGAATTTTGAAAACCAAATAAATTAATTAAAGGAAATACAACTCCAGCTGAGTTCGGTAGTGGTCTCTCTACTGGCAAATTAGTGCCCAGCTCAGCCGTAGAGGTAAGTAAACAAATATTAGTGAGTCGCGCCACCGATTTAGACGGTCAAAATCGGAAACCCCTGTTGTTCCAGGCACTACTTTACCCACTGGAGATAATTAAATAAATTTTGAATATTTAACAGTTCCAATTGAATTACACAATAACAGAAAATAACGATAAAGTGAGCTAAATAAAACTAAAATATCAACTAGACTCTTCTTTAATGAACAAATTTAAGAATTACAGACTGTCAAGCCTCGTGCTTGACAACGCAATTGATATTTATATAAATACAAAAAAAAAGAATATATGAATTATATTAATAGAGAATTTATCCCAAATATGTGTGATCACACGCAATATAAAAAAAATATAAGAAAAATAACTCTTAACTAACGACTTAATCTAATTTAGCTTATCTGTTAAATGCTAGATACAGTTCCTCGTCGTTCTTGTCTGCTCCAACACTTAGGCCGGCGTCCAATTCAAGCCTGTTCCCCAGAACCAATAGCTTACGCCAATATCAAAAAAACTCAAGCTCGGCTAAGTATCAGGTCAGCAACAAATCATTAACCAGTAACTAGGAATTAAACCCTGTATCTAGGATTTACGCCTGTATCTAGGACCCTAAAATCGTAATATAAAATCAACGATAGCTTAAACAGATTTTAATGACTCCTTGAATTAGTTTGACTTAATAACTTTAATACAACTTGAACACATTAACTTGAATTTATACTACAATGAAAGAACAAAGTGAATTTAAATGAATAATACAACATTTAGCAATTGACTTCTCTGAATTTACATTTAATGAGCAAAACTAATGATTTAAACGTACCTAACGAACCTAAATTTGAGTTGCTAGTCACAATAAAATTATAACAAGTAACTTAAATCAAAATTAACATAAAATTAATTAATAATAGTAAAAAAAAATAAGCAAAAAGGAGTCTAGTTTCACATTAATAACCTACATACGACACAAAGAAATACATATGTAAAATAAAGATATTTACCAAGATTGCGATTAAATGGCGATATTAATCTATTAAAAATATAATTACGTGACTCACCTATCAAGATAGGGTTATTCTATTTCGTTAAACTCGTGATACCCTAGCTGGTAGTTGGGTAAAAACAATTTCCTCGTCGCTAACTGCAATGATGGGGCAAATTCCGACCACGATTGCTGTCTAAGTGGTTTTCAAATACCAGTCTTCCCTACTGTCTGCTTCATAAGGAACAAAAGGACCATAAGAATCGAATAATTACATGGATAAAGAAACGTGTACTCACCAACAGAAAATTTTACTAAATATCCGGACACAATGCCGTATTTTTCACCGAATTCACCAAAATTCAGAAAAATCTCTTCCTCAATATTCGATGGAAACAAATGAAGCTTAATTACGTAAATCCAACCTGAGTTGACCCCGATGAACAGGGATGCAAATTAAACTCTTAAAAATCTTCTCGTTAACACGTGTTCGCTTCGAAAGCTCTAGGTGAAAAAGAAAGAATCTCTCCAAATATCATCCTTCACTCGGTTTGACACACTTCAGAAAGAAATAGATGGCCTCTACTACTATAGGGACAATAACCATAGCTTATTCAGCCAACAACTTACGAACAAACAGGGGTCATTTGATACGTTTAATCTTATTATTTAAATAGCTAACAACAAATATCCCAACATTACTTAATTTCCCTATTTATTTTCGATTTTAATAATAAAGTTATAAATATGACCGAACGCTGGCTGCAAAACCACAATATCCAAGTTATCGACGAGAGGGTAGATCAGATGAACTACTGTCAGTGATTTCAAATAATAACACAAGAATAATAAATTATTTACAAAACCCATATTAGCAACAACTAAAAATAATTTATGGTCGAAAATAATAAACAACAGTTGGCGATTAACTATTAACGAACCAAATCAGCCGGTTCTCGACCCAGTAAACCTTTAATAATAGGAATTTTCAAGGTAAGAATATACTATGTTTATAGATTAAAATATCTCAGTGTTAACGAGAAATTAGTCCGTGACATGGCATTTTAACAATTTTTTTTAAATCAAATTTGACAGCAGACCTATTAATACAAAGATATTTGACGTTAATGTCAATAATTGGTTTAAAAGCCATAACAAAGAACAAAACATATACCTATTATATTCCGGAACAATTTTTTTACAATTTAAATTTGTGAAAACCTATTACAATTTGATAAAAATGTCATAATTTCACGCATTTGTTACATGAAAGCTGATAATAACAGCACTGATTTGTGCGATTTGCACAGTTGACTTCAGCGCCAGTTGTGGCTGTAGTTATATGACATTGGTGTCTAAAGTCTATTCCGTTGACTATTTCAACTCGTGATGTTAGATTTCAACTGTATAAAGAGCAATTTACAATCTATGCATTTATCATATAAAAGTTAACAGGTCATTTGAAATTATCTCCAAATGCAGCCAAATACAATCGTACTCGTAAGGAAAATGTGTTCGATTAAATACGTCGAAGTTTTTAATAGCGAAACCAAAGAATATAATACATTCTTACAAAGAAACTTACTAACAACCGACATTAATGTTATCACAATACACATTTAGTCCAGCAGAAGTGCTAAAGCTTGTAAGTACAATTTACACATCTGTCATCAGCGCCAGTTACAGCCAATAGGCATGTTGACAG
Organism: Altica lythri; assembly: GCA_964028335.1. Taxonomy (NCBI): domain Eukaryota; kingdom Metazoa; phylum Arthropoda; class Insecta; order Coleoptera; family Chrysomelidae; genus Altica; species Altica lythri. Next base: position 7,426,172 of record OZ034805.1, on the reverse strand, counting down.
TAGTTGTAAATCCATGTAAAGTTAAATCTAAATGGTTAATGGTAATATTTAAATACCTAAAATCGTATTTATTAAACGTAATTAATAATATTTTAATAATTAAAATTAATTCAAAAACTTTGTTTAATACACATTATCACGTGACTGTGAACGCCAATCACAGCGCATGACGTCATGAACCGATAAACAACTTAGCGTCGCTTGGTGTCACTGTGTGAACGAGTTATTTCTTTGATTTATCTCGCTAATTACTCGCTATTAGTATTTGTAACTCACTTGTTATTATAAACCGAATTGTGTTTACATTATAGAGACTGGATTCATCAAAGGAAACAGTTCTAACTTGCCGAGAATCGATTGTTCGATGGTGGCGAATTTCTTTGCTACAAAGATTTTTGTGCAGCGGAATAAATTTTTTATAGCCCGTTTTTCTTCGTAATTACAATGTTCAACTCGTATATTTTTTAGATTAGATTTTAAAATATTAGCGGTGTATTCGTTTAATTCAGAATTGGTTTCCATTTTTTTAATACCTAAAATTTATATTTGCGATATCTAATTTTTCAATTTTAAAAGGTTTATTAATATTAATTTTTATTGGTTCTTCTCTTGAATTAGTAATGGTGGTTGCAAAAAATTTATTTACGTTTACAACTGCACAGGGTGATTCTATTTGATTGCCAAAATTAATATAATTTACAAGACCTGTTCCGCTTTCTATCTCAACGGGTAATTTTACAATTTGGGATGTCCTAGCGGGAATATTAATAGAATAATTTTTTACTTTAAGTTTCTTTTTTAGTTGTGTTAATTCTTCTTATTCGTATATTATTAGTATTTCTCTATAAGGAGCTTTTTCTCGTAATTTACAGTTGATTTTAATTGTTTTAATATATCAATACCAATACTTATGTCGTTTGTTAACTTTAAAAATTTTAAAAACAGGTATATTTATAACTTCATTGTGGTTAGAAATACTGTGGGCTGTTTGAATATTAAAATCTTCATTTTTTACATGTACATCTACATATACACACACTTTGTATTTATTATTAACTAGTATTAAAGCCTAAAAACAATTATTTCTCAAGAAAACTTTTAAGTTCCTTAGAGTTTGACAGATCGCGAGCATTGTTTATCGGTTCGTGACGTAATCAAAGTCACATTACAGTTTTGGGCGTTTTAGCGGGAAATTTTAAATCTATTCTAATTTATCACTTTTTTCTTAAAAATAAAACCATTTTTATTATTAAAATATTTTTTTCGCGGTTATTAAGGGTTTATCTATAAAATAAAAGCAGATCCGGAAATTGGTCAACATCCCTATTATCCAAATGGAGACAGTATACTCGTAAAGGTCGATTCACATTAGGCGCTTAGGTCTCGGTTCGCTCACCGTTCGGTCACAATCAAGAATTATGTATACTATTCACATTGAGTGATCAACATCCAGTCTAGTTACAGTTAGAACCTTGGCCTTGGAATAATTAATATCAAAAATGTTAAAAAAGTTATCAAATGCTGATTTAGCTATTATTGCTATATGTTTGGATGATGAAGAGGGAAAAAACCGAACGAAAACAAAAAAGCGAAAAACGAAAGGAGAGTTTCAATATTTTCGTATGACCAAACAGCCAAACATACTTTTTAATATATTTTAAATAAACTTTTAAGTGATATAGCGAAACAAAATAGTACTAAGTCAACGTATAATTTGTCGCCCATGTTGTATAATTAGTCAGGAATCCTAACTAATTCTATTAATTGTTCATCTATTTTGCCTTTTGAAACTAACTCAAAAGAACACGTGGTATATTTAGGGGAAAAATGCACGCCGACTGAGTGTCATTTGTACACACTAGCACAACGATTCGCTCATGGTCTGTTTAAAATATCCTTGTAAAGAAAGACCACGATCAATGAGCATGAGCGTATCGTAAGCAAAGCGCCAAGTATGAATAGTCTGGTTTAAAAGCAAGCAATAATATTTCACCGCGTCTTGAGTGGAGTGGGAGCTGAGCGTGACCTGAACTATAATGTGAATGGACCTTTAGACTACTTTGAGTGGCCTTAACAGCGGTGTTTAATAAACGTTTAATTGAACTGTTAAAAACTGCCTTTAACATTGTCACCATTCCACGAAGGTACACTTATATATTAGATTTGTTAACTTTACAACTTTACTTCTTTGTGGCTTCTTCTATTCACTGAAGTTATAAAAACGGCAACTAATCTGATTGTCGAAAGCTTAGAAAAATTAATTCAATATACTTATATATTGTTTATATTCAATCTGATGTGGTAAGGCAATTTTAGATTAAAAAAAAAGCCCTTGACAAATATATAAACGCCCATAAACTAAAGATATTATTTCCCTAGCTAGCCCAATAAGTCATTATATGAGTATTAGCAGTCTTCCCCTAAGCATATAATTAAGGGCGCCAAAGTACAAACTCCACAAATTATACTCAAACACTCGTTTCAAATGATTTATTACAAATGTATTCCAGAGAAAAACATTTAATTAAATAAAAAAAATATTTGAAACTGCATTTTATATCTTACAAGATTAATTATATTAATTAAATAATTAATTATTCTCTTATCTCATTAATGAGAGTCTTTAGAAACCCTTAAATGGACTCGTATGTTTCAGTACCTATGGACAGTGATGATTTTCTTCCAATTTTTAAAATTCGGAACGAAATTCGAAAATAAAATTCTTTTCCTTTTCTTCCACAAAATAACTGATACTTAACCAATTTAGATATAGTTTAGTAACACAGATGGACCACTTCGAATAAATTTCGATAAACCCTTAATGGAAACAAACAATCAAAAAATATTTTCATAACGAATTTACAACCTAGTTGCATTAGTTATACTTTTGTTAATTAACTAAATTTTTGAAACCGAAAGTTAACATAAAAACCTTTCTAATTATTTAACAAAAAAGCTCAATTTTTGCCGCTTGGTGGAATTGTTCGGAAGAGGTGAATAAATAGATTTCCGTTAAAAAAATATTTTTTGAAGTGATAACTTCTTATGGGAGGGTAACTGATTTTTAGCGTAACGCGTTGAAAAAAGCGTTTATCATATCGCGTTGGTTATCGTTGTTACACGCAGGCGCAGTGAAACATAATAATAATAGAAATAGGTAAATATTAATATTAATATTAATACAAATATCTTTATTTATTTATTTATTTTTTGAAGTGATAACTTCTTATGAGAGGGTAACTGATTTTTAGCGTAACGCGTTGAAAAAAGCGTTTATCAAATCGCGTTGGTTATCGTTGTTACACGCAGGCGCAGTGAAACATAATAATAATAGAAATAGGTAAATATTAATATTAATATTAATACAAATATCTTTATTTATTTATTTATATATTGAAGTGATAACTTGTTATGGGAGGGTAAACTGATTTTAGCGTAACGCGTTGAAAAAAGCGTTTATCATAACGCGTTGTTTATCGTTGTTACACGCAGGCGCAGTGAAACATAATAATATCGTTTCTCTCTCTCTCTCTCTCTCTATGCTTTTCCCAAGGTAAGTTTTAAGTATATTTGAATTTACCGTGTTATACGGTATTAATCTGTCACTAAATACAATTCATTACTTTTTGGAACTAAACTGAACTGAAAAAAATGTAATAGTAAAAACCGTAACGAAAAACCCGTCAAATGAGACGTGCATCAAATACATTCTGTAAGTTATTATAGGTACGTAAGTGGTTCGGTGGTCCATTGGTAGAATGCTCGCCTGCCACGCGGGCGGCCCGGGTTTGATATTTTGTATATATCTCTTAACTTTTTACCTTTTTTTTATTTATTTACTCATTTCTTTAAATAACAGGTTGTCTAAGAAGAAATGACAGTCTGATTAGCCTAATTTTAGCATAAAAAAGACGTGTTTTGGTGGTTTAATTTGTGATAAATCTTATAAAAATTGATTATAAAGTGTGTTATTAATGTTATTATTCATAATATGGATAACAATTTAAGTTTTAAGTGTGTATTAAATAGCAATCATGCTGTTCCACGTAAAGGGTTGTTGTATTGCGAATTACTACGTGACTGATTAGAAATTTTAAACTGTCATAGTAAAAAATTTTTGTATCGTAATTAGTGAAAATTATAGTGATAAAAAAATTTCAGAATTTTCAAAATTGCGGCCTGCATAGAATATTATCCTAATTGATTTTTCTCATAACTTTTGCAAAAAATATCGATATTCTATTTGAACATTGAAAATTTCAATAAAGTGTTTTTACAAATGAACATTGTAACATTTTAGCACTGACGTTACTGCAGTAAAATTAGACCAAAAATACTCAAAATTTATTGTAATTAGCGACAGATTCTAATACTGAAAAATCGATTTTTTTGTGTCTAAATAAGAATTCATTTCAAGGGATTTAATTTTGGTCGGGTGGAAGTTTATTTAAACAATCAATTAATATAAAAAACATAAGTTTCTACGAAAAAAATAAGTATCTAATGAGTCTCCTATGAATACATCAACAAAGTAAATTTTTGTCAAATACTTAACCCTTTTCTTATAAACAATTTAAATATCTCATAAATAAAGCTTATATTTAGATAGTTTCAATAGTACTTTTATCAAATTGCATTTATTCAAACAAGTTATTAGTCGATTTTGATTTAAGCAGTTTCTATTGGACCGTTTTTAAGTATTCTAGTAATAAACAAAATTTGAATTATCTATTGTCTCTAAGTTATCTTAGAAAAACCTCATTTTTTATACTTTTTTTACAATAAAACTTATTCTTACTATATTTTTAGAAAGTTTTTTATATTTTCGCCGTGTTCTGTGTCTCTGTGTCATTCCGTGGAATTTGTAATCGAATTTAAACCTATTTCCCGACTACCTAGAGCTCTGAAATTTTCAGGATAGCTAAGAACTGGATGACAATGCATGTTTCAAGTGTGTTTAGGCATATACCTACATAGATTTCGAAATTTATACCGAATTGATATTAAACATGATCTAAGTTGTGTATAGATAATATTATTTTGAAAGTTTTTAAATAAATCGTTCGTAGCGTAGTTGGTTAGGCGGCGGATCAGTCCACTTGTGACAGTTCTGTTATGTTATCATAATGGGATCGATTACGCGACAGAGAAGTTTTTTTTTCTTTTTTTTTGTTCTTACATGTGAAAACAGTAATTATTATTTTAACTGGTAATAAAATAAACTGTTTTAGAAAGTTTTTAGGTACAACTACCCTTGATTTTGTTAACAAGGAAACAATCTTCTCTATGATCAATCACAGCGTTGTATGACTTAATATTTTTGCAAAATCAGGGATGCTGTGCATTGTTGAGATGACACAAAATATGACCTATAAATCAGTAAAAAACTTTTTCTACGGTTATTATACAAATGTATCATTTTTTGACAGTAATCTCTAAAGAAATAGGGTACGTTGTTATATCTTATAAAGAAATATCTCATTTCTTTATCTGATAACACAAAATGTTCATTTCTTTATTGTTTTAACTTAATCAAGTATACTGTGACAATTATGTATTCATATATTTGACTAACAGTACAGATTGACAGTAATAAAGTAGTGACAGGTACAACAGATAGTTTTTAATACATTATTTAAATTAGATTGTTATTTAAGTAAAAATGTTAAGTAGTGATAAAAATGAATTAGAATTAACTCCTCCTGAAATAAGAGAAGCGGCAAACGAAGCTTGTCAGAATTTGATTCCCGAAATTTCAAAACATAAGTACCAGAATGCATATGAAAGTTTCGTGACCTAGCAAAAGAAAAAGCCAACAAATTCCGTTTTAGAAACTGTGCTTTTAGCTTATTTTTCTGAATTAACAAATAAATTTAAGGTATGATAACTGTTAAGTATTGTAAATAATAGTTAATTTTATTTAAATAATATAACTTATATCGTTATGTTTTGTTTTGTATTGGATTTATTTTTGAATTATTGTATTATTATGTGGTATAACCGTAGAAAAAGTATAGTGTTTGACTTGCAAGGAATAACTCATTTCCCACTCGTACGATTTGCAGCATTCGCCTGCGGCTCTTGCTGCAAACATCGTACTCGTGGGAAATGAGTATCATTCCTTGCTCGTAAAACAATATACTATTTTATTATAAAAAGTTCTTTTTGTAAATTGTGCTTATTTATTATTATTAATTGCAAATTTGAACAAATATGTATAAAACTACTTACAACTATGTACAATACTCTTTACAATGGAAGTTGTATTCAGCTTTATTCCAGTTTCTGAATATAGGCTAAAGTTTCGAGACATTTTTTTAAATTTCTGTTAGCTTTATATTCACTAAGGATTCTTTGCAGTCTGTCGTCAATTACCATATATTTGGTTCTTCGTCGTTTACCCTCCATATTTAAATATTTCCTGTCACATAGCATATCACTGTAGATGGCTTCTTTCTTGAGTGCGTTGACGAGATCAAAAATATGTGGATGAGCCTTTTTTAAAGGTTGCATTCAGACGATGATTCCATCCTTCAACAGCATTATTTGATCGATGTCTTTTACCGTATACATTCCACATATCCTTTCGCTTAGGATTTTCAAGCCACTCGTTTACAAAATAATCCATAAATGCCGTCATCTTGTCAGTGTTTGGTGCATTTTCCATTATCAAGAGCCAAGCATCATCTATATCTTCCGGTGGAATATATGCTAGTGCTGCACACATTCTAACATGTTGGCGTATTTCAGAATTATTAATATAATCTGTGGTTAGTCCAAGATGTTGAACTTGCCTCCACAGACACTGGTTAAAGTGGTAATTACATCCACTAATTTTAGCAGTTGGAAAACATTTTTTAAGGCACGTTGCTACTGCTAATTCAAAATCTACTTTATATTAGGATTACAATTACTCACAACTGTTTTCACTATTTGAAACAAATTTTCATAAGTTTTCGATTTTTTACTTTCCAATAAGGCAAACATAACTGGCACTATGTTTGTTTCTTCGTGAGTACTTCCAATGTCTACATGAAATAAATAAATTTGCTTAAATTGTTTTGAACAGTTTCTAAACGTTCCATCAATCAAAATAATTTTTGATGTTTCCATTATATTTATTCCTTTCTTTGTAGCCATAACTATAATCCTTTCTTCATCGATTAATTCGTCAGCAACAATAAATTTTGATCCGTCTCGGAGTAGAATCACTTCATCAGGAAATACGACTTTGTCTGAAGTAGAGGGCTCTTTTTAATATCCTTTCACTTCTAATTTCCAGCGGTTAAAATTCCTCTTAAAAGCTGAATACGACGGTATTTCAGTAACAAAATCGTACCCCTTATCTAATAGAGCACCAAATTCTTCCTGATAAACCATTTGTGGTGTGGTGTTTTCTTCTCTGGATCTTTTATTGGACGATTGAATATGTTGATAAACCTCTGATTTTGCCGGGTCGACTTTACAAACGTGGTTAACAGTTTTTATTACTGTCGTCTCAAACGTAATTAAAGCTCCCTTACATTTTTCTTTTTTATCTTTTTGACATACCCATCTTCTATTGCCAATTTTATATACTTCTTTAAATCTGTAAGTATAGCCTCCGAACACTGCTACTTCTCTATCTGCTAAAGTTTTAATTAATTTCAACACTTCAGTATTCATCTTGTATTAAAACTAAGAAGGTGTCTAGAAGATAATAACAAAACGACTTAGAACTGATGAATCAAAATTTATGAATGAATTTTATATTGAAGACAAAAGCCCTTTCGCATAAATAGATAAACTGGCTTAATACTTCCCTCAGATATCCTTAATCATCAAAGGACCAATAGGATACTTGCAAATAAACCTGCAATGGGTTTTACCTATTTTCTGTGAAATTAAGGGATATTTACAAATTAAACTGCAATGGGTTTTACCGATTTTCTGTGAAATTAAGGGACATTTGCAAATTTGCAAAAGAGATTAAAATTTCTTGAAACGAAATTAAAATTATAATTGCTACTACAAATTTGCTATAACATTGTAAATGAAATGTAAACGAACAAAAATATTAAGGTACTAATAAAATTCAATTTCACTTAAAAGTGTATTTGAAAAAATTCAAATAGAATTATATTTGATGCAGGCCACAATAAAACATTATTAATAGGTAATAAATTTCGAATTTGTATAGAGTATATAAAAGCACCGCCGAAAATGTCCCACTTCATATTTATCTGAATTTATTGCGGTCAGGTAAATTAGGGATACCGCCGCGATTGTCTCACCGCCGCAAATTGTTACCGCCGCATTTGTCCCGCATTCGAAGTTATCACTTCTGCCGCGCGTCCTGAGACGCACACGTTTTTTTTTTAATTTTCCAGTTATTAATAAACAATCTATTGCATTGAAAAATTGAAAAGGTTGATAAAGCAATTGTTTATACATATTTTTTTTAATTCGTAACAATTTCGTTTTTTCGTCATTTAGCGTTACCCGAAAATATTTTTTTTTATTTTTTAATGCTATTATTTAAAAAATTGTTGTAAAGGACCAAAAAACAAGATTTTTTTTCTTAAAAAATTTTTTTATTGCTCAAAAATGGAATTGTTAGTTAACAAATTTTTTCCGCGATTTTTTATTAAATATTAAAAATAATTATTAAAAATAATTTATGTTTAAATTTACATATTTTAAAAGCAATTGATTATTTTTAGCTACATATCACAGGTTTATTCTCAAAAGTCTGCTCAAATCACTTGTGGCCTTAAAAGTTTTGTTAACGTGTATCCTTAGTTTATCCATAGTTTATTGACCCAGTTTAAATGATACAGATTCATAATTTTTTAATTACATTTGATCAGAGAGAACCCTACTGTTTGATTGAAATTAACTAGTTTTTCGTTGATGATATTTGGAGTGTACGCTGTTCTTTATGACGAAATGCGCTAAAAAGTATAAACTCCAAAAACGTGACGTCAAGACATACACTAACCCCAGAATACGTCACGTTATCTGTGACAGTGACCACAAGTGATAGCAAAGTATAACAAGTGGTTGCATGTTTTTCAACTTATGTCCGGTTAAATATTTCAGAGCATTAAGAAAGCTATGCTACTCTTTCTAAACCATTTTCGAAGAGGCGAATCTCCTTTTTGGTAGCATGTTTTTCGTATGTATGTCCAATTAAATAATATTAAGAAACATATGCTTTCCTTCCAAGGACATCCCGAAGGGTTCATATAGTTTTTATTAAATTTTAAACGTTATAAACCACATATAGCATAATTTTGTTTTAGTTTGTCTCGGTTGCAGTTTTAAAATTACTTTAGTTATGAAAATATATAATAAAAGGAGACATCATATGCTTCCTGGAAAATAGGGCAAACGTTACCAAGAAAAATATTTAACTAAAAGATTTTCGTGGCAATAAAGAAAAATGTATCTAACAATGTAATATGAAATTTAAACTAAAAGTAAAGAATTTTTCATTTCTGTGAAGAAACATTTCTCTTCTAAAAAATTTTGTCTCAAATATTTTAGACTGGGTAAGATAAGCATTGTCACACACAATTTGTGTTCGTCTATATTTAAATAAAATGGGTACAACTCAAATTTAAACTTATAAAAATTATACAATAAATTGGAGTAAAACCTAAATCTATAATATAATATATAAAAGCGAAAGTTCACTCATCACCGTATCTCAGAAATTATAAGACCTACAAACTTGAAATTTGCTAAGTAGATTCCTTATAGGGTAAAACGGGAATTGGAAATTTGTATGAAAGTCCTATGTTATTGAAGTCAGAGACTAGAAAATTAAAATGTGTGCTCTTTAGAAGTTGTGAAGGTGTACCTACTTATATTGTATTTCTAGAAATCAACCCCCTTCATAAGGATTGAACGGGGGTCGGATACTTTTTATACAACAATCAACACGCCACGCGAACGACATCGCGTGTACATCGATTTGGAACCCAAAAATGTAGTTAGATTTTTTTGTCTGTCTGTCTGTGTGTATGTTTGTGCACGCATCACATAAAAACTACTGATTTGATTCGAATGCGGTTTTCACATATGTATTTGTCTTCTTTCAAATTAACATCTAGTGTATAAAAATTTTGGCATGGTTTTTGTATCGGGATAGTTGATAGCATAAAGAATGACATAGGCTAATTTGTATACAATAATCAAAACGCCACGCGAAGACACCGCGTGTACATCGATTTGGAACCAAAAAATGTAGTTAGATTTTTTTGACTGTCTTTCTGTCTATATGTTTGTGCACGCATCACATGAAAACTACTGATTTGATTCGAATGCGTTTTTCAAAGATGTATTTGTCTTCTTTCAACTTAACATCTGGTGTATAAAAATTTCTCTCCCCCTTCCTATTCCTTTAACCGGATAATAGAGGGGTTTCAAATTTTGTATGAAAGTATCTCATTGATACATTTAAAAATACCACTGAAATAATACACAATATGCATTCATACGTGCTCTAATTTAGTTTTGATATTTGAAACTAGATGGCGCTATGAGGTTATCAAAACAAATGACTCACAAATTACTATATCCTACAGATGATTACGTCATATGTAGAACTGTCATAGATCAATATTATAAGATAGTTATAACCGGTGTTGTATGATTTATTATCAAAATCGGTTCACTGGTTGCAGCGTGATTGACTGACAGACATGAAATTTTAAATAAAAAAAAATAAAAGTAGTTAGGCCAGACTTATTTCACTATACCTACAGAATGGTTAAATTTAAAATTTTATACATAAAATTAAATCATTTGTGAATATCCCAATTTACACGCGGGCAAAGCTGCAGTTAAAAGCTAGTCTATTTTATATCGCATAAGCTGTAACTTTGGATTCTTGTAAATATAAGATTTAGTTAAATTCGACATTAAATGAAGAACTACTTATTGGATAACTAGATCTGAAGCAAATAAAACAACGTGCATTACTTTAGTAAAAATTTGTAGGAATTCTGTCCGAACTAAAAGTATTTAGTTATAAATTGTTACTTCTATTGCAATACAAAAATTTAGTAATCGACAATTTACAGCCAATATATAATAGTTACAAAAAAAAATAACATCTTACAATTTAATATTCTATTGATTATATAGGAAAGTCGCCTAAATTCGAATACTGTTTATAATACACCATAATGTCTTAATTAATGTACCTACTCTGGTTTATCATTTTTTTAAAGAAAACATTAAATTAAACAGATAATATTTAAACAATATTAAGGTTCTTATATAGTTTTTGGTGGTCGTATATGACAGAATTATATTTTTAAATTTTCTACAATCATAAGTCACAAATAGTTTTTGAAGCAATGTAAAATAGTATATTATGTTACTAGGAGTAGAAGGCCAACATTATTGTTGAGCCCAGATTCTTGCACTGCCGAGGCGCTAGCTGAGGCTGTGCAAACTGGGCGAAACATATAATGGGCCTTCTGCTCCGAGTAACATATACTATTTTTTCTTCAAGCGTAATAATAATATGCATTTTATAAAAAATATAGAAGGCTTTGTTTATATCTCAACTATTTAATTAATACAAACGAAAAATTACATAAAGTGTTACCTATTTATTAACAGTAATATTAAATGTGCAGTTTTGTATACTGCAGTTGTTTAAATTTAAGCCACTGCCACCGCTTTCAGCTTCGACATTTACAATTTTGTCATTGGTATACATCATATTATTAGTAAGTTGACTGTCGATTATTATGTCAGCGATTCCAGAACTATTACTTGGTTGTTCTTGCCAATTAAGTATTTTTTGTGCAGTTTGTGTTTTACTGGAAATGGAATCCTCTAAGTACCCTTCAGCAACACTGGTGGATTTCCATCCACCATGCCGCTTTAAAGCGGTAATATCACCTCCGTTGTCAACTAAAATAGTTGCGGAAGTCCTCCGAAGGCAATGTCCTGTATATTCATGAGGATTTGTTAATTTCAAAAACGTAGCAACGTCTTTTGGTACGTTTGATATTTTGTGGATACCCATTACCACACGGTGACATTTACCATTCTGGTATTTAATAAAAAATCGCTGCAGGCCAATATCATCCGGACGAAGAGCCGTATACTGTCTTACCAAATTCAAATAAAAATCGCCAATTATGGTAAACGACCGTTGTTTTTTGTTTTTTGTGTTTATGATTTTAACCAAAATTAAATTTCCCAAATCTTGGATTTCGCTAGACTTTAAATTAACAAGTTCATCGCATCTAAGGGCTCCTGTGACTCCAAATATTAATATAACCTAAAACAAACGTTGAAATAAATAAAAAAAAAGCTGGTAGCACCAGGATTAGAACCGCTGACCTTTGCGACCGAAGACAAAAGCTCTGCCACTGAGCTACCGTCATTAAATGTTATAAGTAGGAAATGAGGTAATATTTGCTGTCAAGTTAAATATTGATCTGCTAGTAGATATCACTGTCAACGGTTTAATAAACGTAATAATAATTAAAAAGAAATAAGAAAGTACCTACCTTTGTTGCTAAATAAACATTATTTGGTGCATCCTTGAGAAATTTATCAAATTGATCTTGTGTTAATACTTTTGATTTTTTCGGTGTATAATTTTCCCCTTGGCGCTTTATAAATGCAATTAATTTGCTATATTTTTCTATTTTAACATTATGTTTAATGTTTAATTGACTTTTAATCATTGAATACTGTGCCCATAGAGTAGAACTTTTAAACTTTCTGGACAAATTCGTGAAGTATGCAAGCATAACGTTTTCCGTGTATTGCTGTATATTATATTCATTGCACCATTTTAGAAATTTTTCGTATGCAAAATCATACAGTTTACGCGACTTCGTTGGAATTAGAGTTTCAATACTGGAATTAGCTATTTCAACTAATTCCGGAGGCGTACATTGCAATTCTTGAGACATTTTTCACAAAATTTTCAAAACAGACAAACGTCAAATTAAATAAGTTTAAAAATGACAGTTCCTACCTACTTGATTACAACGCCCCATTATTTTATTAGTACAATAATGAAAATTCATTTTTGTACTAGTAAAATAATGGGATATTTCTACGGTCTGTGTTGCAAAAAGTAATATAGTTATTATTATACGCTTGAAGAAAAACTAAATTATTTTAAAGAAAAGTTCACACGCTTAATTGTCGTGGTTTAAATTTTAATTTAATTTTTAGTAATTTAGATTCTTTGCTTGAAGAAATAAGGCGCACAGTAAAAACATCACAAATTAAAAACTAATATAGATGCAAGTGATTTATTAAGAAAGTAACCATAAAACTAATTAAACTAAGGTTATAAGCATCAAGATTTTACTTTAAAATTCGGAAAGTTAAATAGGTATCTTTCTACAAAACTACCTAGGTGGTCTAAAAAGATTTGTAAGATCTAAGGAGATCTAACGATTTTTTCTTATAGGTCTGGAGCAAAAACGAAATTTTAAGTTTAGAGATAAGTCTTCAAAAACAAAATATAACGATCTTTAAATAGTAACAACAAACAATACTTTACTTTTTTATCCGAATGTGGTCCATTTTTAAAAACAACAACCATATTTTTCCGAGACAACTAACAAACCTTTTCTTACCAGACTAAGAATAAAATAAAGAAATACAAATCATGAGTGTTGACCCCCATAACTTTGAACAATTCGATGATTTTATTGTTCAAGATTTAAGTGCCCAATAACAGATTTTACTACTAATTTACTATTACTTAGTTCGTGCAATGAATTCTGCATTTATTCCAGTGATTGATGATTCTCAAGAGGGTAATTTCAGCACTATAATAGATGTAACTGATTGGTTGAAAATAGTTTAATTAACAATTGACAAACTCACTTACGCCCGTTTACAATAAACTGAATATAGATCATTTCACCCATTTTGGCCGATGACAGAAATAATACTCGAAGTAAATTTAGAGTTACATCTCCCTCAGATACAGGCAAGTTAGAAATTTAAATGACGACGTTTGTTTTTTAATACAACACTTATGTAACTGCATCTTGTTTCACCGGTAGATAAAAAGTATTCAATATAGAAGTCTTTACTTAATTCACATTCCTAGTAACCTTCATGTACGGCTCGTTTTTGAAGGGTTGAATTTAATAATTATTAATGTCATATTTTTTGGAGATGTAAAACCACACTGATAGTTTCAGAAACTTACGACCTATTTAAAAAAAAGCTCTCCGCCATTGGTAGCTTGGATGACATTTTAATCTTATTTCAGTGGTTTCTAATATCAAATCGGCCAAAAACGATGAAATAGACTATATTTGATTTGACTAAAATTTAAAGTGACATCTAATGTCAGGTTAAGACTAATATAATCTGCTATACTTTTTTTATATCGTATTTGCATTTGTTAAAAAGAGATAAAAAAAGAAGAGTTGCACATCACGTCGTGTAAATGTGCAATATTACTTAAAACTGTAATTTTAGTTTTCTATAACGGATGCTATTATAGGATTTTAAATACTATAATAACAAAACTTTATGTAAATAAATATTGAATCAATCATTAAATTTACTTCAAATAAATTGTTGTCGTAAACTAATTTTAAATTGATTAGTGTTTAAGGATAATACATAAGAAGCGCGCGGAAACACGTATGTATCTTAAAAATGATAAAATGGATCTAACCTCACAATCTGCACAAGAAAGTAAGTTGATATAAATTTAAATTAACGCACATAGCGTATGTACATGAAGATTATTAATAATGAACATGTTGTAACGTTAAAACGCCCTAACTAGCTCACTAAGTCGTGGATTACCTTTTAAGAAACTCCCCCAAACATGTAATAAAGGGTGCCAAAGTACAAACTCCACCACTTACACTCAAACACCTGTCTTAAAAAACATATGTAACGGTATCCATTGTATAGTAATTATTTTTTTTTCCAAATTCCAAAACTCGGGACGATATGTCTTATTTTTTGTTTTCCTCCACAAAATAGCTGAAAATTATTCAATCTAGCTATAGTTTAGTAACTCGGGTGACTCTTCGAATAAATTTAAAAGTACCGGTAATAAATTTTGTTTCATTGAATTCAAGAATTTATAGCTTGATTTTTAGTAAATGGCAAAATTTGTTTTATTTTAAGTGCTTTCTGTAACTCAATTTTGCAGCGAATTTTGTATTCATTACCTTCAATCGAAATGGTAATTTTTCTGTCGTTTCTTCGATGGACGTGATTAAATTAACTTTGGATTTTAGAATTTGTTAGTTTCCTATTGGATAAATTTGCTACACTTTTTGACATTGGATTTGTGCCTGATTTTTTATTTCTTTATTATAACAGTAATCTATTAATTTTTAATGTGTTTTTTATTCTGTATAATTTTTTTAAATTAAAAAAATTCTGCCTATGAATTAAATATGGCCTCTTTATTTTAAGAGATATTTGGGTTGTAATACGCGCATACTTCAAACTGTTCAAGTCTTGTATGCATTTAAATTGGAATCTTATGCCTTTTAACGTACGACTATGTTTTTATTAAAATATTGTACATGTCAACATTTTTTTTAAGCGAAAGATTAAATAATCTATTAAAAAGATGTGTGGCGACCATAAACTCATCACAAAAATGAGTAACGGAATATCAATTGGCCTATGTCGCAGTGCTTAAAATAAGTCCATGCCTCCTGTCTGTAGTTGTCCTTCTCATTCGCTGCTTTTACTATCAAAACACGAAATAACAATTTCCCGCCTTTATCATAATTCGCTTGGTACTACATTTTTTTTATTTTTTATTTTAATAACTATTAAATGGTTTTTTGTAGCATTGTTGTCGTAGTTGTTTTTTCTACTTTACACAATGATAAATATTCCGAAAACATTTGGACGGATTTCAAAAAAAAATTGCACATGACCACACGGTTGAATGCCAAAAGATTTGATTAAATTTTTAATTGGTAGGTATTTTTTTCCTTTTATAAAAGATTACAACATTTTTCTTCAATATGTATCGACACTACTGGAGTTTAACATCAGAGGACCCGATCGTGCCAGTTCGACCGGCTTATTTCGAAAAAGAATTAAAAAATGTTTGTTTTAAACTAGCTTTCGTTAATTTTGTTTCACATTGCTCTACAGATGAAATAGCAGCATCGGCAATGAAAAAATCGTTTTAAAATTTCAGAAATGTAATTTTTTACCGTCATTCACAATACAGTAATGTCTAATGTCTACTTTTATCATTCGATAATACTGACATTTTAACAATCATGCTGGCAAAATGATGATTGTCACGTGTGTACATCAATTAGGATTGTAAATAAAGTGAGATACTTTGATACCACTTATGTTTACGAATATTTGAGACCAGGATTAAGACTTTGGTTGCATCGATTTTATATAATTCATGCTTGTTTTAAAGAAAGGTAAACAAGGGCCTTTTAATATGTTCACATGTGTTTTTGCTAAGGTCTAAAGAGAGATGTTTCTAGGTCTATAGAGAGGTTCTGCAAATGCAAATAGTAAATAATATTAAATAACAAAAAAATCAAGAGCCGTAATTCAAATAGTTGCAGATTACTAACACGATCCTTAGCAATAGATTCGTTGATTTCGGCACAAATTACTGTATCTGCTGATAAGCTAATCTAGAAATACGCCACAATATCCAATTTTAATTATTTTGTTACCAATAAGCAATTGTAAAGAAAGTTGAAAGCCCGTGTCAAAAAAGAGACCTGCTGGATGTTCTCCTACATTCAAGGTCGTTCGCGTATATAGTCAACAGGAAACGAACTAAATAGACCTGTGCGGAAGCCATGTTGACAATTGCTTACAATTATGAATTTTTCCAGCATCTTGTTCATCTAGTTGTAAACAATTCCATCGATTATTTTAAAATAATATTAACAATATCAGTCTTTAATGAGAAATGTCTACAGGATCTTCAATTTTGTAAATAGAAATAACAAATTTATTAAATCTATAAGGTGATTTATCTTCTATATAAGAAAATATTATTTTCGGTATCCTTATCAAGATTGGATTAATTCCAGTACTTTTTAAAATTTTCAAGTTCTTGT
The DNA here is from genome assembly GCA_964028335.1 of Altica lythri. Taxonomy (NCBI): domain Eukaryota; kingdom Metazoa; phylum Arthropoda; class Insecta; order Coleoptera; family Chrysomelidae; genus Altica; species Altica lythri. Next base: position 7,409,103 of record OZ034805.1, on the reverse strand, counting down.
TCACATGCATTTTCAAATTAGTATCAAAGTAATGTTAAATTAAATGAAAGTAAACAGATTTCTTAGATTACATAAGAATGTAATAAATAGATATAAAAAAATGTTTAATAACATCTCCGAAGTATTTATCTTTACTCATAACTACAAACATGTAAAAACAGTACTATCAACAAATATAGTAAGACGTACTTTACGTGCAAGTGTTATCTAATTCTAATGTACCATTTACAGCACGGGGAGAATTATGGCCTTAATATCTCTAATATACATCCATCAAAGGTGTCATACTATTAAAATTATAAAAAAAATTTATGGTAAATGTGAATTTTTTTATAAATACAGCTAAAAACTTAAATAAAGCTGTTAGCAAAGAAATATATGTTATTTATACGATATACTTATAAATAAAATTAAGGCAAGGTATTAGCTGGTACCTGGTTTCGCGTCAAAATAGCCACGTCAAAACACACCGACAAAGTAGCTCCCGATAAAACAGCTCGCCAATAAAATAGCCCCCGACAAAAAAGCCCGCCAACAAAAACGCTCCCCACTAGTTTTTCATATAAGGACCTGTTTATATAATTTTAATAATACAGGAAATTATATAAAAATTATTTAAATAACCAACACCTAGTTGAAAAACTAAAATTTGAATTAAAAAATAATGTTATAATTTCAAGAAAACATAAATAAAAATATAAAATTTAAAGTCCTACATGGTGAGATATAACCCTAAGATAATCAACACATTAATCAATCTTGTTTACAAAATTTTCATGAACCGCTCAATTTCAATTTCTACTCGATTTTGTTCGGTTCTTAATTGATGTACTAATTTAAAAACAGAAACTGAATTGTTTGTCTGAGGTAGCTTGTCGGTTACTCAGTTATACATATTCCAAATTGAAATTGCGAACCGCGGCTTAGTGCGCCAAATTCTTCTTTGGAGGCCTATATAATTATATTCCCAATAATCCAGTATGGGGGTTAATAGAATCTAGGCACGCTTGCACTAATTTTTCAAATATGGTAATGACACTATCTCTAGGAACAAAATGCAATGCTAGGATCATTTTGACATGAACTCTGACATTTTCGTCTTGTGTGTATTCATTTGTCCAATTACATTCTTGAACTTTCCTTCATAAACTTTGGCCCCAATGAAATAAACACCCAATAATTTCTGTGTTTGGAAATACTAGACAAACCGCATTCTAAATGGCCTTTTTATAATTTTTATAGTAAGTACACGTTTTAGAGTTTAAGTTATTGTTTAAGAATTTTATAAAAACTCGTACATAACTTTCTTCAAATTTATTTTGGAGTAATGTATATACCATAGGTAATGTACATTGATATTAAATCAATGCGTGTCTGTATATAACTGAAAGAACAAGTTAGGAGCAACTTTTAATGTTCTGTCTACCATCCAGTGACGATTTTATTCCACAATCCTTAAATTTTTCGTTGTTCCAAAGATGAGAATGCGATCAGGATCATTTGCTCCAGAATACCACAAAACAATATATATTTGAAATAACTATATCTGCAATACGATATATCGCTGGATATCGATGCCTTGCCGTTAAAGACGTTACCGGCTATAGATAGATATCTGAGGTTCGAATCCTGCCAGATTTCTTCTTAACTTCATTTCTTGTTTGACTTATTTTCAAACTTCTCAAGACTAGAAGGAGTGTCTATTTACGAGCATGAAGAAAGAGAGAAAGAGAGGGAGCTAGCGATATACCTAGTAACGATCTTTATCAGTAAATAGACTTATGAAGTATAATTCGAATTACTTTGATGACAGATTCATGCTCCTTAGTTAAACTACTTACAAGCCCATGACTATAAATCCAATTTCTAAACTTTGATGTCACACAATATGTGAACTGTTAAATCAGATTTTGTGCTTCTACAATTGTAAACCGCCGAGAAGAAACTAGAGACACTTAAGAGTTGGCCGGAGTTTCGCGATATGTGGTTTTTGGCAGAAGTTGTCGTTTGTTACTCGCATATCCTCTGAAAGTGACAACACAAAATACGCTGCTTGCAGTTTGTTCCTTTTGTGATATTTTTATCCGCTTTCTACTATTCGATTTAATTGAAAATCGTAAATCTGAAAGTATAATATTCTTTGACGTAGTTTTTAGATATAATTTTAAACGTTTCACATATTTATTTTTACTATAAAAGTTTGGACGATACAAAAATGGATAAACTTTTAGTTGCTGCAATATAAAAATTATATCGTGGTATCATCTATTTTACCAGAATGAAAAAAATAAAATAAAAAGTAGCATACCTAAAATACCTAATTAACCTTAATCGAAGGAAAAACAAGGAAAACCTAGAATATATAAAGTATTTTTTTATTATATTTGTTCCAAATAATATTTACCATGCACTTGCCTTCTTATAGCTTTATAAATAAATTTAATTCTTGAGTAGCTAATTTTCGTTTCTTCCCTTGCTTGAATTCCTGTTCATGATGTTAAAGTGGTGTAGTTAACTTTGTTGTTTATTCTGACTTTTTGACACAGGTGTTCTTTGTTGTTCCATCAATTTCTTTGTCAGGTCTTCTTTCTATTGTCAGAGTTGCAGGTGCACTGTTCGGTGTTGTTATGTCTAAATCGTTTTCTAGCTGTTCGAGTTGATCAAGGGTATATGATTTACTTTTAATAAACAGTTTATATGTAACTTCAACTGTTTTAAACTGTTTTAATAATCAACAAGAGTTGATTGCGTTTTTTGTAAAAAAATATTTGTTACTATTTTACAATAGTGAAAACATTAAAGTGAGTAACGATCAGTTTTTCAAAGGAATCACTTTACAAGTCATCAAATCAATCAAGGCAATTAAACGTCAAAACTCCCGGTTTTGCTCAATACCGACTACTAGAAAAACAAATGGTTAATGGCAATTCGAGACACGAAAGCTTGATAAAACACAATGTAGCAAACACCCGAGTAAATCGATACCTACTAGATGTTTGAAGTATAAAAAAGGCTACTGCTTGTTCACAAATTATTGAAAAATTTTAAATATCTACTTTAGTCTGGCCAATTTATTTAGTCGATAGGTCGCTTTTAAACAACATATATATCGTTATAAAACTGAATAGTTAATTGTACCTAGATTTTAAGTTGTTAAATATAAAATAAATAAAATTTTGTTTTTTACTTAGATTTTATATTGGAATAGCCTTCTTTTAGAGATTTTACTATTTAGTATTTAGTCTACTATTAAAGTGGCGGTAACTTATTGAAGTTTGAGCAAATACGTACCTTCAGTGAGATTTTTGCTATTGAAATTCTCTTTTTTTGGATTAATTAACGTAATTATATTTTTGAAGTAAAACTTCTTTAGCGACACTAGGAGTAAAAAAGTTATTCTAACGGACGTGACGTCATTCTAATAACAGAAACCGGAAACAAAACCTAATACTGACACGATTTTGCATGGGCGCCGGCAGCAGGGTGCAAGAGGGTACGCTTGCACCCCCCTGCTATGAAAGAAAATACCTGATTTTACCAGAAAATTATATATTTTTTTAATTTTTTTATTAAATTATTGTTTGAATAAAAACTAAAGGCGTCGCGGTTGCTGTCCAAATCATTCTACATTCTATATATATATATTAGATCATAATAGTGTGTAGATGCAGATGCACCCCCTGAAAATAATCCTAGCGGCGCTCATGCGATTTTGCCTCCTATATGAAATAAAATTAAATCTGTAATTGTATGAATTGACAGCTGATCATCTTGTCAATCGAAATACATTGTATAAATAGTTTTTTGTGTATAAAGTATTTGTATTAAATATGAATAAACAATGTGGATTTATTAATGAAGAAAGTGATGAAAAAATATTGATTGAAAATGAGTGAATAGGTAGGTACTCTATATGCATAAATTTTATTTTTGGTGTGTAATTACACTATTTATACCTAATTATTTATACCTATTATTTATACCTAGCTATTTTCGTTTTATAGACTTAAAGAGCTAAAAAGAAAAATAAATTGTGAACGTCAAAGGGGATATTATAAGCGCCAGAAAGATTTGAAGAAAAATGACAAAAATGAAAAAATTACGAGACAGCCACATTCATTATGATTTGATTAAGTAAGTTTATATACATACATACATATTATGATAGTAAATAATTGTTTATACGGAATCTTTACGTTGAGTAAAGAAGCATGTTGCACGTTTTTGTTCATAAAATAATAATATTCAAAATATTTTAACACTTTCTTATACTTATTTTAGGTTTGGTTAGGTAGCCATAAAGGCCATAAAACCACTAGTCAAGATGGCTGACCTTTGACCACCAATAACAGATCCTTCGTAGACGTGAAGGAAACAAACTTAACTCAGGATTTTAAATTTTATGGAATATGCTATAAAATGCTACAAAATGAAATGGTTATCTAACTATCGAAGGCTCTTGTGTTGTGATGTATTACAATAAGGTAGATACAGCTACAAAATCACACATTCTAAACGTAATGTGTGTATATTTTTAATATTGTTTACCTATTATTGAAGCAAAACTTCTTTAGGCACGACTAGGGGTAGATTCTAACGGAAGATTCTGATGGAAGTAACTGTATAATTTCAGCTATGGGAGGAGTTTAAATTTCCGAAATTTATTTATGAAATTTTCAAACGGTTTCAAATACATTAATGGTATTTATAGACTAAAATCTATGTTTCACATTTTAGTTATCATAAACCTATTATTTCATATATAAAAAAAATAATGATAACTTTTAAATTCCTATTTCTAATGAATAATATAAATATAACATCTCTTTTTTTTTGTAAAGTATATAGGCAATAAATATGATTGAATTGTTATTAAATATTTATTTTCCGATACGTACGTCAACAAGTTTTACTTCAATCGCGCGTAACGGTTACACGCACACTCTTTTTTTTTACAACCGCCCAGAAATTAGTACTTTCCGGTTTATTGTTAGGTCAGAAAATCTCATTTTATCGCACAATGCCAGAAAATAAAAATGTGTCCAGTAATAGTATTATACGTTACAAGGTAGGTAGGTGACTTATTACAGCACAAGTTAGTTTACGGACGAGGCGACGTAGGAGCCGAGTCTGGAAATAAAAACGAGTACTGTAATAACACGTAACGACCATGTATCGTATCATATTTTATTTCATCCTGTTTTTATAAATTAAAGTTCATAAAAATTTTAAAAATAGTTCGTAACTTGACTATTTACGTCAAATTACCTTAACTGTCAGTTACTGTCAACTATTTTAAAATTTTTGTATTAATTGTTAATTCGGGTTTTAAATTAAAATAAAATAAAAAGCAAGTAATTACCTAGTTCTGTCTGAGAAATGTCAAATGTTAGTTTAATTTAATGTATACAGTAGGCAACTAACATAATAATACAGGTTTCTATCAACTTACTCCACTAGTGCAGTAAATAAAACCATAACACAACTCCTCAATAATTTGACACTTACTGACAGATATATAGGTTAAAAAGGTGGCAATTTACTTATGAGTCGTGGGTAAAAGCTTTTACCAAACTATCACAATAATTTTCTGGTCCGGTCCGACAAAATGAGATTTTCTGATCCAAAAATAAACTGGAAATTACTAAATTCTTGCCGGTTTAAAAAAATATTGTACGTAACACTTCCCAAAAATACTTTTACTGGACTCGCAGGCTTGCAGGACTCGCCTGCAATTGCGCACTTGTCCAGTAAAAGACCACCTTCGAGACTTGTTACGTTAACTACTATTAACTTGAGGTATTACCAAATAGGGTTTGTGTACCTTTTCTGTGAACTCAGCAATCAAGGCTTTGTTTATTTTTAATAAAATTAAGTAATTAAAATTGTATCAATTATATTAATGTTTTAGCAGTCAAGCCAATGGTAGTTAGGTCTGTCTATCTTTCTTGAACACTTAGCAGTCCATGTTTTTCATCGCCATTTATATATGTCGTAGTCACTTGGCGATTCAGTCACATAGCTATGTGACTGGGCTATTTTAGGCACATAGCTATGTGCCCGTCACTTAGAAACGCGCCGAGTATAGATCCATCACATCTCTATGTGACTGATTTTAGTCCGTAGTCACATAGCGATTCCGGCACATAGCTATGTGCGGAGGACAAGTCAGTCACTTAGAGATTTATCAAATTCAAGACCATCGCATCTCTATGTGACTGATTTTAGTCCGTAGTCACATAGCGATTTCAGCACATAGCTATGCACGGGGAGAAAGGCAGTCACTTAGGATCTACGTTGAGTATTATTACAGAAAACTGTAACATTGTCGTATTTAATAAAGCGTGTTATCAATAGATATCAAAGAAATAATAAAATTTTATATTTGATATCTATCTACGTTGAGGGCTATTACATCTCTATGTGATTGAATTTTAGCCGCAATCACATAGCGATCCAGGCACATAGCACGGGGAAACTTGGAGAGATTCGGAAAAGTTCATTTATAAATTAAAACTGATTTTTTTTTGTATATATTTTTTAATGCTTACTTTTTTATTAAGCAATACTTTTTTCTTTTAAATAAATTGAAATAGAAAATTATTAAACATATTTTGTGTAATAATTTATATTATACATACTTATTTATAAAAAAAATTCTTTGCATAACGTATACGCATGATTTAACAAAAAACGTTATCATTTTTGGAAAAAAGTATTTGGATAACACAATTATATAACTTCGCTTTGTCCGGGTTGCAAACTGTCCTTATGTTTACCACCTTCCCCTAACATTGCGTAATTCACTATTTCAAGCGCTTTCAAGAAGCAAAATTGTACTTGGTAGTTTGGCACTTCTATAAAATCTATTTATGCCAAATTCAATCGTTATTAACACCTGATATTTGTTAATTGTACGACTGTGTAATTAAATTTTGTATTTAAGTATCTATTATAATTCTAATAGGTCACTGAACCATTTGTTTCTTTTTCATAATAATATAGTACCTATATAATATATTTAAATATTTTCTATACGTTCTTTGTGGCGTCAAATGTTTATTTTCTTTCTATTAAATTGGAGAACTTATTGCCACTAAAATGAAAAATAAAATAATATGTTTGAATATGGTCCTTGCTTTTTAAATCTGAAAATGCCTAACAAAGGTTAAATAACTATAAAAAATATTTTTGTTTCTAAGCTTTCGACAACCACATCGGTTGCTGTTTTCAAAGATAAAGAATTAATAAATAAAAAACCTTAAATTATATAAATCTTCTTTTAGTATGCAATGCGTATTTTTGAATTTTTGACATGTTACTTTTTGTTTTTATAGATAGGTACATAGATTATCAACTCACTCATTTTTTAAAGTAGGTAGTTAGCCAAGATCTAGATATATCCAAGGTCAAATTGAAAATACATTTATTTTGATTAAATAAAATGTGTGCTGTTCGATACATGTATCTTAATCTACTATTAAGATACATGATTAAATTAATATACGCGTGATACGCTACGAATAAATTCTCCAAACAACCTGAAACCGCAAGAGTCATGATATGCTTAAACACCACTGGGTTTAGAAAAGAAGTCAAAAAATTTTTGCTTACCAAATGTTATTACAGTGTCGGAGAATATTTGGCTGAGAATTTTACTTAAATATGTAAAAGGTTATTTGTAATTTAAATGTTTTTGTTTATTACTGTTTGTACACTTTATTTTTAGGTACTTTTGACTTGTCCTATACATTATTTGTAAATGTCGTAAAGGATCAATAAAATTATTATTATTATTATGATGTAAAATCTCGTATATTAACGCCTTACACTTTTTTGCCTAACATAACGCCCGCCTTAGAGGGCAGTATAGCGAGGAGTGAATTGTCTTTTAATTTACAGTTTTCAGATTGTATTTAAATATATAATATATGCATTGTATAATAATCCAAAAATATTATTAAACTAAAAATGACAAATATTGGTATTTCCAGATGATTTTGAGAGAAAGATAATTCTTTTTATGATACCGAGTAATTGCACCCTTTAATGGGTACCTACTCAGGTAAATTGACTGTTTATTTGTGAATTAATAGCCCCCAACTTGGTAGATCCTAAGTGACTGACTTTCTCTCCGCGCATAGCTATGTGCTGAAATCGCTATGTGACTACGGACTAAAATCAGTCACATAGAGATGCGATGGTCTTGAATTTGATAAATCTCTAAGTGACTGACTTGTCCTCCGCACATAGCTATGTGCCGGAATCGCTATGTGACTACGGACTAAAATCAGTCACATGGAGATGTGATGGAGCTATACTCGGCGCGTTTCTAAGTGACGGGCACATAGCTATGTGCCTAAAATAACCCAGTCACATAGCTATGTGCCTGAATCGCCAAGTGACTACGACATATACATATTAGATAGGTACATTTTTATGATTGAGAAAGCGGTATAGTAATAAACAATTCATAATCCATAGGCGTGCCACTTCTTACTTTTTTTCAATTATACATATCGAAGATAAAAAAAGAAAAGGGAATAAATTGTAAAAAATAAATTAATTATTTCATTGTTACAAAATTTTATGTGTATGTAAACAAACGCCATCTCTTTTATCACACACCATAATAAAATCGATTGGCCTACGTTAAAAGGGTTTAAAGTTGCAAAAGAAAAAAAATTAAAAACCTTTAAAGTATGTTCAATAGATCAATACAACTTTTTTTTCAGGTGCTACATTATTTGCGCATCCAAAAATAACTCATGAATTTTAAAAGTGGTATTTTTTCTTAAAACATATTTCTTTAACTGTGATACCAGTTTATTCTTATAGATCCAGGTTGAAGTTTAATGGTTGTGAACTCAGCGAATTCTGCAAATCTTTCTTAACCACTTGGTTGTGAGCAATTGTTTTATAATCTGGAGTGATAACTTGCATTATCCAGTGGGTGCTATTACACTATTCTTGGAAAGAAGATCTATCATTTGTTTGAACCATTCCTAACGACATCAACGTTCATGTCCTCCTGGTAGTCATCGGCATGAGTTAATTTAAAAGTTAATAAACCACCTTCAACAAAACCCTTTGAATTTATGCAATTTCCGTCGAAGTCCTTTATATGAAAACCATCACATTTCTATTCTTTAATAACTCTGTACATCGTAGATTTTTCAACACCAAATGTACTGCTAGTTTGCTCAATGGTCTTATCAACATTTTTACATAAACGTTTATCTGTAAATGATTTAAAACCATTAAATATGAATGTTTTTTCATTAAATGTAAAATTGTTTTGCGTCTACACAGCACTTCCAAAGTTTCCATTACACAATAGACTGCAGCTAGCATGAAGTACCTACTTTTAGTGAACTGTGTGAATTTTGTAAAACAAATTGGACAAATTGGATAAACATACACTATCACAGTTTCTGTAAAATAAATTCAAACCTTATGTGTTTAATTTGAATTACTGTAATTTGAATTACTGTCCTAGATTCTTGGAATTTTATTAAAACAAATTTACGCAAAAAACTTTATTTTGTAAATAGGTAGGTACTTATTGATAATAACCTAATGAGAATACAATGTAACCTATAGTTAAATTTTTTTCTATTGTTTTAGACAGCATATAGTTATAAAAGAGCAAAAACTTGTAATGGGCCAATTAAATTTATAGAACTTTGAGAGATATTAATTTATTACTTTCTCCTGCTTACGTTATAACGATCGCTGTTTGTTACTATTTTTAAGAGATAAGCAATTATTATTTCCTAACCATATACTAATAAACGATAGTTTCCTGCTTATAATGTAACGTTGCATAATTTTCTTTACAAATCAAAGTTTGCCTACCTTTCCTAAATTGTAAACAATTTAGAGATGAGGTGACATTTTGGGATAATTTCATAAACGAAATCTTAGAAAATTACTTTGGCACTTTGTTTTAAAAAATACCAAATAATATATATTTTAATATATATTTATTAATTACTAGTAGCCCGCCCCGGCTTTGCACGGGGATTAAAGAAAAATAACAAAAGCCATTAAATTTATTGGATCAACGCTTCCCTGTAAACAATATTATATGTTGTTTTATTTTTTTGGTAGCAAAATAAATTGATTTTCAGATGCTTCGACCCGCCTTAGGCGGTTGGCCATGAGGAAAACCGATCCCTACTATTTGGAAGATTTGACCTTGAGACTTATTATTAGTAAAAGCGAAAGATGTTTTGATAGGAAATTGAAGCAGTTTAAATGGATTTAGTAGATCAGTTGGGATCATCGGTTTCCTCAGTGTATGAGCTAGTTGACTAGCTGGTGGTTCAGTTATATTGGTTGCAACAACTTAATTGTCCGTTAATGTCCTTATAAGTAGCCTTGTCCCATTGCACATGTTAAATTTGTGATATCTGTCGTGATTATGAAATAAGTTATTTTGATAAGCATTAATACCAAGATAAAAACTTTTAAAAAATTAAAAATAAGTTATTGTGACGTAACTATAACAGTTAGACATCTGCTGTCGCGGCATTTTTTGTAGATATTTATATATTCTTTAAAATCGTAGTACATTATTTTATTCTATAATCAATAGTATTCTCAGCGCACGCGATGTAAGGATTTTAAGGTCATTTTTGGTTACATTAATGGCATTTTAGTAAGGATCCCTATTTTTTAAAAAAAATGAAACATAGCCTATGTCACTCGGGAATAGTGTAGCTGGCCAACGGTGAAAGAATTTTTGAAATTCGTCCAGTAGTTTCGGAGCCTATTCATTTTAAACAAACAAACAAACAAAAAATCTAACCTTTTCTATTAAATAATTTAAAATATTCTTTATTAAATAATTAAATAGTTTTTGTAAATATTTTGAGAATTAAAATATTATATTAAAATACAAGCCTTAAAAATGGAGAAAATGTTAGTGTTTAATCAAAAAAATTTGGTACAATTTTAAACCTTATACAATCCACTTAATGCTCTATAAAAAACGTTTAATGATTTAAAAAATTTTGCATCGTTTTTAAAATACATTGAAAAAACTAAAAGGTTTGAATTTTCATCCCTATCCGAAAATTTATCTTTTAAATTTAATAGTACCCACTCTGCGGTTTTTATCTATAATCACTATTTAAACAATTCGTGTAAAAAGGTTCTTGAAAGTCTTGGTTAAAAATATGAGAAAATATATTATCAATATAAAGCAGATAAAAATTGAAACAAAAAAGACAAATTAATCTAAAGTTTGCGTTGTTCTTTTTATTTATTTTTACAATTTAAAGAATAAAAATATTTTTTAAATTATTTTATTAAACCATTTTTAGTGAAATTTTATTTTCTACAAAATTTGTTTTGTGGACTATGTAAAAATTTTAATTTGTTTTCGAGGTATATTAAAAGATGGAAACGTGTGCAATTTCATCCCTTTCTCTAACTTCCGCCCCTATTGTTTAATACCACTTTGTGTTTTTTTTATTATCTAAAACGGACCAATAAAATTTGTAAAATAAAAACCCTAGAACATTTTAGTTCCATATTGCCCTCATTTTTACGACATAATCAATAACCTATATATCAGCAATCAACGTTTGACTACTTTCCAAAACTTAACCACCTATCGTGATGTTTCAATAATAAGTAATCTTAAAACTACTTTTTCTAAAGTCTTAGTAATAAGTGATTACCTAGATTTTGTGATTTTTCATTTATCATCCTTTGTCGATTGAATTTTTTTCTGTTGTTTCTGATGTTTTGTAAAGCAAGATCGTATGCATTATAATTGTAGCTCTACTTGCTTACTAGCTTAATTTGTCTTATCAATCAATTTCATCTTGTCCTGTAAATAAACTTCCCTATTATCAATGCGGCGCCGGTAAGTAAAACATTACGGTATCATGTACTGTAATGTGTTGCCTAGCAACTCTGCTCTGATTGCTTAAGGGAAGACAATTAGTTTTAATTTTCGACATTTAAAAACACTATAATGACTATAAAATTAAAATAAAATAATTAATTACTTACTTTTTATTTTAATTTAAAACACGAATTAACAATTAATAGAAAATTTTTAAAATATTTGACAGGAACTGACAGTTAAGGTAATTTGACGTAACTAGTCAAGTCAAGAACTGTTTTTAGAATTTTTATGAATTTATTAATTTACAAAAACAGGATGAAATAAAATATGATACGATAGGTATTATTACAGTACTCGTTTTTATTTCCAGACTCGGCTCCTACGTCGCCTCGTCCGTAATCTAACTCGTACTGTAATAAGTCACCTACCGACCTTGTAACGTATAATTACCTGTTTTCCGTTACTCCTAAATAATTAAGTTTACAATTTAAGAAATTTGAGTAATCAATGTTTTCCAACCTTCCTAACGTTTGAACAATTAAAATCTAATATTATTTTAGGTTTTAACAATAAAGGTAATGCTACTTTGTATGAAACTTTTTAAAAAATCTAATGCTTAAGCCATTAAATTGATTAAACTTTTCCAAAGGTTTAAAAAACAAATTGTTACTTTTTTTAGTCGTAGCAATAGGGAATTGTATCCCGTTTGTCAATCAATTTTTGCATCCTGTCCCTGAGATCAGCAGTCACCTGCTTGTCGACAATCAAATTTACCTTTTTTCCAAAATCTGAATACTCAGAGTGATTGCATTTTTCCTGAGGTCTTACTTAGTATAGTATAATAATAATAATAATAATAATAATAATTTTTTAGCAGTAGTAATACAATACAATATAGTATACAAATACAATAATAACATTCCAGTCATAGCACTTTTTACAAAAAGAAATAAAAATAAAATCTTGTTCCATACAACCGCTAAATAGTGCACAATTGCATCTATAATGCTGTGTGTGCACTTGTCCCTTTAAATAGATAACAATGGAAGTAAGTTACTATTAAATTAACATTTTTTAAAAATACATTTAATTATTAACATTATGAATTAACGACTACAAAATTTAAGATTAAATGTAAAAAAAGCTCTAATAATTGAAACTGGTTTTACACCATAAAGTTTATTCTAAAATTACAAGTTCTCAACCATTTTATAATTTCTTTCTTACATTTGTAGTATGGCTTAGATCTAATTGAAATGGGCAGGTTATTGTAGATTTTAGGCCCAATAACATAGATACTGCTCTGGCAGACAGTATCGGTGAAACCAATAACTTCCCGATTTTAAAAAAAATTTTAATTTTTTTTAGCGGGAAGTTAAAAATTCATTAGTTGACTTTTAAAACATTTCTCTATGATTTTACTAATTGTGCTAGTCAGCGCAATTGTTCTATAGTTACTTATTAGTAGTTTGTCACCTTTTTGTATAAAGGCACAATTATAGATGTTTTTAATATCTCAGGGAATACACCAGTACCGAAAATCACATTTACAACATGTAACAATGGTTTCATGATGTATGATTTGAAACTCTTTATTATATCAGAGCTAATTCCATCATCCCCACCTCTCACCCCTTTTTTCAAACTATCAATTACTTTGCAGTTTCAGTTTTAAAATCATTTATTACATTAATATATTAATTTACAGAGTAAATATAAATAAATAAATATAATATATTTTTTATTCTGTGTATTAGTTTGTCTGTTTTCGCCCTCTCCTTGCTTCTTTCTGCATCATAAGGCGGTTTATATTGTTTGTTTGTGATGTCATGTATATATTTTTGATTTTTGTCATAGTCAGTGAGTTGGTCATGTCATGGAAAAAGTGTATTAAAAAACCATGTCTACTTTTATCAGTCAGTCGTTTTTGTGGTCGGTAATTGACTCCATCGCCATTCCCCTTCTCGAGCAAGCATGCAGTCCAGCTGTTCCTCCCACCCGAGTCGACGCCTGGCGCAGCAGTCAATTACTGTCGTGTAGTCACATTAGGCGATGTCCAACCGTGTTTTCCGGTGGCTCGTGGAATAACGGAAGCTTTTCGTGCAACAGTCCATGCTTCCTATTAGGGTTTTCATATGCTCTACTTCTTGTGATTTTGTCTTTAGCCTCTTGTGTGAGGCTATGTTTGTAGAATATATTTGATTTTTCTATAATAAACTCCCTAATAGTCGGCATGTCCGCTTCCCGATGAAGTTCCGCTATCCTTGTGCCCCATTCCTTGTTTAGTATAAGGCGCAGGCACCTATTTTGTATTTTTTGCAGCCTCTCAATTTTGTGGTCACTGGCTGAGCAAAAGACCTGATACCCGTATGTTAGTGTCGGTCTAATAATTTGTTTGTAGGTTAGTATTTTGTTTTGTTTTGTCATTTTACTGTTTTTGTTTAAAAGTGGGTATAGTTTGTTAATCATTCCTCTTGCCTTGTTTACTAAATTGTTAATGTGTATGTTATAGTTAAGTTTGTTGTCGATGTGGAATCCCAGGTATTTAATTGTCTGTTTGTCTTTTATTTCGTGATCTTCTATTTTTATGTTTTTTAATATTTTATTGTCAGTTTTTCGTTTTGTAATTGTTATTATTTCCGTTTTATTTGCGTTTATTTTGAGTTTGTTGTCTCGTAGGTATGGTAAAAGTATTCTGTTTGTATGTATGTCAATTTTTCTTGCGGCTATCTCGGCCATGTCTGATTTGTTATACAGACAGGTGTCGTCTGCATATAACGCTGTTTTCACTGCCCTGTCACCCGGTATGTCGTGTACCATAATGTTGTATAATGTTGGTGACAGGACCGAACCTTGTGGAACACCTGCCTCCATAACAAAACTGTCAGATTGTGTATTATTTATTTTTACTTTGTATGTTCTATTGTCTAAGTATGATTGTAAAGTTTTTGTTAAGTATTTTGGGAATCCACATTTGTCTATTTTGTGTATCAGTCCATTAGTCCAAACAGAGTCAAATGCTTTTTCTATGTCGAGGGCTACTAACACGGTAGATTGTCCTTGCCTCATTCCTTCCTTCACATAGTGTATTATGTTAATTATTTGTGCTACCGTGCTATGGCCCTCACGAAATCCATACTGTGTGTCAGGTATTAGTTTCTTGTCAGCTATTGTCCTTTGTAGTCTGTTCAGTATTATTTTGTCAGTTATTTTTGCCATGATATTAAGTATCGATATGGGGCGGTAGCTTTCAATAAGTTTTCTGTTTTTTGTTTGTTTTAAAATTGGTATTATATTTGTCTGTTTTAAGTGATTGGGGTAATATTGTAATTTAAGCATTGCATTTATAATGTATTGTAATTGTACTATAGCTTTTTGTGGTAAATTTTTAAATAGTATTGTATGTAATCCGTCAGGTCCTGGGGATTTTTTATTTTTTAGGTCTCTTATAATTGTCATAATTTCGTTTGGAGTGGTATAATGTTTTGTAGGCAATGTTGCTGGTTGTGTCTTTTTTAATGTCAGTATTATTCTGTCAATTTCGCTATGTTTTGTTGAGTTTTCTGTCTTGTTTTTAAAACAGGACGCAAAGTGCCGAGCTAGGCCATCCGCTTTTTCTTTGTCATTGTATAATGTCTTGTTTTGTCCTAGAAGTGCTGGTATATGTGTAGGCTTCTTTGTCAGTTTTTTTGTCAGTTTCCATAGTGATGTATCGTTGGGGTTTACTGTTTCTAGAAAGTCATTCCATTTTTTATTTTTGTGTTCTTTAATTAGTTTTTCTGTTATTTTTCCAAGTATCTGAAACAGTTCTCTGTCTTCGTCTCGTTTGTGATTTTGCCATCTTTTGCGTATTTTGTTTTTGTATTTGATATATTCAATTATCTCGTCCGGTAATATTTCTTGTCCTTCTCTTATTGTATTTTTCGTTGTTGTCTTGTCTCGAGCAGTTGTTATTATATTTATAAATTCATTTAATTCACTTTCTATTTCAATAGAAGAATGTATGTTGTTATTAATTTTTATTCGGTTATTTATTTCCTGTCGATAAGCTGTCCAGTTGGTGTTTTGGTAGTTGTAAACTGGTTTTTGTCTGCTAGTGTTTGTTTGTTTAGAGTTTATATCAAAAAGTACAGGGATGTGGTCCGATGTCATTGTTATTTTCGTTCGTATGTTATTTATATTTGTATTTTTTGTTATAACTATGTCTAATGTACTTGGAGTAGTGTTATTAAATGGATAAAATGTCGGTTCGTCCGTATGATAGATTCCGAGGTTATTATTTTCAATAAATTCTAGTAAATTTTTCCGTTGTTATTTGGTATGTTACAGTTATTGTCCCATAGTGGATGTTTTGCGTTTAAGTCTCCTACTAACAGCACTTTACTTCCTGCCTTAAAAAAGTTGTGTAAGTCAGTCGGTAATATTTTGTAAGCTGGGCTAAAATATGCCCCAATTACTGTCAGTCCATGTTCAAGTTTTATAATTAAATGTTCACACTCAGCTGTTGATCTTGGTCGTAAGTCATGTTTAATATTTGTCTTCAGAAGTATAGCTACCCCCCCTTGTCTTCTCTCTACGTCTTCTTTGTCATGTCTATATGTTTTGTAACCTTTTAAGTAGAATTTGTCCGTCTGTTTTAAATGTGTTTCTGTGATAACTATTATGTCTATTTTGTATTTCTTTATAAATGTTTTAATCATGTCTTGTTTGTTTCTTATTCCGTTTGCGTTGTATGTACATATTGTAATTTTGTTCGTCTGTATGTAATTGAATGTTTAAAAATTGTATTCGTCAATATTTTGTGTGAAATTGTTATAAATTATGAATTTGTCTAACTTACTCGTCGCTGTCTTAAGTTGGGCTATCAGGTCCTTTACTGCTCTTGTTAGCTCTTCCAAATTCACGAGGCTGTTCAATTCTGCAAAGCATTCGTTAAGTTCTTCAAAGTTGTTAGTTGGGTTTACTTGTCTGTTTGTTGTCATTTGTTTTCTAGTCGTTGTTTGTCTGTTATTGTTGTTGTTAGTGGTCTGTGTATTACTCTTTCGGAGGGGTGGAAATTCTTCTTTCTTTTCATTGGCACTGTTTGTTTTTCTTTGGTCCCATATGTTTATTTTAGGTACTGGTGCAGGTCTGTATTTTTTTTTACTATTGTTTATGTTTTTCCTTTCTTCTATTATGTTGATTCTCTCGATGTAAACTGGGCATTGTGTCGAGTTTGCAGGGTGTTCTCCAGCACAGTTTACACATTTAGCTGGTGTCTCCCTTGTTTTTAGACATGTTCTGGTTAGGTGTGGTCCCGCGCATTTTAAACAATTTGGTTCCCTACCACAATTTGATGTGGCATGTCCCCAAGCTTGACAGTTGTGGCACTGTATTATTTGTCTCGTGTTGTGTCTCAACTCCCAGCTTATTCTTGTGTTGGAGATTACCCTTACATTTTTATTCAGGAATTCCAATGTTATAGCAGAATCCGTTGTTATTAGAAAGAGTGGTCTATATTTGCTATTCATTTGGAATATTTCTCTAGGTTCAATGTTGTATATATCGATTAATTCCTCAGCTATATCATTTGCTTTAATGCCTTCTCCTAAACCACGCAGCACAAATGCGTGGGATTTGTCCTTCTGGAGCGTATATGTGAAATGTTGAGCCTTTTCTGTTTTTAGATTTTTCAGTAATTCAAAATATTCATTTTCGTTTTCGATAATAAGGATTGTCGAGTTATTCGTGTATTTTATTTGTAATTCCCCTTTTACAATTTCCTTAATTGTCATTGTAAATTCCTTGTGGTTATTTACCACTCCATCCAGGATTATTGGAGGACAGAATTTTGATTTGCTCTGTTTAGCACTTGATTTGCTTTGCGACTGTGTATTCGATTTTTCATTTGCTTTTTTGGTATTTTTCTTTTTGTTCTTTTCTTTTTCTGTATTTTCCTCTTCCGAGTTACTATCTTCCTCCTTGTCTGATATCGGTTCATACCTGTTATGTAGTATTATTGACTGCGTTGCCTTTTGTGTAATTAGTTTTTTGATGTTTGCAGTTTTGCTGGGGAATTTATACTCCTCTTCCGTACTTGTTTGTTCTGCTTCTTTTTTTCTTAAAACCCAATTGAAGCGGCTATTTGGCGTAACCACATCTTTACCTTTTTTGTTAGTTGTTTGTATAGGGCTTGTCTCCATATTTGTGACTTCTGTTTGGATGTCATCCTTCCTGGTTTCTTCGTCAATTAATTTTGTTGGTATATCATACCTTGCAACTGTGGTCTTGATGTTTTGTTCATTTGCGTAGTCCGATTTAAAGTCTTTGTTTGTGACGGTTTCTAGCTTATTCACATCACTCGCGTCGGTAGTAATATTTATCGTTTCCACCTCCGAGTTACTGTTTACTGTGTTTGTATTGTTTTTTATCATGACGATTGTTTCTATCGGTTGATTTGGCACGTCACTCTTTATTATGTTTTTACTCGCTTTTGCCGGTTTTGCCTCTGGCGAAGAGTTTTCCTCTCTTTCGCGTTTTTTATTATTGTTTGTAATAATTACATTTTCTAAAATATTAATTCGCCCGTGTGGATCACACTGTAATTGGGTGTTTAAAATTTCAGTGTCCGATTTATCACTGGCAAATATTTTCGGTGTTTTAATATTTTCCTTTTTTTTAATACCATGCGTGGCAACCTTTGGGGGTTGCTTATTTAGAATTTTGTTTTTTAATCGTTTTGAATATAATGTTTCGTAGGTTTTAGTAGGTTTAAGGAAAAACGAGATACCTGGTTTATTTACACACCTAATTTCAGATCCAGTTTTAGTTTGTCAGCAAGTTTTCTACCTAATTTTTCTGATCTATCAACAAAGTTTTCTTGTTTTACTATTGTATCACTCAGGAGTGGCTAGTATAGATTATCTTCTGTAGTTACAAACGTACACGTACTTAATTAAAAAAATTTCATTTTAACGGTCATATTAAATAAAAAAATTTGAAAAGAGGTTGACCTTAAAGGCCATCCTTGCAACTTCCCGCTAGTTTTAACCGCAAAGCTATAGTAACGTGACGTATTTGGACGTTTTTGACTTTTTTTGAAATGTTTAAAAAGCCATAACTTTTTAACGCCTTATTCGATTTTGATGTTCAAGATGGCATTCGACGCAGTTTTTTGAGACCTAAAAACGTTGCCGGGAGTGCAAAATCGGTTAGTCAAAAGTTATTGAAAAAAAAAAACACTTTTTTTGAAATTTTTCGACAACGATATCTCACGAACGAATCAACCGATTTTAATGTGCAAAACGCCATTCGACGTGGCTTTTTAAGCTTGAGAGCTGATTAGGTTATGAAATTGATCGATGCAATAGCCAAAACGATATGCCCAAAAAACATCATTTTTTTACAATGGTTTTTTTCGGTTATTTTGAAATTTCTCGAAATCTACCGGCTCGAATCGGTTCAAGCTTACAGGGAATATAAGTTAGATGGAACTCTTTGGAATGCTTTTTATTTCATTCCGATCGGTCGAGCCGTTCAAAAGTTATAAGAGGTTTACATACATCCACACACACACACACACACAAAAATCCACACGCACATACAGACATACAGACACCCTCGTAAAAATAGTCAGGGGAGGTTCCTAAGACCTCAAAACGTTGAGATCCGATGAAAACTCGATTTTCGAAAAACGGGGTGAAACCAATAACTTCCCGATTTAAAAAAAAAAAAAAAAATTTTTTTAACGCGAAGTTAAAAAAATTGTTAAGCTTTGTAAAAAATTGCAGTTACCGATGTATAAATTTTTAACTATATCAAAATGTGATTAAATACACTATAATTTTGACAAATTTCTAAAAGCTCTAGTGCTCACATACATCTGCAACTGAAAAAAATATAGCCTGGATTTTATGATTCATGCGTTAAGAGTGTATAAAGCTTGATTTATGTGAATAAAAAGAACCGGAAAGTGTATGATTTATTCGAATATTCTATGAGATGGTAAAACCCAGTATACTTTTTTTAGTATTGAAGTTTTAAGTTTAAAGTTTGCCTGATATAAACATGCCGCTTATACAGTCAGACCAAAATATACGTCTGAATTATGTTTAAAAGTTTACTAGGTAAGTTGATTAGTGAAGGTCATAAACATGGCGACGAAAAGTTTTTATCTCTTCATTTTTTATTTTCATTTTAAAAGTTTGCAATATTCTAGTTTGACTATTAGCCCAGGCTGTGGGGAAAATAGTACTCTTTAATTCAGGAATTTATGTGACCTGACCTGCATTATAAAGGGAAACATGAAAAGCAATCCCCCAGTTAATTCAACAGAAAATTTTTGGTTATTATTTATTTATGAGCTTTCATAGCTGAGAAATAGGTATTTTTTGTATAATACGTTTAATTCAATCCAATTGTTATTGCAAAAATAAAGAATAAAGGTTAACATAAAAAAAACTTAATATGTATTGCAAAATTGCTTTTTTGTTAACTCTAAAGGTATAACGTTTAAGCCTACTTAATTCCAAATCGAATAAGATGTTGTGGGCCTCGATGGGTTATTTTGTTGCTGAGATACATAAATTAGTTTATCCTGCGACCTTCAACTGCCAGTGCATATTGGACATTTAGAGCTGCAGCCAGCGGCCTCTACTTATCATACAATTTTTTAATTTGCAGATTATTGTAGCTGACATCAAGACGAAAATTTAAAAATAAAAAAAAGTTTTTTACGACCAGTGGGAGCCGAGTTAGCATGGTTTTTTCAAAAATCACAGCGGATTGATTTATAACAATTAAGAAACTTATCTGGCGGTTTTTAGTATTCAAAAACTATATTTTCAATTAATTTAAATTTAAATTTAAATTAAATGCGTTTTTTGTAATTAAAAATGACAAATAAAGTTGACCTTTTTTCAAGTGAGGGCACAGAGGTAGTGGTGGGTATTTCTTTGCGCAATGCAAAGCAAACTGAATTCGCAACTTTAAATTGGCGACGTCGGAATGTGAACATAACCCAAAGCGACCTCTTCCATGTGAACAAGGTTGCGGATTAATTATACCAAAAGATGAACTAAAAGCCCACAATTGTGTAAAGGAATTAAGAGCTTTAATTCACACGCAACAACTTTCTCAACTATCACAACGGATGTCTACCCTATCAGAAGAATTATCCAGTTCGTTCTCCCAGCAAATATTGCATTTGTGCCCTGAAATGTGCACTCTTCGTGACGAGCAAAATCAGCTAGTGGCCAACTTGCGAGACGAACAAAATCAGCAAGTGTCCAGCTTGCGAGACGAACAAAATCAACAAGTCGCCAACTTGCGAGACGAGCAAAACCAGCAAGTGGGCAACTTGAACCACTAACTTGCGAGAGGATATCAGCCAACAAATGCAGTCCGAAATAAGAAAGCTTCAACAAGAACAGGAAGCTTGTCGTCGAAACCAGCCCATCCACCACGGCGACGGAGATGCAGAAAGGATGGAAACCTGACACGTAGACATCGACCGACGAGGAAACGGGGAGGCGACCCAAGTACGAACTACGATGAAACCTTTGACCTTCGACGGGAAGACTTCCTTGCCAAATTACCTGAAACAATTCGACGCAGCGGCCAGAGCGAATGGATGGTCATCCCAGGGGAAGGTATTGTCCCTAACCGTAGCTCTGCGAGGCGAGGCTTTAGACGTCTTGCAATCATTGACAGCGGATTAAGCTGACAACTTCGAGTTATTGGTCAATCGTCTAGAGATGCGTTATGGTCAAACTCATCTACAACTGGTGTACCGAATGCAGCTAAAGAGCCGAAAGCAGAAAAATGGAGAGACTATCCAGGAGTTTGAGGCGGAAGTGGCAAGAATGGTACGGATTGCGTATTCAAATGCAGCGGAGGATTTTCTGGAGTGCCTGGCAATCCAAACCTTCACCGACGGTCTTCGAGACGTTGAGTTGCAGCGGTTGGCACGGCCGAAGTCTCTTGTGGACGCCTTAACCATTCCCCTGGAGTTTGAGGCGGCGACGGAGGCCTCACGTGGAGTTGCTCGACTAAGGGAAGTCACCGTAAACTACGACCATGCCGTTCATTCCGTTAGCGACGTCAAAGCGGTAGTGGAGAGGTTAATAAAGTTATCTTCAAAAAGAAGGCGCCCAGTAATATGCTGCATCTGCGGAGAACTAGGCCATATAAGAAATACTTGCCCCCAAAAAGAAAAATCTTCTGCTGAAGTAGCCCAGCAGCAGGAAAACTAGAACGGGTCGACTCCTGGAAGGCGACATTGACCCCAAACAATCTTTCAAATTAAGGTCCTTTTCTTTACGGTTATCCCGTTACAATATTGTATGAAACTGTGCGTGAAGTGTTTTTGCGCACGCACGCGATGTTTAGAGCACGAGCGAAGCGTGTGCTATACTTCAAGAACTGTTTTATAAATAACTATTTAGAAACTTAGGCTTTTATTCGCATAACTTGACGTTAAAAAAATATAAATGACAATATACAAACAACTTATACAATAAGTTAACAACATTAAGACCTAACTAAGAAAATAAACAAACTAGATTTTCAATAATAAAATTATATAGACCGGGAGATGGTGACACAAAATATTAGGTCATTTGTACCAGTATGGCGGTTCTTCGGGGATCTAATTACGTAAAGGCAAAAAGGAAAATGATGGTCATAGCGCTCGCACCGGCGGCCCAATCGCGTGGGCGTTAATCGAACGCGTCGGATAAATAACGAGTGTCGAACGATTTGTTCCACAAAAATGCTTGTATTTTCAGATAGTCGAAAAAAAAAGAAGTAGGCGTTAGCGTAATGCCATACTTATCGGGTGTGACTTACAGCCCGCCATACCGACGCGAATAAATTAATTTAAATAAAACAATTCAACCATTTGTACCAGCCTAATTTTTGCATAGCTAATCATCATCGAGTAGCCATTCACGAAAATCACCTTGCCATACTTTTCCGACAATTCCCAATGGCCGCCATACCACTGCAAAGAATTAATATATTTTTTGCCAAACGATTTGTACCTCCCTGAAACTTTTTTTGACAGTTCCCTGTATAATCATAAATAGAATTCTGATAATGCCATACCTGTGGGAGGTGGCGAAAGTGAACAATATTTTTTTTAAATTCTAAGATTTTATTCGTAATTCGAACAATTTGTACCAGTATGGCACTAATTTTTCCTGTAATTTTGAGGTTTAACGAATATAAATACAAAGTTTCAAACACCTAATTGGCGGCAATCTTGTCTTATAAGCAAAAGTTAGATGTTATGTTGTATAATATTCTGCGGCTTCCACCGCTCGAAAGATTTCTCGAATTGTAGAGATCTTGGCTCATCGTATTAGTTCGGGAGCCCAGAGGGTTTTCGTAGCCGTGAAAGAGACACCAAACCAAAGTTTACAGATACTGATGCAGTAAGCAGTGACGAGGACGAAGAAAACGAATTCGAAGATGCCGGTGATTCCGGTTCAGATTACGTTTGAAGTCTACGCATTTTTGTAAATCTTTCGAATTAAACTACATTAATATTGATATTGCATATAATTTTTTTTTCACATGTACCCTTCACTATATTACAGGTGGGCTATCGAAAAAAGGTTTCAAGATTGTATTAGTTGTCGGCATATCAGAGCGAGTGTGACAGCTCCAGACCCCTGGTCACGGTATAGGCTTATTTTTGAACACAAAAAAAATTCGAAAATTATTTTTTCGAGTATGGCACCACTTTGGCACTTCCCCATAAGTACGGTGTAATGTTTCCAAAGCATAGTTGTTTTTTTAAAGTTTGGAAATGATTTGAAATGCCATATTGTTACAATTCGTTCCAATTTTTTTTTCATATCTTGCTCGAGTGTGACTCTTCCGCCCCATAGTTATATTATGGGATAATTTTTTTTAGGTTGAATTTTATCCAAATGAACCGAATACAATGATGCCATACTGTAACAAATGATTTTATGTCTTGTACCTTGAAAACGTGTCGAAAAATCAGGTTTTTCAAGTATGGCGCCATTTTTTCCCTCGACTAAAAGTATGGTAAATATAATAATGGTCACATTGTATCGTATAATTGCCAAAAATCCAAATGCCATACTGGTACAAATCGTTAAATTTTTTAATTTTTTTTCACCCTTTAGCTCAAGTCCGACAGTCATCCGCCCCATGGTTAAAATCTGTAATAATTCTTTTTAGGTATAATTGCATCCAAATGACGAGACTACAATGATGCCATGATGTTAAAAATGATTTTACGTATTTTGCAGTCGTATTTTTAAAACGTGTCAAATAAATAAGTATTTGAAACATGGCAGCACTTTTTCCCCCTACTAGAAGTATGGGAAAAATAATAACGGTCACATTTTGTCAAATACTTTCCAAAAATTCAAATGCAATACTGGTACAAATCGTTTGGCAGAAAAAAAAATATTAATCCTTTGCAGTGGTATGGCGGCCATTGGGAATTGTCCGAAAAGTATGGCAAGGTGATTTTCGTGAATGGCTACTCGACGATGATTAGCTAAGCAAAAATTAGGCTGGTACAAATGGTTGAATTGTTTTATTTAAATTAATTTATTCACGTCGGTATGGCGGGCTGTAAGTCACACCCGATAAGTATGGCATTACGCTACCGCCTACTTCTTTTTTTTTCGACTATCTGAAAATATAAGCATTTTTGTGGAACAAATCGTTCGACACTCGTTATTTATCCGACGCGTTCGATTAACGCCCACGCGATTGGGCCGCCGGTGTGAGCGCTATGATCATCATTTTCCTTTTTGCCTTTACGTAATTAGATCCCTGAAGAACCGCCATACTGGTACAAATGACCTAATATTTTGTGTCACCATCTCCCGGTCTAATATTACACTATGATTTCTTCTGGAGTACATATTTCAACCTGATAGTCTTCACTGCTCATATTAATAATAGTATTAATAATAGTAAGAACAACAACTAAATTAACAATTCGAATTATTCACACAATGAACAAAAATATTAACGTCAAATCAATACGCTGTCAAAGTTAAAGGTAACTTCATATTTTATTTTTATTAATCAAATAGCCTAAAATAAAGCTAACGTTATGCCACTTTATTTCAGGCTTTTTTACTTTTTTTCGCTCTAACTATAAACCGTTGTGCATTAGACGAATTTTAATGGTAGGGCGTAGAAAAATATATATATTTTTTGACCACTGTCACTAAATTTTGATAATAATCAAACCACCACCAATAATAAAAATAATAATTTAACTAAACCAAATTAAGTATACATTCTTGTATAGAAGAAAATTATAAAAAATAATTTTTTTTACATAAAGTACAGTGTACTGTGATGTAGATTTTGTATTACTTTAGAAATTTTGAAATTTTATTTTTTTACAACCGAAATATTAATTCCTATTGACAAGTCCTATTACATACAATATAATGTAAAATCATGAGTGCATTGACCGAACGCTGTGAGGGTCGAGAAAAGGTTCGGATTTATAAACTTATATTTTTCACCTGTTTTTCTAATTGTATATCTGATATTTGATATTTTGCTACTGGTACTGCTGTAAGATTTTTATGCTGTTCTTTGATCCTTATCTAGTAATTTTTATCTCTCATTTGTTGTACTAACATCTTATTTCTGTATATTGTACATTACATTTTTTGTCCGATTTTTTAGCTAATCCCATTTCTTGTTTGTTTTAATTTTAATATTTTTGTTCGTTTACAATATTTTGTAATTTAAAACACTTCGTATTTTATTGTGGTAATGCTGGATACGACCAGGCCGACATATATTAGCTGACTAGCTATGTTGTAAAATATGTATATGTCTTAAATCTAATTGTCAATTTTATAAATACTTAATCAAATATTAGTTCAAAATATTTATTACCACACGAAAGAAATTGGGATTCGTTATATTACTCGATTCAAAATATATACTGTAATATTAATTAGAAAATGAATTGCTTGATGTTCAAATATGTTTTCAAATAAAGCCTACATGGACAACAATAGATAAAATAGAGTTGAAATAAAACCCATCATTTATTAATACAAATTTATTTGTTTGTTTTGTTCATTTTCGGTATTATTATAATTGATTTTAATGCCAGTTTAAATGTGTTCGGAAAAGTGGAAAATATTTAGGTATATTGTGTACGTTGAGATAATTTGAGTTACAAAACCACATTTAATTCTAAATTATGCCAACGTTTGTGTAATGAAATTATCAAAACAAAAGTTCTACAAGTTTAGCAAAAATTTTAAAACTTTGTACAATAAACAATCCTTCCTGCCCGGCAACACGTTAGGTCAGTAAAAATAGCATTTAACTTTGCACTAAATTTCCGTTTTAAATTTCTTTTTTTATAAGGTTTCGGATAACTTACTGAATATAAAATCACAAAATGCTGACAGATCCAGGTGACGCTAGAGGCGCCATCTTGAAAAAACGTTTTCGGCCGATATCTCGGAAACTATGCACTTTAGAGCAAAAGTCATATTGACCATTATTATAGAAAATAAAATTTTACATCTTTTGCTTTTTGCAAACTTTTTTGTAAAACTTACCGTTTACGATTTATGGCCCATTTAATGAACCGATTTTTCGATCGCAGCCAATAACTCTTGAAAGATTATATTAACCAATAAAATGGTTTAATCGATTTTTAAAAATCCGTTTATTCTCTACAACTTTTGTTTTATTTTTTTTTTCTAATGTCCATAGTTTTTGAGTCATAGGACGTTTTATGATGGACTACCGAGCGAAAAGTTGAAAATTTCAAGATACGCATAGAATATAATAGTACAAATTCAACAAATAAATTTAAAAAAATCTCCCGATTGTTTATGTAGTTAACAAATAATAGTTCAATTCCTTACCTGCAATAGTAACAAACATTTTTTTATTTTACTTAATTATATTTCGCTGCCGCGTCACCCGCCGAGCGTCGACATTTCTCCATTAAACGTCCTATAACTCAAAAAGTATAGACATTAGAAAAAAAGTTTAAAACAAAAGTTGTACAAAATAAACGGATCTTTAAAAATGAATTGATGCATTTTATTGATTAATCTAATATTTCAAGAGTTTTTGGCCGCGATCGAAAAACCGGTTAATTAAATGGGCCATAAATCGTAAACTGTAGGTTTTACAAAAAAGTTTACTAAAACAAAAGATGCAAAATTTTATTTTCTATAATAATGGTCTGTATGATCTTTGCTCTAAAGTGCTTAGTTTCCAAGATATCGGCCGAAAAGGTTTTTTCAAGATGACGCCTCTAGCCTCACCTGGATCTGTCAGCATTTTGTGATTTTATGCTCAGCAAGTGATCCCAAATCTTATAAAAAAAAAAATTTTGGATCGGAAATTTAGTGCAAAGTTGACCCGAAAAAACGGCTATTTTTACTGGCGTACGTGATCACAATTGATTTCAAGTGTTTTATCAGTATAGACGATTAAATAATACTTCTGGTCGTTAAAAAATTATGCTTCTCCCAGTCGGCCAGTCTCAGAGCACGGCATCTTGTTTTTTTTTATTTATAACAATAAATTTGAGATTGTAATAGAGTTTTGTATAAAAAAACAATAAACAAACATTTGCTTTAGTCTTACATAAATAATCGAACTAAATATTAGAAAATAACTTTCAATGATGAGAAAAGATAAAATTATAAATAATAAAATTTCAGTCATTAACAAAATAATTCAATTTAGATTAATAATCGTGGGGTGCTTGATATTTTTTAATTACTACAATCATTCTGTTGGCAACTATCTAGGAGATGATAGTTACAAAAACCACAGTAAAATGCATCCCACGCTTTTAAGACTGAATTGAATTGTTCTATTAATGACTTAAAATTTATTATAATTTTAGTTTGGGGTGATTTATTATGATTGGTTATCCTTTATTCTACTATTCTTTGTCATTTAAAATTATTTTCTAATTTTTAGTTCGATTAGCAAGAAAAACGTGTATTTTTTAAATTATTTTAAACTATTATTTATTGTTAACAAAAAAGGATTTTACACTTCAAAAACAGATAATTTTGTTTAACATCCTTTGCTTAATTTTAATAAACTATTCTTTTTAAGGGTTATAATTTATTTGTAAAGGTGAATATATTAAAACTTTGTAAGATAGTTGGTAATGCAGCTAAAGAAAATCGAGACCACGTGACTCCAAATTTTAAATTTTGTAGTAATGACGAAAATTGAGATAAAACAAAAAATACTAACGAAAACTCGAATGAGAGGTGTTGTTTGTGAATATTTCACATCCGAAAGTTATTATACAATACGTACACCCCAAGAATTTGTCGACTAAACTGCTTGGGTTTACGTAGGGATACGAATTGAAATCTCCGCCACTTATCTCAGGAATTTCCATTTTAATTATCTTTATACTATTTTATATAAGCAGTCAGTGATATCTGCTTGAAAATTATACATTAAAAGAATTTAAGTTTAAGTAGTAGAAGATTATTTAAAAAACCAATATTGAATTGTCAACTTTATGTAAGAGATTATTTAATAGATCACTATTCTTCCCAAGAGTTAATAGTAAACTCCCCGATTTCATGACTGATAGCTGCAACATTAATGTTGTATATTTTTATTCATTTTATAATTTTGTTTTTGATTTCCTATTAGCACGTTTCTATATAAAGTTGTATAAAAGATATTGTGTAAGGTTCTATCAACTAAGAAAAAGTACAGAAAGTCATACACCGGGTCCAGAATGTATAAGTAAGGAATTAAATTGTTTTCCTAAACGTTTTTAGTACTTTTCTGAGACATTTGCATTTTATGTACTATAAAAGTATAAGTATAATTATAAACAACTTTGCAATGAGCAAGACAAAACAGGTAGGCTAGGGACTTTAAAAAACCCTAAAAACGTCTTCAGAGTAGAACTCGAACGGAACATAATAGCTTCTAGTTTGGGTGTCAAAAGAATAAAAGGTTAAGAGCAAGTTAATTAACTTTAAAGAAAAGAATTATACACAACGTTATACGCTCTAGAGCCACTTCTAGGGATACCAAAAGGCACGGTCCAGAGCCAAACAAAAGCCCAAAGACAACACATGCAAAACTGGAAAATACATCTCTGGTCAAGTACACAGCAGAATATGTATTTAATAGAGGCATACCAACAAAGCTGAAACCTTACGCAAAACCAGTATGAATCGGTTACGAATCATTATAGGATTCCTTACGGGCAATGCACGGGACACCAACAAACCATGATACTGTTTAATGGAAACTCAACCTGATACAGGAACTTAAGACAGCTAAAATACATCCTATTGTATCTGTACAAACTAGTAATGAGTACCATGATCGTAATTGGGTTACATGAACCAATGGAAGAAGTGCAATGCACCTAACTAGGCAGCAGTACTACCGGCGACTATACATCAAACATTTTTAAGAGCAGGACAAATAGATAAATAGTGGGAAATACAAAAAGATTGTACGAGTTATAAAAATTTAGAAAAAGAGTAATAACGCGTTATGGAGAGAACGCCCGAGTTTAAATAAATCGGCAGAGTAGGTACATGAGAATTAGAAAGAGAACGGGAAATTTACAAAGAATTCGTAAAAAATGGATAGAGTAAGCAAATAGATAGAAAGAAGTAGTTGTGCCAAAAAAGTGCATAAAGTACAAACTAATAAAGAAAAAGGAATAATTATATTAGAAAGTTATTTTAATTTTAAATTATGTTTGATGATATACGGAAACTCATTTAATTGAGTTAACTCTGTACAGAAAAGTTTATAAATCTTTGTAAACTGTTTTAACTCTTTAATTGTCACGATCATTCATAAAATAGTCTCAAAAGCTTTAAGCATGACCTGGCATAGAATTAGTAATCAATTTTCAAGTTTATTCAAAGATGGATCATACAAAAGCATAATTCTTCGGTTGCAGTAAAATTAATATTGAATATAATAGGAGGAACTTTTTAGCAAGAGTATAAATGTAAAAAAAACTAGTTAATTTAAATAAAGAATGATGACTGATTTATATTAAAGTAAAAGCTAGTTTTACTTGACTTTTTAAACTATTATTAATTTGAAATTCAATTGGTATTTTGTTGGGAAACATCAATCAATTTAAAGTTATTGGTAATACAGTTCCATTTAATCCGGTTAAATTTACTTTTTAATTATTATAATAATTCACCATAATGTAAACTTTAACAATTTTACCTTTTCATTTTATTGTATAACGTTTTTGCTTTAATGTGGAATTTTTATAAAAAATCAAATAATCTATTTTAAAATGTTTACCAGTATAAATGTTTGCTTTTTTTATTTGTTTATAACCATTAAATTTTTAGCATATTAATTGAAAGGCATAGTACAAATCGTATTTTACAAGAGTAACAAATTAACTTTGGCAGTATTGTTTTTAGGTTCGGAACTACGTAAGCAAAGCAAAGAAAGCTGAGTATAAAAAAGAACACATCCAAAGGAATTCGTATATTAACCACACTAGTTTCTACGTAAACTTAAGTAAGATGCATATTTTATACATTTGTTTAGCACATCGCGAACCACAAACACTCTTGCAGTTGCAGAAAATTGAATTTGGCAAATCTTCTGGAGGTGGTAAAATTGTCATGATAGGCTCCAGAAAATCGTTTCGCATTGCCCAACCCTATACCTGGGGTTCCAAATCACGCCCTAACCAAGTTTGAACTTGATAATATACACGTTTGAAATGTTGATGAACAGCTGCACTTGTTGGTGGAATATTTGAAAGCTGCACAGGTTTATTAAGTTTTGTAGGCTTGACGTAATACATATAACGAAGATGATCGAGACTTTTCACAGATTTCGGAGCATTATAGACTGCCAATAAGCTTTGAGTGCCACTCTCTAATAATCTCTGGGCCGAACAATTTTCTTCCTCAAATGCTGCAGCTAGTTCATCCAAATTTGTCAGTTTCTCAGAAACTTTTAAATATGATTTTTTTCCTTTTTTAAAAAGCGCAGAAGTTGTGTCACAGCCACTTAATGCGTGCAGGAATAAAATATGTGTTTTGGAATGAGCATATCTTTGTTATTTCGATTTGATAAGAATTTTTCTTGAGTAACTGGTACAACAATTGTTTTATTGAAACATACTTCATACGTTTTTGAAAGTGCAGCAGTTCTTCTCTGCTGCTCCATAGCTTTAACGTTCTTACTGTAGTCTGAATATCCGTCAAATACAACAATTATTTTGGAACTGTAATGCCTCTGTAAATACTTCATGTATTTATCAAAAATAATAGAAAAAGTATATTCTCTGCTCCATACAACATGATGAAGAAGAAATCCGCCATCAATAATGAACGTCACATGATTTTAATTAAGAACAAAATCAATTGGGCTCATGTTGTCATAAAATGACGATTTTGTTGTTTTTCTTATTTCATCATCATCAAATAGAGCTGTTGGATTACGGACTCAATTCATATTGAAGATATTCTTCAAGATTACTTTCAAATTGTTTGCTGACAGTAATTCTTTGAAAGAGTCATAATGGATCCACTGCAGTATTAGTAAATAGATATAGATTTAATGCGTAAAGAAAATGATAAAATATAATATAATAGTTAATAAAAATTGACAAATATTTATAATCATTAATTTATCAATAGTACATCAACTATATATGGAGCGTATTCGACCGGAGGCACCGGAAGTGATGCTGTGACCGCACGCTCTCTATCTCGAAAACGGTTCACCGTATGAAAATTTTTTTTAACAGAATTTGTAGAGAATTTTGTATTCTACAATATTGATAATAAAGAGAAATAGCAAAAAAACCCTGGGAAATGAGATATTTACAAAAAAAGCGCAAAAAATCGATTTTTATGAACTTTGACCTTGAAATTTAATAGTTACGCATACCCTACCATATGTAGGTTTTGGGACAAATTTTAGGGTGTCAATATCCAAGTATTTACAGACTTACAGCTGGGTATCTCGAATTCCGAGGTGAACTTGCTATAATGACAGGACTACGAAGCGAGTGTTGCTAACTGTAGATTGTGTTGGTGGCAGCATGGACAGTTGACAATTTTTATTTTTGCAACCTTTTTTAAAGCATAGATAACGAACTTTATTCAATGTAAAATCGCATTTTGAGTGACTCATATACAATGCTGATATAATTTCTTCCTTGGTGGTACTTTTTTCATTAAGAATATAGCATTATTTGTGGTAAACAATTTAACAATTTGACTTTTTCCTTGATAAAAAAGATGCAGAGGTATTACAACTGGAAAATACGTGTAAAAAGCTTTCTATACTTTTTAACGATGCTTTTATAGATTTATTTTAATTGCAGTATTGAAAGAGTTACAGTCATAATTTTGCCATAAAGCGCATTAGGTTAAACTTTTTATATAAAAAGTACTTGACAAGACGAGGGTATTTGTTTTAAAAACGAGCCCTTCATCACTTTTGGTTACACGGCAAATTTATGCCAACAATGAGCTTCAATATCTCGGCAACCAGTTAGCAAAATGTATTTTTTATTTTTTAATACAAGCGTCTTCTAATTTTCTTTATGTTTATACATTTTAAAATTAATATAATTAAAGCTCGTAAAGTTATTCAAATTGCTTATAAGCCTAAAAAACAATTCTAGGCTTTCCTAGCAGACCAATTGTAATTTTACAAAAAGCATTTGACTGTTTGAGTGTTCCTTTATATGTGAAAAAATTGGTGACTATCTGAGATCTTTATTTAGGGCCTAGTATAAATTTGAAAATTTAAGGTTTTTTTCCAGTAAGCTGGATTGGAAAATTATTATATGTAAAAACTATCTAACCGATCTTAGCAAAATTTGGCACAAGTTTTAATCATACTATCTTAAAAAGTTTTTCTAAGCAAAATATGGAGGTTGTAAGTAAAGTTTAGAGGGTCGAAAACAATTAAAGGATAATTTTCATTTTTTGTACTTTTTTACAATTACTCCTATTTTTCTAACAATAAACATCAAATTTTCAATTTCCTATTTACGACATATTGGTTTAAAATTCAATAACGAAACTTTTAACTTTAATGTTTTCTCTAGGAGCAATATTTCCGAATTATTCTCGAAAATAGAAGCCGTAAAATAAGAAATTTTCAATTTTTTTTTCAGATTTGGTTAAATAAATAATTTAGCACAGGGTTTGCGACTGGCGCCTATCGTGATTATCGATATTGGGCACGTCCTAAAGGGAACCCAGCAACAAAATAGCCTCCTATGAAAAATGTCCACTATGATCTGCATTTCGACAGATACCAACTGGTCTAGATGTTTCACTTATTATAAAATCTTTAGGCTTTTTTTTCTAAGAAAACATTCAAACTTTTATTTCCTATATTTAAAAATTTAACAAAATAGTTTTTTTTATGTTAAATTAAAAGGCTTGAAAAAGAACTAAGATAAAGTGATTTAATAGGGATGTGGACTATTTTTGGGAAAGTGTTTAAAACCATGCATAAGTACCAAATATAGCCCAAACTATTTATTATTATTTTTTTAATACAACTAATACCTTTAAAATAAGTTATTTAAAATACCATTTCAAATTTCGCGCCAAAACGTAGATATCTGTGAAACGCCCGCTGTGACGTTACTTGTTCCTAAACATTGTCGAAGTTGTATGTAATAGAAAGTTATTTCGTAGTTTTGTGTTAATAAGATGGATTTTACATTTTATAAATATTGTGCGGTACCGCAGTGTGAAAGTACTTACTACTATTAGAACAACTTAAAAACTATTTATTCAAGTTCTACGTACAAAAACGATGCGGAAAATTTAGCTTCAACTAGCCCGTCGGAATCCAGCACTTTATGTTCCGGGCAAATTTTGCACTTAACTGTGCACAAGTTTGCATCTCGATGAAGTTGGACATATCCCTCAGCATAGTCTCCATATGACTGCCTCGAGGAAGTTAAACCAAATGAAACAATTTGTTAAAAAGAGAAAATATAACCTCAAAATCATATTATTTTATTTGATTATATTCAATTTAACTTTTCGAGTTTATATACCTACAATTACTATTATAATGTATCCTGAGTATATTACTTACATGGAGGTCTTCACATTTCTAAATTCAGCAGAGCAGAAGTTACTATTTGTTGCGAAGAAATACGCCACCGTAACGCAATCAATTCTTGGCAAATTTAAACTATCTGCCTTAATATACCCCGTTTCCATTATGGGGAAACCTTTAAAAATTGATCAAAAAAAAAAATTGTTCAAATTTTGAAGAGATTTCACGGGAATCATAGTAATAATATTATCCAAATATCAACAGACACCATATTACTTGACAGCGAAAATTCTTGTTTGGCAAAAAATGACGTCACACATTTTGATTGGTGTCCATTGTCACGTGACTTGAGAGTGAAATATTTAATTACATTTTATTAAATAAAAAATTAATCCCTTGTTTATTGAAGAAAATATTGTGTTTTTTATTATTTTTATTATAAAAACTAACTTTTGGTGATAAAATTATATACTTATTTGAGTACAGTCCACATCCCTATTGTGAAAGTGTCACTTTTGTGGCAACTAAAAATGAGTAAGATAAAGGTTTATATTTTTAAAAATTAAAATTAATTTTTTGTATTTTTTGTCGATTTGTTAATTGGTTTGAGCCTAATTAACTACTCTTCAAATTATTTTTATTGGTTTATTTCTCAAAGAGTTATACCGTTTTATTTAAAGAGAAAATAAGAAAACAATTTATGTCTGTCTACAGAAATTTTAAAATCTTTATAAACAAAAAAAAATTTAGCAACATTTATGTAAAACTGGATATCTCTAAAAAATATTAATGTATCTTTTAATGTCGTTTATTAAATGCACTTTTAGTTATTATTACTGTAAAGTCCCACGTTACAAAAGATATAGCCATATTCCACTGGTAATCAAATTTGTACTGATAACAGACCTATTAAGTTTTAAGCTTTTAACATTAAATTCACGTAATGTTATTTTTGTACTGTTTATGACAAAAGCAACATTTCTTGAAATACTGAATCGTAAATAAAAGAATCAACATAATTACAAGTATTAGTGTCATCCGTATTTTTAATGAGCTTCTTTAAAACTTACCACCCAAAGGTTTTTTTGACAATTGCGTTTAACATGTTCCAGCATTTTGTCTTCTCTCGAATATTGGAGAAAAAATATTTGTAATGTTTTTTTAAAAATGTTTTCATCCTCTGCAGCAAAAGTTAAGATATCAGCTGATTTAAAAAATGATTTCAAAATATTACAAATTTTGAAATATTTTACAATATCAAAATTGTTTAAAAGATTAAATTATTTAAGTATTTTTTTTTAATAATAAATATTGAAAAATTAAAAAAAAATATTATTAAAAGTCTAAAAAAAACATTAAATATATAAAATACAAAAACATATTAATACTTTATAAAAGTCAAAAAAAAATTAAAGTAAAAAAATATATTTAAAAATATGAATTTTTAAAACAAATAAAAAAGGATTATAGACCAGTGCTGATCTGTAAAAAAACGTCTATATTTGGATGTAAGAGGTGGCATTCGGATTTTTGCAGAAAAAGTTGTGTGATAACTTCAATAATAATAATCTCGTTTCCTACCTTTCAAACAGGTCCGGAACATTAACAAAAAAATTTAAATGTTTAAAAATAGTGAAAAACGTCGATTTTTTTCTACTTTATTTGCTTATAACTTTAAAACGATTCATTTTAGGAAAAAGTTGTAAATAAATAAAAGTTGCGCAATTAAATTTTCTATAAAATACCATTGGTTAAAATTTTTTAAATTTATTACGTATGCTGCAAAATAGCAATAAATACAAAACAAAAGGTGTAAATTGAGCCTTTTTTATTCAATTTTTTTCAACCATTTAGATTTCATGTAGGACCTTCATAATTCGCCTAGAAAATCTTTATAATAAAATAAAACAGTCCACTAAATTTCATTAAAATCGATTTAGTAGATTTCGCATAATAATTTTGCAATCTAATTTTTTTTTTAAATTGGTATCTCGCACAACAAAAACTAAACCACACATAAGTTTGCTGATTTTTTTGACATATAAAGAAGCACTCCACCTATCAAACGCACTCTATAGAATTAATATTGGATTATTTGGGCGGCCTCAGGAATGTTTTAAAATTATAAACAATTTTTTTGGCTTATACACAAATAGAATATCTCGGTAATTATTAGTTTAAATTAAATTTAGAAAACGGCGTTAGAAAGAACTTGAAAAGACGCTTCTTTAAACAAAAAAAAAGTTCAATTACAAGCAGTGGTTCTTGAGATACTTACTACCGGTCAAAGTTGACCGGCATTTGCGACGAAGTTATAAACAATAGGATGGTAATCTTTGAACCACTATCTTTCTCTTTCGTAGCTCCTTCTCGATAAACATTTTTATGTCTTTGAGATATCTATAACATATATTAAAAGAATAAAAACTATCGATATTTCGCGTGAAAAATACCAAAAAACAGGCTTTGAAAATTTAATTTCAAGGTTCAAAATCGGTAAGCGTAAAAAAATACATTTTCTCAGCTTCCAATGGAGCAATTTTCTTCTTTATTTTTTTAATCTGATGTAACTCGAATAGAAAATACCAAGTAACGCATTACCAAATCCCAAAGATGCTTTCATATTGTTATAAATAAATTTATTTATTTATAACAAATAAAACTATATATGACTTTCTTTTTTGTAGACTTTTTTTAGAAAAGTTTACTAAACATTTTAAATATAAAAATTTTTATTTAATAGCTGTATAATTATTTTAATAATAATAATTAATTTAATATTTATAACAATATGAAAGCATCTTTGGGATTTGGTAATGCGTTACTTGGTATTTTCTATTCGAGTTACATCAGATTAAAAAAATAAAGAAGAAAATTGCTCCATTGGAAGCTGAGAAAATGTATTTTTTTACGCTTACCGATTTTGAACCTTGAAATTAAATTTTCAAAGCCTGGTTTTATGGTATTTTTCACGCGGAATATCAATAGTTTTTATTCTTTTAATATATGTTATAGATATCTCAAAGACATGAAAATTTTTATCGAGAAGAAGCTACGAAAGAGAAAGATAGTGGTTCAAAGATTACCATCCTATTGTTTATAACTTCGTCGCAAATGTCGGTCAACTTTGACCGGTAGTATCTCAAGAACCACTGCTTGTAAAAAAACTTTTTTTTGTTTAAAGAAGCGTCTTTCCAAGTTCTTTCTAACGCCGTTTTCTAAATTTAATTTAAACTAATAGTTACCGAGATATTCTATTTGTTTATAAGCCAAAAAATTGTTTATAATTTTAAAACATTCCTGAGGCCGCCCAAATAATCCAATTTTAATTCTATAAAGTGCGTTTGATAGGTGGAGTGCTCCTTTATATGTCAAAAAATCAGCAAACTTATGTGTGGTTTAGTTTTTGTTGTGCGAGATACCAATTTTTTTAAAAAAATTTAGATTGCAAAATTATTATGCGAAATCTGCTAAATCGATTTTAATGAAATTTAGTGTACTGTTTTATTATATTATAAAGATTGTCTAGGCGAATTATGAAGGTCCTACATAAAATCTAAATGGTTGAAAAAAATTGATTAAAAAAGGCTCAATTTACCCCTTTTGTTTTGTATTTGTTGCTATTTTGCAGCATGTGTAATAAATTTAAAAAATTTTAACCAATGGTATTTTATAGGAAATTTAATTACGCAACTTTTATTTATCCACAACTTTTTCCTAAAATGAATCATTTTAAAGTTATAAGCAAATAAAGTAGAAAAAAATCGACGTTTTTCACTATTTTTAAACATTTTAATTTTTTTGTTAATGTTCCGGACCTGTTTGAGAGGTAGGAAACAAGATTATTATTATTGAAGTTATCACACAACTTTTTCTGCAAAAATCCGAATGCCACCTCTCACATCCACTAAAAAACAGATCCGCCTTGGTCTATTATGGAACTCGATGAAAGAGACGCTTGCAATGCTAGATTTTACAGACGAGTAAGCCAGAGAAATATATTTTATAACAATTTTTTTGGATAACAAAATTCATTAACTAAATAAAACACTAATAAATAACTATAATTTAAAGATAATAAAAATAATTTGTAATTTACTAAAATCGGTATAAACTATTAATGTACTTTATAAACTATTAGTAGGTACTTTATATTATATATTTATAACTAATATACCCTACAACAAGCGCTATATATTTCGTACAACTGAAATGTAATTTAATTTCATTTAAATAGAAACTTACTGTTATTCTTCAGTCTACTCCGTACGCCATGTACTTTCCATGCTATACACATACCTAATCTTTTTTGTCGATTTACTCCTGTCGCCACAGTTAACATAGAAAACTTCGGTTTAAAAAACACTTCCGCTAATAAATGTTCTTGTTTTAATATTTTTTTTTATGTTATAATATTTTTAACTTATTGTAATTGATAAAAAAAAAATTAGTTTAAAATATTTAACATTTGTTTAAATTATATTACAAAAAATATAACGGAAAAAATTATACAGAAAACGAAATGTGTCATTCGTTAATTACCGAAAATAGTTTTCTTAACTCTTCGAAATTTCATTTGACTATAGATATCGAAGAAAAGGACTTGTTATTACTTACAATTATCACATACTTACAATTACTTGTGATCACTATTAATTTGTTTTCAGTTGAAATCAGTTGTGATCAGCTTGATCACTTAAAATCACTTTTGATTATTTGCTATCACACTTTAATATATGATTTGACCAAACGTACGTAAAACTTAACGTTTCGAGACGGTCGTGACGCCACGTATAAAGACGGTCCTGAAGTGACATCTTTATACCTCATCCCGCCATAAGAAAGCCATAATTTTAATAAACAAAAATAAAAACAAAAAATAATAACAAAATAATAAAAAAGAAATATTGTTAAATCAGAAAATCTTTAAATTTTGTTAAATCTAAGAATAACTTAAAATTGTCGGAATAAAAAACTTATAGTTAGTATTGTACAAAATCGTTTAACTACGATTAGAAAAAAAATACATATCATCTTCTGCTTAAATAATTTAACAGTTTTTAATACCATAAATTTTGATCAAAAACGATGATTCTCCCTTATTGAAATTTACCATGCATCAATTAATTTTGAAAACACATTTGTACAACACTTTCTATCAATATCCATTTAAATCCCTGAGAGACAACAACACTAGAGTAAAAATAAAACGAAATATATGCGTTTGAATCGAGTTTAACAGGTGTCATAAAATCGTGTTTGTTCGATTTTTTAATTAACCAACCGGAATTATCCACATAACACCAATTTAAAACGTATCTCTGATTTTTTTATTTAATTGAAATACATTTTTTTTTAATTATTTCTCTTTAGAAGCAAATATTGCCCCTAAACGATAATTGTAATTCTATACCTTTAAAACAGAAATACCACAATATGTGCGGCACTCAAAGTTGTTTATAGATATTCTAATGTTATCGACCCAAAAACTAACAATTTATGTTTTTCTGCAAGAAAAAAATAAATTTTTAGTGTTGCCCACGCTGTTAATCCGGAATAAAACTTTTTTAAACGAAAGCGTTTTATTAATACGCTTTATGTTTTTTTTTTAAACAATAAATTCAACTAAAGTTTAAAACTAATAATTTAAAAAACACTATTAAACTACATTAAACTAAAAAGTTAAAAATAATAGCAGTTTACGTAACAAGTCCTGAAAGTGGACTTTTACTGGACGAGCAGGCCATAGGCGAGCCCTGCAAGCCTGCGAGTCCAGTAAAAGCACTTTTGGGACGTATTACGTACAATATTTTTTTTTAAAACGGGCATTGTTGTACCATAAACTTCATATTATTCAGTTTACATTTTTATAACAAGAACTCTTTATTAACTAATTTTAACATTGCTTGGGGTGGCCGCCTTACAATTTCATCTAGTATAATTTCATCTTCCATTAATTTACAATCAAATGCATCATTTTAAATATCCATTTTATAATAAAGTTCACGTTTTCAACTAAACGTCAAAATATGTCAAGTTATTTTAAAGCTTTAAATATATACAAAACTCGGTTACCATAGAATTGACCACTATCTTAGACTAACTATTTTACCGGATTCATTTTTATTTTCTGACCTTGTCCGACAAAATGAGATTTTCTGACCTAAAAATAAACCGGAAAGTATTCATTTCTAGCCGGTTTAAAAAAAAATATAGTTTAAATAAAAAACACGCTTTTAAAGCACATCGCACTAAAAGGTTAAAAATACTTTTTACGATAAACATAGAATAATGAACGTAAAATACTAATTTTAGTTTTTCGGTCTTTTGATTTCTAAAAACTGTTAGAGACTCATTAGATAATTTACTACCACAAAACTCTACATGCCTATCAGTCTGCTGTAAAAGGCTAACGTCAAAGTCACATACTTGGTATCTATGGTCAGACAGATGTGTGTTCTTCACAGAGACACTGCATGCCCTCATATTTGAGATTACATCTAAACCGCGGTTAATTCTTATTTCTGGGCTATAACAATTTATTAGTTAGTAATTTTAAACAGACACCATTTTCATATCTTCAGCTAAGAGCCTGTGCTCAGAAAGACATAAGATGTGCGGATTTATTTGATCAATAAGAATTTGTAGCTGTAGTGTTTCATTAGGGGTAAGGCCCTGGATGCTAAAATTCATAATTTTCATGTGTTTGTTGTTTACATTTGATTTACTAACCTCAATTGTTTTTTTTTTTGACAGTTAGGATGTTCGAAGTTGACGTAAAGAGTAGATCGTTTAAATTGTCATTCTGGTTGATATTGGGGACATTAGATGCATTGGTACTACAGCATTGCATGGCTTTGGAATATGATGCTCTAGGCTCCATCATAGGAAAAGCCGAAGAAGTAGCATCTTCCATCTTATTCACTCTCACTTCCTTATTGTTATTAGTATCTTGTTTTATCTGGACGACCTTGGCTTCTAAAAATGATGTTTTTTGTGGTAATAAACCATTGTTGCTTTTAGGTTTGTTGGTTTTAGCGATTTTTCTCTCAAGATCACTAACTTTTCCTCTAAGTGGATTAGCATTGTCCATTATAAGGAGAATAATATGATTTAACATCTCACATTCTTAAGTTAAGTGTTGTTTTTCCATATCGGCATCAATCACATTGCATAAAGGACATATGATTTCTTTATATCCAGTCACTTTTATGCCTTTTACACGAATATTGCAGGCTGGATGATAACTTGCCTCGCATTTATCGGACTTAACTGCACTTTTGACACGTTTTTTACCGGAAAGGCCCGTTCTGGCGCGACCGATCTGGCGCGACCAATTTGGCGCGGCCGTACTGGCGCAGGTCCGTTGGGGCGCAGACCGCTTCGGGCGCAAGGCCTATCTGGCGCAGGTACGTTCTGCCGCGAGGACTGTATGGCGCAAATAATTGAAAACATAAGTTAGATGCAAGGCACTTAAATTTCTTTTATTTCTGGAAGGTGTTAATTTAATGAAGTTAAAAATACTAAAACGTCAACAAACAAAACCATTTAAAAATCGGAAGGTTCAATACATTTTAAAAACCTGATCTGATACATTTAAGTTAGAAAAAAATGCATATGAAGAAGTTAAAATGCCAACAGAAATAATAATTGCCAATATTGAATATGGCATAAATGAAATAAGTTAACTAGATTATAGAAATTTAATAACATAATTTTTTTACAATATCACAAATCAAACTTAAAAAATAAAACTAATAATAATGATTTAGGCATCCAAATTATAATTATAAGATAATCCTTTTAAATATACTATCACCCCTATATTATTGAAATAATTCTCTACAATATTCTTAATTCTTTTATCACATTCAACGTATTTTCTAAGTTTTTTACGAGGTGCGTGTCCCGCT
The DNA here is from genome assembly GCA_964028335.1 of Altica lythri. Lineage (NCBI taxonomy): Eukaryota > Metazoa > Arthropoda > Insecta > Coleoptera > Chrysomelidae > Altica > Altica lythri. The sequence continues at coordinate 7,367,271 of OZ034805.1, read as the reverse complement.
ATTAATTGTTTAATATACATATCTCTTGAGACCTGCACCTTCTTCAGTAGATCAATAAATGACCAAATTGATGGATGATCCATCGATAACTCCGATTGAAGCCTCCTGTAAGAAGCTTCAGCAAAATTGTTGGTTCTGTGAATGTGGTTGGTAAACCGACCATAAAGTTGGTGAAAACAAACGTCTGTTTGGTCGCCTCACATAAAAATCTTCGAACCAATCGAGCATTGGCAACAATTCTGGCTGAATTTTTTTTGTGAGACTCTCTAGCGCCTCATCGAGATTTTCGATAAGCCAACGAAGTTATCATTTTTGCGATGTTGGCAATATCTGGTTCGTTCTGGTATCTACCCAAAAGATTTAGTTCAGCAAGATGTTTTTTAAAATTCTTGACCAAGTAAAAAAAACAGCCTTGCATTTAAACGTCTTGAAATTTTTCTTGGAAAGCATTTATTGCAGCCAATTCAAAATCACAAGAAACTCGCTGTGGACTTAAGCGTACTTCTAGTATCCAAGAGACGTCTGTATGTTCCACTTTGTTAATTTGGCAGTAAGGCATATATTTTTGGATTAACCCCACCTAATTTTCCTGCTTGAATGACGTACACTTGGTAGAATTGTGGAGGAGTAGAACGAAAGGTTCCATCGATGAACCACTGTTTAGATTCACGTAAAATCTGGAAAAATAATAACACATAACAATACATTATTTCATAGATACAAAAATAATTGATACAAAATTTTCCTGACCTTTACTACTATACTACTATTGAATGCAGGAAAAACGGTCCCGCGGAAAAAAACACCGGGAAAAATAGGCCCGTGGTAAAAAATAAAAACAAAACTTGAAGTGTACTGCTACTTAATGTGATGTACAAAATAAATAATTAAACCATCAAAATCTTTTTAAAAAGGTTCCTTAATAATCAGGGTTGTTAAGTATTTAAATACAAGTAAATACAAGTAGGTAGTTAGTATTTAAATACATTCTAAGTATTTAAATACTCTCCCCATGGGTATTTTAAATGTATTTAAAACACAATTTTCAGACTGTATTTAAATATATTATAAATACATGGTATAATAAACCAAAAATATTATCAAAATAAAAATGTCAAATTTGGTTTTTCCAGATCATTTTGAGAGAGAAATAATCCCTTTTATGATTCCGCGTAATTGCACACCTTATTGTAATAGTGGGTACTTACCTCAGCTATTCTAACATTGTGCACAGGAATATACCAGATTGGGAACTTTCCACTTATAGGTAAAGAGATTAAGTAAGGGTGAATTTGTTAAATCTAGTTGGTCATTTAAAAGCAATTTAGAATGTTTATATTTATTAATCTCCAGAGATTCTAAGAGGTTCAGTTTATGGCCTTTCGGTTGTATATGTGAAATATCAGGTTTATCATTAAAAATTTGTTTTTCTTCTATTAAATGTTTGGCATAGTTGGAATTATCACGATTATTATTATTTAACCAATAATGATGTATAAACTCTCGAAACATGTTTTAATAAAATACAATTTTTGAAAATTTTGGACTAAAATATAACTAATTTATTGGCTAATGTGCGAAATATAAATAAAAATATTAATGTGCGCCATAAAGTCTTCGTGCCAGAACGTGCCTGCGCCAGATAGGCCTTGCGCCCGAAGCGGACTGCGCCAGTACGGCCGCGCCAAATCGGTCGCGCCAGATCGGTCGCGCCAGAACGTCCTAGACCGGTTTTTTACAATACAAACACACAGGACTAAGATTATTTTTAACTCTATTGTTGGAGTTACCTGATTCCAACTTGTCATTGGCATTCATTTTTACCATTTGGTACCTTATTATTATATAATTTTAAAGATTTAATGTATTAAAGTATTAAATGTCATTTATTTGATAGTTGATGATCTAATTTTAATCAGAATTAAGTTTCTTTAAGGTCGTCATTTCTTCATTTAAGATTTTATATAATTACCCTAAATCTTTGCAAACGTTTTATACGCGTCTGTACAACACATACAACAGATTCTTAATTAGTATTTCTGGAAAAAGCCTTTTCCAAATATATTTTATTGCATTTCGCATCGAAAAGTCTTTCTTAGATTACAACTCTTCCAGTTACTGGATTCGATTTGTGTCGTTTTACAAATAACAGGGATTAGAATGAAACATCTAATAGAATGCCAGAATTATTTTGGTTTCGATCTGGCACTGGGTTAAAGGGATTGGCTTGTATTTGAAATTAGAATATAGGGATATTCACGTAACGATTACAGAGGTATTTAAGTAATCTCTACAAATAACTTATAAAGGAATATTGTATTCTATTTGTATAAAGCACACAATTACTTTATTTACCGATTGTAACTGTTTTTTATTTAAAACGTGGCAAATTAAATAAATAAATAATAATTTGCTTATGAATGTTAAAAAATGTTAAGTTAGAGTACGATGTTGAGACTTATGCAAGTGCAAATGGTTTGCTAAAAGAAGGTGAAAGAGAATTTAAAGTAACCAATCTACTCAATTCTAATTTTTTTTATTTTGACGTCGAGCACTTGTGTGACGAGAGGATCTCCACTTGAGTGACTGCCGCTTGGTTAATAGATTTTTAAAAATTGTTTTTACGGATTGTATACGATTTAATAAGTGCCTTTTTTTATTTTCATGAACGCTGTTGACAGGATAAACTAAAAAGCCTTTATTAAAATACATGGATTAAATACAATTTATAGATATTGAAGAAATAAAACAGAAAAGATCATAGTGCACGCGGTAAGAAGAGAGATAGGAAAAGACAAAAAAGTGAAAAGGACCCACAGCAATAGATTAGCGCATGCTTGTCTCCAATTACAACTTCGTGACTACGATGAGTTCTTATTTGTAAATCCAACCAAATCATTGTTTTATTTTTTGAAGTATTTATCGCTCATATTTCTCTCATAAACGGTTCTATACATGCTACACTGTAACATGTTTGCTCTATCACTACATCTTTAGGAAAACCTAGTTGGCTCTATAACGAAAACGCAAGTATTGCTATAAAAATTGTCTCACAATTTCATTACACTTAATTTAGCGTTCTTTTTTCAGTAGAAATGTGTTCCTTGATAGGTCGATGAATATAATTAGATATAATTATTTATATAGTCCATTTCACGGATTTTGGCCGATGACAGAAATCATACTTGAAGTAAATTTAGAGTTACATCTCTCTCAGATACAGGCAAGTTAGAAATTTAAATGAGGACGTTTGTTTTTTAATACAACACTTACGTAACTGCATCTTGTTTCACCGGTAGATAAAAAGTATTCAATACGGAAGTCTTGACTTAATTCACATTCCTAGTAATCGTCAAGTACGGCTCGTTGTTGAAGGGTTGAATTTAATAATTATTAATGTCATATTTTTGTAGATGTCAAACCACACTGATAGTTTCAGAAACTAACGACCTAATTTAGAAAAAAAAACTGTCCGCCATTGTTAACTTGGATGACAGTTTAATCTTATTTCAGTGGTTTCTAATATCAAATCGGCCAAAAACGATGGAATGAACTATATCATAGATGGTCTCAGATTTAAACTACAATCTATTTTTAACGAATAAATGTAAAATAGTGTAAATGAAGCAGTAGCTCAAAATAAAATTTTTAATATACATATGCGTTATTTTGATAAAGAAGCACTCTTTCTGTCCGTTTTGTTTGATCTACAATCTATTTTTAACAACTAAATGTAAAATAGTGTAAAGAAGCAGTAGCTCAAAATACAATTTTGACTATATGCGTTATTTTGATAAAGAAGCACTTTTTCAGCCCGTTTAGTTTGATTGCACCAACTTATTAGTTACTCTCTTTTTTTAAGAAAGAAACTAAAATATTACCAGCAGACAGTTGCCTTAAACTTTCCAGTCGACTAAACCGGTTTTGGACTGTCTTTGGTTTTATGGTGGATGGCCACTGAAACGACAAAAACTGGTTAAAAACGCACAGGGAACTCTCAAACAGTAAACGTTAGTAAAGTATAGTTCGTACTAAAAGTATACGTTTAAGTCATATTTAATCTCTTAATAATAATAATAATAATAAATACGTTTATTACTCAGAAAAAGAAATCTATACAGATACTTAAATTTTTGTGTTTACAAATAGTTACTGAGTAATGGGTAATTAGTTCAGTTCTCCAAAGCCACAAGGACTTAGAAGTCTGTTCTTCCACTAAAACCCACTAATAAGACAAAATGATATATAATCCTAAATATAAGTTTTAAATTAACAAAATGATATATAATCCTAAATATAAGTTTTAAATTAACAAATTACAAAAAAAATTACAAAATAATATAATGTAGTATTGAATTAAAAACCTTGTACTTAATTATAGTTGTTTCATAAACAAGAAGCTTTTATATTTATGTTTGAACGTGTTTGGGGCAACAGAAACATCCAGTAGGTTATATGAGAGTAATTCATTGGTAGATTTAGCCATGTTGTATGAGAAGGAGCGTTTAAAGATTTCTTTTCGATGCCTCGGAATGGTTAAGTACTGTTTGCGTCGTATATTTAAGTTATGCACGTCTGTTCGAAATTTAAGTTTATTGTGTAGGTAGGAAGGTACCTTGTATTTTAATATTTTGAAAAAAAACTTGCAAGATGTAGTTTTCGTCGATAGTACATATTTAGCCAATTAAGCTCTTTTAGTTTATGTGATACTCTGAGTCTGCTCCCTATTCCAAATATTAGACGTATACAGGAATTTTGGATTTTCTGTATACGGTTCTTATCCACAACATCTAAACAAGGACCATAGACTGTATCACAAAAATCAAATAAAGAGAGTACTAAGGAGTTGCATAATTCTTTTTTTAACCTAACATCAAGATAGCATCTGTGAGCGTAAATCATTTTTATACAGCTGTAAGCTACTTTAAGTTTTGACATGATGTGTTCCTTAAAACGAAGTTTAGTATCAATGATAAGCCCTAGACTTTTTCCCGAATTTTTGAACGGTAATGTGTCCGCACCAATTTTTAAATTTACTTGTGACAAAATTTCCTGTCGCATTTGCTCCTTATAAAAGAGCACAGCAGAGGATTTCGTAGGATTTAATTTCAGAAGGTGATCGGATGTTATTTCAGCTAATTTCGTAAGGTCATGATTAATGAGTTCAGAGGCTTCATTAAGATTCTCGGGTGGAAAAGATTTATATATCTGTGTATCATCGGCATAAAAATGATAATTGCAAAATTAAAGTGAGTTCTGAAAGCTGCTGGTATAGATAGTGAAAAGCAATGGTCCTAAGATGCTACCCTGAGGTACTCCAAGAGTTACTTTAATTCTTTGTGACTTTACATCTCCAATTTGAACTCTTTGGTATCGGTCACTGAGAAATGATTTAATCAATGTTGTGGCGTTATCTGTAAATCCCAAATAATGAGTGATTGATAACAAAATTCGGTGATTTAACATGTCAAAGGCTTTAGAGTAATCCAGTAGTATAAGTACACTTATATTGTTAGCATCTTCGGCTTGAAGTAGGTCATCTACAATATCAGCAAGAGCTGTAGCGCAACTATAACCCTGCCGAAATCCCGACTGTTTACAAGGTAGCAGTTTATTTTTATTTAAGTGTTCTCTGATTTGATTTTCCATAATCCTTTCTAAAGTTTTTGAAAGTACTGGCAAAATATTAATGGATCTAAGTTGATAGAGTTCTGTGGGTTTGCTTACTTTCGGAAGCGGCAAGACAAGAGCATCCTTCCAGTGTAAAGGAAAATAACACTCCTTAATACATTGATTTACAATATGCGTAATGGTATGATGAAAGGACAGAATAGTAGAATTATGACAATATTAATATTGTCCACACCATATGACTTAGTTTTAATGTTCATGATGACCTTTGATATATTTTCTTCAGTGACTTCGTGAAAACTAAAAAGCTCTGTAAAGTTATTTTTTAAATTAGACTGATAGTAATCAATAATTTTTTCGTTGGGTTCACCATTTACAATACTTGTAAAATGTTTATTTAGTATTTCCACATTACTTAATTGTTTAGGAATTTCATTCCTTTTATTCTTTATAATATTTATTTTTTTTAGCTAATTCCAAGTTTGCTTCGAATCTGAATTATACAGTTTATGTCTTAGATGAGCCTTTTTCTCATTTTTAATTGCCACAGTGGTAAAATTTCTTAGTTGTTTGTAATACTCCCATTTGGCCGTGGTGTTATTTTTTTTAAATATCTGTAGGGCATCGTCCCTAAGCGCTTGCAGTAGTTTTATATTGGGGCATATGGTTTTCCACTAATTCGCTTCTTAATTTTGATTGGCGCATGGAAATTGATAAGTGTGAGTATATGCTTATGCAGCAATTCAACCTTTTTATCAATATTATTTATTGAATAAATTGTATTCCACTCTAGTAGCTGTATGTCATTATCAAATTGAATTTTATTAATTGATTTAAGATTTCTAAGAGATATTTCAGTGTGAGTTGGTTCAGTATTACTTTTAATAGCTATTTTGCATGAAACGAGAGAGTGATTAGTAAAGTGCGTCGAGATAATTTTAGTTTGACATTTAGATGTGGAAAAGTTGGTGATAAACGGATCAAGTAAGGAGCTTTTATAAAACGAAAAACAAGTTGGCTCCGTAATAAGCTGATTGCAATCAAATACTTCATAGAATCGCGGCAAAATGATCACATTTCGATAGTTGAATATCTAGAAGGTCAATGTTAAAGTCACCTACGATTATAAAGTGCTCATACTTTGCATAAATATCCGAGACAATATCTTCGAATATACTAAAACAAGATTTTTTATCTCCCTTCGGCGGTCTATAAAACGTTCCAAAAGCTAACTGCCTACCATGAAACGTAATTTCTATACATACATATTCCACACAATCAATACAATCCGAGAGTAAGGTTTTAAATTTAATATGATTTTTTATATACACACCAATCCCTCCTCCTCGTTTTATAGGACGGTATTGGCGAATAAAAGCATAATCCTTTAGATTGATATTATTATTATTTATATTATCCTTTAACCATGTTTCTGTGACCCCAATCACATCAAAACATTCGGGTTTAACTAACTCAGAAAAGTCATTAAGATGTAGAGTCAATGACATTGTATTTAGATGTGCGACGTTAAGAGTCATTCACTTACTTTTGACTAATTGAACCTTACTTTTAACCAATGGAACCAGATCTAGTGTTCTTAAATGTACTAGTAATGGCTCTATTATTCTTTAGTAATACTTTATTTTCTATTGCAGTGTTCTTAAATGTACTGGTAATGGCTCTATTATTCTTTAGTAATACTTTATTTTCTATTGCAGAATTTTTTCTTGCAAGTGTTGTTATTTCAGTCTTCCTGTCTTCGTTTTTCTTACTTTGCCCCTGGGCCTTCTCTTTATCTTCCTGGTTAGGTTGGTGGTTGGCTTCGTGCTGAGTTTCTTCTGTATCTTCCACTTCGTTTTCAATGTTCCTTTCTGATAAACAGTGTCGGTCTAACGGTGTGTTTGGTTCACTTACGTTTGCTCGTGCAACTTGTACTGACTGGTTAGCATCATCAATTGCAATAATATCTTCTACAGTAAAAACTTTATTATTTATATAGCCTCTCCCCTTTGATGTAGCATCTATCATTAGTATGGTTACGAATTTCATTTAAATGGGTTCTAAGGATTTTATTTCTTTCCAGTTGCAGTTTTGTAAGCTCATGCGTTATAGTAATGCCCGTACCTTTAAGTTTTTTGCACTTATTTAGGATGTTAATTTTCGAGAAATTTGAACCAACAAACAATAACAAAAATAACAAAATATAAAAGTGTAACGATAACACAGAACCACCGTGTCATCATTTGTACTTGCCAGTATTCCCACCCTCCGTTCGAGGTGCGCGGCCGAGATACGACACGTCGTCAAGACTCGCGCAGGCACATCCAGTGAGTGGGAGCACCGTTCAGCTGGTATAAAAAGGCGATGTCATCGCTGTAGAAGTGAGTTCGACCGAGAGTACTGATCTCGGAAGAACTCCAACCTGGGCTCTGGGTATTGACCAGTAGCCACCGACCTTCCCTGCCTTTGCAGCCGAGTATTGATCGGCTGCACCGTCCCGATCCTTGGGTATTGACCAAGGATTATCCTACCCGGCGACTGAGTATTGATCAGTTGCACCGTTCCGATCCTTGTGTATTGACCAAGGGTTGTCCTACCCCGCAACCGAGTATTGATCGGCTGCACCGTTCCGATCCTTGGGTATTGACCAAGGATTATCCTGTCCGGCAACTGAGTATTGATCAGTTGCACCGTTCCGATCCTTGGGTATTGACCAAGGTTTGTCCTACCCCGTAACCGAGTATTGATCGGTTAGGACCTACCATAACTATCCGATACCGACCGTGATCTATAACTAATTTATTTATTTACAGGGAGATCCATCCGAGGTCCAATGGGATCGCAGAGTCGTTTTTATTTCTTTCTTATAGAATTAATATTTTATTTTCATTTATTGTACATAGTTTATTAGAGAAATAAATCTTTATTTAAATCAAAACGAATTTTACTGAGTCTGGTGTCTGAAAGAGCTACCCGTTACAAAAGTTTGATTTTTTTGTAGCAAATCTTATTTTACATTTTTTACTAAAAAAAATTTGTTCTTAAGCTGCAATTAATAAAACAAATATATATTTTTTAAGGTTTACTAGTTTAATAAGAATTTTTAAAGATTCTAAATTATACGACTAATAATAAATAATAAAACAAGAGCAAATTTCAATAAAATTGAATGTAATTATTTGCCTTTAACTTTAAATTCAAATAAAATAAATGAAATTCTCTGTAAAGGTCTTGTCTATGACGAAGTGTTGGAAATTGGCTTTCCATCAGTAATTCTAACTCTGAGAAAATTCAATTAATCTTGCAATTGCTTCAACAGGAAGAAATAATTTCAAGAAGTAATAAGGCTGTCTGCACTTAAATGAACACGATGTCTGCTTAGACAAGATTTCTCTTGATGGTGTGGAAATGACAAAATTGTATTAAAAAGAATTTTATCAAGATTGTTTTTTAACATTTAATTTGCTATAGAAGGTATATGTTTTTAATTTTACCAATAAAGTTTTGATAAATATATACACATTAAAAATTTGTATGCATAAACTAAATTAAGATGGTTTCCAGAGTAAAATATGAGTGGCGAGTAGAAGTTGAAGTTCTAGCGGATCATAACAATGTGAAACTAGTTTGTTTGTCACAATATGAAAGAATACAAGACAACAAGCTGACTAATAAACTTACTACTAAAGATTAACTACAATAATAAACGGATCAGACCCATTTCTACGGTTACTAAAAGTACGGTCTAGAATCGGATCAAAACTTTGATCCTCAGACAACAAAATCATCTCTAGGAACACCATTCTGATTAAGCACAAAGCAAACAGTAAATGTATTTATGCTAGAAAAGCTAAAGCGCGTAAATAAACAAACAGAATTGAATCAATGGACATTCAAGAATTTCTTACGTGACATGCACCGTTTAGGAAACAACTGCTAACCATGAAGCTGTTTAATGGACACCTTTGCTACAGATTATGCATCACGAAAAAATTAAACATTTTGTGGTATTGTTTGAAATAGGTGTTATAAAAAAGTACAGTTTGCCTAAATAGTCTTCAGTACCTTCAGTAATTAATTGTCAGAGAACTTCAAAAATAATAATTTTTTTGTTTTTTAAAATGCTTACAAATAAAGTTTTTCCATCAATAACAAGCATACCTATATAGATATAATAAACAGTATATAAAATTTTAATAATTTGTTATATTCAGCTATTAACAAAATCTTTATAAATGATTTTATACAATTTGTATCTTGCCGCGATCAAAAGTTAGCAAGGGATATATTATTTACGTCCACACTGTACATCACAATTAATTAAAACCGTAAAGTTTAAAATAATTTTCATTAAAATATCATATAGTTTGAAAGTTTTTTAATTTTCGTATAAAATATCAGTAGAAATATATTTTTAGGTCAAATTTGCTTTACGTAACATTAATTTTTAGGACCACGACACAATGACCAGGACTACCTAGAATATAGTTCAGAAGTAATTTTATAATTTTTTTCTTTATCGGATGATTCTAATTACTCGAGTTTTTAATATCGAAAAAAGTTTTGCTAATTACCTAACCTAAAATGTAGATAAGTAGTCTATTTTCAGTAGTTTTAGACATTTTAGCACAGCTCAAGGATACGAGATCAGTTCCTTCAGATTAAAAAGAATTTTAAAAAGTTGATTAGGTAAAGTTATAGTTTTTACTAGGCATTATTTATTTTTTAATCTATAACAAACTAGGAAATTTATTTATAAGATGTGGACTAGATTGGTTTCATGTATTTATAAATGAGTTTTAAATGACATATCCATAGAGACAGATTACTTCAATTCATAAACTATAAATATGAAATATATTTTGTTATAACTTGTTTAACTATGCTTCAAACAAAGGCATTACTGAGTTATTTATATATCAAGGGCGTAAAACAGGCGTTTATGGACCGCAACGTGTAAATAAGAGCTCGAGCCCCAGGCGAGGGCTATTAACACTGTTTACGCCCGAAATACATACAAACTTTTATGCACCACCGTTTTAATAATCATTTATTAAAAAAATTTGACGATTGTTCTAATAATAAAACTTATAAAGGATAATTTTTATTTTTTGTGAACAATTTAATATAAATGTCATTTCAAGTTCCATGAATTTTATACCTCGAACCTCGATATTATTAACAACTTACCCTGTTTAACCATTGACCGATTAATTTGCTAACTAATATACACGCAGAGGCTAGAAATAATATTTTAAAACAATAATCTATAAACCTATGTTCTCTTTACCCTAGCAACAAAGTCAAAATATGTGGTGGCCATTTTTATTAAGACTCATTGTCAGTTTAGATGATTGCAAGTATTTTAATATTTAAGATAAAAAAATTACTTTACCGCCCACCATTTACACTTTACCGCCCGGCGGGCGGTAAAGTAGTCCACGGGCGCTAAAGTGGCACCTTACGCCCGCTAAATATATATAATAATCTGTACGTTACCGCCCGATCGTGCATAAAAATATATGTTTTTCACTTCTTTAGCTGTAGGTATTTAAATTTCACTAGTTCATAAAAATTCTTTTTTTTATTTTGTAATATTTAAAAAAAATTGTACTTTTTGTTAATGTCAAATCTTGCAGGACGTAACTATTTAAACATCGTTATTTTTTTATTCGTCAATTTGTCTTTTAATTAAAAATTCATTATCTGTTTCAATATATAACTAATATTGAAACTACTAGGGATATCTATTTGTCAATATCTTTTTGGTAAAATTTATTAATTTTTTAGCGATTTTAAATTTTGCTGTTAAATTTACGTATTGCACACAAAGATATAAGTTTTAACATAGGAATCAATTTTTATTGTAGTGAAGCCATGCTTCGCTTTTTTTTAATTTGTCTTTAAATAAAAAAACTGTTTAAATGAGTCTTGTGATAAGTCTTTTTATTATAAAATAAGTCTTAAGAGCCTTTTAATTCCTTAGACCTACCTAAGCTTTTAGACACGAGGAGTCTTTCCCGAAGTTGTAAATTACCTTTCTGAAACCCAGCGAAGCACCGGGTAAAATGTACCGGATCAAGCCAGTTTCTAGTAATGTTCTCCTATTTTAAACAAGGCTTTCTTACCCTTGGATATATGATAGACCTAAAGCAGTAGGCTTATTTTTTAAAATCACACTTGTTAGAACCTATGTAATAAGAAAGATCAGTTTTTTAGCGAATAATCTGGTAACAATTTGATAGAACAATTTTCTTAATCTATTTTTTTTCACCATCTAAGGAAAAAAGCGAGTGTGGAGTCAGTGGGAATGCCGGTAGAAGTTATACTTCTATTCACGCGCCCGGGTTTACAAATTTGTATGGGAATGATTTAGCAAAATAATTCTATGCTTAAAGCATGGACCTACTATGCTATAAATCCGAACTTCTGTGTCCATTTCATAGCTTAAAATGCAATGTACAGTCAAAAAATAAAATTCACATCGTATAATAAAACTCTCCATCTTTTTAATATCGCTAATTAGTGTATTACACCATATGTATAAACTAAAAACTGTATAAATTATAAGTGCCGCCCAACGTGTGCAGTATCAAATATTCTGAATAGCGTATAGGTTGGCAACAAGGTGAGAGAGCCTCTTTAATAGAGAAAGGTCGAAGAAAGAGAGGGATATAAAAACTAGCATTAAATAGCGAAACTTCAAGAAGAAATCACGTAGGTAGCGTATTTGTTGACCACTTGCACCAAGTATTCATGCCAAGTCATAAAAAGTTGAATTAGAAAATTACTAAAGAAGTTACCTATACGGATATATAATGCGATGTATTAAAGAATATTTATAATAATTTTGTGGAAATAATGAAAGAATGTTTATACAATACATTATAATTTCCCAAAAATTTAATCAAAATACACTTCTTAAAAACTCTGTTTATGTAGCCGACAACCTCAATAGTGCAAAATATAATATAAATATAACCTATACTGCAACCATCTGATGGTAATATAGACTACAATACAATACCCATTACTGAATATTATTATTAATATGAAATATTAGATTTAATATGTATACTTACGTGTCAGAATAATAAAATCATGTGTAAAACACAATGTGAAACGTCACTATTATTCTAAAACATTAGCTCAGACTGTTTTTTGTATATCTATCTTTTTTCAATGTACTGAACGGTATTCAAAGGACTTATAGTTATGAGTTATATTATGTGGTATATATTTCATCTTTGTTTTTACAGACCAATATATCTATATGTGATTTTGTCTTCCTCTGAATTACGCCAATACATATCTAACGTAATGTAATAATTTTGACAAATTAATCCCATACAAATTTACAACGCCGGGCGCTCTAATAGAAGTATAACTCCAAAAAGTCCTTAGCAACTTGTTCATCGTCGCGTAAAGATACAAAAAAATAAAAACGACATTTTTTAAATTTTTAGATACGTGGGAAAGTATTTTTTTATTAGCAAACAACGGATATATCAACTTTCAATATTTTTATAATAGTCGTAAATTCTCAAAATTCAATAAATCAAGTTTCCCTAAATATTTGTTGATATAAACATTTATTGTATTTTATGGTGCATGTTTGCGCTTTTGAAGAGGTGCTGAATTTATTTATAACGCCTTTCGCAGGGCCGCGCATTTTTCTTAAAATAATGTTTCAGCATTCAAGTAATTGCTTGATTAGGTATGTATTGTGTGATTGTTATGTGTTGTTATGTGTGATTGTTAAGCTTTTATTTTGCTTCAAACATTACTCTTTAATATCCCTAGAACTGTCTCTGGATCTTAGTATATTGTGGATGATCCTTTCCTTGACAGCTTATGATCATGTGAATTCCTTTGTGTTTTCTTATGTTCTGGTATTGAAACCAATTACGTTTCTTTAGTACATCAAATAATTTATTAATGCTTATTTACCAGTCTGGAGATCACCTTGAGGTTTTAAAAACCTTCATAGTCACCCTACCATATATACTGATCGGCTTAGATTTATAATCTATTAAATTGTAGCGAGGAATATATACAGGATCATTCAAAATGAGCGGAACACTTGATTTATGGCTTAACTATGAATTATACGATAATTTGACTTGGATAAAAGTTTTTGTACATTTAATTTACTACTTATTGATCTTTTCAGGTTTGTCGAAAAAGTAATAGCTTTCAAGATATGACGTCAAAGGACAATATTTTAAATATATCACTCTGTATTTACATTTTTTTTCGGGTTGGTATAACCTGTCTGAATTCATCAATGGTACATTTAGTGGGTCTGAGACTTATGGTTTTATAAATATCAATAAATTAAAAAAAATATTTGTCCCAAAATAAACCATAATAATTTGAACACCTACTTTAAATAAATGACCATAAGTCTCAGACCCACTAAATGTACCATTGTTGAATTTAGACAGGTCATATCAACTCGAAACAAATATAAATACAGGGTGATCCATTTAAAATTTTTTCCTTTGACGTCACATCTTGAAAGCTAATACTTTTTCGGAAAATTTGAAAAGATCAATAAATAGCACTTTAAATGCACAAAAACTTTTATTTAAGTCAAATTATCGTATAATTCATAGTTAAGCCATAAATCAAGTTTTCCGCTCATTTTGAATGACCCTATATATATATATATATATATATATATATATATATATATATATGTTATGATGTAGTGTTTCACGGATGGTAGAATGAACAGTAGTGGTGTTCCGGGTTTCAATCCGTTGGTTGTTTGTGTCTTCACGACGTTTCGCCAACATCTCAGCTGGCATTTTCAAGTGATGCTTCCTTTGCGGCTGCTAAACTTGAAAATGCCAGCTGAGATGTTGGCGAAACGTCGTGAAGACACAAACAACCAACGGATTGAAACCCGGAACACCACTACTGTTCATATATATATATATATATATATATATATATATGTATATCCCCTAAAGAAGGAGGTGTGTATAGTACTGTTTTTTTTAAATTTCCATCACCGCTTCTTAACCTTCTTTAGTTTTAGACCTATCTGCTATCAAGATGTAACTTGAAGTGTGTTCTGAGTGCTTGTATTGTGTCACTACTTACATTAATTTATACCTACTTGGAATATCTTTTTATGCAATTTTTTAATGACCTCATTTTCAAGATGACTTTGCCAATTTTAGTTTTGAAAAGATTTTTGTATACAATAGTCGTAACTGTGTCTGAGGTAAGAATATGTTTTGGCAGAACACATGCAATTATTACTGATAATATTGGGTTTCAGAAAGTGCATCTTTTCAAAAAGATTAAACACAAAATCTCATAGAATTCTACCAACGATGTTTAAACCTTAGTAAAATTAAAGCAGAAAGATTTACTCACTAAATAATAATCTAAGTGCATAGATAAATAAAAACAGGTGAGAATAGAGACAAACGAAGTTGTACCGATCACCGCCAAATCCCACCTTTCTGCTGGAAAGAATTTAGCATTCGCAAATTTTAAATATTAGTCCAATAAGAAAGGTATGAAATCTTCAAAAACTTTAGGGATCGTAAACGAGAAACCCTTAAGAATACGAATCTGAAGTTGTTTTTTTTTTGTAAATATTGAAGTAAAGGCGCTAGCGCATTTTAGTCTGCATTTCGGTATGTAGGTATCTTTGTCGCTCACCAGCAGCGTTGCTAAAATTGGTAGATTAATTTAAGAAAAAATAAGTAGAAATCAGTAGAGTTAAAAAAAATGGCATCAAATTTAAAAAAGTGTTTATTTAATAAAAAAAAGTAAATTTTAACTAAGATACAAAAAAGTTATATACCTACATATATAAGAAAATTATAACGGTAAATCGGTAGATTACTTCCTAAATCGGTAGATCTACCAAAAAATAAGTAGAGATGATATCGCTGCTCACCAGTTCTCACATGAGGTAGGCATACCAAAGCGAAATATAGATTAAAGAATATTCTACCATCGTATATAGACAAGAATAAAGGATGGAGCACTAAAAACGTGTTTGTTACCGATGTACTGCAAATATTATTTTATTCCTTTTTACCTATATATTTAATAAATTCTTAAATAGGTATATTAAAACACTTATGTAGACTTCTAATTCTAATTCTTTAAGCTCTCTTCTGAGCTCAGCCACCAATAGTTCATTTATCTTCTTTTCAGCCATTCTTGTATCTTCACCCCACACCTGTCACCAATTTGAAACACGTATGGGGACTTTATCACAATTTATTCACAAAAATTGTTAAGATACAGAGAACTCCACTGGATAACGTCTAAACTGATTGACAATACAATGAACTATTCTAAATATTTCAACTCCCCTTAACTGCCCATACATGCCCTTATATAGAAAAAATGAACATTCTAAAATGTACGTGAAACATAAATCGAACCCACGAAGTATAGATACCAGGAGTCCACACGGTATAGGCTTTTCCATTATATCTCTGGTACACAATAATCAACCCAGATCATATTTCTAATTTTTAAAACTTCCTGCGTAAGGATTTAAACGAGTACTTCTTGAACAATGGCGCACTCTATCCTAGAAACAGTCTTTCATGTAAAGGTCCTTTCCTTATTCGGATGTCCCGGTACAATGTATATATATATATATATATATATATATATATATATATATATATTGATATGGATTATTCTTCAATGGTGCACGTTCTTTCAATAAAGTGTTGGAACGTGGTCATGATTTTTAAATCGGTTGTCTTGATTAAGTATTTTTTTAATATGGTATTTGTTTTTGTTTAGTTTAGACATTGTTTGATGGATGGGGATTATTATTATTATGATGATAGATTGTCAAGAGTTGTAATTTTGAAAAGTCATTAGAAAAATAAAATTGATAAAATACCTACATCGAATTTGATTTAACTAGTAAGAAATATTGAAATTTAAATTGAAATAAAAAGAGTTGAAGAAAATTATATAATCAGAAGAATTTATAAATAAATAAATAAATAAAAAGTAATTGGAATTGGATACGAGGATACAGAGAGGTTAGAGTTGGAAAATTGTAAAAAAAGAAGGTATAGAGAAAGAGTTGAGCAGCAGAAAGGTATTAAATAGATGGAAAGGCAGCAGCAAGAAGGAGTTTGAAAGTAGTTGGAAGAGGAAGATATAGAGTAAGAATTGAATATTGGAAGAAGAAAGATTCAAAAGAAGGTAAATTATTTTTTTATTTATAATTTTTGTATTTTAGGACAATCAATTTAAAAAATTTGGAATCCACGACCGATAATTTTATTTTTTATAATAAAATTAACTTTTTTTTTAGTTCATGAAAACTAAGTTTAGACAGACCAAGACGATTAAATTTTTAACGCTTTTACCGGTCACTAAACTATGATGCGAAAAATTAACTTTAAAAATCGGCTTAATTTATTACTTTACCGCTTTATCCCTTCTAAATTTAGGGGTGATAAAAATGATCAAAATTATCAAATTTTTTTCCTTAGAAATACATGTAAATCCTAAATTTTACTTATCTATCTTTTTGTTGCGCTAGTGACAAAAATTAAGTTTTTGTTGGTTTTGCTGTCATTTTATTTTATAATAATTTAGGGCCCGTGAAAACATTAATAAACGCGGCCTTGTCGGCCTTGTCTGGCTGCAGTGCTGCAATACCTGCATCAAAACTGTAAAATATTTGTTTCCATTGTGTTAAGAATTTTTTAATATCATTTCTTTTCGTATAAATATTGATTTAAAAAAGTATCCAACCTGAAGAGGAAATCTGATCATGCTAGTTTTAACACTAAATATATAGATATTAACTGATTAGTAACACGTAATAAAACTGTAAAAATAATAAAAGCCCCCACAATAATATTTAGACCGTCCTAATAAGGTTATTTTTATCTTTAATTAAACATAACCGTGACTTAAGGTTATTTTAATCAAACATAACCGTGACTTATTATATTGGTGCCCGGTTTTAACTAATGCTTTGTATTTAATATTATCAAATTTAATTTTTCAAGAGCCATTAAATTAATAAAAAATGTTTGTTCGAAATTTTCTTTTTTCTTTTAGTACATTTACGGGCTATTAAAACCATCTCATTTTCCATTACCAACTTTTCCATTTATTATCGCCTCAGATATCACGAAAAGATTCAGTGCACAGTGATTCGCGGTCTTTGGAAAATACACTCGTTTAATCCCTGATAAAAAAGTGGTGTTTTTCACTTGTAGCGATTTTTCCATTTCCCTTTTTTCCATTGAATTTCGTGCTAGATTAACTGGCGAAAGCCTAACAAATGTATCTGCATACAAATGGCTCTTCAAGACCACAAATCTAGTAGTTAAGTGTTTTTTGCAGGAAAACATATCAATACACATCTGATGGAGATTTTTAGAACAGTTACGTGGAATTGATGAAACTCATTTTGGTTTTACAGAGATTCAATTGTGAATATATAATTTAAAAATGTAATATTTGATATTCTAATTCATTAAAAAAAATATTGTATTTTTTTTATTTTCTGAAAAACAACAAATACTTTATTTTAGTTGTTTTTAGGAATGTTTGGAAATACCATCAACTTGTATATAAAAATGTCAAAAGTTGATATTTATACAGTAACCATAGCACTTTGTGTTGGCCGTGTACTGGTTTACACCAGCCGATGTCAGGGAGATCCCCCTCGGGAGCCTCATCACCTATTTTTAATCACTAGGCCTGGTGACAGCCTGAGGTGAGGATATCCCTACACACGGGAGGATGCACAATGGGTCATATGTGGCCTCAGTGTTGGCTGAGCACTAGCTCGCCCCTCTTCAAATTTCCAGATCCAGAGATCCCTTCGGACGAATTGCACAATTAAAGGTGGTATTTGGTTATGCTTATCTGGTAGCCGGTAACTGCAATCAATATCGTTTTCGTTAATACTGATGTTTAGTGTTTTATTGCAGAGGCCCCTTACAAGTTTATTTGTGTCTTCATCAGGTTGTTTAAGGATGCCAAAAATTCTTAAATTATTCAATCGGATGCACTGTTCGGTTATTTCAGACTTCTTTTCTAACTGACGTTCTAGCTGGTCTACCTTTCCTTTTAGAGCGTTGATCTTCTGGTCCTACAGTTTTAACAATTTTCAACATAAATGTCTCGTCTGTTTAAACAACCTTTAACACTCCCTAAATGAGATCATCATTACCTTTTGCATCAACTCTTGTTGTCGATCTTGTTTTGGGCATGTTTGGCAATTGTTTACTTATAAATATAAAACAACAAAATATAAACTAATAAATTAATAAGCCGAGCAAAAGTATCCTATCATTGTGGATAACAAAATGCTTTTGGTATATTCCGTGTACTGCTGTTTTTTCACTCTTTCTATGTTTAGTCTGTCCACTAAAACATCTCATAATCTAAAGAAACACCCGGCCAAATTAAACTAAAATTCGTTTTCTTTTCGAATAAGCAAATACAATAAAATAATTAAAAACAGATTTCTACATTACTTGAAGTTCTGCAAATACTTATATGTAGACAGTAAGAATCTTCTTCGTACACAACGTTGATTTATTCAAATTTAAAAAGGTTGTAGTATACTTATCTATTTTGTAGTAGTTAGGTCTGACAAAATACAATAGAAATGTAAAATAAGGCACTTAGTTTGTATCCAAACTAGAATTAAACAATAAATTTTGCAGACTTTGACTGCGATGTTCATGACTATAAAAGCAGAAATGGCATTGAAAGGGTTTGTATACTTACTATGTCAATCCAAAATTTAATAATTCAATGCTACAATGAAAATTGTTTGTGTATTGAATAATTCTTATATATAGCTTACTTTTAAAGTACCCATCGGATAACAGCTGTAAAGTTAAACATATTATTTAATTTTCTACTTCTCAGTTCGAAATTGGTCATTAAAAAATTGTTTAACTTTTTTGCTAAAAAGATATAGGGGATTTTAAAACACGTTTTATTAATTAATTACCTAATATAATTTTTATATAGTGTAGATAGAAGCAAGCTGGGCCACTGTGGCTTATTTAATTATGATGGGTCTACCCAAGTTTTTTTTTATATTTGTTGAAAAAAAAAGGAAAATGGCTTGTTATAAATTTTGATTCGATAGTTGAAACTTAAAATATCGTAAAATTAGTGCAAATCTATTTAAAGGATTTTAACCAAATTTAAGCAGTAAAAATTAGTAGTTAAGTTAACAGTAATGAGAAAGGAACTCGAAATGAACATTTTAAGCTTTAAAAAGGTTTCTAGGTTCATATTTGGCCAAAATATCGATATTTTAATACCGCGCTGTGAGGAACAAGATCGGTTCGCGAAAAGGTATGCACGCAAACTGCTTGTTACAATGTGTATATGTGATTCTAATTTTTAAAAATCCTATTACAATTTTTTTATAAAAAAATTATAAGTATACATTTACTGCAACATACATTTATTGCGGTATATTTATTCTGCTGATAATATATCATTTCCAACATGTACTTTTTAAGAGTGTAATTTTTTAACATGTATTAATTTGATATTTAAATATATTTAAAAATATATTTATCAACAACATCTTTTAGTATTATTATACTCAATTATAC
Organism: Altica lythri; assembly: GCA_964028335.1. NCBI lineage: Eukaryota > Metazoa > Arthropoda > Insecta > Coleoptera > Chrysomelidae > Altica > Altica lythri. The sequence goes on along the minus strand of OZ034805.1, from coordinate 7,347,031 downwards.
TCAGTTACATTAGAAGTGTTACACCCAGAAGGAATAATTTCTTAATCTTAATTTTTTGGCAACATGGTAGATTTACATCGAGAATAAAACGATAACATTTTCAACAATTTTTAATAATGTATAACAAAAAAAATAATGTGTTTGTCGACCCCGTAACTGCGAATACACTCATGTACATGTCTAGGCATTGACAAAATGGGATGCTTGTGGTATCTCATTCCATGCAACTTGAACTTTAGGGATTAACTGTGCCAGAGTTTGTGGAGGATGGTGTAAATTGGACAGTCTTCTTCCCATCATATCCCACACATGTTCGATGGGATTTAAATCTGGTGAACGGGTGGCCACGGCAAAACATTAACGCCAGCTTCTTGAAGAAAGTCCATAGTTCGACGAGCAATATAAGTGGTTTGTAAGACATCTTCAACATAACGTGCAGCTGTCATACTGCCTCGAATGAACACAAGTGGTGATCGGCTACCATAGGCAATAGCCCCCCAAACCATTACACCAACTGTCCTGTGTATATGTCTTTCAGGAACAACCCGGTATCTCGTCGCTCTCCATGGCGGCGTCTTACCCTTCTACGGCCATCGTTCATGCCTATACAAAATCGCGATTTATCGCTGAATGCTACATTATGCCATTCTTTCACCCATTGCTGCCGTTCTCTGCACCAATTCAAACGTTGATGGCAATGGTCCTGGGTCAAAGGTAGCACTAGTCGTGGGCGGTATGAAAACAGTCCAAAGGCTCGAATGCGACGGTTTAGTGTACGCATAGTAACAGGTCTACCTTTCTCTCAAAACTGCGATTTGAAGCGTAGTAGCAAAACGATCTCGCAGAGCAAGTAGTCTGAAGCGCCTATTTTGACGCTCTGTGGTACGCCTTGTTTGGCCAGTTGGTCTTTTTCGTGTTCCTTTACCTTCGTTTGTCCACACACGACACACACGCATCACCGTCATTGCCTTACAATTAACACGAAGGGCAATTTGGTGATACGACAAACCCATATCTTTATAGGCAACAATTCTACTCCTGTCAAAATCGCTAACATGGTGATAATTTTGATGTCCTCGAACTCGAGGCATTTTGTTACACTGATTACAATTAGACTGAAGAACAATAATTAAAAATTTCTTTAACAACCGGTCTTCATAAATCGTTTTTTTTTTTAATTTAAGATAAAATTTTATTTTTACAAAAACTATTAAAGATAAAACATTAATATTGTTATCATAGCATTCTTTAAATATAGTCATTCTGTTGTCAAAAAATGAAGATTAAGAAATTATTCCTTCTGGGTGTAACACTTCTAATGTCACTGAGTATATATTAAATAAGAAAAAATGTATAAAAAGCGTTATAACAGTATAATAATAATAATAGATATTGCTATTACTATTAAAAGAGACTCAGAAAATGATAGTAATATTTGCCTGTCCCAAGCTTAAACGCAAATGGGATTTGGCTCAATATTTACATGTTAAAACCTTTACGAACAGTTTAACACGTGTTCAGAATCACTGTCTTCTGTATGTCGTATTCTTAAACAGTCTCAGCTTATTCAAGCTTTCTAAAGAAAACTTGAGGATCAGACATGTAGATGACCGGATCACTTCAACCTTCTCAGCATGCCACATCTGTTGTACCTTAATGGCAAGATTAGTGTATTTTGCTACCTTTTTGTTGTGTTTATACAAAACTTTGTTATTACTTGATACAGCAACTTCACTGGACAAACTAACTTAGTATTTTTTTTCACTTCCACAATATCTGGCCGATTATGCGTCACCTGTTTAGTAGAATCTAAAATCACTGTTTTTAAGATTTGCCTTAAATAAAGGAGTGTAGGTATGTTCTAAGTTATTTAAAACTTATTAGACAAATTCTGGTTTTCTAAAAAACATAGATTTGTAACATATAATAGACCACGGTAAAACTTCCATTTGTGTAAAATACTGTCGCAAATCTCATCACCACGGGAAATTACGAATTTTAAAGGCTTTCTCTCTAACATGCAGAATTAATCTGAGATAAATCGTATAATAGTTTCTTCCAGTCTGGTTTTCTGTTTAAAAGCTAATTTTACAAAGGTGTAGACTCTTTGTGGAAATCCTTCAGAATATATTAAAATATATAGTTATCTGTTTGGAAAATCTGTGAATATAAACACCATGTGGTGCAAATCAAATTTATCACTTTAGTTAAATTATTTTTAATAAATTACTGTGGTGTATACTGGTAAATATATATACAGTGTACAAAAAAATATAAAAATAATTTTAAAGCAAGAGATAACCTTGTTACCTATTCCTTCTTACGCTTTCATTGCATAAGCGACGTTTCTATTTAAATAAACGAAATAGACATTTGTATCATACTTTAGTTTTCACAAACCTATACTTTGCATTATAGAATACAATAATATTGATGATAGTGCATAAATAAATATTTTTAAATGTATTAAATACAGTATATCAATTTTTGAAACTTTTTAGAAAGTACCTACATAAACAAGAATATATTAATTGACATTAAGGAGAAATTGAAAAAATGTCGGATCCAGTGATACTCGAACTCGCAACATTCAACTCTACGCGCTGACACTCTAACAATAAGCTATGAATGCCTAGCCATCAAATCGCTTGTTACCTATTCCTTCTTTCGCTTTCATTGCATAAGCGACGTTTCTATTTAAATAAACGAAATAGACATTTGTATCATATTTTAGTTTTCACAAACCTATACTTTGCATTATAGAATACAATAATATTGAGGATAGTGCATAAATAAATATTTTTAAATGTATTAAATACAGTATATCAATTTTTGAAACTTTTTAGAAAGTACCTACATAAACAAGAATATATTAATTGACATTAAGGAGAAATTGAAAAAATGTCGGATCCAGTGATACTCGAACTCGCAACATTCAACTCTACGCGCTGACACTCTAACAATAAGCTATGAATGCCTAGCCATCAAATCGCTTATCGGTCGTTAAATTCTACTCCTGCAACATGTAATATTTATGTACTCACTTTCTCCCTAAGCACATATAGCATGACGTTAATAAGAGAAAAACTTTGTCAAATCGACAATTAAAACATCAAACTCTAAGTTATGAAAATGAATTGAAAATAACACAAAGGTATACAATAAATATATGGTCAAACATTGACATGAAATAAAAATGGTTAATTTTAATTTGGTAAAATAAATTTAAAAGTTTTTTACGCGTAGTAAACGTAAATGAAACGCAGGCGTCATTGACAGATCATGACGTCACGTTATGCCACAATAAATAGGCAGTAGTTGAACAGGTTCTACGTAACGAGTTATTACGAATTAATTTTAATAAAATATAAGAAAATAGTAAAAATCTACCAAAAGCAGATGCTTTTATAATTAAAACTAGCGGACCCGGCGAACTTCGCATCGCCTAACACTAATGATTTTTCCAATTTTTTATTTTATTTTTACGATTATTTTTTTGTATTTTTTATCATATTTTCACGTTAGTTACCAGTTTTTACTATTATTTATAGTACTTTGAAATTTATCGGTTAGGTATATTATATATTAACTGCGCCACCTAAAGGTGGCGTCATAGTTCTTAGGTAAGTAAGTTTGCTCTTTTAAATATATGATATATCAACTGCGCCACGTTACGGTGGCGTCATAGTACTTAATTATGTAAGAATTACAGGTGTAAATTTATAACATCTCAACTGCGCCACCTTAGGGTAGCGTCATAATGATTAATTTCGTAATAAACGCGTCCGATCGCTGCAACATTCAAAGTGCTATAAGGAAAATCGCGGCCTCCGTTGCCGCCGCTCCTGCCGGCCAGTACCACCGCAAGCGCTACGTCCCGCAATTTTAAATCTGCAATATCTTCGAAAATATTCATTTAAATCTTGTGGTGTAAAGGACCATATAGATCTATATTAAATCAACAATGTATTTAAGCTATTTAATTGGATAAGGATTAATGCTGTATTGGTTAAAATCGCTTCGTAAATTAGCCATTATTTGTCGTAAAAAGTAAATGACAAAAAAATGTTATTGTGGGATATCCATAAGAGATAGACATATACCATCACGGAGTTTTCTGTAGACCTTTTCAATGTGTACAAATAATTAGTACATTATTTTGATAAATCTCGTAGGGGCCTGCGTTTGCAATGTAAGTGGAAGAAAATTGATAATTAACGACATCACATTAGAAACCTCAAAAATAACAGTATTTCTCCACTACTTATTGGATGTTATTATACATACAAACCTTCCTCTTGAATCACTCTATCTATTAAAAAAAACCGCATCAAAATCCGTTGCGCAGTTTTAAAGATTTAAGCATACAAAGGGAAATAGGGACAGAAAAAGCGACTTTGTTTTATACTATGTATTGATGTTTTTTACTTCCCGGTTAAAACATTGAATTTTTCCTTTTAAATTATCGAACATCAAATTTTCACCAGATCTCCAAGTTTTAAGGTCCTAGGGAGCCATTCTGACTATGTGTGCACGTCTGTGTATTTAATAGATTTAGAAATGATGTTTTTTGAGAATAATATAGAAATATGGCAGTTACACCGATTAGTTTCATAACCCAAGCAGCAATTAAACTCAAAAAATGACGTCCGTCGAATGCCGTTTTCGAAGTCAAAATCGATTAATTCGTTAGTAAGATATCGTTTTCCAGAAATTTTGGAAAAAGTGTTTTTTTTTTAAGTAATGAATTTTTGATTAATCAATTTTACAAAAGGATCCATTTTTAACACTAAAAAAATCGTGTCAATTGCCGTCTAGACTATCAAAACCGTTTAACTTGTTAATAAGTTATCGCAATTACAAAAAAAGTAATTAATTAAGCTGTCATTAGCCTTTTAAGCTCGAAGAGCTAAAGCGCACAGAACAACAAGGGTTGTTTTCTGTCTATGTGCTGCAGAATTACACAATAACCAAATATCTTTACTAAGATACGCAATATTTTTTTATATTGAGCCCCCTTAACTTACAACATTTGTTTTACACTGCTGCAAGCGTGGTAGCTCAGCATTGAAAACAATTTCAGTCAGATATTGAATAATACGTCGCTGACTACAAGCTATTTAACATTGGTGTTCTGTAGAAACGAAAAGCTACTACCGTACCCCACCCACTTAAACTCTTGGCTCATATATATTTAACTCTTGATTATTACACTTTAAATATTTCGGAATTTTTTTTCTGTTAATCGCTACTATACTTTTAAGCTCCAAGAGTTTAAAAGTACTGTATTAACACATTTATATACTCAAAACAAAAAGAAAAAAAAACACATTTTTATGCAAAAGAAATTTAAAACAGCACAAAATTACCTTCTTAAACATGATAAATTTCAAGCAGCAAAAAAAAAATCTTGGTGTCTAAAATAAGCGAAAAGTTGAAAGCATAACCTACAGGGTTAACTTTTCGACTTTTGTCCAATAATTCGAATCCTTTTTATTTACTTCTTTATTTGGGGATCTTTTTGTCACTAAAACAAACTTATAAAAAATATAAGTAAATCAATATTTTGAAAATGACGCTTGCTTATTGATCTTGATGGATATGTCAAATTTGTCAAGGGTCGTCTTTTAAAACTGAAAATGCCTAACAAAAATGAAAATAATTTTTTTAAAAATGTTTCTAAGCTTTCGACAACAGATCGGTTGTCGTTTTCAAAGATAAAAAGATTTTTACTCTATACTTTTTTATTAGTCCAAGATATGACGGTTTTCTGCTAGCAATTCTTTTTATATGCATGGTTTTGTTTAAAATTTTGACAGTAGGTAGAAAATGGCTCAAAAATTAAAATCTACCCTATGCCAATATGTGCTTTTTCTCTGGGGGTGGTTACCACCCCAACTAGGGGGTGGAAAATATTTATCAAAAAAAAAACATGGTAATCGATAGAATAGTGCATTTTAAGACAAAAACGTCCTATAGAGTTTTTTCGAAAAGTCAATACTTTTGGAGTTATTGGTAACTGAAAGTTCACAAATTAAACGGCAAAAAAGCATGTTTTTAAACGATTTTTCGGGAATTCAGAAAATTTACACTTTATCGGGAAAACTGTCATAATATAAAATGAAGCTTATATAAAAAGATAGAGATTTGTTTTCTTGTAATTATTGCAGATTTAATATTAAAAAAGTTATGACTGTTCGAAAGCAGACGTTTATACATCCAATACAAAAATCCAAACATATGACGTTAAATAACCGGAAAACGATAAGTTTTTCATAAAAAACTTATTGGAACTTTTTTAAAGATCTTGAAAAATCCGTTCAAACCACCACTAGTAAAAGTGATTTGCATGAAAATTAGGGTAAGTTATAACAAAAATAAAGTCAGCTTATAGTTTTTGCGACGCAAAAAGTAACAAACTCACCCTCGCCAAAACCACCCTGGTTGAAACTATTTGTTGTTCATTTAAAATTTACTTCGTTGATATACAAACATTAAATTCTAGGAGTTTAACTGGTTTAGAAGGTTTAGTTTTGAAAAAATCTCAGGTTAAAGTGAAAATCGAAAAGATTATCCATCCTCAAATGTGGTGGTTTATGACATAAACGAAAACTCAAAATCAATCCACATATATAATATATTTGTTCAAAATTACAAAATGTTGGCAACTAGTTTCGGGATATGATTCCCATCATCAGGCCTATAAGTTATAAAAGAGAGTGTTACAAACAAAATCTTATGGTAGTTACAATATACAAACCTTAATAATTATAAATATATATTCTTCAAAAATATGGATAACATCGGTAACTTAGTTAAGAGTCTTCCTGTACTTCAGTGACATTGAATGATACAAAGATCAAGCAAATTGGGTTTATATGTGGATTAACAGTTCAAATGAAAAAAAATTTCTTAAAGAATTAACATAAAGTTAAGTTTTATATTGAAGGACAAAACAATAGGAGCTGGCCAGCTGTAGAGACGAAAAGATAAAACTAAACTAGAAACGATTACATAAGAACCATGAACTAGGTTTGATAGTAACCTTAGGTATTAACGTGTCGAACGAAATCAAATCATGAAGAAATGGAAATCTATACATCCACTTAGTTGTTGTATGTGGAGACGAAATTTTCCAAAAAACATTTATGATGGTAATCAACGATTGATTATAAGAAAATCGTAGAATATTATAAATATACTCACTCTTCAGATAAAATGAAGGGGAGAAAAGGAAAATGTATTTTAAAAATGGTAACCTCATTAATTTGATATCCAAATGAAAATGGCGGTATTCATGTAAGACATATGTAACGTTGTTGGAGAAACACCAAAGTAGGATCACACAAAATACAGCCTCAGCTGGTTTAAATGTCAATAAATTCATTAGAACTTGGATCTTAACACAAACTTCCAGAAGTAGTAAACGATGATCAAAAATTAGCTGAACACTTTTGCCACGTAACCCACTAAGAATAATGGTTGAAGTTGAACTTGAACCGGTACTCGGAGGAAATAGCCGGATGACGTTGATGACAAATAGGCGGAAGACAAGAAACATCATAGAATTATAAAGTCACGAAACATAAAGGAAGACTTTACAAATATTATAATATTAATTAATATATGTTTAAGGAAATGAAATTACTAACAAATATAAATTTTTTTAAATTAAATCAAAGAAAAGAGATTAGATAAAGATATTTACAATCAATGGTTAATTTATATTGATGTGTTACTAAACGATGTCAAATAAAGACAGAGAAAAAGAAGAAACAATTAACCTCAAATGATTGTAAATACCTAAATGATATTAGTAAATATTATTTTACAAATTAATGTATGACATATAACCAATGAGGGAGGATCACAAATTAAAATAAATAAATGCTTGTTAAAAAGAAAAACATTATGAATTATTTTACCATTGAAAAAATAGATAAATAGTAAGACAAAATAAAGTAAACCATAAAGGAGCTTTCTCATTATAACTGGTGACGGTGTTAGAGTGTTTCTTACGGTTTTTAATTTTCTTTTATTATGTAGTAAAGCCTAATTTTTAACAAAGCTTTATTAGTGCATAATAAAAGTCAAAAATGTAAAAAAACTACTCTAACATTGGCATTGAAAACAAAGAGAATATGCTTTTTCAGGATTTACTTTTTAGTTCTACGTTCTATTTCTTATACCTATAAAATGTTTAAGTAAGTCGTTGGCTGTTCAAAACAAATTAAAATATTTCAATTACTTTTGTAAATCAACAGAAAATGTCTTGAAAATTATTGTTGAACTATTTTCTTGTATTTAAATGTAAACTAACTCTAAAACGTTAATTGAACCTAAATAATATACTAATTACTAAATGCGTAAGATATAGGTATTGTAACGGGATAACCGAATAAGGAAAGGACATTTACTTAAAAAAAACTGTTTTCAAGTAATTGCAAGTGAATGAAAGTGATTAAAAGTAATTACAAGTGATCACAAATGATTTCAAGTGATCATAAATCATAATTAATTACAAGTGTACCAAATCTTCTAAAATTTACCCTACAATTTCATCTAAAGATTTATATGCAAATATTATCGATTTAAAAAGGGAATTTATTTATTCATACAAAACATATATTTCATAAAAAAACATATTATTCAACACCAAAATTGTTTTGCTTTAGCAACCGTACTAAATTTTACATGAATTATGTTTCTCACCTACTTAAAACAAAAATTTTTGAACCTTAGATAACATTCACGAAGCTAAAGTATTTTTCGTTTAACTGACAATATTTAAAGATCATTCATTTTGTGAAGTCAGACAAGAAGTACCTATTACCACATACATTTATCTTCTCACAATATCTCAAGACAAAGGACCGAAGACGGAGGGTGAAGTAGTTAATTCCCTTAGGACATTCCCTTTCATCTCTTTATTTATGGCGTGTCTTCTACCTACTGACTTTTCACCTCATTTTCTATGCATCGGAATTTATTTTTTTATTTTTACCAAATAATGTACTTGATATACTCCTTTGGTAACGGTATTTTGCACTAATAAATAGTTTAATCTTTATCCAGGTGTATTTGTAGTGTTTTGTACACGTAATTCAGCAATTACGATAAGCATTTGAAATAGGTAGCTGTATTTTTTAATAATACTTAAATATAACAATTTGGTCATGATAGCAGTAACAAAATGATTGGTTACAGAGAAATCAACAATATTTATGAGAACAGATAATTAAAAAATATTTATATAGGATCGGCACCGAATATTTTAATTAAAAAAAAAAAAAAAATTTCAGTAAGAAAAATCTTGGTTAAAAAAATTGTCAAGGTTTGTAAAATATTCCATTATTTATTCCTGATTTGTTATGTCAATTACATTCTACTGGTTTTGTATACTTGTATACTGAGAAATCATCACAGTAGGTATCGATGGCAGTTGTTCCTATCATATTTGCTTAAGCAAGTCCCATAAATAGTGTTTCCATTCTTTTTTTTTCTCTTGGTTACTTTGTTGCACCCCACTTGTGATTAGGAATCTATAGGAGTGAGTTATGTTTTAATGTACAGTTCCTAAAGATTCTGTAATTAGGAACTATCAACAAATACCTTATGGTCTGGATGGTTGCTTTTTTATAAAAAATATCGTACTATCTTCTACGCAAGCATTATTAAATAATCATTTTCAAATGCTATAGATTTTTTGCATAACAAAAAATGGATACCAGATGCTGGTTATTCTTTTGAATCTTGAAATAATTATTTGCAACCAAGTGTTATGGTAAATTCTGTTACAAAGGAATATTTTTAGAATGCTGCCGTGTTGTATATTCGGCTATAAATATCCAAAAAAGAATACTTTGTTCACCTATACTTGGGTTTTACGCCACAGTCTTTACCAAAATATTTTTTCTGAAATCGCTTGGAAATGTCTAGTTTCTCGGATCAAATTCGAGCCGCAAAATACACTATTCTTGTATTTTAGTCTGTTACTGGAGAACCAACTGTACGGGAATATTTTTTTTGGTCCTCCGTCCAAAAACAATGCTATTAATTACTTCAAAATCGTCCGGAAAATGGCATTTTCCGGCCTAGGCCGGCAAAGTAGCTTTTAGATTATCTAAAGAGATGGCGCTATGAGTTTAAATTTTAAGTCATCAAAAATACATAATGAATATTACAAATTTTAATTAAATTTATTTAAAAACTGCGTATAATATACTAAACTTACTTATAACTTTTTCTAAAGATAAGCAGGATTCTAATTTACATTTAATTACTCTTACAACTTGTATTTTAAAATTTGACATTTATGCCAATTTATCTTTATATAAACATCTAATCTTGTGTGTCACAAAGTAAAAATTTTTTGAACTTGTTGTGTTTGCAACATATGTTAATTAAAACACTAATAACTGCTGAATCTAAACACGTATATTAAGTATTAAACAAGTTATTACACAATACACAACAACACAACTATAATATAAACATCCAATGTGGCGCTTATATCTGTCGGCTCTCTTCTAGTCAGTGGCCTTAGTTCAGGTAGCACAAGCAGTCAAGTCTTGAACATAACAGAACTTTTGAAAATATTAAAAATTAGTCGGACCAAAAAATAGTGTGTGTTACACGTCCGGAAAATGTTTTGCAAGTGCTCGTAATGTTTCGCCTCGGTGCTACGCACCTCGGCTACACAACTTTACTCGCTCTTGCAAAATGTCATTTTCCGTCCTTGTGTCACAAATAACTATTTTGGTCCTCCGTCCAGAAACAATACTATTAATTACTTCAAAATCGTCCGGAAAATGACACAGCGAATAATATACTAAACTTACCTATAACTTTTTCTAAAGGTAAGCAGGATTCTAATTAACATTTAATTTCTCTCACAACTTGTATTATAAAATTTGACATTTATGTCAATTTTCAGACTACTTATCATTCGATTATGAAAATAGTTCATTGTCTCTGCTATTTTTATATAAAATTATTAGATATTAATGTTAATATTTTTAATATAACAATTTTTACTGTGCTGCTTATTAGCACAGTATTTGTATGTATAAAAATTAAGGATCTAAAAACGATTATCAGAAAATCATTCCTTATTACTTATTCTTTTAATCGTGAAATAGATGTCAATAAACATCTAATCTTGTATATCACAAAGTAAAAAGTTTTTGAACTTGTTGTGTTTGCAACATATGTTAATTAAAACACTAATAACTGCTGAAGCTAAACACGTATATTAAGTATTAAACAAGTTATTACACAATACACAACAACACAACTATAATATTAACATCCAATGTGGCGCTTATATCTGTCGGCTCTCTTCTAGTCAGTGGTTTTACTTCAGGTAGCACAAGCAGTCAAGTCTTGAACATAACAGAACTTTTGAAAATATTAAAAATTAGTCGGACCAAAAAATAGTGTGTGTTACACGTCCGGAAAATGTTTTGCAAGTGCTCGTATTGTTTCGCCTCGGTGCTACGCACCTCGGCTACACAACTTTACTCGCTCTTGCAAAATGTAATTTTCCGTCCTTGTGTCACAAATAACTATTCCGTACCTGTGTACGGGAATATTTTTTCCGTACCTGTGTACAGGAATGATCCATAAAACGTATATAAGCAAATTCATATTTAGCGTCTTGATTTTATTTGGCAATAAATTTAAAACCACATTAGTAGTAGTGTTTTAGTAACTCTGGAGGCGTTTTGCACCTCTGGACATCATCGTCACTGTCCATTTTATATATACTTTGAAATATTTTAAGCAATATGTAACTATCCGAACTGCCAGTTTTGTGACACTAATCAACAATGATAAACAATGTCAACGAAACGGTTTCATAGAAAATAAGATGATATCAAAAACAGTTATGCATTCATAAAACTTTCTTAATTTACGATTATATTTAATGCGATTTCAGAAAAAATAGTGTGTGTACCTCGTAGGAAAAGCAACTTCCCGGACTCTCAATGTCGTCCGGGAATGTATCGCTTTTCCTACTAAATACACAATATACTATAGAAGTTTGAGCTTAGAATTACATTCGTATCATTCATGTTCTAAAAACAGTAGGGTCTTTAAAAGTTTGTTATATTGTTTTTAAACTCATTAAACTGACTACTTTTCTAAGTCACTACCACATAAGGAATGACTGGCGTCACAAAATAGTATATTACGTATCAAGAGTGGTAAGTAGGACATTACGTACGAGTGGAAAAGTTACGCACGAAGCCGCGTAGCGGCGAGTACGTAATAACACGAGTACGTAATACGTCTTACCACTCGAGTAACGTACTATGCTTTATCTACGACTCAATATTTTAATTGTAATTCTAAATATTTGACATCTCTAAAAAAATATATGACGTACGTACTGTACTGTTATCTACTCCTTTGAGAGTAAATGTCATTTATACTCATTGTCACCATGCAGGGTAAGTAAGCTATAATGCACAGTTGTGCGTAATAAAACGCCATTCCAACATGACGTTTATTACGCACAACTGTGCGTTATATCTTACTTACCCTGCATGGTGACAATAAGTAAAAATGACATTTACTGTCAAGGGAGTAGATAAAATACCTACATTATAGCATCTATTTACCCAACATTTATAATGGATTATCCGCCAATCCCACATTTTTAAAATTTCGCAAATATTTTGCTTCTGCTTTTGCCAGATGTACCTTAGTACAAAAAAAATTATTGAGTTATCGTAAATTTTACATTAGCAACAAAAAAAAGTGGTGCAAAAAACGCAATGAAAATGTTTTTTATTGACTCTACTGATTTTCTCTCTAATTCAATTAAATTTTACTGTGTAATTCATCTAGAAATTGGGTAAAATTAGGCGACGTATCTTTGTGTAACACAACGTGTTAAATTACCAAATCTGTTTACAATAGAAAGTTAAACAATTCTTGATGCTAGTTTAAACAATAAAGTTTATTGGATTAAGTTGACGGATGGCAATGCTTTCACTGCAATATTTGATACTGTCAGTTGCAATTAATAAAGAGAATTAATGTTTTAATAAAAAGCATGAATTTACAACTGGAAATGATGTATGAGGGTTGTTAATAATTACTGTTATTTGATATTATTTACAATCATATTTAATTATAATATATCCAAAAATAGTTATCTGAATCAGATTCACTAAACAAATGGGCCAGTTCTTAGAGTTTCTTATCGCACTGTGTTAAAAAATATTAAACTAATACTGATAATATAATTTTGTGCTACATTTTTTACTTTAATAACATTGTTGCTATTTTTTTAAACTTTTATCAGCTACTAGTACGCTATTTTATCAAAAGTTTAATACGGTAAAAAATAACAGCATAACCTGATCCTAAGCAAAAAAATTCGAAAAGAGGTTGACCTTAAAGGCCATCCTTGCAACTTCCCGCTAGTTTTGACCGCAAAGCTATATAGTAACGTGACGTATTTTGACGTTTTTGACTTTTTTTGAAATGTTTAAAAAGCCATAACTTTTTAACGCGTTATTCGATTTTTATGTTCAAGATGGCATTCGGCGCAGTTTTTTAAGACCTAAAAATGTTACTAGGAGTGCAAAATCGATTAGTCGAAAAACCTCTAAGTTATTAAAAAAAATACACTTTTTTTGAAATTTTTCGACAACGATATATCACGGACGAATAAACCGATTTTAATTTGCAAAACGGCATTCGACGTAGTTTTTTAAGCTTAAGAGCTGATTAGGTTATGAAATTGATCGATGTAATAGTCAAAAAGATATGCTTAAAAAACATCATTTTTACCAATTGTTTTTTTCGGTTTTTTTGAAATTTCTCGAAATCTACCGGTTCGAATCGGTTCAAACTAACAGGGAATCTAAGTTAGATAGAACTCTTTGGAACACTTGTTATTTCATTCCGATCGGTTAAGCCGTTTAAAAGTTATAAGAGGTTTACATACATCCACACACACACACACACACACATCCACACGTACATACAGACATACAGACACCCTCGTAAAAATAGTCAGGGGAGGTTCCTAAGACCTCAAAACGTTGAGATCCGATGAAAACTCGATTTTCGAAAAACGGGGTGAAACCAATAACTTCCCGATTTTAAAAAAATTTTTAATTTTTTTTAGCGGGAAGTTAAAAAAAACGCTGTTGGTCACAATGGTGTATGGCGCTTCGGAGAGGAGATGGATTTTACTTGTAGGATGAGAGGGGATCGTGGATTTAAATTTTAAAATAGTGATGATAAATTTAAGTTTAAGTAAAAGGTAAAATGTTCAAAACCTTTTTTAGTAAAATCAAGGTTTCTTTATTAGTGAAAAAAGAAAGAAATAGAAATTTAAAAAGTTTCTCTTTAACTACCATTATCTCCAATGATTTTTGTCGTTTTGTATTTCTTTTATAAAAAGACAGTGTGACAAATGCCGCATGGTACATGTTGAATTAAAGTTGCCTCAGTGGAATTGTACCTTAATGCTTTGATAATATTATTTAATTTAAAGCTATTTTAGTGTCTGTTATTTGGCTTGGAATCATTTGAAATTGTGTTTGACGTTTGAATTTCCTTTAAGAACCTAAAAGTATAATCCCACCAAAAACATAAATGTAAAAAAGGAGAGCCAAGTTTAATACAAAAATTATGCTTGGCTGTGGGCTTCGCCGCAAAAAGAATGGAGATCTAGATGAGTGCCAAGTTATGTGCAAAATCCAAATATGTATTTATAGGAACAAAATAACATTATGAACAAATATTAAACTCTATTTCTTTTCTTTATTGAATACCTATAATAATTGTTGTTATTTAAAAATGTGAGATCTTAAAGAAGGTTAGATTTGACTTGGCCAGTTTTTATTAAATCAGTCATTTTATAAAGTTATACAACATATATTTTTAAATGCTGATAAAAACTGGCCAAGTCAAATCTAACCTTCTTTAAGATCTCACATTTTTAAATAACAACAATTATTATAGGTATTCAATAAAGCAAAGAAATAGAGTTTAATATTTGTTCATAATGTTATTTTGTACCTATAAATACATATTTGGATTTTGCATATAACTTGGCACTCATCTAGATCTCCATTCTTTTTGCGGCGAAGCCCACAGCCAAGCATAATTTTTGTATTAAACTTGGCTCTCCTTTTTTACATTTATGTTTTTGGTGGGATATCATTACTTTTTGTAAAGAAAACTAGGCAGGTATTGAGATTAAATGTTTTTTTTTTGCGTTTCCGCTGCATGGTTATATTTTTTAAGCTATTGTCTACATTCTCTTGAATGTTAGAGACAATAGTGCTCATTGCCCATTCATTATCTGCTTCCTGTTTATAATTAAATTGGCTAAGTCTGGGCGATATAACGATCTCATATTCTTATATTGAACTATCCTGTCTTTTAATTTGACAAGGGTCTAGATTAATAAGGTGTACTCTGTCTAGTGTTTTAACTCTGGAGAGCGTAACGTAGGCCTGTCCTCTGCTATAGTCCATTTCATCTTTTTTGGCCGATTTGATATTAGAAACCACTGAAATAAGATTAAACTGTCATCCAAGTTACCAATGGCGGACAGTTCTTTTTTCTAAATTAGGTCGTAGGTTTCTGAAACTATCAGTGTGGTTTGACATCTACAAAAATATGACATTAAATATTATTAAATTCAACCCTTTAACAACGAGCCGTACATGACGGTTACTAGGAATGTGAATTAAGTCAAGACTTCCGTATTGAATACTTTTGATATACCGGTGAAACAAGATGCAGTTACGTAAGTGTTGTATTAAAAAACAAACGTCCTCATTTAAATTTCTAACTTGCCTGTATCTGAGAGAGATGTAACTCTAAATTTACTTCGAGTAAGATTTCTGTCATCGGCCAAAATCCGTGAAATGGACTATATAGTCCATTTCACGGATTTTGGCCGATGACAGAAATCATACTCGAAATAAATTTAGAGTTACATCTCTCTCAGATACAGGCAAGTTAGAAATTTAAATGAGGACGTTTGTTTTTTAATACAACACTTACGTAACTGCATCTTGTTTTACCGATAGATAAAAAGTATTCAATACGGAAGTCTTGACTTAATTCACATTCCTAGTAACCGTCATGGACGGCTCGTTGTTGAAGGATTGAATTTAATAATTATTAATGTCATATTTTTGTAGATGTCAAACCACACTGATAGTTTTAGAAACTTACGACCCAATTTAGTAAAAAAAAACTGTCCGCCATTGGTTACTTGGATGACAGTTTAATCTTATTTCAGTGGTTTCTAATATCAAATCGGCCAAAAACGATGAAATGGACTATATATAAAAATAAGAGCGCTGTCCAGACTAAGTCCTTGTGATTTGTGGATGGTAATAGCGTAAGCAAAGCAAATAGGGAACTGTTCCCGGTGAACATATACATTATTTAATATCTGAAACTTAGTCTTGACACGTTCTAGTTCATAAGTTAAATTATTGAATTTGATAATAATTTTACGTGCACTATTGTTTCTATCGACATCCCAGTTTATTTTCTCTATAACTCCAATAGAGCCGTTCACTAGCCCTTTACTAACATGTATATTCCTACGCAACATAACTCGCGCACCCAATTTGATCGTGATAACGTCTTCTAATCCAGCGGTTAATGATGAATATTATCCTGTTTTTTTTTTCAGCACTTCCTTTGCTCGCTTGTTTAAATACCGCAGACAGTCTAATTCATCGATTGAATTTAATTTAATTTGCGCGCCGCCGACAACACACCGTTTGTTTAGCGCGTATTTAAGTTTTTTGTATGAGGACACCACTTTTTTTTGACTTAACTTTATTTTTTGTTTCTGTTATATAGCAAATATAGCAATATACATACATATATTGGGATAGTTTCGAATATCAGCTTGTAACGGTTCCAACGCTACAATTAAAAAAATTGTTTTGTATGGGGACACCCCCTATTTTTTAACTTTTTTTTTATTTTTAGACTTTTTCCTACGCTTACATACAATTACCGAGCTGGATTTCAAATTTCACTCTTCTAGGTCATCTAGAAGTGAAGTAAGTTAGGTTTAGGTACATACTTATGTCAGTCAATCAGTCAGTGCTAAAATTTAAGACTTTTTGACCTTCATATCTTTATAACCGTTTGAGCTAGCTTCATGAAATTTGGGCTCCTAGATGTCCTTATGGATATAATTAAACACACGTAGTTTTATGTGTTTACGTTAACTAGGTTTTGAGTTATAGAAGAGTCAAAAGTGGCACCAAGTGGTTCGTGTAATATTACACTTGGCGCTGGCTAGCCAGTTCCTTTGCTTGAACTTGGCTTGACACGCTGCCGCGTGTCTAGATATATATCCGATTGTTTTAATGATATTAGATTGTTTTAAGAAAAGAGTGCATTAAAAAATTTGGATATTTTTGTGTTGAAACCTTTTTGCTTTGCCAGGATTTTGATACTGCTAAAACATACAAACATCATAAATATATTAAGATTGTCTTTATTTTAAAGTGTTATAGAGATATTAAAGAATTAAGTTAGGTTTAAAAAACTTTTTAGTACTATTGTCACTATAGAGACTATTTCCAAATATTAAGTGTATTTGATTGACATCAGCTTGCCCAAAGAAGTGAACTGTAAACTTTTTTTAAATTGTGGAGAATTTTCATGTTTTTATTGCGTCATTGACAGCTGGAGGGTGCAAAATAATGACACCAAAATTAGTTGCCAGCAATTATTGATAAAAAAAAGTCATTACTGTTTTACCTGCGTTTGTTAGAAGTTATACTAAGGACAGGCTTTTCCGTAAGCTTATTTGGCAATGTGACAAAAAGCAAGAAACCCATTGCGATTAAACTTTGTTGTGACCCAGTTTGTGCACGATACTGTGGGCAAATCCTATACCCATGCCAAAATATTCCGAAATTGTTATAAATGAAATCCGACGATTTTTTCTAATAAAAAATTTAAGCCATGCGCATTCTTGTCTGTTGATTTATAATCATATCTTGATGCACCCAACCGTATGCGAGTATAACGGTTCCACGAGTTTTTGGATATCACACTCTCTGACTAGAAAAATATATAATATTAACGAGTATATTGTAAAGTTATGGTTACTGCATTCCAAAAGATGTTTTTAGCTAAAAGATTCTCTAAAGAAATCACGCAGAATAAAGAGTTGCAACAAATTTCTAGTGTTTTTTAGTGAAGTACAATTTGCAAAGTATTTTGATATAATTGTAGATTTTACGCTTGATACTGCACATGTCGATCAGTTTATGATAATTACTGGATATGTATGTGATACCGGTAAAATTGTTAAAGGGTTTCCGAAATTTATACCAAATATTGGCCATTAAGCTAAAAATATTACAAATTCTTTGTTAAAATTTCTAGAAAATAATGGTTTAAACATATTGAACTGTCGTAGTCAATTTTTGATAAGGCAAGCAATATGTCAGCTATTTATTTACGACTTCAGACACAGAATTATAAAAGTTAGTTATTTAGCAGATTACGTTTCTAATGTTGCCAATTCTTTAAATTTAGTAGGATCATGTGCGGTTGAGTTCATCACAAAAGCAGTCTACTTTACTACTTTGCAAGAACTATATAATTTCTTCACTATATCTACCCTTCGTTGAGAAATGAAATTTAAGGGTTACCTAATAGTTTTCTCCAACACGCTGGTCTGCCGACATGATGCTTGTTACACGTTAGATAAATAACATTTTTTTAAATTTGAAGAAAAAGTGAAAACACTTTCTGAAGTCCAATTGTTAAAATACTCTTTGAAAAACAAACAATATTTCTTAAATTTTAACAAATTAACCAGTAAAGTCAAAATTTAATTACACCTTTGCCTGGACAAAAAAATAAAATGTGCTGCTATTACCAAAACATTATACTAACAAAAGTACAATTTTCTTCTTTTTTCCTATAGTTCGTATTCATTTACTTGCTATGTCCTTCTTTCTGATCTACTCAAAAGTACAATTTTCTTCTTTTTTCCTATAGTTCGTATTCATTTACTTGCTATGTCCTTCTTTCTGATCTACTACAATTACATTTATAATAATAACACACTAAGAAAGCTGTTTATTTAAATGTTCCTTTCGATTTTAGAAATGTTATTATGTGTTTAATTATAACTTTTTGTTTGTGACATTTTAACATTTCTAACGTTTTGTAAATTTCCATTTGTAAAATAGTAGTTTACGTAACAAGTCCCGAAAGTGGTCTTTTACTGGACAAGTAGGCAAATTGCCTGCGAGTCCAGTAAAAGCACTTTTGGGACATATTACGTACAATATTTTTTAAAGTGAAACTTTTATTACATCGTCCCAAACTTTTTGCTCTGTGTAGCGCATGTCGCATGTCGGTCGACCGCCGAGTAGGTATAAAGTATAAAGTAGGCGGCGCCTTTAGTTTGCAGCAGCTGACCGTGTAGTGTATAGTATTACTCATTTGTGCCAGTGCTCCACGCTATATTATTTGTGTTTAATTTCTGTCAGTGTTTAATTTTTAGAACTTTTTGCTGGTGCATGTTGTTGTTTACGGATTTATTTCAATTTTGAGTACTTGAATTTATTATTTAACTTATTTTGTATGAATATTAAATTAATTCTTTTTTTATTTATATTCGGTCCATTCCAATTTTTCAAGTATAAAATTAAGATTGATAAAGCGATTTTTATACCCATAATGGAATATTATTCGTAAAATTTTTAGTTAAATGGCTATAGTGTGAAAAAAAGTTTCACTTTTACCGTGGTTTCATAAAACCACACAACGGTTTTTTTTAAACGGGCATTGTTGTACCATTAACTTCGTATTATTCAGTTTACATTTTTATAACAAGAACTCTTTTTTAACTAATTTTAACATTTTTTTTTAACAAACCTTGCATGGGTGGCCGCCTTAACAATTTCATATGGTATAATTTCATCTTCCATTAATTCACAATCAAATGCATCATTTTAAATATCTATTTTATAATAAATTTTACGTTTTCAACTAAACGTTAAAATATGTCAAGTTATTTTATAGTTTTAAATATATATAAAACTCGGTTACCATAGAATTAACCGCTATCTTAGACTAACTATTTTATTATAAATAAGTCCGGTAAAAGCTTTTACCGGACTCATTTTTATTTTCTGGCCTTCTCCGACAAAATAAGATTTTCTGACCTAAAAATTAACCGGAAAGTATAAATTTTTGGCCGGTTTTAAAAAAAAGATCATTACCTACAATCTCACTATAGTAAGTAATTTTTATTATTACCATTACAATAAAAAACAGACTGTTGTTTATGTTTTATCAAGTTCATAATAATCTTGTAGCCTATGCAAATAACACAAATACGTTGTTTAATTAAGTAAACCCCTTATATCAAACACATTCTTCTAGTGATTGATATTTCATCTATCTGCCTAATTGATCTCTCAACAATATACTTAATTAAGCTTATCTAACTAATATCTTAGCATAAATCATCATCATCAATATTGGACGGCAAATGTAGGTACCTATTTAAACTTGAAAAGGATTTGTATGCAAAGGGATAATATATTCGCTTATGGGTATGAGATTATACCGAGATAGAATATTATGTTTGAACCGTGAGGTAGGTAGCCTTTATATTGTCTAGTAATCACTTCAACAGACGTGTTAAATTTAATAGAGAGATTATATTGGTTATCTATCTACAAAATCAATAGTGGTTCGTTTTTTGTTAATCAACATCGATTTTATTGAAAATTTTGATTTCGGTAGGTTTTTTTACCTTCTTTGTAATCTACTCTTTGCCTGACTGGGCTTTTGTCATAGGGTTAAAAACTACTTCCTTTTAGGTTGTAATCTTTTTAATAAGAATAAACTACGAATAGGTAGCTTGGCTAATTTTATGCAGTAATTTTTCTTTTATGAAATTAAAACTTATGTTATTTACGATTAAAACCTTATCAATTTTTATCTATAGTAAACGATTATTTTGAGATATCTCTCATGGGATTTTTTGAAAATTTTAAAATTTTGAAATTTTTAAAATTTTCAAAAAATCCCATTAGAGATATCTTAAAATCATCGCTTACTAAAGAATCCATGGTTCCGATCTCCTAACCGAATAAAAATATAGGACAGGGCACTAAAAAATGACTTAAAATTTGATGTTTCAATTGTCGATTTGACAGTCTCTCTTTTATTAACGTTATGCTATATATGTGCTTAAGGAGAAAGTGAGTAAGTGTCACATGTGGCATGAATTGAATTTGACGACCGTAAGGCTAGGCACCTATAGCTTAGTTGTTAGAGCATCAGCGCGTAGAGCTGAAGGTTGTGAGTTCGAGTCTCGCTGAGTGTGACATTTTTTCAATTTCTCCTTAATGTCATTTAATATATTCTTGTTTGTATAATTTCTAAAAATTTTTAAAATTTTAAAATTTTCACAAAATGTTTTTTATCTGTTATAAATTTTAGTTTTACAAAAACTGGAAGTAATAAAAAACAACAATTTTTTTAACGATTGGATAAAGTAAACAAGAACGGTTATTTTTCAAGAAAACTGCAGTTTAAAACTGTCAACTTTACATAATGTGAAATTGATCAACTTTTTGTGAAAAACATTTTAAGTTTTTAAAATACATTATAATATATTAAAGCTTATAACATTTTTTGGTATAAAAATTAAATGAGTTTAAAAAAAATAAAATCACTTATTTTTTGTTAATTTAATATTGACAATCTCAGCAACATCACCCTAATTGAAATCGACTTATAGTTTTCCTTTTTTAGGTTTATTGATATCATTAATGTGACCAGTTTAAAATGTTTATTTTAGAAACAACCCAATTTAGTCCAGAATAGTTATTTCGTATATTTAAAACTGACATTTGTCTTTGTTTTGGTTTTGGCAAAGAGATATTATAATCTATGACAACTTTTAAATGTTGTTATCTTGTTTAGAACAAAGGAAATTTGAATTGCGTTTTGTTTTTTTTTTTTGTTTGCTATGAAATAGTTAATTGAACATTATTATAAAAATTAAATCTGTGTTAAAAAATAAACGAACTTTAAGCATGATTAAAGTTGTTACTACCAATTCTTTTAAAATGTGTTAAAGCGTGAATTAGCGTTTGGTTAAACGTCACGACTATGTAAGTACCATCTAAAAATTATAAACATAATGTTAATACAAAGGTTTTTCTATTTAATGTTACAAAACACAATGTTTTTAATTTTCTAAAAGCTAAGCGATTTTCTTACCTGGACTTTATATAACAGCTCCTTCAATAATTTATCTCGGTTTAGCTGATCGTCTTTTTATTTTTAAAGTGCCACGAGTTCGATTTAGAGATTCACCAGCTCTTTATTAATTACTAGCTGTACCCGCGACATAGTTCGCGTGGCGTGTTGATTGTTATATAAAAATTTCTTCCCCGAATTCGTTAAAGGGGAGGGGGGAGAAATTTTTATATACCAGATGTTAAGTTTACAGAAGACAAATAAATCTGTAAAAACCGCATTCGAATCGTATCTGTAGTTTTAATGTGATGCGCGCACAAACATACAGACAGACGGACAAAAAAAATCTAACTACATTTTTGGGTTCTATATCGATAAAGTAACACACCCGCTTATTATTTTTTAAATATCCTTAATGTACAAAATTTTCATTTCTACAGATTTATTATATGTATAGATTATTTTTCACGCCCCCGCATGCCCCCTTGTGGGTGGAATTTCCTAAAATCCGTTCACAATTGACCTCAAAATTATAAAAATAACTATTGTGCAAAGTTTCAAACCTGTATGACTTAGGTATAGATTTTAAATATTAATTTTAATTTTTTTTCACGCCCTCGCAACACCCCTTGTGGGTGATCTTTTGTAAAATCAGTTCACAATTGACCCCAAACTTATTAAAATAACTAATTTTAAAATTTTTAAACCTGTAGGACTTAGAGATTTAATTTTTTCACACCCTTGCATCCTCCCTTGTGGGTGGAATTTCGTAAAATCCGTTCACAATTGACCTCAAGATTATAAAAATAACTATTTTGAAAAGTTTAAAACTTGTAGGACTCATACATTTTTATTTTTATTTTTTTTTTCACGCCTCCGCAACCCCCCGTTTGTGACATTTCGTAAAATTCGTTGACAGTTGACCACCAAATTTAAAAAATAACTATTTTGCAAAGTTTTAAACCTGTCGGCCTTATATAGATTTTAATTTTTTTTTCACGCCCCGCAACTCCCTTTGTTGGTGAAATTTTGTAAAATTCGTTCACAGTTGACCTCCAAATTATAAAAATAAGATACTTTCTGTATAGCTTTAACCATTAAGGTTGCACACTATGCACACGCGACGGAAGCTTTAAAAATGGAGTAACTTCTTCCGTTTTCCCAACATTTCCCTTCACTGTTCTGCTCCTATTGATTGTAGTGTGATGAAAAGTATACTATAACCTGCTCAGGAGTATGAAAAATAATCGTACCAAGTTTCGTTAAAATCCGTCAAGTAGTTTTTGTTTCTGTAACGGTTATACAGACAGACAGACAGACAGACAGACAGGCAGACAAAAATTTTACTGTTTGCATTTTTGGCATCAGTATCGATCCCTTATCACCCCCTGATAGTTATTTTGGAAATATATTTCATGTACAGAATTGACCTTTTTAAAGATTTATCAATACATAGTATAAAACAAAGTCGCTTTTTCTGTCCCTATTTCCCTTTGTATGATTAAATCTTTAAAACTACGCAACGGATTTTGATGCGTTTTTTTTAATAGATAGAGTGATTCAAGAGGAAGGTTTATATGTATAATAACATCCATTAAATAGTGGAGAAATACTGTTATTTTTGAGGTTTTTAATGTGATGTCGTTAATTTTACGAATTATATTAAAAAAAAACGATTATCTGTCAATTCAGCTGACAAGTAAAACGCCATCTAAAACCAGTCAGTTAACAGAAGTTGACATTTACGTTTAGTAAACTCAAAATGTGATCGAATTTCGCTTAAAATCGACGAAAAACCGCGTAAAAAGTGTAAAAAAAGTGTAAAACAGTGCAAAATGATCGTTAAACCCTAAAAATCACTACATAGTATAAAACAAAGTCGCTTGCTCTGTCCCTATGTCCCTTTGTAGGCTTAAATCTTTAAAACTACGTAACAGATTTTGATGCGGTTTTTTTAATAGATAGAGTGATTCAAGAGGAAGGTTTAGGTGTATAATAGCATCCATTAAATGGTGGAGAAATACTGTTATTTTTGAGGTTTCTAATGTGATGTCGTTAATTATCAATTTTTTTCCGCTTACATTGCAAACGCAGGCTGAACCCTACGTGAATTATCAAAATAAGGTACTAATTATTTGTACACATGGAAAAGGTCTAAGAAAACTCCGGGATGGTATATGTCTATCACTTATGGATATCCCGCAATAACAGTTTTTTGTCATTTACTTTTTACGACAAATAATGGCTAATTTTCGAAGCGATTTTAACCAATACAGCATTAATTCTTATCCAACTAAATAGCTTAAATACATTGTTAATTTAACATAGATCTATATGGTCCTTTACAGCATAAGATTTAAATGAATATTTTTGAAGATATTACAGATTTAAAATTGCGGGACGTAGCGCTTGCGGTGGTACTGGCCGGCCGGGGCGGCAGAAGCGTGCTTATAAATAGTATAAATAGCGCATCGGAGGCCGCGATTTTCCCTATAGCACTTTGAATTTTGCAGCGATCGGACGCGTTTATTACGAAATTAATTATTATGACGCTACCCTAAGGTAGCGCAGTTGTAATTCTTACATAACTAAGTACTATGACGCCACCGAACGTGGCGTAGTTGATATCTCATATATTTAAAAGAGCAAAACTTACTTACCTAAGAACTATGACGCCACCGTCGGGTGGCGCAGTTAATATATAATATACCTAACCGAGAAATTACAAAGTACTATAAATAATAGTAAAAACTGGTAACTAACGAGAAAATATGATAAAAGATACAAAAAATTATTCGTAAAAATAAAAAAAAATTGGAAAAAACATTAGTGTTAGGCAATGCGAAGTTCGCCGGGTCCGCTAGTTATAATATATAGGACAAAAATAAAAATCTCTAGAAAATTATTAATGTATTAATAATAAAACTGGATAACAACGCCTCTGCTAACAACACCTTCAAACGGTTTTGGCTTAAAGCAACCCCACGAAATTCAATTTTGGAACTAATATCATGTAATTTCAAACTGTTGCAGGAAACGATGCAGATGTGCAAAATGACTTTAGCTCATTCGATTACTAATGAAATATCCATGTGTATATTAATTGCCAGGAATATAATTGAAATACAGTAGCTCCAAGAGAATATTTATATAACATTGGCGGCTAAAAAACTTTATGCAATCAAATCGTATTAGAAAAGTAATTTAGTAACCATTATTTTTGTGAACTATAAGCGCCAAAATTTGTCGAAAAAAAAAATAACCAGAAATTGGAAGTTAGCTGACAGTCGCTTAGCTTGCACAAAAAGAGGGCAATTTTTTTACTAGCACCCCAGTTCCATCCCTTTTAGAAGAGATAAACAGGGGCCCCAAAAAATTGGGGTACTAAAGAACATTCCATACTTATACTAAAAAATCTTTGGGTGAAACAGTGTTGATCCGATGGAGATAAGATTCCAGAATTAACTGTTGCTATGCAGAATTATATTACTTTGAGATGGACATTTTTCGAGTTCAAACGCTTACCTCGATACAATAAAACTTTTGTCTGATTTCGGGTAAGACCAGGACGAAGAAAAATAATTAAGATATTATTTGACCAAACATAATATGTACGACGTACCTAGCGTATCGTGTCTGTATGCTATGCCATGCTTCTAAAAAGAGTGTAGTTTGTGAAAGTCGCAATCGCGCATTATTCTCGAGGTACTTGAATCTTAGTTTAATGTCTTATAGCTTTATAGAATAAGAGGCTAGTAAGCTTGGATGTGTAAACTAAGAAAATGTGATGTCACGACCATCACAATACGTCACGTCATACTTCAGAACATGACTACAAGTAATCATAAGTAATTCCCAGTGGTCACAACTGATTACAATTTAACACAATTATAATATTTTATTTCAAGTGGTCACAAGTAATTACAAGTAATCACTAGTAATTGCAAGTGATTATAAGTTATCACAAGTAATTGCAAGAGATTACAAGTGGTTGCCGAAGATTGCAATTAATTGAACAAGTAATGATAAGTAATAGCAAGTGATCACAAGTAGGTAAGTTATCACCTGTTTGCCATCATATAAACACTATATTTATAGTAATTTTATTCAAGTTTTTAAAGTTTTAATTGTCTAAATTTCATTTTAAACCTATACTTCGTTCCCTTTATTTTAATACTAGCTTTACTCGCGACATTGTTCGCGTAGCGTGGGGTATAAAAATTTCTCCCCTCACCCCTTTAACAGGGTGGGGGAAGAAATATTTATACCCCAGATGTTAAGTTAAAAAAGGACAAATGCATCTGTGAAAACCGCATTCGAATCGGATTAGTAGTTTTCATTTGATGCGCAGACAAAAAAAAATCTTAACACATTTTTGGGTTTTATAGCGATATAGTAACCGCTCCCGCTAATTATTTTTTAAATACCTTTAATGTTCAAAATTTTAATTTCTATAGTTTTATTGTATGTATAGATTTAAAACAGCAATAATAATTTGTAGTGTAGTCAAATTAAATTTTAAACAACAATTATACAATAGTCCCTGAAATTACCTCCGTTACTCAGTTAAATAATGTTTTAAAGTAGGCACCAATTAATGCTACCAACATCATCATGCTTCTAAGATGAAATACAATGATGTACAACGATTATTGTATAAAGTGATTTTACATTACTCTGCTAGAATCTGTATTAGATGTATTATTTTGCTTTAAAAATATTATTTCGACATTAAAAAAAGCGATACAGTTGAGCTAGTGCTGTTGAAATAACGAATTTAACAAATTGCTACTAATTAAGCAACATTTTGAACACTATTAAGCAAAATCGTTGTAAAATAAGTTTTTATACTCTGGTGTTTAAAAATCCATAAGATCACAGCTATATTAATAAAAAGTCTGAGCAATAAAAGTTCAGTACAGCACTGTCATGTCATCAAAGACCGTAAAATTTCTAAAGGTAACCGCACTACATTATTTTTGTTTTTGCACGACCACCAAAATATTCTTGGTTAGGATTCTATTAAACAACACGATTAAAGAATTTTATTAGATGCTGTAATAAAACAACTGACGGCAGACTATTAGCTGCAATGAAATATAAAACAGTGTTCATACATAATCTTCTTATTATTGTAAAAATCATCACCAGTTATTGTAAACATTCAATAATATATGTTTGGAATGAAATTAGCTGGGATTATGGACCAGAGTAAAAAAGTAAAGCTCTGTTTTTTTTACCAAGTAACTGCTACGTAACTTCTATACCTCTTGTTATCGTGGTCAACTATTTTTAGGCTATAGATTTGATAATGACCTCAGACAATAAGTCCCCTATGACAATGCAGTCAAAAGTGGCAATAGTGATAATATCTGCTAGAACATAGATTACCAACTTTTTAAACAAAGATGATTGCTACTTATAAAAGTCCAAATAATTAAAATTAGTCTATGGTTAAGTCTTTTTGGTAATAATTAAACAAACAGAAACAACTAAAATCTTCGATTATTGTTGATGGTACAATTATGTACTTAATATGTTGTATACAGAAACTTATAAACACTTGTTGCAAACGAATATAAAAACAAAATTTGGATTAAACTTATTAAAAACTATGACTTTAAGGTACAAAGATACATACATTTTGTAGTGCACACCTAGAAACAATACTAAAAAACTTTTTATCTATGTTTAAATTAACTCTTTGTTTGGGTAAAGGATTAATATTTACATACAAAAAAAAAACATTTTTGTCCTTCCTTAACGCGGAAATTAATTTCCAGGTGGATGAATCCTTTATTCTCAACCCAATTTTAAGACTTGGATGGGCAACCTCTGCATGGTTAACTACTATTTTATCATTAACTGTCAGAACCCGGTTAGAAACAATTCACATTGCTGATGGAAACAATCCTAATCAACTACCACTACCTTCCCTCACCCTTCTATTTATGTTCTCATAAAAGTTAAGAAAAAATTTAACCAAAAATCAACACCTTAATTTACTTATCAGGTGTGAATATTCATAAAAAAAATGTATAATACGAATCAATATTATTAAAACAAATGTGCGTGTCTTAGAAAAATACAATTTTGCGCCGAGGTATCCTTGAACCAAATTGTCGCCTTGGTAAGTTGACTGCACCGAACTGGCCGCGCCCAAATAGTCGTGACGAGATGGTCTCGCTAAATCGTCCTGGTGCTTCCTTAGTACAAGCCCAAAAAATACTTATAGGGAAGTTAAAAGAAGTATTAGTAATTCTTTTTTAACCATCTTGTGACATCTCTGCAACGATTTTTGCTACTATCTTTTTGTTCTAAAGATTTATTTTATTAGTTAGAAATTATCAATACTTTCTATGAGATGCTTTAATTAATATGTTCATTCATTAATGGCAAAGCAAATTAATGTATATGACGACATTAAAAGCAATAGCCAAGTTTTTGGTATAAATTAGGAGTTAACGTTATATATATAACCATTAATTTTAGGATACCATAAAAAATCGTAATAAAAGGGTTACATAACTTATTTGAAAATTCGTAAAATTAGTTTTGATTTCCAGAAAGCTAAGTAAACTTTTGGATTGCTACATATTCCAACCAAGTTTTAATTGATCATAGAATGTAATTAGAGATGGATACGTAATTACGTTAACTGAAAGTTTATGTACAAAAATTTTAACCAGTACCTAAGGGTTATTACCAAAATAAACTAATACAAGAATTAAGCAAACTTTTGAAATGAATAAAGATAGAATAAAGCATAAAAGGTGAAACGGTAATTTACTACAAATAGGGTTATAGTAAAATATGTTTTAACTTTGTAGTCTATTAGTTGAACTGATATAATTCTTTAAACAAATAAATATATTTAGATAGTAAAGGGTTAGGTCATTTTAAATCAGTTGCAAATGTAAATTTCTTATACGAATATTTAGGATATAAAATTTGCAATAAAAATTTTTAGGATACGCAGTTTTTGATTAAGTAATAATTCATAAATCTGTGGCAATCAAATAAAAAATATTTAGTACCATTAGGGTGGGCAATTTCATAAAATAATTTAATATACAGTTACATAACTTGTCAGTATGTTTAACCAAGCGTAGTTTAATGTCAACTAATTTCAAGTGGTAACGCTCTTTATAGAACATTTATAATCATCTACTATGTACCTATACTAATCTCGCTTAAAATAATGTTATGTCATACATTGTGAGATGTGGTGATTTCAATTAGTTTTGTGTAATATAAGTTTATAATTCTTTTATATGAGCACAATATAAATCACAAAAAATGATTTTATTATTCATTTCAAATTTAAATAAAAATTATGTGCTAATATTTATTCTTATATACCTTCTGTAAAGTTTTGTGTGTCAGATTTCTTGAAGCACATTATTTGACTCAATTTTAAACATTTAACATATATTTGCCAATTACATATCAATAATTAATGTTCGTTGATGAATTGTTTATGTTCCAACGCCATTCAAATTCTCAACAAGTTCTTTGTCAGCAGCATTATGAAACCTTTCTCTTAATTCAAGTGGTTCAATTTTCAAAATCCTTCTTTTATACTAGCTTTTACCCGCGACATTTTTTCGCCCCCATTAAGTAGAATCAGTTTTTAGTCAAATCGGATATTACGATATTATTTCTTAACTTTGATGCATAAACGACAAAAAACTGATGTTTAGCTTAATTGAATCTAGGTACTTGATTTATCTATAAAATATTACTTTTTTTAGGAACTCACAATAACTAATAAAAAAAATTAAATCGACTAATGTGTATTACGAATTCACGATATATGTTAAAATTTCGAAAGTTCAGATCGGAAAGAGCGAGCTGTCTAGTCTCACGAATTACAAGAACGAATGTCAGATTTCTGACTTGCGCAATTCTCGTGAGAAATAATAAACAGAATTCTAATGAATAATTCTCACCATTATAGTCTCGGTAGTAATAGTTTGCTAAAGTTACAAACGATAAAAAAAAAGTTAAACCATGAAACTAATCTATTGATATTTCTTTTGAATTGCAAATTCCTGCTACTTCTCACCTTACACGTTCTGTCTTTCTTGGTTGTTGATTTCTATCTTGGTCTCGTGTCTCCCTTGATTCCATTTTGTATAATTTCTCACTGGTTCAGCCCCACATTAAGCGCCAATTTTTGTTATGGTTCTTACTGCACCCGCTTTAGTGTCTCGGTTCTTTCAAATAAAACAATTGTTTGGGTGAGTAAATGGGTACAAAACCAACAATATAACAATGAACTAAATTATTTTTTTTAACTTTTTAGGTTCAGTACACTGACAACTTTATTGAGTAATTTAAATTTTGTACATTCAACTTTTTAAAAATAATATCGTTGCAGTTTGAAAAAATAATTAAAAAGTCTTTTTTTGTATTATTTACGATAAGTCGTTGGAATTGTGTGAGTATCTCTACCTATTTTATTAAATGTAAAATACATTTTACCTAGTTCATCGTAACGGTAATAGATCTCAATAAGTTTGTTATATTATATATTATATATTATTTCTAAAAAGTCTAATCACCGCCTGTTGTTTTTAATCTATAAATTTTAAACAAAAATAACATCAATAAAGATTACTGTCGGACTTTTAAACACACGCTTTAGTTCATTTACGGGCGGGATTATTATAACAGCAAAAATTTAAATTTTTTGCTACAAACAAGCTCATAAGCTGACGACATCTGATGTACAACTTCAACAAAGTTATTAATGTACTAGGGACAGGTTTATGCAAATCGCTTATATTTTGACAGCTTTTCTGTAAAAATTACGTAAATTTAACATTTAAATTTTTACTTTTTATAACCTACGGTGTACCTGATGTCTAAAAAAACTTTTAAAGTACCAGTTAACTTAGCATATATTTACCGGGTATAAATGAAAAATGTGTCACTGCCATAACTTTTAAAAGTTTAAACAATTTTTTCAAGTTTAAAATATATGCTTTATATATCAACTAAGTTGTTGATTAACAAAAATTCGAATATTTGTTTCGTAACTGCATGGGTCTTGCGGTGTAATAAATAGAACCATTAAAAAACCACGTGTGCGTGTCAGGTTGCCCGACAGAAGTGATAATTGGTGATTGTGCACTGTGCAGTGTAGGTTAGAGTAAGAAAGGAGAAGCCT
Source organism: Altica lythri (assembly GCA_964028335.1). Lineage (NCBI taxonomy): Eukaryota > Metazoa > Arthropoda > Insecta > Coleoptera > Chrysomelidae > Altica > Altica lythri. The sequence goes on along the minus strand of OZ034805.1, from coordinate 7,315,602 downwards.
GTCTGCCGCTGGTGAATGCGCGAGAGATGACAGACTGCCGCCGTAACTTGCGTTACGTTACAAAACTTTTTACCAATCATAATAAATTATCACTTTAAACAGCAACATTTTTAAAGCCGTTTTGTAAGGAAAAAAGTATAAACGTATTAATCCGATCAATTAAATTCATACGTTTTGAAAAAACCAGTCCTGTGAAGCGAAATTAATTAGGATGTCAATAATAATACAGCCAGAAACATAAACAAAATAGCAAATAAAATCCAGTCATTACAATTATTGTATCTTTGAAAAAAAATGTTTACCAACAAAACTATAATTAATGATACAGATATACATCATTCAAAGCTTATTTTTATTAAAGTAGGCCTTGTTAGGGTGATGAATTTCGCCCTGTATATTTAATCTTATTCTCAGTTATAAATGCGCTGTTGTCACGTCCTCAATAAAATCATAGTGTTAGTGACAATAAATAAAATAACAATTGCGTACTCCATTTTAGCGCCATCAAATCATTAAAAATTAGTACTTTCACAACAAACGAAAATCGTCAATTTAAAAATATATATTTAGATATAATGAATGCATTTACAAAATAATGGTACATAATTAAATGAAAGCAAACAATAAAAACATTTACAAAAAAGTCTTCATTTTCGTGGAGCTTTCCAGGTATAGTCTAGTTCACAAGTGCTTTTTTGCTCAACTTTTTTCAGCAGTCTCCGAAAATTATGAACGAGGTGTCATTCGATTCGGAATCACATCTAGATGATTTTTGAAAAAAATTATGTTCCGCATGCAAAAACTGCAAAAGTTATTAACAATTAACTAAAACAAAAAGAAGAGGGTTTGATTTTTTGCAAATATCTTAAAAACTAATAAAGATTTATTAAATTAAAAAAAAGATTCAAAAGAGGAGGAAATTTCCTACAAAAAAGCTCCAACTCTCGGAACTGTAGTACTAATATTTATAATTTTCCCAGATGGTTGAAAATACGGCCGAAAACGGGTGCTCTGGCTTGCGTAAGCCACGCCTGCTTTGGACACTTTTTGAATAAAAATTATTTTAACATATTAAATATCAAATTTAAGATATGAAAAAAATCAAGTGCTTACTGGATAGATAAATAAACAATAATCCGCCTGATTTTTTTTTTTTATTACAATTTATAAATTATTTATGCAATTGTTAATTAAAATGTTTTTCTGCTTGAACATAAACATTGCAAGTGTGATAATTGTTGAACTATAAATTTTAGATTTTTTTCCTCTCTTGGAGCAATTCTTAAAAGGCTTTAGAATAGATCCCCGTTGGTGAAATTTAAAAATATATATTTTTCAGTTTATTATTAATTATTATCCTTGTTGCAAAATTAAAAACTTAAATTAATCATTGAAAAAAAGTTTTTTTTTAATATTATTAATGATCCGCTTTAATGTTATTAGAACCTGCATAAAAATATTTTTTTAAATTTTTATCAGTTATTGTTTAAAAAATTGTTATAAACAAATGCGTTGTTTATTAGATAATTGAATTTTTTTTATGGAATTTCAATCTTTGATACAAATGATTTTTAAAAGAAAAATTATTTCCTAAAAAACTGTTTTTTATTATTCAAAAAAGCATTTATTAATTACCAATTAATTTCTTCCACTTCTAATTATTAATATTAAGGAAGAAAGAAACAATTTTTTTAAAATCATTATTTGTTTTTCTTTTCGATATAAAAAATTCGATTTATTTAATTTTTCATTGTTTATTTAATAAACAATTTGTTATAAACAAATAAATTTTTACCTTATGTTTTTTTCTTATTCTTCGTACCAAACAAACATGAGTTGTTTTGTTTTTTATTTTTTTTAATGTTGTTTTTAATGAACTATTTCAGTCTCAAGTCTACTTCCAAGTTTTGCGTTTGATTCAATAAATATAATATTGTGAATTTTGCTATTGACGTGTATTATTCGTAAAATGAATACGTAAGAGAGTTGTTTTATTTGTGAAAATCCATTGCAAATTTTGCCTAATGGAGCATAAATAAGTTTTAAGAATTTTCATCGTATCTCCATTAGTTTATAAATTATAATAATTGTAAGGATGAAAAACCAAATAAGAATGAAGAAATTACAGAGACCGTATATTAAAAATTAAAAAATTGTAAAAAAACTGTCATGTCTGTTTTTATGACAGTAAGTAGAATTAGAAAAAAAATAAGGTAAAAATTTATTTGTTTATAACAAATTGTTTATTAAATAAACAATAAAAAATTAAATAAAACGAATTTTTTCTATCGAAAAGAAAAACAAATAATGATTTTAAAAAAAATATTTCTTTCTTCCTTAATATTAATAATTAGAAGTGGAAGAAATTAATTGGTAAATAATAAATGCTTTTTTAAACAATAAAAAAAAGGTTTTTAGGAAATAAGTTTTCTTTGAAAAATCATTTGTAACAAAGGTTGAAATTCCATAAAAAAAATTCAATTATCTAATAAACAACGCATTTGTTTATAACAATTTTTTAAACAATAACTGATAAAAATTTAAAAAAATATTTTTATGCAGGTTCTAATAACATTAAAGCGGATCATTAATAATATTAAAAAAAAAACTTTTTTTCAATGATTAATTTAAGTTTTTAATTTTGCAACAACGATAATTATTAATAAAAAACTGAAAAATATATATTTTTAAATTTCACCAACGGTGATCTATTCTAAAGCCTTTTAAGAATTGCTCCAAGAGAGGAAAAAAATCTAAAATTTATAGTTCAACAATTATCACACTTGCAATGTTTATGTTCAAGCAGAAAAACATTTTAATTAACAATTGCATAAATAATTTATAAATGGTAATAAAAGAAAAATTCAGGCGGATTATTGTTTATTTATCTATCCAGTAAGCACTTGATTTTTTTCATATCATAAATTTGATATTTAATATGTTAAAATAATTTTTATTCAAAAAGTGTCCAAAGCAGGCGTGGCTTACGCAAGCCAGAGCACCCGTTTTCGGCCGTATTTTCAACCACCTGGGAAAATTATAAATATTAGTACTACAGTTCCGAGAGTTCGAGCTTTTTTGTAGGAAATTTCCTCCTCTTTTTGAATCTTTTTTTTTAATTTAATAAATCTTCATTAGTTTTTAAGATATTTGCAAAAAATCAAACCCTCTTCTTTTTGTTTTAGTTAATTGTTAATAACTTTTGCAGTTTTTGCATGCGGAACATCATTTTTTTCAAAAATCATCTAGATGCGATTCCGAATCGAATGACACCTCGTTCATAATTTTCGGAGACTGCTGAAAAAAGTTGAGCAAAAAAGCACTTGTGAACTAGGTATTATGACATACCAATTGGTTTCAGCTATTTTGATAAGTAGATAAAAGATAAATATTCCCACAAAATGTTATGCTTCAAATAATGGAAATCCGTTTAATATGTGTTCAATAGCTACAGTGCAATAATTCAGCAGAAAAGCAGGTACACTAATGGTAAAATAAGCAAAGTAAAAAAAATGAAACATACAACATTAAAAAAACATATAAACAACAAAAATTGGAGTAACAGATTTGGTTAAAACTATTGTCACGTTCATCTATTCGTTATGTATTTTCAATTCACCTCCAGTATCAAAGGTAAAATGTTGTCAAGTGAACAGTTTTTCATGTAGTAAGTCCAATCCGTCAAAATAATTTCTTCTGTGTCTACAATTTTTTTTTACATGTCTGGTGTACATTGTCTTAAAGCTTCTGTCCAAGTTTTGTCCGAATATAAAAATGCAAAATAGAGGTAATCGAAGTAAATCATGTCTATGTTAGTTTATTATTTCATCTACTACATATGTCTTATCGTTGCTTCTGTATTGTGTAAGTATAATTGTCTTTTTTTTCATTTTTTATCAAATTCGATGTTATTGCTCCTTAATTATCTCTGTAATATCTATTTTGTTGCTGAAAATGTAGGTGGTCTGTTTTTTTGTACAGAATGAAATAAAGCATTATTCATGTTACTACACATTTCTCTGGAAAATTAAATAAAGGAGGAATAAGTTAATTAACAATCCAGTTTTTGAAAATATCACCATTTATAGTTTTGTGATAGTCAATGTCAGTATTTGAAGAGTCTAATAACAAATCACATCCCTCTATTGACCCACCATTTGCTCCTGCGAGAAAAATTGTAAATCGCTTTTCTTCGGATTACACATGCAATGGATTTTTTTTTTTTTTAATCAGATTACTGTTTCCATCGACGCGTTAAAATACCATTTTTTTATATCCACGTCTATATACACGAGTCTGATGATTTCATTGCACTTTTTTAATTTCATAAATTTCTGAAGGAAAGAGATTTTGCTATTCTTCGCTTACTTAAAATTTGTCGTCAGTTCACGTTTTTAAGTTTATATATCATTAATTTTGTATAAATAAGTTCGTTTACCGTTTAAATCTCAGTTTTGTTTTGCGTCAGTCAAAAGTTTATCTGAAGTAAAATATTCGTTTTTATAATTGTACGTCCCAATCTACCACTGCAATTTTTTTTAAATGAAGTTCTTAAATGTATCTGCTTTATCTTTCTTCCTTTTATTTGCCGCTTCTTTACCATTAACTAAATCTTTTTTAAGATTTTTCGTTTATATTTAACACTAACCTAAAAAAAACACGAAATATTTAAAAAATGTATGAAATAAAAATTTAAATGATATTTGATTGGATTAATGAATGAAATATCGATTCGTCCATATCCTATCAAATTACATTTTAATTATCATTATGGATCATTGTTATTAAAGAAATTAATGAAAATATTTTATTCTGAAACATTTTTAACTTTTACTATAGTGTGTAATCTGGCAACATTGTAAAATAATGACTGACAGAAGAAACGTAAGGTTAGGTATGCTTAATAAATTATAAGTAATTTCAATGTAATAAGAATGTAAAAGTGTATTTAATGTAACAAATAACTTCATATACAACTATTAATGAAATTAAAAATGTTTGGAACTATTTGCTGATGAAAATATTGGAATAATCTTGTATACAAACACAATTACTACTTACATTAAAAACCTAAGAGATCTTATATAAATTCCTCTTCTGAAACTTTTTGGTCTTTTCTAAACATGTAATATCATCTTTGTATTCATTTTTTTGTCTCTACACATTTTTTTTCGGCATATTAATTTTTTTAATGCATTTAACTATTATATTTATGATATTTGTTGTCAAACTTGTCAGTTTGTGACTTGCAGTGACTTGGTAACTTTCAAACGGCAACATGACAAAAACCAATACCAACGTGAAGAAATAAAAAGATAGCCTGCTAGATATAAATAAACGTTGAATCGTTTATATAAATAAAAATTTGTAGTTTATTTATTTGTTTTAAAAATGACTGCTGGATGGACTTTTTAATTTATTTACACAGAACCGTTTTTGCGAAACCTGTCAATAATGGACAAAATGAAAATGTTTTTATTACGTTTTTAAAGCAGGAAATTTAGTATTTGAATATATTTTTTTTTGGTTAAACTACTATTTAATATATATGTAAATAAAAACACAATTGTTTTCACGATATGCACGATTCGTGGATATCGTGAAAACAATTGTGTTTTTATTTACATATAGTTATGGATATCCATCAAGTAACAGCCAATTCAATCAAAATACTATTTAATACATCGTACACCGTTAGTTTTGTTTAAAACAACTTTGGATGATTAAACATTAAAATTTTTAACTCAAACTCATTGGAACTTATTGGTATAAGGCAAGGGTGGCAAACTTGTTTAGAACCAAGATCAAGTTTTCACTGACGACACCCAATGCGATCTACGCATTACATAGTTCTTGAAATCTCAAATGAAACAGCATAGTATGTAGTATTTTTATTTGACTATGAGGAAAAATATAACTGAAAATTATTCTTAGTAACTTCTTATTAATATAAATGTAAGCATATTTCTTTAGAATAGCAAAATCACGTTTGTAGTTTGAAGTTGCAAACCTTAAACAATCCACTGTATGAGCAGTGCTTATCTTTTGTTTGTTCTAAGCAGAAAAATGCCGATTCAGATAAATATGTTAAACCAAAACACGAATGCAGTTGTTTAACACATTTCTTCACATTTGGATATTTCTTGTTGGACCTTGTCCAGACCTAGGTTGTAGAAATATTTCGCAATGCAGAGTAATAACTTCGTTTTAAAGTATTATGTGGTCCTATCGAAATGAATCTACAAATTTTGTAGCTATTTCATAGACATTACTATAATGAATGAACTTATTAAACAGGTAACTGATAAATTCCAACAGCTTCCCATTTTTTTTTTTTTTTTTGAAATCACTATGGTAAATTTTGAAGTCTGATACCACTGCTTTGTACCCTGTTTTTCCATATGATCCTTGATGTTTAAAAATTGTTAAATCTTTTCTTTTTAATGTCAACTACCATAGACGCTGCTTGACTTTGAAATGCTGCAATAGTGTTTTATTCTTGCCTTTTAGTTCTAGATTAAATATGCTCTTTTTCAGTAAAATCTGCTAAAAACGCTAAATCACAATGACATTCTTAATCACGCAATTGTTGATAATCATCACCTTTCTCTTAAAGAAATTATTGTATAAATTCTTTCAATAGATTTTGAAACCTTTGCAAATACTTGCTTCGACTCAGCTACCTTACGTCAGTGTGTATTGCCAAATGTGTTACCTGCCCATCTAATTTTTGTTTAAAGAACCGCCTTTGAAGATATATTTCTTTTATGGAATTAAAAATCCTGATAGAAATATCCATCACATGTGTTGAGTCTAGTTTCTTACTAGCCAGTACTTGTTGATGAATTATGCAGTAGCAGCTTAAGAAGTATGGAAAAGTTTCGTATTTTGACAAAGAGCAATAAAACCAGTATAAATACCTGTTATTGCAGGAGACCGATTAGTTGTCAATGATACGAGTAGCTTAATCTAACTTATATATGCTCTGAATTCCGTAAATATATTAAGACCACGAGTTTTTTCTCTTAAGTATATCAGACTTGCATTTCCTCTTTCGTCGAGGAATCATTAAAGATCATCGAAATAAGGAACGCAGCGGACGATATCTGTAAGACAACTGTAAACATGGAAAAGCTTTTAATCTTCATTTTTATTTTTGAAATTCACGAACAGTGAATCTAAATTTTTTTTGAAGATTTCCTTGATGTTTTTTACATCGGCACTTTTGTGCAATTTTATAGCTTACCAGAAAAGATCTTTAGAATTGGTAATATCTTTGTGCAGTGGGTTCTACATATTTATATTTTTTTACCTTAACACGATAGATTGGACTAATAGTCGCGATCGACTGGTATAAGGTAGAGGTAATGTATTTACCATTTAATAAAGTTGATGGAAATAGAGCAGTAGAAACTATATACTAAATCTGCACGATAAACTCAGGTATAAGAGCTCTTTCTGATTTTTTTTGTTATTTTTGTATTATTATAATTACATAAAAGTTTATGATAATTTTTTAATTTTTAGTGATTTATCCAATTTTTCTAAAGTTTTTACACGATAAGTATCACAATAAATAGTGTAGGTAACTGGAAATTAATAAGTGGAGTTTTGTTTGACAGAAATGTGGGTGCAAAAAAAGAACGTTGTATAACTTAAAAACCTGGTCAATAACAAAAAATAAGAAAAAAGTCAGAAGTGGCGGAGATGAAGATGTTGCATTGGTATAACGAGGAGAAATAGTAAGAAAAGAGAAAATAACTGGTACAGTAAAACTGAGATAGCTGAGCACGAGAATCTAGGAAAATAGGTTGAGATGGTTTGATCAAGTAAAAGAGTAGATAAATTTAAGATTGGAGGTAAGACCAAGACTGAAGTGGATAACACAAATGAGGTTCTGAAACAAAAAAATATATAAAAAGACAGAATACTTTAAATATAAAGAGGTGGAAAGAAATGATATAGAAGGCAAACGTCGATTCTGACTAGGCTTGGGATAAAATTAAAAAACGAAGAATAAAAAGTGTAACGGTTTTTAATGTAATTTGATACAGTTCAACATTAATTTAAAAGTCATTAAAGCACAATAATTGGAACTTAATTACATTTTGTAAGGATATTTTTTAACTAACGGGAGATTAGATATTGAGAATGACAATAGTGGACAACCTGGTAACTAAATTTACTGTATGCTCGACTAGCTGACCTGGCAAACTTGGTACGGCTTAAGAGACATTTATTTTTATTTTCTGTTTCGTCTTTTTGTCGTTTGTTTCTCTTTTGTAGGTACTTTGATTTTTTTTCAGTTTTTTTCTGAGTTTTGAGTTATATTTAAATTTTTCCAGTTTTTCCGGTTTTTCTTGTTTCTCTTTTATTGATTTTTATATTAGCTGTTGTTCACCTGATTTTTGAATTTAATCTGTTCATTTTTGTTTATTTTTAATTTTTTCTTATTTTTCGTGTTTTTTTTGTATTAAAATCTATTGTTGTTTTTAATTTTTTTAAACTTTTTTTTGTTTTCTTGCTTTTGGAAATTTTCTTTATAATTTTCCATTTTTCTTGATGTTATTTATTTTTTCCGTTTTTTTAAATATCTTTTACGATTTTTCCCGTTTATTAAATTTAAATAATTATTATTGTTTTGCGATTTTTTTTTTTATTACTTTTACTTTTTTTACTATCTTAATGTTTATTAGTGCTTGAAATTTTTACAGCTTTTTACTTCGTTTATACATATTTTTTTAATTGTTTCGGTTTTATTTTTTTAAATGTCTTGGTTGCTTTTAATTCATGTTCTTTTTGCCTTTTCAAGCGTAATTCCAAATTAATTTTTTTCTTTTACACAAAATACTTAATTTATCAAAGCACTGATCACTTGTAGTATGGCCCGTAGTCTGTTTACCTCACATATGACGTCACGCGATCTGAATTGACATAAAGTGCTGTTTTCGCGGCAATTTTAAATAAATTATCTTTTTGACGTTTTCAAGTACTCCAGAGGATTTATTTAATTAAAATATTATTTTTTATGGCTATATATATGAATAAAGAATATTTTTAAACACTATTTGAAAAGTTGTCCGGTTTCCTATTTACTTGTGTCTTTTTATAAAACACTACTGACAAATCCTACATAAATCTTTAGCTGTTGTGATGACAGAAGGTAAATAAATTGATCTATTGTGTGAAATATTTATTTTTACTAAAAAGTTTTCTAAAAGAGAACGTAAGGTGCTTACCAACCGGATAAACTTAAATCCTAAATAAATTACAAATTTTGCAAAAAATATTTATTGACGTATATTTTACGTTAAGAGAATAATATATTTTGTTGGAAAATTGGTAAAGATTTAAACAGATAGTGGTTTCTAGTTATTCTCTCGAGTGAGATAAAGGAAATAGTTACTTACAGTTCCGTTTGGGAAATTTACGATAACAACTAAACTTTCAACAAGTTAAACTAGTATCTAATTTATCGCTATTTGTTAAATAATTTCTTAAACTAAATGAATTTTTGAAAGTTAGAATGTACACAGACAACCTGTCCACTATAAATATTACCTTAGTTATTAATGTATTCACTAATTAGTAAGAAAGTGATCTACGGTTTAATACGCAACTTATCTACTCATGGCGTAACTACCAGTCGAAATTTCATCAAGGGACTCTTTGTACCTTCCCAAAGGCCTTATGAATTTACTACGGAATTTCAAATGAAATCGTCAAGATTGGTTCATATGTATTTCAGAAGAGAATATTTCAAACGAAAATAGATGTGCGCTTACACACACACATATGTACACTGAAAAAATTATCATATATATGTGTATAGAATTTGAAAAAAAAATAATAAGTGTTTTTCATTTAAATGGGTTAACAAATCAAGAAGTTATGTCAATTACACAACATGTATTAAGAGAGACAGCTGATATCTGTATTAGAAAGGGTTCAGCTTAGATTAAAAAAAGGGTTCGGCTTGGGCTGAAAAAAAGGGTTAAGCTTAGACTGAAAGCGCGTCTGATGAACGCGACCGACGCGGACCCGAAGCACGGAGTACAGAACCCGCTCAGACAATCCAATGACCGTCACGTCGTTATTGAAGATGCACGAATGTTTTTTTGTTAAATGCAAAAAAGTAAAATGTGATATTCATGTCCATTATTAAAATCAATAGTTTGAATCAAAGGGACAGAAGTGTTTATTATGTTATAAAATATGATAGCTGTAAAATCTGGCAATAGTCTCATAAAAATTTAAGCTTTTGAACATCAAAAAATATGTTATAGTACCTACAAATGTCCAGTCCTAATGAGAAAGCGTTGCTTGCCAGTTTCAGAGTAGCTTTTCTCATAGCTAAAGCAGAAAACTGTATACTATTACCAAACATTTTATTTTACAAGCGGTTTTAGATATGGCGAAGATTATATTTAGCAAGCCATAGGACAAACAAGTTTAAAAGTGTACCTCTCTCTGACAATACCTTTTAAAGCAGGATAAGCAATATACAGACTTACATTAGTGTACAAGTAATAGGAAAAATAAAGAGAAGTTTATTTGATTTTGCAGTTTTGATGATATTGCGGGTTGTAGCTTTTTGTGTTTTAAATCCAATAAAAAATTAACCGAATAAATACTAATTTCCAAGCACTTGCATTACACGTTTCTTAAAGCTACGTAGGATATAAATGACGATTGGGCACAAAAAGTAGATTGCTTTTTGTAGTGTCCGAGCAAAAGCCAGGACTGCTACGAAGGGTGTATTGATTACTAGACTGAACGAACATATGCCAAACGCTTGTTGGATGCATTGTTTTCTGAACCACCAAACTTTTGCCACCAAAACCTTGCCACAAAGTTTTAAATATCATTATTTAAATTGTCCTTCTGTTATAAAAAAGCGTTGTGAACTCGATGGTTTCGAATTAATTGTGATATGGGGGCACACCACCGAAATTAATTTTACCATACAAAGGTTAGGTGATTTTTAAAAAATAAAGTAGGTACTAACCAGGATTATAAATCTTCGTGCTGAGCTATTAGTCGATATATTTACAACAAATCAAATCAGATTACTTTAAATTAATTTCTGGCCCAGAATTCCTTTTGAAAGTGGCTTTTCTCTCTGACTTATTTGTACATTTAAATACTTTCATTGGCGTAATAAAATGCCATATCGTCAACTTCAGGTCTTCACAAACAGAATGTAGTCCTTACCTATAAATTAAAAAAACCTTGATTCATTTTCGTCCTCACAGTCTTTCTCAGTCCAACTCATGAGAAATTCCTTAAGCTCATAATTATTAGACTTTGCTCTGCCTAAACAGAGTAAAATCTTATGTAGATGTTTTAACCCTATAGGATATTTTAATTTTTGAAGTAAAACTTCTTTAGGCGCGACTAGGGGTAACTCAGTAATTCTAACGGACGTGACGTCATTCTAATGTAACGGAAACAAAACCTGATACAAAATACCTAACACGATTCCGCCTACTATATTAAATAAAAGTTAAATCTGTAATTGTATGAATTGACAGCTTGTCAACCAGAATACATTGGTGGTGAATAGTAAATTTGTGTATAAATTGTTTGTTTTAAATATGAATAAACAAAGTGGATTTATTAATGAAGAAAGTGATGAAAAAATATTGAATAAAAATGAGTAATTTTTTGGTGTGTAATTACACTATTTATACCTAATTATTTATACCTATTATTTATACCTAGCTATTTTCGTTTTATAGACTTAAAGAGCTAAAAAGAAAAAGAAATTGTAAACGTCAAAGGGCATATTATCAGCGCCAGAAAGACTTGAAAATGAAAAAAATGAAAATAAGTGAGTACTCTATATACAGTGAAATTAATGAATTTTAAAAAAATTACAAAACAAAATAGTTGTCACTTGAATAAAATGGCGGATTCTCAAGATCAGTTTACTCTTTCATCAATAAATAATAATAAAAGAAAAAATTAAAAACCTGATAATGATTTGACCTGTAAAAAAGGTAAGTAGTGTTAATTTTTATCATTGTTAAACTAGTTTTCTTTCATCATTTTTTAGTAAAATATATCAAATCTCTTTTGTTAAATAACACTTTGTTTTTAATAAAGCAAGCTTGACACCTAATAGTAAAGAAAAATCTCTTACCCTCAGTGCCGAAGCAGCCACACGTTCTGGGCGCCAATTGAAATGGATCCTCCTTCCGGAACACCCTTCTTCAACAAAATTATCAGTCGTGGATTCCAAAATTTTTAAATTGATTGTCCTAAAAATAAATTTAAAAAAAATATAAATATAAAAAATTTATTTTCTTCCTCTTCTTTCTACACCACTTCCTTTTTCTGTTTTTCAACCCTTTCTCTATACCTTTAAATTTCTGATTTCTTCCTATTCGCTGCTTTTTTCTGCTCCTATACTTTTTGTTTCTTGCCTCTTATATCTTCTTACCACTTTCATTCCCTGACCTCACTGTTTTTCTGTAACTGTTAACTTCCTTCTGCTCTTTCTGTTTCAATATCTGCTAACTAAACTATTTCTATCAATTCTTCTAATATTTATTTAATAATTTAATATTTTTTTTATTTCTTTCTGTTAATGACAACCTTTTATAATTCTCATAACAAAATCAATCAATCTTCTCCCTAACAACGTAACAATACACAAACAAAAAATATCACACAAACAATCTAAATACAAAAATACTTAATCTAGACAATCGATTTACAAATAATGGATCACGTTCCAACATTTCATTGAAGGAACAAGCACCATGAAGAAAAATCCATATCAATATAGACAATAAATATAATTGAATTGTAATTTAATATTTATTTTGCGATACGTAGATACGTTAATTAAGTTACACGCAGACTCTTATTTTAGTAAACGATTATTTGAGATTTCTCTCATTGGATTTTTTTGAAAATTTTGAAATTTTTTTTTACGTTAAAATGTGACAATCTTGGGAGAAGTAAAAAGTAGAAAATACATAGCGGTAGGTTCCAGTCTTAGGTACATGAAGGGTAAAAATAACATCTAACAGGAAGATAGTTGATAAAATTATTCTTCGTTCAAACTGAAAAATACTGCATATTTTATTTTTTTGCATTGTAGATGATTTCGACATTAATATCCCTAAGGGAATGTTAAAAGTACCTAATATACCTACAAACATTTAAGTCCGAATCTTTTTCGTATGAAAATAACTTCTAAGTTAGTAGCTCAGCTTAAAACCTAGATCTGTTTAAAAAGTTATGAAAAGGAAGTATTAAAGTGCTGTTAACAAAGAATTCAAGTTACAAGTTACTTCTAATTTGTTCCACATTAGGTTTAGTTAGACGTACACCAAACTCATTAAAATACTTAAAAGTAAATAGTATATACCTATTACTTTTGCATCAGTAACATTTTGATTCAAAAGTCCAACCGAATTACTTCTTATTTCAGAAGGTGTTTGTTATCAAAAAAGTAGGTATATTTGACGGATCAAAAACAACTTTTATTTGTGTGACTGATTTATGTTTAACCGAAAAGTTGCATTTTGAAATAGTAATTATGTATAATAATAATACGATTTGATTTTTACGTATAGTTTAAAAAATAAACATAATTCCCCTGTGGTACAAATAAGAAGCCACTCTTTGTATTCCACGACCATATCAGAAAATTGATAGATTCTGATTAGGTGCGAGACAAAAGATAAAATAGCGCCACCAAAACGAAGTTCGACCCTTAGGGTTCCGCACAGCGCACAGCCTTAATCCTATTATGCACGAACACATTTTGGCAGTGCCAGTGGCCCTTTTACGTGGTTTATTGATGTTGTTTACGCATGCAATGCAAACGAAAAAAAAAAAGATATTTAATCCCGAATGTCTTGATTCGCACAAAAAATGAATACAAGAGGTTGTAAATTTTGTAGAACTGGGAATTACATAACGTTCTGTAGAGTTTTAGAATTATAATAGAATCCACAGAAGTAGGCAAATATTTAAAGAGTAAATATATATACAACAGTAACTTTTGATTAGTAACCGGTTATTTACAAGAGATCAACTTTCCTTAAAATATATAATAACTAAATTTAAACAGGAATTTATACTTTAAAATAAGGAAACAATGAAAGAAAAAACTACCAAAGAACAAACAAAAAAAATTCAAGAAAATAAATTTAGGGAAACAAAGAAAAGCTGACAATCCTTTTTAAGGTTAAAGTTTTTACAAAATTTCAGTAGTTCTTTCTTAATTTTAAAATAATACATCTTTATTCGAAAAACGTAAAAATATAAGAGCAAAGTGCTAAAATAATCTTATCCAAACGTTATCTTTGAATCGACAAGTGCTTTTGAATAAGCAGACATTCTAAATTCACCCTTTCGACAAGGTAAGCACAATCTCTTTGGGGGTTGAAACCATCCATTGAATTGAAATATGTAAATTATTGGAAATACCTTCGGGCAGATACCGAATATTGGAGATATCTTAGAATATTATCGAGAAGGGTTAAAAACTGAGGTGACAGGTAAAAAAAATCTCTGATGGCAAAACAAAATTATGAAATATGACGCAACTTAATGCAAACATTGCTCCTTATTTAAGCATATTTGGTGTAAGATACGTATATTTATATAAAACATTTATTAACACTGATATTTTGACCTATATTCAAAATTTAGTTTAATTTGCACTTGACGTCGTATGAATCCATAGCATATTTTTTAGATAATTTAAAACTATAGTTTTTTTTTATTAAACATGGTTATTAATCATAGAAACAAAATATTGATTGTTTATAATATAAAAGCAAATTAAAGAAAGTAAAATCCAGAATATAAATCTAAATCGCTTCTATTTTGGTCTAAAACAAGTATACTTCCGTTCAAAGTTAATTTTTGTTTTTTTTTTTGGCATTCACATTTCAGTTTTGCAAAAAATGTGGACATACCATAACCAACTAATAAATACAAAATAGTAATATTCAAATGTAATCTGGAATAGAACACAAAGAAAATGGTACTCTTATATTAAATACTAGTTAGTATGTATAAACCTATGATACTTAAATTTAATCAATGTTGGGCAACATTGTTTTTCTTTACGCTGGTTTTACAGAGAATCTCTTATCGCTTTATGTATACTTAAACGAAATCGATAAAGCATGTCAGGGGAAAAGTTCCTTGTTTACCTTGATGAAACTTAGTACGACACTCACGACATTTTAAAGAAAGGATGAAGCAAACAATGTTTTAAATGCGTTGTAAAAGCTCCACCAAATAAAGAAAAACGCATGATCATTTTAAATGCCGGAAATGAGAATGGTTTTGTGCTAAATTTTTTGCTGCTTTTGGTCATATTTCAAGTTCTTCAGTAGATTATTATAAAGACATGGCATCTACCTTATTCGAAAAATGGTCTCGAAAGTAACTATTTCCAATTTACCTTAAAATTTAGTGATGGACAATGCTCCTTACCATTCACGACAGACTGTTGAAAATCTGAAAGCTAAATCACGAAAAAATGTTATTTTATTGTACCTAGATGGAGTAGGGCCAGTTTATTCTTTAACACCTTTAAAAAAGAATTTGATTTTTATATTAAAATCTTTAAATGTTAAACCAAGTTATATTGTCCATGGCAGGGCTAAGTAATATGGACATAATATAATTCGTTTACCACCATCAAACATATTTGAAGCAACATTACAAAAGAAGAAGATAAATGTGAGCCCAACTTTATCAGGAAGTGTAATTGACATATACTTATAGTAGCTTAGGAAAGAAAAAAGGAAGGTTCTATCTTAATTTTGAACCACAACCAAAAAAACGACCGTGGTTTAACACGTCTAATTATATCTCAAGGAGACTTATTACTACTCTGGTTAGAATGAGGACAGAACATTGTTGCACACCTAAACATCTAAAGAAAATCGGGTGTAGAGATACGGAATTTTGCGAATGTGGTCAGATTGGTGACATTTAGCATATAATTTGGGGATGTAACACCAGGAAAAAAGAAAATTAATCCTTATACGCTGATATTACTAAATTCTTTAAACAGGTACCAGTCTCTATTTATGACATTTTAAAAAACCCTGCAACGCTTGCTGCCACTGTAGTTACTCGTCATTTAGCTAAGAACAATATCATGCTTTAACAGATAACCAAATGTGAGAAGACGTGTGCATGTAGTAATGAATAGTTGTGAGTATCATCGTACTATATATTAATTAATTTTTTTTCTCTTTTAAATCCTTTTATCCAGGTGTAAACCTATGTATAAAAGTCCACCACAGGGCGAGAGGTCTATGAATAATAATAAGAAGAAAGTGTAATTGACAATACAAGAAAAGTTGTAGCAGATATTTGGAATAAATTCATGAAATTTAAAATACTTATAGAGTACGTACTTCCGGTTCATTCCTTTGTTATCGATTTAAATGACAAATCTAGTACGGATGATAGTTCTGATAAGAATTAGTTTTTTATATTTTTTATGTGATTTAGAATTTAAACCTGCATCATTTGGTACACACTTTCGTTGTATTTTCCTTCTCAAAAGATGTAACCTGTAATATTTGAAATATCGTAAATATCCTGTATCTAAATGATACAAGCGAAGTCGCGAAGTCCGATCCTGCACCAGGCAGTTGAGTCAATTGTATGGCCGAGCCAAACAATGTTGCTCTATTATTAAGACGAACAAAAATGTTGTTGACGAGTAAAATACTATACCTTATTTACAACCCTTCAATACACTACAATAAAACAATTAAGATATAAATTATAGATCAAAACAATATAATAAAAAAGTGAGAGGTGTTAAGGGACACCCGGACGGAACGAAGTTCCTTTCGATTAATTAGTGAAGGAATTTAATAAATTTTAACCATTTTTTTATACTTTTTTTAAGTTATAAAATTATACTTCTTTTAATATTAACAAATATAATGTAATATAAACTTAATTAGTAGGCTCAATTTTAGTAATAATTGGCTTGTGAATTTTAAATTTTGTAACTTTTTAACAGTATTTTCTTTTTATTGTACATATTGTAACGAAATATCCGACTAAGGAAAGGACCTTTTTATAGAAGACTTTTTCTAGGATATTCGAGAATGTTCTCTCTCTTTCTAGTGTGTACCTACTATTTAAGTTCGATTTATGTTTCGCGTTCATTCTAGAATGTTCTTTTGTTGTATATAAGGGTAGTTAAGGAGAGTTCAGACAATAGTTCATTGTATTGTCAATAAGTTTAGACGTTAACCAGAGTTCTGTGTATCTTTGCAATTTTGTAAATAAATTGTGTTAAAGTCTCCATAAGTGTTTCAATATTCTTTTTAATTTAAATAAGTGTCTTTTTCTGTAGTTTTATTAATATATATGTATATTAGGGTTTCCTATTTAAATACAAATCTATCTATCTATCTATGAGAGAGAGAGAGAGAGAGAAACATGCGCACACCGCACGGCTTAAAAGTGTCATGACAACTTTTCGTCTGAATTTTTTCCGTATAGTCTCCTTCGCAACGTGCGATGATTTGATTGGATAATTTTTTTTTTGTATTTGATAATAGGTAACTGTTTTTATATAGGTCATTTAAAAATTTTATTTCAGAAAGTGTTTATAGAGTTGTTTTTTTTTTTATATATAAGAGGTTACCTAGGGACGTGGGGAATATAAATAATTGAATTTAGAAAATTGTAAATTTAAAATGAGTTATATTTTTGAAACGTTATTAGAATGTAATTAATTTGAATTTAAAATAAAAAAGTAAAAGTAAAAAGTATATAATTGAAATAAATATAAATAAAATATCATATAGAAGAAAATATAAGAACCCAGACCTAGAAGCAGGTCACAAAAAGAAGTCAATATAAGAATACAGACCAAAAGCCGGTCACGAAGAGAAGACCATAATAAATTGGCGCCCAACGTGGGGCCCCTAAAAAAGAAACTTTCTGATAAAAGAGACCACCTGAGAAGAAACAGGACAAAAACAAGAAGTTGCTTATAGAAAAAAACCAGGACACCAAGCTGATAAAAAGAAACCAAGTGACACTCAAGCAAAATTAGAAATCATTAGAAAAATTGTAATCTGGTATAAGGTTTTTAAATTTTTATATTAAGACAGTTTTTATTTTTTGTTTTTTTTTTTTAAATAGGGAGGAGATATAATTTTGATAAGACATATTTTATAAATATTTAAATTGATAAACATATAAAATTAGGAATAGTATAATTATAAAAATTTTGATTTGACAGTGTCAATAAAACATAATAATTTATTTTCGATATACGGTGTGAATTAAAATAATAAATTTGATATACACACTAAAATTTAAATACAATAAAAGCAAAGTGAACATTTTCAAATAAAAAAAATGGAAAGAATATTAAAATTTTTAGAAAAAATGAATAATAATTTTAAAGAAGAATTTACAAGAAAATCAAGAAAAACAGGAGAAAAATAGAAAGGAAGATCAAGAAAGACAGGAAAAAATTAGAAAGGAATATCAAGAAAAACAGGAGAAATATAGAAAAGAAGATAAGGAAAAGTTAAAGATTTTAAAAGAAAATATAGAAGGCATTAAATTGGATATTAAGAATATTAAAACTGAAATTATAAATAAAATGAAAAATATTATTAAAGAAGAAAATAATAAAATACAAAAAGAAATAGACCAATTGAAAGAAGGATTTAAGGAAGTAGAGCATGATACAAATACAAATAAAAATAGAAATAAACCTAAGGGAAGATATGAAGAATTTATTTGTAATGAAGACATTTTTCAGGAAGAAAAAAGCAAAAATAATTATTATAAAGAATATGTTACATATAAAAATAAATGAAACAAGAATATGACATTATGAATTTAAAATTAAATAATGAATATGACGATGATAAGAAGAAAGATAAAGATAAATATTATAAAAATGAAGAAGCAAAATATGAAAATAAAATATATGAGGGTGACAGAAATAAATATAAAAATAGACTATATTATGATAATGACAATAAAATTAAACATAAAACTAATTTTAATTACAATAAGGAGAATAAAAAGAAGATGGGGAGAATAAAAAGAAGATGGTGATATTAATTACTTTGAAATATGTGATAAAATTAAAGAAGATTTGGAAGGATATAATATATAATTATAAAAAAAGAAAAAAATAAGTTAATTAAAAGAAAATAGGATTGAGATAAAATTAAAATTAAGATTAAAATTAATATAAAAAGGAAAATAAATAATGGTAAAATATCAGATAAAGGGGGAAAGAAAGAAATAAAATAAAATAAATAAAAGTTATAAAATAAAATAAAATATATAGGAATAATGAATGTTAAATATAGATAAATAAAATTTGAATTGGAAGTAAATTTAAAAAAATAAAATATGTCTTAAAAGAAAATTTTATTTTTTTTTTAATTTAGGGGTATCATTCCGATATATTTTTTAGGACAATTTAAGCATGGAATAAAGTAAATTATATTTGATTTCTTTTTCTTTGGTACTTTACTTTTCAGCGGTGTAAATAACGAGTTTATTGAGTTGTGTGGTTTATGACAAACAGTTATATTATATTTAGAAAAAATATGTTTAATTCTTTGTGAATGGTAGAGCTATATATTTGTTTTCCTCATTTTTATTTTTTGGTGTTAGTTTGCTTTTATTATAAAATAGGTATGTCCTTTGATTAACTATTCTAGAATTGATGTTTTTTGGGTAGTGAAAATTTATTTGATTGTTTCCTTCAACTTCCATTGCAAATTGTAATTTTCGGTGGAAGCCATTAAAAGCATTTAATACATCATTGATTTTATTTTGTGGTACTGCTGTTATACAGTCATCGACAAATCTTTTAAAAAAAGTACATCAAAATTTTCGGCTCTTTATTACGTTTTCTTCTAAATATCCCATTACTAGCCTCTTATTCATTACAATTACCTCTACCCAAGAATAAAAAGAAACATATATATATATATATATATATATATATGTACTAAGAATATGGGCCTATATTTAATAAATAAAAAATCTGTTGTTTCCATAACAAACACCAAACTATAATTAAATACATATCAGGTTCAAATCGTAATATCAACATAATATGTGTATACTGCCTAAAAACATAACTTTGGTAGTTAGTTAGGTTAAGATTATGTTTTAATTCAATAAAATTTATTTAATAGAAAGTTTACAATGTAAACTTTACATACAATTTAGAGTTCATTAGACCACACTCTCTAAACACGCGACAACACAAATAACAAGCAAATTGGTTAAAATTTTCTCAATACAAATAACCTTCAACGAACAATCAGAGAAGTTCTACTTTATGTATGTGTGAACAAACTTTTGTGTACCATTCCAATGAAAGTTCTATTATGCATCTAATTATGCTTGGAGCCAACTTCGACCAAAGTTTTAGGCCTGAAGTAATTGGGTCGCATATATCTTAAGTTCCAGCAGCTATGCTGTGTGCTTAAAAGGACAGACCCTCCAAATTTATAATACAAAATTTGGCTACCTGGAATGTATTTGAGAGATATTAAAATGATTCATAATAAAAAGTTATTGTAGAATAAATTGTTTATTAGTATAAAAATAGTCTATCCGGCATTTGGGTTATGGAAAAAGTTTTAAATTTACTAATAAAGTAATAAAGTAATTTTGTAAAAATAAAAATGTCAAATGTTTCTGACAAAAAAATCTTGTAGTACTTATTTGTTCTTTGTGTTATAAAATAAAAAAATATTGATTTCGAATTTGAAAAAAATAAGTAATACCTGTAATTGAATTCTATTTTTATTTTGGATAAATAAATGTTTTTGAAAAGTTAAAAGATTACGCCAAGATTTACTTGCGCCGAAATGTTTACTTGCGCCGGAATGTTCCCACACTGAACGGGCCGCTTTGAATTGTCAGAGTCGAATTAAGTCGAGATGGATTCTCCGAGTTTTCCGAGACCTGTTTTAAGAGTTACCTATTTCTCAAAAATAATTTTGACAAAATTTTTGCATTGAAATGAAATCTTAATGTTAGAGAATTTTTTAATAATGAATTTATGTTTAATTAGATCAAAGACTCCTTCTATACTTACTCCGTTTTCAAAGTTTCTAGTGACTTTTTTAACATCTTGCATTTTTTGCGCAATTTTAAAAAATTTGTCTTGTCAGTTTATACTGATAACTTATAGAAAATGCTGCATAAATTTCTTAACCAATTTCAACTGATTTGTTTTTTGCACAATAGATATATTAACATACACATTACATTCAATAATTATTCTTGTGCTCTTTAATTTACCATAATCAAGTACTTTTCAAGCTATTTGTGAAAAGCTTCAATGTATTGTATGAAACAAACACAAAGAATTTTATTTTAAATTATCCCGAAAATAAAACAAGTCCATTTTTCACATGAGTAATTTCAGTGAAATATTAAGGAACGGCCTATTTTCGCCTTTTGTATATAAGTATTTCAGTGCGCAGTTTCTAATTACTCGTCTGCAGGGCCGTTATAACCTAAGTTTTCGACAAAGAGTAAATTGCTTCTTTTATTAAGACACTGATATTTATTAGTGACCTTTAATAGACTATGAAAAGGTTTACTTATTAATAAACATTATATTTATAATAATAGTTTTCACTTACTTTTTAAATTTATACATCACCAAATATAAATTATAAACAAGTGTAAACTTGTGCAAAAATTAAGAAAAGGGTAATTAAAAATCCTACCATTCATTGTAAGATATTGTTCTCCTAGAAGTTTAAAAGTACCTACTAAGAAAATGTAATCGGTTTAGATTTAACAATAGTTTTTATAAACCAACAGCGTAAGTTATAACAGTAAGTTTTTATAATTTACGCTGTTTTCTACTACCTATAATTCGGTATGTATACTCTTATGCTATTTCCACCCTTTCGGCAAGTATTTGCGAGGCAAAGCGACAACGAGATCGTGTTTAACCCTACGTTGGTCGCGCGGTCTACGATTGTAGACCACACAATACATATTTAAACGACGATAGTTTCAAAAATATGTTAAGCACGCAGGCGCAACTTTGAGTAGCTGTTGATTTTACCCGTGTCTAGCGGATCAGTATGCCAACGGCACCAAAATAGGCTGATGGTAGATGTTACGCGGTTCTAAAGACGACTGGTCTACGATTGTAGACCGTGCGACTAATTGTGTTACATTTTCTGTCAAGTACGAAGTGTTTTTGTTTTCATAATATTTGGAATAGATAAGGTAAGTGATGTTTTTTTTGTTTTACATTTTAATACAAAGGTATAGACGATAATTTTTGTTAAAAATTCTTTGGTGTATGAATATTTTACTGCATAATTCTATAATTTTCTTATTTGTTTGTTTCATAGGTAAATATGGCCAAGCAAAAAAAAGACGTGTAGAGCAAAGCAAGGATCCAGATGTATGGCTAAGATGGTTTGACGAGATATCAAAAGGCTGAAGACATTGTACTACGAATGATTCAGCCCTTAGAGGGGACTAATCGCAACATTACAGGAGATAATTGGTTCACAAGTATTCCATTGATAAGAAAGTTACTAGAGAAAAAGTTAACATATATTGGTACATTGCGTAAGAATAAACGAGAGATCCCCTTGGAGTTCTTACCTAATAAAAAAAGGGAAGAGAAAACTTCACTTTTTGGTTTTCAGGAAGATATGACAATGGTTTTGTATTGTCCTAAAAAAAAAGCTGTTATTTTGGTGTCTTCAATGCATCATGATGATGCAATTGATCCTGAAACAGATGATGCAAAAAAAACAGTAATAGTGACCAGTTACAATCAAACTAAAATTGGCGTAGACCTTGTAGATCAGTTATGTGGAAATTACAACGTTGCCAGGAACACGCGTCGATGGCCAATGGTTATTTTCTACGACCTTTTGAATATATCTGGTATAAACGCCCTTTGCGTTTACAAGGCAAATCATCCCCTAGAGAAAATCTGTAGAAGTAATTTTATTGAAACAATTGCTTGGGAACTGATTAAACCACAGATAGAGGCGAGATCAACTATTGCGCAATTGCCGAAGCAACTAAGAATTCGTGCGTGTACTCTTCTTGGAACTGAAGCAATACCCCCTCCTCCTCTTCTGCCAAGGCAAGAAAATTATGTCGGACGATGCCATATTTGTCCTCGAAGTCGTAACAAATCCACAAGAAAGTCTTGTGTGAAATGCAGACGGTTTGCTTGCAAAGAACACATGACAGATACGTGCTCTTCTTGTTTGATTGACTAAAAATTTCCCTATATTTATACTTATTTTTCAAAGAACTGGTAATGTGTTATCTTGCATTTATATTTTTTTTTAGAAAAGCTGTTTATGTGTTTATTTGAAAGAAATATATATATTTTTTTTACTCTAATAAGTTTATTTCCTGTAGTTGCAATCTAACTTCAGGCACTTGATACTCAAAAAAAACACATAATTTTTTCTTTTTATATTATATAAACAAAATATGCAAATATGTTGATATAAAATTAAATTAATATTTAAATATATACCTAGAAAATATATATTTAGCTACTGGTTACCATTTTTTACATAAGGTGTCACAATGACAAAAAAATAATGGTCTACGTATGTAGACCGCGCGACTAAACTTGTTACAAATTACCACGCGACCAACGTAGGGTTGAGCGAGAGTCAAAGGAAGCACGAGCGAAGGGAGAAGTCTGGAGGCTCGAGCATAACGTACACACTCTCGTTTACTCTGTTTAGTTGATTAGTTTATTTGGAAGAAGATATATTAAAATAAAATAGCAGTATGGACAAATCAATTAACACTACAGTCTACTTTGTTCATTTTGAGTTTGTACTGAAGTGTTCAGAGTGCGTATGATGAATGTTCGTTTCCTTTATTTCACCTTGCAAAAGGTCTCGGTGAGACTATGAAACGCCATGCGTCATAGCGATTAGCAATCAACTACTGTTGCTGAGGAGTAAAATAATAATCAAAACAAACATAATAAAAATAATAATAATAGAATAGATAACAAAAAATTAAATATATAGTTCTATAACCCCTTAACCGGCTTGTAATTCTAAAATTTCAAAAATGCATAATTCACCCCTCCCTTTGTCGTTCACTAGTGACTAAACTTTACAATCAATTTTATTATTTAACATAATAAGTATATACAATTACATATTATCTGTTACCGTTTTAAATATTAAGATTTTTGGACAAAGTTCTTTCTCTATACATGTATCTTAATATTTATTGTTAATGTCTCAGATAAAGTAAAGTATTTAACTTGTGATAATAATAGCACTCGCCTCCGACTTGTGCAGCAGACTTAATAGTATGAGTTATGACCTACCTTACCGCTTGTTAAATAATAAACTATTATCCTGGTTTTTGTAAGTTCTTTCATAAACAATTCAAATTGGAAACAACCCTATATATTTTTGATAAATAACAGAGACGCCTGATGTGATTCACAGGAGCCTTTGTTAGTTAAAAGATTGATGATGCATTAAATTCAGCAACATCGTAGCATTAAAAAATGACCAACTACTCAATTCGTGCAACAAATTATTGCAAAGAGAGAGAAATAAGGTCATAAGAGTTTTGATAGAAGTGAGGTTTTGTTATATTTTATGATGAAAATTTATGAGAATTGGTGGTAAATGTGTTATCATAGGTAGCTTAATTTTTATTTTAACTATGTTAGTTTAGATTTTCTACGTTCTTTTAAGATAAATTGAAATTCTTTTAGGCAGTATGCTGTCTTTAAACTTATGTAATCATGTTTTTGACAATATTTACAACACTTTGCACCTAATTAATAGCAAAAAATAGGTAAACAAAGTATAAAGTGACAAGAAAAGTGCTACAAAAATCTTCGAGAGTTTTCTCGTACTTGTCTCGTAATTGTCCCTAATCGAGACAGGACCGAGAACCTGAATTTATTTGTAGCAAGCTGAGACTGGTCCTTTAAAATTATCGAAGTGCCATTTAAAAAACAAATTTTACAAACTTAGTGTATTTAAATTAAAATATATTAGTTAATTTATCTGTTAAAATCACATGGCCAAAGTATTGAAACATAAAGTTCATTTAAGCGTTAAATATAATTATAAGTTTTATCAAGGTGAAACATGCAATTGGATTATTACTTACAATTACTTACTATTTTCTGATTCAAGAAGAAATAGGAAAGAGATTTTATATCATTTCTTCAATTCAGGACAAGTTATACTCTCGATCTCTTTTCTTCTCGAGCAGCCATAGATTAGGATTCTTCTTTATTTAGGATTTCATGGGTGATTTCTGTTCCATTGACAGAGGGAAATGTTTGATTATAAGGTTTTTAAAGTAAAATTTCTCTAGTGAGCCTATATATTATATATTAAGTAAAAATAGTGGCCCTGAACCCAGTGTACTTTCTCACGCGACGAAAGACTCAAATAAAATATTATAAAAAGATTAGAGAAGTTAGTAATATTAATTGTAGATATCAAAGAATATTATTATTCTAATGCTTTAAAAGTTTTTGAAAAACATTTTCAAAGACAATGACCTTTCAACTAAGAAGAAACAACTACTTTCCGAGCTATATGCCCCGACGGATATTGGATTACACTTCATAGTCAAACGGTGTTGGCATATCTAATAGATAATTTAAACCAACCATTCTGGTTTGCAGTTAGAAGGGACAACATAACTTGTAGACCGGTTTCGGTGTATTTGCACCTCGTCAGTACAAGGTATATGTTATCCGTCAGCAAGGTTAAAACATAATCGCTGACTGAAGACTACACTAAAATCCCAATCAATATATATCTTTCAAAATAGCTACAAATAATATAAAAACATTGAAAATTCTGAAATAGCCACAAAGAATATAAAAAGCATATAAAAACTATATTCTAAAACTAAAGATTCACTATCAGTAAACAAAGCTTCAAACTTGGTGTATAAAATCACTTGCCTTAATTGCAACCATAGGTGAAACATCTCGAACTGTAGGTATATAGCAGAAATATATCACATAAAAGTGATATAAACACCAACAAATCAAAATCATGTGCCTAAGCAGAACATGCAATAAAAAATAAACACCAATTTGACTTTGACAAAGATAATAATTGTTTAATACTATTATGACGTTTTACAGAGTCTTTGAAAATCAAAGAACATATAGACCATTTACTAAGAACCAACAACTACTTACCTGGCTATTTGCCTCGACGGACATTGAATTACAGTTCAAAGTTAAACGGGGTTAGTATATCTGCAAGATAGAACTTACCATTTTAGTTTGCAATTCGAAAGGATATCACTTGTAGACCGGTTTCGGCGTATTGCGCCTCATCAGTACAAGGAAGATATCCGTCCAGAAGCTCTAAGAGCATCTTGACTGAAGATATGTCTGAAATCACACAAATACATTATCTTTAGTAAAGAAAATGTTAAAAGTGCGATAATAGCGACATCTCCATAACTAATCACAAACTAAAATTCTATTTGACAAAAAACCTTGAATAAATATATAGGTACTAACCCCGTTTAACTTTGAACTGTAATTCAATGTCCGTCGAGGCAAATAGCCAGGGAAGTAGTTGTTGGTTCTTAGTAAACGGTCTATATGTTCTTTAATTTTCAAACCCTCTGTAAAACGTCATAATAGTATTAAACTATTATTATCTTTGACATCTATTTGATAAACGTTTTACTGAAATGACAATTGATTAGCAGAAAACTGCAAATCAAGTAGTTAACCCTACAAAGCCGAGAGGTTGTTTGTCAAATAGAATTTTAGTTTGTGATTAGTTATGGAGATTTCGCTATTATCGCACTTTTAACATTTTCTTTACTAAAGATAATGTATTTGTGTTATTTCAGACATATCTTCAGTCTAGATGCTCTTAGAGCTTCTGGACGGATATCTTCCTTGTACTGATGAGGCGCAATACTCCGAAACCGGTCTACAAGTGATATCCTTTCGAATTGCAAACTAAAATGGTTAGTTCTATCTTGCAGATATACTAACCCCGTTTAACTTTGAACTGTAATTCAATGTCCGTCGAGGCAAATAGCCAGGGAAGTAGTTGTTGGTTCTTAGTAAACGGTCTATATGTTCTTGATTTTCAAAGACTCTGTAAAACGTCATAATAGTATTAAACTATTATTATCTTTGACATCCATTTGATAAACGTTTTACTGAAATGACAATTGATTAGCAGAAAACTGCAAATCAAGTAGTTAACCCTACAAAGCCGAGAGGTTTTTTGTCAAATAGAATTTTAGTTTGTGATTAGTTATGGAGATGTCGCTATTATCGCACTTTTAACATTTTCTTCACTAAAGATAATGTATTTGTGTGATTTCAGACATATCTTCAGTCTAGATGCTCTTAGAGCTTCTGGACGGATATCTTCCTTGTACTGATGAGGCGCAATACGCCGAAACCGGTCTACAAGTGATATCCTTTCGAATTGCAAACTAAAATGGTTAGTTCTATCTTGCAGATATACTAACCCCGTTAAACTTTGAACTGTAATTCAATGTCCGTCGAAGCAAATAGCCAGGGAAGTAGTTGTTGGTTCTTAGTAAACGGTCTATATGTTCTTTGATTTTCAAAGACTCTGTAAAACGTCATAATAGTATTAATATTATATTACTTTACGAGTGGAGTAAATTGCATATTACAGCGAGTGTGTTTAGCCCATGAGCGAGCTTGCGAGCGAAGGGGCTAAAGAAACGAGCGAAACATGCATTCTGTTCCTCGAGTGAAGTACTATGCTTTACCCACGACTTACAAAATGGTTTTGTAAGAAACTAAAAATAACAAATATAAAATTTAAATTTTGGTATAAGTTGTCAAAAATATTTGATTTCGCTGACAGTTCTGTCTGAGAAATGTCAAATGTTAGTTTAATTTAATGGAAACTGTAGGTTACCAACATAATAATACAGGTTTCTATTTACTTACTCCACTAGTTTAGTAAATAAAACTATGGCGCATCTAGCAGGACTCGAACCCCTCTACGCGCCAACGCTCTAAAAACTAAGCTATGCATGCTTAGTAAATATTTCGCTTTTTGGTAGTTAAATTCAACTCATGTCACATTTGACACTTACTCACTTTCTTCTTAAACACATATAGCATGACGTTAATACAGGGATTAAAATATAAGACAGGGCCCAAAAAACTGACTTAGAGTTTGTTGTTTCGGTTGTCGATTTGCCTAAATCTCTATCTCGTTAATAACTAAATGTCAAATGAAGCCCATCATAATATCCCTGAAAACTGCATTTTAATTGGTTAAGCCGTTTCTGAGATTAGTGTTAACAAACGTACAGACAGACAGACAAGCAGATGACGAAATGAAAATACCCTGTTTTGAAGTCTCTTATACTCGAATTTATGGAATGTAAATTAAATTTATTTTAAGCATTTTAAAAGACTTCACACATATTACTTGATACTAGTGATACTGCTGCCTTATATGATTAGTGGAAATTAATAGTTATACCGAAAGTAACAGATCCAAATATCAGAAGTTTAACTCATTTCAGCACTACCCAAGTTCCATACACCTTTTTATTTTTAAGCCACTTTATGCATTTAACTAAATTAAGTAACGACTTAAGTAGTTCTGGAAACGTAGGAATTAGCGCACTAGAAGAATTAAACACCCTACCAGTTGTAAAAATAGTTTAATCACCATTTTATTTTAAAGTTAAATACTACTTTAATTTATATTTTTTTACAAGCTTGTTTAGTTTTGCCTGTAGGTATCTGTGTCTGCAATAAAAACTTGCAAGTTAAATTCCACTCTAAAACTTTTTATACACGTTAGGTTTGAATGACAATATTCGGTAAACTTATTGGTGTCATTCTGTATGCAATATTGCGGACACTTCCAGATGACAAATCAAATATTTTTTTATATATACTCCTGTGATATAGGTATCAAATATAAAGGATAAATTCAAGATGATGGAAGATTAGGGACGGCGGATGCTCGAAGATAGCAGACCTTTTTATAAATAAAATAGTTATTTAAAAATACTACTTATAATAAAATAATTCTGTTTTCACATAACATCCAACAATAAAAAGTTCAAATAACTATACGATGAAATTGTGTAATCACAGATTAAAATAGATTTTCTAATATATTTGTACTGAAGCAGTATAGTTTGTGTAACCTTTTGTATTCTTACATACGTTGATAAGGTAGTTAAACCTTAATTTAATATTTTTATATGGAATTGTTTTATTGTGTAATCATCCAGGTCAAAGTCAGTACACTAGATCTCATTGTGGAAAATGAAATGGCACTAAAAGAGCGTCGTTGATGTCACACTCGTGGAGTCCTGAGTATGTTTGTAAGGGGCAATCTTTGGGATGTCGCTAAAAGGGACCCTTGGGTCTGGGTCGTTGTGACTCTTGACATATTTTCGTGGGTAAATGTAGCAAGCAACCATATAGTTTTATTTAGTAAGAGTAGTTAAAATTATTCTATTTAGTTATTCCTTATTCATATTTACTTATTCGTTGCTATTGTTGTTTGTTTTTTGTTGTTTATCTCATCTTTTACTTGGTTAGGTATCTTCCCTCAGCAGGATACCTGCCAGGTGGTTACATAACAACGACCTGGCTGGGAAGTGCCTCTAGTCAAACTACTCCTAATCTCAAACCACTATGGCACACGGCACACCTCCAATCCCCCCAGGCGTGACAATAATATAAAAAAGTTTTACAATTTTGTTTTTCAGTCAAACAAGATATGATTTTTAAATTCTAAAAAAAGTGTCGATTGATTCTAAAAAAATATTTTTTAAATTTTATTGAAGCGGCTAGGAACAAAATTCACTTAATTTTATTTATTTCGTAGAATAAACTTTAAGCAAAGAGCAATCGGATCACTAGTTTAAAGTTCTTTATTTATTTGTATGATAGAAATAGGATTACAGATATTGAAAAAAAAATTGTATTGAAATGTAATTTCTTTGTATTTGGTTTTAGACTAATTAATATTTTTTACGGTTTGTTGAGCTATACAACAATTTTTCTTTCTCTTGTTTTCGAATAAATGGTCTTTTGTTTAAATTATAGTTTTTTAGCTTAAATAAAACATTCCTAAACTATACAGATTTTTTTTGTATTAATGTATTTTTGCAAACATGGTCGTACACTCTTTCCTTTTTGTTTAATAATTGACAGATTTTTAAATATTCCGGGATTAAGTAATCAATGGAAGGAAAATGTGTTTAGTTAAGTTTTAAACTAGTTACATATAAATAGGTTCTACTAGACGAAGGTTTGTTTATGGATACCTACTTATTTTCTTTTAGAAATCCTGGCACTGCAGATCGTATATTATCACATGTAAAACTATACTTTGACAAACTGTTTAATACCGAAATTAAGCTATACTGGTTACATATTCATAAAACAGATAACTTTTATAAACAAAATAAATAATTCCAGGCCATTATAAATACAAAACTTCCAGCTTCCATAATAGTAAATTTCAGTGAATAAAAGTTTTATTCCCGTAAACGTGATAATGATCAGTTCAGTGTCGGCATCATTTAATTTATAACGTGATAGTGAGTTGGTATGAGCAGTCGATTCCCGTTAATCAGGGACTATTTTCCTTCGAAAACGCATTTGTGTCCCGTGTCCTCAGTGTCGCTAGCGGGTCCGGGACCAGGATCACTTCAGCACTTAAACGAGCTTTGGATTGGCGAAGAGACAAAGAGGTCGCTACCTCCGCACGTTTATAAGTATTATTTAGCACGTACAAGGTGTTACAGAAGGCAGAGCTTGAAGGTAAGATTTTGATTTATTTTAATCGAAGAGTCTCTGGCGGATTGAATAGAAGGGAATTTAATTAAAATAATTTCTATGGAATAACTGTCCTTGGAAAATAAATGGATAAGAGAATGATTTATATTGTTGAATATAGAATACCATTAAGGTGTAAAAGCCATAAAAGCTCATTTGGTCCTACAGACTTTTACAATATAAAGTAACGAAATTGAACATATGGTTAAGAGTAACGATAAATTATTTTTTAGTAGGTTGTGTAAATATTATAATAATAATGTTGCGTCTTATACATTTTATAATTCAATGCACTGATGTATGAATTTATTAATATTGGCCTTGTTATTGAATAAAATATTAAAAAAATAGCAAATATTTTAAAAATAATAATATGAAATATTATCTTGGATCACTTTTACACACACCGGCAAAATTCTTTGATCTCCTCATATTTTCGAGAATAAAATAAAACAATTATTTTTAATCAATTATCTAATATTCGTTCACGTATTGTGTTTAAGTGAAGAAATGAAAGGAAAAAAACAAAAAATTTAGTACTAAAGCATAAATTTAATTAAAATCCTAAATCTTCAAAATGTGTACAAGAATTTTAATACTTACCATGGCCTTCTTATTATGACCTAGCGCAGCTTAAAGAATGAAATTAATAATTAGTTTTTGTGGAATATTGTTTTATTTTCCTCTGACTGCTTCAATTAGCTTCTGATGTGATCGGTGAGTGGGATGTTTTAAAATAATAGAAAATCTTTAAAATCGGTTTACCCAGTGAAAAGTTCTCCTCCTATTTTGAAGTCGAATAAAAAAACATTGACTAAAAGTTTAATTTTATTTAACACACCTTAAGCACATAATTTAAGTTACTTCAACATACTTTGGCACTAGTATTTCTGTACCTACTTGACGTAAATTAAAAAGCAAAATCCTACTTAAACTTAAAATTTAATAGAAAACTTAGAAACAATCACCGGTTTGGTTAAAAAGATAAGGTAAGACCTTGATTTTATGTTGTAAAACAAAATTTTAAGTAGACTTCACGTTTAATCACTTTGAAAAATTATAAGTTTGTTTAAAGTTGTAACGCTTTAACACATCTTAAGAACATAATTTACATTAGCAACACACTCCAGCTCTTTTATGCCTTTACCTACATGCATTCTTAAGAGCTTAACGTGATGTTGAAAAGCAAAATTCTAAGTAGACTTCACATTAAATAGAAAACTTTTCATGAATAGTTATTGAGAACACTAACTCCACTAACTGCGAATTAGGAACTTGAACCAGAAGTGTAATAATTCCAAATCTCGTAGCTTCTTTATGTGTTGTTCCCTAAGTGATTGCTGATTTGTCCCAGTTTCATATCCACATATATAGCTGTGAATCGTAGATAATCAATCATTTACAGAAACCATAAGAGCCAGTTAGGTTTACCTAAACAATATATAGCGATTTTCGACATCAATCATTGAACTGGTCTGATATACAGTAAGTAGGTACGGTTCTATTCTGACAACCAAGGTATTGTTCGCCAAAGTGTTATCGTCAATAAGTTAAATAAGGTATTGCAGACATGAAAAATGTGCGATTTAATTATTAGTTTAAAACAATGATTATTCCAAAATTTATGAAAAAAATAAATAGGTGAATATAATTGGTAGATTATGAAAATGTATTTAAAAAAGCACTTAGAGTTCCATAGTAGAAAAAATCTTAAAAGACCCATACTAGAAATCACGGACCAACTAGTAAACGATAGTGAATCTTTACCAAAAATTCTAAAAATAAAAAACAGCTGGAAAGGCTGCAAACAGCGCGAGTCGTGGATCATAAGTAATAATGTTTTAGTTTTGTTGAACTGTTAATATTATTTAGTAAAACCGTAAAAAAAAATTGGAAAAGAGGTTGACCTTAAAGGCCATCCTTGCAACTTCCCGCTAGTTTTAACCGCAAAGCTATAGTTTTTGACTTTTTTTGAAATGTTTAAAAAGCCATAACTTTTTAACGCGCTATTCGATTTTGATGTTCAAGATGGCACTCGACGCAGTTTTTTGAGACCTAGAAACGTTAGTAGGAGTGCAAAATCGATTAGTAAAAAAATCTCTAAGTTATTGGAACGTTTATTTATTTTCACAGTTTATTATTTAATTTATTTATACAACTAATACACTTAATTTATGTTATAACACAATTTATTTACAATATACCAATTTATATGAACACTGAACATTGATTTATATAAACACTTATTTACTTAGACTCAACTCAAAACTAAAAACAACTAACTATATTTCAAAATAAAAGTCTATTTATATGCGCTTCGAACAATAAAGAAACATCTCGATCTCTCGCGTAAGGGCAGAGATTTTTCCAGTCGTATGTGGAAGCTTCGATATGGTTCAATAGAACATTCCACGGCGTCGCCCGCCGGTCGGACTCGCCCATATGGCCAACCAGGACAGAGCCGGAGTCGCATTACATTGCCCCCTCCTTAAGAGATAGTTCCTCCTGGAACTAGAGCTGGATGGGAGTGATTGTATCTGCAGTCGGATCCTCTTCTACAATTTCCAGTTGTATAAAAAAAACAGGGGACGGTCTTCTTTGTAAACTGGACACTGGGCGAATGGCTGCAAACCAATACTTGGACTTCGGTATCTTGAAAGATTACTTCCACCATGTTTCGAATGACCCTCCAGTCTAACTCCTTACACTCGATCTTTGGCATTGCTATATTCTGTATATTGGACTCCAGTACGTGTTCCCTCAGGCTAAGTAAAGATTCCCATACATCTTGATAAGTGGGTCGGTCGTGATAGGTGTTCTTTGTCACTAGATAGAAGAGGTAACGTGATCCATCTTGGAGTCTCAAAGCTTTTCCGGGGGCTGGCAATTGGCTTTGCAGTTCTGATAGTCGACCAAACTTTTTTCGGAAAACGGACGCTAATCCTCGGGCGTCGCTGATACTGGCAGGAATATTATGGACCAACGAGCAGTCATCTGGAAGCGTGAACAGGTCTTGATGTTTCTCAATGGTTACGCCATATCTTGCTTTCCCGGTACCCCCATAAGCACCCATAAACTCATCGAAGGCAAAATCAGGAGTCTCTTGGAGTCGATTTACATCTTCTTCTTGGTTATGATCTCCTTCAAACGGTGCCAGCCGGTTTCCATGTACCACTTTCGGTTTTCCATTTGGAATCTTACTTATTCGGTATATGACATCATTGATTCTTTTCTTAACGATGTATGGACCTTCCCAAGACGTTTGTAGCTTCGGCGAGTAACCCTTCTGTCTTCTTGGGTTATGAAGCCAGACTTTGTCTCCTTCTTCGAAACATCCTTCCGTGGCTTGAGTATCATACCGTTTCTTCATTCTATCACTGACAATTTGAAGATGTGAGCGAACCAGTTCATGCATATCGTCCATTTTCCTTCGTAACTGGATCACATAATCTTCTCCAGCTATATCTTCTCCAGGTCGGCATCCAAACTCAAGGTCGCATGGTAGCCTCATCTCTCGTCCGAACAAGACCTTTGCTGGTGTTTGGCCTGTTGTTTCATTGACTGCGGATCGGTAAGCCATCGCGAAGAGCAAAAGGTATTGATCCCAGTCCCGCTGGTGGTTGGACACTACTTTTGACAGATACTTTCCAATGGTCTTATTCATTCTTTCTACCATTCCATCTGATTGTGGATGTAATGCTGTAGTTCTTGTTTTCTTCATTCCTAGAGTATCGCAAATTCCTTGGAAAAGCTGGCTTTCGAAATTTCTACCTTGGTCACTATGAATCTCCAAGGGTACTCCAAATCGACTGATAAATTCTCTTATTAGGACATCTGCAACAGTTGTGGCCTCTTGATTTGGAATGGCGTAGACTTCTACCCACTTCGTGAAATAATCCATAACCACCAACATGTACTTATTTCCATTCTCAGTCGTCGGAAATGGTCCAGCAATGTCTAAAGCAATCCTCTCGAATGGGCTACCGACGTTGTATTGTTTCATGGGAGCTTTCCTTTTTCGCTGCGGTCCATTACTCGCAGCACAGATGGTACACTTCTTACACCAGCTCTTCACATCATCGGAACTATTCATCCAATAAAACCTTTCCCGTACTCGTTGAAGGGTTTTCTTAACACCGAGATGACCTCCTGATGGACTGTCATGTAACTGTCGGAGTACTTCAGCCACTCTAGTTTTTGGAATAACTAACTGCTTTCTGATTTCTGAACCATCATCATTCTCGAGTACTCGTTTTAATAAGTCTTCTGCCAGGATGAAAGAGTTCCACTGAGCCCAATAGGATTTAAGTACTGGACAGAATTTTGACACTTCTTGCCAAGTAGGTCGTCGATCTTCTCTCTTCCATTGGCGCATTTTCTTTAAAACAGGATCATTTTCTTGTTCCTCTCTAATTTTAGTCGGTGCCCAGTAATCGTTAACTACAGTTGTTCGTAGTATAGCAGTTTCTTTGG
Organism: Altica lythri; assembly: GCA_964028335.1. Classification (NCBI taxonomy): domain Eukaryota; kingdom Metazoa; phylum Arthropoda; class Insecta; order Coleoptera; family Chrysomelidae; genus Altica; species Altica lythri. The sequence continues at coordinate 7,280,282 of OZ034805.1, read as the reverse complement.
ATTCTGTCTTGTTGCAATGGGAGCAATCTGCTGGGCACGGTCTTCTGGAAAGAGAATCGGCGTTTCTATGGCTTACTCCAGCTCGATGTTCGATCCTAAAGTCGTACTCTTGTAACCGTTCGATCCACCTGGCAATTTGACCTTCAGGGTGCTTGAATTGCATTAACCATTTAAGGGCTGCATGATCGGTCCGGATTAAAAATTTTCTTCCATAAAGGTATTGATAGAAATGTTCCACGGACTTCACAACTGCCAGAAGTTCTCTTCTCGTAACGCAGTAATTCCGCTCAGGTTTAGAGAGCACTTTACTAAAATACCCCAGAACCCTTTCTTGCCCATCTTGAATCTGAGAAAGAACTCCTCCAATTCCTACATTACTGGCATCGGTATCTAAAATAAATTCCCCCTCTGGTTGTGGGTAGCCCAGTATCGGTGCTGTTGTTAAATGCTTCTTTACAGTGGTCATCCCAGCAGAATTCTCTTGCTTCTTCAGTAAGTCGTGTTAATGGCTTAGCAATATCTGCAAACTTCCTTATGAACCTTCGATAGTACGTGCATAACCCAAGAAAACTTCTTACTTGATGTTTATCGGTTGGTTGTGGCCAATGCTTGATGGAAGCAACTTTGTCGTTATCTACAGCCACGCCTTCCTTGCTGACAACATGACCCAGGTACTTAACTTTATTTTGGAATAACTGACATTTCTTGGGGTTCAACATCAGTTGGGCAGCTTGAAGTCTTTTAAAAACATTGTCTAAGTTCTTTAGATGATCTTCAAATGTCTCTCCCAAGACTATGATGTCGTCTAAATAGACCAGACATGTCTTCCAAGATAACCCTCTCAATACATTTTCCATAAGCCTTTCAAATGTCGCTGGAGCATTACATAGTCCGAATGGCATAACATTAAATTGCCATAGTCCGGAACCGGTGGTAAAGGCTGTCTTTTCCTTGTCTACTGGGTCCATTTCTACCTGCCAGTAGCCAGATTTCAAGTCTAAGGTAGAGAATAATTTACTTCCAGCCAAAGTGTCCAAGGTGTCATCGATTCGAGGCAGAGGATAACTGTCCTTTTTGGTAACATTGTTCAACTGACGGTAGTCTACACAGAACCTCGTAGTTCCATCCTTTTTCTTAACCAAGACTACCGGAGAGACCCATGGGCTGGTAGAAGGTTCTATCACCCCGTCTTCCTCCATTTCTCGAACAATCCTTTCAGCTTCCTCTCTCTTTGCCTGCGGTAATCTTCTAGCTGTTTGACGAATTGGCTTGGCATCCCCTGTGTCAATTTTATGCTTCACTGTAGAGGTTCTTCCTGTCTTACCTCCTTTTGGCACAAAAATGTTCCGATATTGATGGAGAAAGTCTTTAACTCTTCTTTTCTCTATTCGATTCAGAGATGGACCAGCAACTGCCACCATGTGTTCGAACTTGTCGTTGGAGTTATCCGAAGTGGCCGTCTGACGAATTATGGACGATACTGGTACACAGGTTCCAATTCTGGTATCTTTCTTGATTGTAATAGGGTGATCATTGATGTTTATAATTCGTACCGGAATTTCTCTAGCAGAAGTGACCAATCCTTTTCCGATCAAAATTCCTCGACCGACGTCTTCATCA